>CM037031.1:34632350-35832350 GCA_020882235.1 Schizaphis graminum | reverse complement strand
GTCGATACATATTATTAACATATATTATCTTATATATCAATATATAAGTATAATATTACTCATATAGTCCTGCAATCTCTACTTAGGTTAGTGTTATACTTATATTTATTGAAGTTTCCCACTCCCCCCTTAAGATGACAAAAAAACATTATTGATTTTTTTTGTGATTATTTTCCAAAGTGAAAAGTATATTATACAATATTTTGACTGAAAAAAATACCTATTATAGTACATTTTTTATTTAATTCCGCAATCATTGTCTATATATATTAACCATATAAATAAGAAATTCTTTATTGTGCCAAGCTAAAATTGCCTTAATTGTATAGGTATTATTATTATTTAACTTATCCCCCCTTTGTTTTAAGCTTTGGTGAACGCTCTTATAGTCTTATGAGTTGTGAGTGTTCTTTAAGCAAAAAAGTTAGTTGATTTCCTTTTCCTAAAACAATAATACGTAGTTATTATTTATTGTAATATTTATAATTCAATTAATTCTATACTATTAATTTTTCAAGTGGAGTTATATTAGACATGCAAAAATAATAAATAATATTAAAAAGTATTAATTTTATCAAACATTTAAATACAAAAAAAAGTTACTACGATAAAAGTAATCCTATAGACTTTAATCTGTATGCATTTTAATCCTAAATTCTAGATAGAAAGTGACTGCATATTAAATATACGCCTATACTTACGTTATATTTATAGACTATTGTAAAGTTATGCCTATAATTTAATAAAACTATAAAACAACAAAACTTTGTATAAGTATCTACCAGCTATAGCTATACCAATATTCAGTTTAAATATAATAAAATGTGGGAAGATTAATAAAATAGAATTGAAGTCAAATATGGAAGCAGAAAAAATTTAAATGAATAATTTAAATATTATACTTTTCTTTTTAATTTAATTTAATTATAATTTGGTTGTTGTTATTTATTTCAACAATAATCAATAACAGCTGGGTAATTACAATTATACACACATAGGAACAGAAATACATAAAACATAAAGTTAATGATTACAATTGGATTATATAATTATACATAATTAATAATTAACAATAAATAATAATAACATATAATTATAAAAAAAAATTAGATAATTTATAAACATGATGATGAATAATAATTAAAGAGATAAAGTACTTTGGGCAATAATAATTATATTAAAACTGTTGGTAATAGGGTATAGGTATATTAGGATATAACATAGAAATAGATGAAGACGAATTTAGACGTAAGGATTTGTTGGATCACAAAAAATGATTGTTATTTTTCATATATATATATAGGATTGAAATTGGTTACAGAAAATAAAATAGTAATTATCCTTTTAAACTTTGGAAAAGTCTTTTTATCATGAAACATGACCGATATGGCAACATTAATTCCAGTACTCTCAAACGCTATCGCTTTAATAACTATTGAGAATATGTATAGTCCGGTCCCCGGAGTTAATTTTATCATATTGTATTATGAATTATGATACAATATTAGCAACTGTTAAAATAACACTAACGAGAATTAGGAATAAATAATAAAAATAAGGTATCGTGGCCATTAAAAACACTAAAAATCATGAACAATTAATTGTAAAAAAATAACAAATAAACAACTCTACAACTCTATAAGTACCTATAAAATTATTTATATATTTAATATCCAAATTCAATACATTAATACATCATGATAATATTTAAAAGCTTTATATACTGAAACTTTTATATTTCTTGATATTATCACTCAAAGTTAGGTTAAGTTAGGTTTAATGTTCTTCAAAAAAAAAGAGGAACTTATATACTTAGGTACTACTTAGTAGATATTAAATGTACCCACATTATTTGAATTTGAATATCTTTTTTTTATTGTTAAATTTGAATTTAATGATAAATATTGTAGTATTGTACCTTGTACCTACACAATTCATAGGTATAAAACGGTTCTAAACTATAAACACAAAATCTCATAATCTATTGAAAATTATAATTGCATTAGATAATAATATAACGTTTCAAATGTTTTACTATTAATATTTTTTTAATTATAACAAAATTACAATAATTGTTCGAAGATAAATAATTATTTTAACTGTGAATATTATTACATTTTGTCAAACTATTAAGTATATAAACGCTCACAAAAAATGAATGTCACTTAACACTAAAATGTATTTTTAAACTATTCCGGTTAAAATTTTTTTATTAATTTTATATTGAGTTGTTAAGCTTTAGACTTTAAAATAAAATTTCCAAACACACATTATTATACAATCAATTGATACATCCATCGCTTTGTTCATATCGTAAACATATTGGTAAATATAGGTAATAATGATAAATTATATAAGTGTCTAGTCTGTATCAATTATTCGTCAAATAAAATATTATACATTTAAATGCGTTTAACTATGTATCTAAGTGAACTATCACGTTTAATAATAACACTTAAATTGAGTAGATTTTATGCGTAATTAATGAGTGCTATGGGTACCTAGGTACTTCGTTTAATACAATAATAATATTTTGTATCTTTAAGCTCATACCTAATTATAATGTGGATAAGATATAACATAGAGTTGGAAGAAAAGTACATATTTACAAATACATATCTTTACATTACTCTTTTCAAATATAAAATAGATAAGTACCTATACTAACTATACCAACATAAAAATAACCGTATAAGTAGGTTAGTTATTAAAAATTCAAATTAATAACTATTTTCCGCACATGCTCAGCAAAACAATATTTTTCTAAATTGCAACCCATCATTTTTAGTTTAAATTTTAATTATATTGTGTTTTTTAATCTGACTTATAAAGATGTTTTCTATTTAAAAAAGCGGGTAAGTGAGTACAGTAGAGTCCCGCTAATCCGGTCATCGCTAATCCGGACATCCGGATAATACGGACAATTTATGTTTCGTATTTAGTATGTACTCATGTATAATATATAATATATTCGGGCATAAAAATAATAATGTGTACCTAATATAAATATAAATTATAAATCAATAAAATTTGAATTCGTATAAATACACGAGATGTTTTTTGACAGTATATTTATTGTGTTATTATTTATAGTGTTTATTAATTAGTGAGTTAAAAAAAAACGTCATTTCGTTTAATTCGGATTTTCGATAATCCGGAGAGTGTCCGGTCCCATCTAGTCCGGATTAGCGGGACTCTACTGTATCGCTCTGCTGTACATTAGAGGGTGGGATGGACCTTGGTCTAGGGTAGATTAAATTTGAATGCAATGATAGGTATCATTGTATACGAAAAACGATTCTGAACGGAGATGATTTGTCAGTCTAGGATATATTATATTTAAATATTGTCATATATTCTATTTTGAAACTAATTCAAACATTTAAGTAAAAGTTTCAAGATCCTACGTTTGGTAATTTTTTAAAAAATCGAAAATTTTTTAGTAGTAAAACGTTTTTTTATATGTGTATTTTTGATTTCAAATTAAAATTAAAACTTTAAACACTCGTAAAATTTTTTAAATTGAATAATCCTCAAACTTTTTTATAATTATTCTAAGCTTAACTTATGGACAGCATAGTATTAAATTTTCAATTTTTAGCTTTTGATAGTAAAATATTTATAAATTTTTAACTACCAAATAGTTAAAAATATTCATGATTTTGACGAATTTTTGTCAAAATTTGAACTTCAAATGCTAATAAAAAAAAATTGTACCTATGTATTCTTATAAATTTTAACTTTTTGATATTGATCAAAGTGTTGAATATATTGATTTTACAATGATTTATATTTTTTTGTGAACAATTTTTTTTCTTATATTATTATATTATTATTTATTATAAAATGTACAAATAATTTTGTAGTTGAAAATTCATAAGATACTTAATTTAAAATTGGTGTCTTTTTTATCGGTGGCTTTTTTATCCGGTTACCGTCGATACATACTGAAGGTAGATAATAGTTACATAAAGGGCCGATTGTAAATTGCGTGTGAAAATAGTATAGTAAATATTGCACCCAGCATTTTTTGATTTGTAAAATGGGTATAGTAAATTGCGTATTTTTCAAGTATTAATATTTATGTAGTAAAATGCGCCCATAGTATCTAATCTAAGTGACCTTGAATTCGTCTGTTTTAAACACTTTTGTACATCTACTGGTGTAAAAACCAAATGTTAATCATTATATTATATTTATATTTATATTATATTATATTATATATGATATTAGCGATATTGAAATGACTACGTATACTACGGGTTACGACTACTCGGACTATACTAATATTTTAGTATGTTTTTCGCACCGCACAACAACATGGAAATACGAACTGTATTTAGCCGAAAAGAAAATGAAATTATAATACACGAAAATTATAAATTTTCAAAATTAAAACGTGAATTGTCTTCAGGTGAAACAAAGTGGCGATGTACCTACTGTGAAAAGCTGTAAAGCATTTTTGAAAACTATGACAGAAAATAAAAATATTACAGAAAAAAATGTAAATCATAATCATCAAATTGATTTACAAAAATCCGCTAGTGCAAAGCGGAAAGCAACTGATGATATCTGTGGAATGTGAGAGACCAGCAAAAATACTTCATAGAATATCAACTATATATAAAAATGTGGGTGAGCACTTGCCTACCAACCCCATCCCCAAAACACGCCACTGAATTATAATAGTAATGACTAATGAGCCATCATCCACTGTTCGTGTAATGTGTATTTTTCTCATTATCATTCGTACAGGAGTACAGGACAATCCTGTTTATTTATTGATTGTAATGATTGTATATAATTATCATATTAAATTAATAAATTTCATTAAATTATATATAAAGAATAAACAAATGACTTTATAAGAAATATAAATATAATACATACAATATTATGTTCGTTTTTCTGAGTATAGCTGTAGTCCGTTATTTATAGGTATTAATAAATTTAAGCACACCGGACAACCAAAACCTGTTCGAATTATTCAAAGACAAGCGGAGTTGAGTGGTATACGGGGTTACCCCGCAAAATGTTTGTCCACTACTCCGCTTATTGTCTAACTTTTAAATAAGTAAAACTCATAAACTACTCGTCCTAAATTTTATTTTTATGTATCAAAATACTCAGACAATTATTTTGCTTCGGAATATGAAATTAAAACTCTATGTTGTCATTCAAAAAAATAAAAACTTAAAAAATTATAAGGATAAAAAATATTTAAAAATATAATTTTTTAATAAAAACGTTGTTTTTTTAACAATTTGAAACTATGTAAAAAAATATTTTCAAAAACATGATTACTTTTTGAAATAATGAGTGTTATTGATAAAAAAATCACCCTGTATTCAAGCGACTTGGTAGTTTGTTTCGATTGTTGAGTGTTGGACGTTGGTCAATGGAAAATCAAAGAAAAGCGTAAACTATAATAATTAGATGTAATTTTGACAGTACCATGATTCATAATTTAAGTGTACACTAAGAAAGGTTTGATTGGTCGGCTCACGAATAAAAATGATTATTTTTATTACTTTTTTATATAGGGTTGCCATTGCCCATTACGCATCAGTTATAATAAGTCAGTAAATAAAATAGTTATTAGTTATTACAATTGGATATATTTTAAACCTATTTTTTATATTTGATTAAAACCCCTGCGATTGTTACGCTCAACAGTCAACACGTATTTGTACAGCTTCTATTCGTATCTTGTTTTGTTTTATTCGATTATAATAACCTTGTTCAGATATTTTAACACGTTCTTTTTATGAATGTCTTGGTCTCCATATCAACAATAAACTCGCCGTTATGGACAGGTACCTAAATGTCTATAACTTTCTGGGCATCCTATCTTCTATCATTTTATGATTATGAAATATTTATATTTTTGATTTATTATTAAAAATAATACATGTTTTATTATTTTAATATAAATTACAAGATACTCTTTTTTTAAGTTATAATCATAATTTCATCAAGTATTAAATAAGAAATTGAACAAAGTTTGAATCATATAAGAAATGTTATTTTTTGGATTACGAAATACACGAGAACAATTAGTTATATTATAATTATCTAAACGATAATAGTAGCGCCATCTATTGTTGCTATCATTTTAAACTTTTTTTTACAAGTGCCCTAAGAACGGTGGTTCTCGCAGTCACACGACTGCCACTCACTAATCACTTTAGTTTTTTAGATTTTCGATATAAAGCAATCAAGCACAACCAACTATGTCGTTATATATTATAGACGATATAGAATATTAGTGATCTGTAAATATAGGTATGGTGATTTACGATCATAATATTTATGTTTTAAGGCCACGGACTAAGATATCTTAGTATATCTTAGTCCGTGTTTAAGGCCTAGGCTCTATAGGATCAAGGGCGTCGCCCGGGAGCGTCCCGTTATCTATATCGTCATGCCTTTTTAAAAGCCCAAGTGTGTCCGTGATTATATTGCTAATAATTTTGATAAATCCCAAGAGCGTCCTAAATTGTATTGCTGATAAATGATAATACATATTATATAGTATATACTATAATCAGTGGCGCAAATAGGGGGGGGCTTGGGGGGACTTAGTCCCCCCAAAATAACTCAAAGCCCCCTCAAAAAATAATAGTATAATATATGTATGTTATTCTTAATAAGTTATTTTTACCGGTTTTGGTAATTTTGGGGCTTGAGCCCCCCCTAAACATTTTTCCTATTTGCGCCACTGACTATAATGGTATCTATATTACTGCACTGTATATTACATTATGCTTGCATTTAGGTATTTTGCATTATAGTCGATACTCCCCTACGTAGGAGAAACCTACTATTCGTAAATAATATTACCTTCTTAAAAATATAAATAAAAAATTATTATAGAAGCAACAATTTTGATTCAAATTTTTAATCATAATAATATAGGTATATCTAACAAAATTAGATCAGGCAATGAGAAAATTATGGCAGTGAAAAATCAACCAAAAATAAATAAATAATTTATTAAATTTATAAACATAACTGAATATTAATACATTTAGTATTTACACTACAACATTTTAAAAATGGTTGAAGGCTAAAATAATTAAATAAAAAATAATAACCAAATATTTTTGGAGTATACTTAACAGTTAACTACCTAAGCCAGTTTACATCATCATGGGACATGGGTCATGGTGCTCTGGAGTCTGGGTAACTAAATTAATATAGGGATGCATTCGAAACATTAAATAAAAATTATTTTCGGACACACTCGAGAAATTCCCATTACCCATGGTCTATAGACTATAAGTTTATAAACAAATGTGTAAACTCAGGTTTGAGACCTAGAGTTAGTTTATTTTTACATAATCTAATTTCTCGACAAACAACAGCTTTGTGTTACGTTAATGGTAAAAATAGTAAATAAATAATTTGGATGTTGTATTTATTATTATTATTAGGTAGGCATGTTTTCTTTTTTAATTACATTAAAATTCTTGTTACCAGCATACCTATAGTTTAATACAATTCTTATGTAATCATCACGATTTTAAATTAAACAATGTGTTTATTTACCTATTTTACTTAGCAAATTCTAAAAAACATTTTCGGTAAGCTAAAAACAATAATAATAATAATAAAAATAAATATTAAATTACATTATTTACATTATTATAATTTATAAAAGTTTAATAATAAAGTAAAACTGTCAATAAAAATAATCAAGGAAAATAAATCGGTGGCACGCGAAACATTTTTTTTTTACATTTTTCTTATATATATATATATATATATGATATAAGTACTCTTAAAATATTTTTTATAATTTAATGGCATCGACACGCAAGAAACAAAAAAAAACAAAAATTATGCAATTTTTGGCAATTTGGCACGTCACGTTAAAAAAATTTACCACCTCTGTCCTATATAAAATAATAGTCAAAATATATATATATCAAAATCATAAATCGACTACTGAGGAAGGAGGAAGTGATGAGACATCTTAAATCAATTATAAATCAAACAAAATTCATATTTTTAAGTAATAATAATAGTTTTAAATAGTGACAAGTTTACGACATACATTAAATATTGAATATTTGTTATTGTTGGAGATATAAGTTCCTAGATTTCAAATTTATTTCTATAAATTAATTAATAAACGAAAAAGACGTCTTTGAATTTTAAAATTATCTAGTACTTAATAGTTTAGTCATGTTTAAGGTAGTAGCCGTTTGAAACTTAAGAAGCAGAAATGGTAGCTGGGACTCAGCAGTGGCACAAATAGGGGGGGCTTGGGGGGCTTAGCCCCCCCCCCCCCCCCCCCGAAATAACTCAAAGCCCCCTCAAAAAATAATAGTATAATATATGTATGTTATTCTTAATAAGTTATTTTTACCGGTTTTGGTAATTTTGGGGCTTGAGCCCCCCCTAAACATTTTTCCTATTTGCGCCACTGGCTGGGGGCTTTAAAATTCAACAACTCAACAGCCCTGATAATAGCGAGTTACTAATTTACTAGTTAATTACTAATTATAATACTTTTACACCCAGTATCCACCATACTTTCATTGGTCGCGATTAAGCGACGGGGGAGGGCTCAGAGGGCTGGACGGGCTGGTTTCTATGTGGCTTAGCCCTCCAAATAACTAAGATAAATATTATTAATTTCTGTTATTATTTAACAAATTTGATGTAGAAGATTGTAGTCCCCTCCCCTAAAATGCAATCGAGTCTTCACCGATGTCTATCCGTAAGCAGTGGCGTGACGAGCACATATTTTCAAACCCTATAAACAAAGTATTTAAACAATGACCCACCCACTATACCTCCTGCAACACAATATATAATCTAAAACTTTACATAGTAATCTAGAATTTTAAATTTTAATTGTAGGACATAGGCCATCAACAATTTAAAATAAAAATGTACCATGTTAATTAACTATAGTACTATACATTCATCCACACAAATTTTAATTTTTAAGCTCAACATAAATTTCTAGGGCTAAGCAATTGCATTAGTATTAGTCAAACATCGCTCACCACGTCACTATCCGTAAGGGTAGCAGCGGCTCTGTAACAGTGTTATGTATCATGTCCACAGGTTAATATTTATGTATACGTTGGTTTATGTTTAACTATATTAATTTATTTATTTTTTAATCTGTGTGCACCGTTTTGGTCATGTGTGTACATACCTAGCTATATTATAGACTATAATAGTCGTATTATATTATTGTAATACATTTTATTGCATTATTATGTCTAAAGTTGTTTGTATTATTTATTATTATTATCGATTACCTTGTGGAGTATGGACCTGAGTATAATTGTTTTAAATGTTTTAACATTATAGCAAATGGTTCGACTGCCGTTCGCGGTGCATTAAAAATCAAAACTTTTTCATATCATTTTATATCAATATATAGGTATACAGTTTGATTAGCCATTAACTACAGTATACAACGCTCTCTTGTCATGCGCCAGGCCGACAGGCGCCAGCATCGAGCATACATAATAGTGCCGTTTTCCGAAAACTAGTCTCGTTTACTCTGCCCAATATTGTTTATTTTGTGCACTTACCAATGGGCCCGATTATACACCGTGCTACATGTAAAAATGTAAACTTTGTGTACCGTGGCGCCTGAAGGTAAGAAGCAAAAAGCCCGTAATATACGTACCTGGACCGCACGTCACTATGTCAAACTACTTGAGTAGAGCCTCCACTAAGAAATCCGAGTAAGTCGATCTGTAATTGTGCTTACGAGCAACACACGACGCGTAGGTATGTGGATTTTGATGGGTTGGGAACCTTGTGCGAAACACACCAAACACACGCATATTATATCTAATTGTTTTTCCATCTAATGTAAATGCCCTGGGGGGGTTAATCGACCAGTCGTACACCAGTTGATCGACTGGCGTTTAATGTGTAAACATCATTGTATTTTATACTCATCGGGCAGGTGTAGTTTGTCGTTGATTGTGACTTGGATATTTTTTTTCTTGTTTCAACAGTGACAAGTATGACGACGAACTGACCGATAGAGACGATACTAAAAGGTAGGTATTGCCAATGTTATGTGACCGTTGTGTATCTACTACTAATCGTTGATATCATGTTATGAAAACAATAATCATTAGAAAGTCAAGAAACCTAAGTGAGAAGAAACGCAGGGATCAATTTAACAACTTAATCAACGAATTAAATCGCATGTTGTCCACGACCAATAGAAAAATGGATAAGTCTACTGTTCTGAGAACAACTATAAATTATTTAAATAAACAGAAAGGTTTGTTGTGTCTATTTGTTCTGTTGTAAGATATAATAAATTGCACTTCTCAATCATTTTTAGATATATTATTGAATTCAAGAGTACATGAAATAGACAATGATTGGAAACCAGAATTTCTATTGAATGAAGAATTTACACATATTATTTTAGAAGTAAAATTCATTTTTAAATTTCTTTTGTCTAAGCTACATTTTGTGATTTCATAATTATTTAGGCACTGGATGGATTCATTATAGTATTTACATCATTAGGAAAAATTCTCCATGCTTCAGAAACTGTCACTGCTCTTCTTGGTTATCTTCCGGTACTATTTTTAATTACCTTTAATCGTTATTGTTATACTTATTATATACATAATGCTATCTTTATAATATCTTTGTGGTTTTTATAAAATTATATTTTTTTTAGAAAACCATGGAAAATTTATCAATATTCAAAATAATTCATGAAGCTGATCACTCAGTGTTACAAGATAGAATTGTAGAATCCAGACTTTCTAAGAATTATGATAATGGTAATAATTTATAAAATATATGTATCAGTATTGCAAATATTAATATTGAATACCTGCTATTTATTTTTCTATAGATCAAATTGTATTTTCTTGCCATTGTAAAAGACATGATCCATTTAAAGATAAAGAGGAAAAAAGTCAATTTGAATTGGTGCAATTTTTTGGTTACTTTCAACCAAGTAGTGAAATATATCATGGTAACAATTTTAGGATTTCATCTCCATTTAGCAGTGAAGAAGATGACCTTAAGTAAGTCATACATTTTTTGAAATATAAATTATGAAGTTCAAAAGAACAAAATTTATTTTTAATGTTTAGCCTAGTATTCGTTGGTATTGGACGAATTATGACTCCACAGTTATTAAAAGAATTACCAGTTATGGAGGATATAAAAAGTGAATTCACCTCCAGACACAGTTTAGAATGGAAATTTTTATTCCTCGATCATAGGTAAAAATATTTATTCTGATACAATTTCTTTCAATTTTTAACTTTGTATATTTTTGTATTTATTTCAGAGGTCCATCAATTATCGGCTATATGCCATTTGAAGTACTAGGGACATCAGGTTATGAATATTACCATATTGATGACCTAGAAGATGTAATATTATCACACCAAGCTCGTAAGTAAACAACTAGAAATATTTTTAGTAAACATTAACTTATTTATTTTTTAGTTATGCTGAAAGGCGAAGGAACATCTTGTTACTATCGGTTTTTAACCAAAGGCCAACAATGGATATGGTTACAATCAAGATATTATATCAGTTACCACCAATGGAACTCAAAACCCGAATTCATTGTTTGTCATCATCAAGTCATAAATTATTTTAATATTATTAAAAAAGAAAATGAGACTAATGATGGAAGAAAGAATAGTAAAAAAAGATTATGGCACATTCCTTTAAATGAAATTGAACATCAATCATCAAATAGTGATTATGATTCATATCCAAAGAGATATTATGAACAACAAAGTACAGACTCGCCTAAAATGGTTTGTTAATTAAATAGCATCAACTTGATAATTTAGTAAATAATAATAGCCAGGGTAGACTGCTTAGGGTTATGATAATTTTAGTTATCTACTGGACTGTTCTAGTTGATAAGCTTACAATTTAGAATTCATAATATTTAAAATAACCAATTAGAATATTAACTATTAATATATTACTTTAAAACTTCAATGATATATTTATATATTTAAACCATTATTCAATCTGCCACCTCATCAATTTCCTCTCAATTTTGTAGCAAGATAAGAGTATTTTTATAATATAACATTTTACTTACAAATTTAAGTATCGTAAAAAAAAATGGTTAGAACACATATAATGTTCTTAACTTTAAGTTGTTTAATAGGTCAATTCACTCTTATACTGAAGCTAACAACACAAGGTTGGTTTAACTGAACACAAATTTGCCATATTATGGGTGATTCAAAGGGAAAATAAATAGTGCTCTGACATCCTCTTAAGGCATGATTATGTCTCAACAACTTCAATTAAAACATTTTATTTTTTGAAACATCAACCTTGGCTTCTAATGTAGATAAAAATTTAAAAATTAATTTTTAATTTTCAAAAATTAAATAAAATGTGTTTTTACTGAATAAATATTTAATTAATGTTGATATATATGAACTAAATGTCTAGAAAATTAGATCAATTGAAGATATTCAAAATTCTAATTGTGAAGGTGAGTCATTGACATTGGTGGAAAACAAACAAGATATTTCTGAAACATTAAACAATTATTTAGAAAATGCCCAATCTTCAGTAAAATTACCTGCTGGTTCAGTTTCCCCAGTAAGTATAATTGCTTTAAATAATATATGTTTAATACTATGTTAATTCATATTTATAAATTTATAACACTAATAACTTATAAGTTGTAAAATAGAATTAAAATTAAAATGTTATAACAATGGTAATTTTTAAATTATGAAAAATTAAAACCAAAACTGATAATGCAATTTACATTTATATTTTGTTCTTATTAACACATTAATATATATGCAAAATTAAATGTTAGTCACAGGAAAATCTCATTCAAGATCAGTTACAACGTAAACAAGAGCAATTACAAAAAACTATAGTCAAACAACAAGAAGAACTAAAAAAAATAACTAAACAATTATTAATGGCTCGATGTGGAATTTTGCCAACATTTATGGATGTATGTAAAATATAGGTTTATGGTTTGTTTCAATTTAAAGTTGTTCTAACATTAAAAAACCATGTTTAGGATTCTTTACAAACATCCTCGCAGACTTCTGAACAAACAACTCAACAAGAGACCTCTACCAATCAAATAATTTGTTCTGATGCCAGCGGAGAACTTTTTGAAACGCGTCCATTAATTTCTTCTGATGTTTTATTATTACACGAACGAGTAAACTTACTTTTACTTATTAATTATTTATTTTACTTATTTATTTTATTTTTAAAGAATGAACAGGTTATGCAACATTCCTATTCATCAAATATAACACA
The DNA here is from genome assembly GCA_020882235.1 of Schizaphis graminum. Taxonomy (NCBI): domain Eukaryota; kingdom Metazoa; phylum Arthropoda; class Insecta; order Hemiptera; family Aphididae; genus Schizaphis; species Schizaphis graminum. The sequence goes on along the minus strand of CM037031.1, from coordinate 35,819,066 downwards.
GAACATGGTCAACGAGGGAGGAGGACAATTGGATTATAGTTATAACAATCAGTCTAATGATGTTCTTTTTGAACAAAGTTCTCCTTGAAAACAATAACTATTTCAAAGGGAGCTTAATTTCTCATGTATATTTCTTTAATGTTTCATTGTTAATATATATATCCAACGCTCAATGATTTTTTAGTATAATAGTATATAAATAATGAAGTGAGTTATCACTCACTATTTTACTACAAATTACCAAGTATGTATTTAAAAAAAAATTGTATAAAGAATTTTAATCATTTATTCTTAAAAACTAAATAGTCATTTATGTTTTAGTTTTTAATTATTTTTTACATCATTTGTAAATTATATACTGAATGAGGTAAAGGAAAAAATATAGCCTCAGTTTATATTTGATATTTCTAATTATATATTAAGAAAAATGTTGTGAATTCTGAATTACTGTGATCTCTTAATAGCTTTGAAATATAAAATTAAGAATATCCCAGTATGCTACAACAACTAACATTAATTTTTAAAAAAACAAAATTAAAATAAGAACCTTAAAAAATGTAATATTTTCAATAATAGAAAATATAATTTTTTTATCCATTTAATAAAAACTTCAGATATTTATTTTATCAACAAGAAAACTAATAATTAAGTAATCCTTTATATTAATTTATGCTATTAAAACTATTTAATTATATAATTATAATTTTTGATCTAAATAATTATTATATTTAGAAAATGTAGAAGACTTAACCTAGCTATTAACTATTTAATTGTAAATATCATAAAATTGTTTGATCTAGTTTCTTCGTACATATATTTTTAATTAAATGAAACCAGCCATATTTTTTGTATATATATTTATATTAAAGTTTTTCAATTATTTAGTAGGCTATACTTGTGTTATTTGAAAAAAGATGTTCCTCTTTGTAGGTTCTGTTGTGGTTCCTTTATTCTTGTACCTATAGTTATTATTACATGCACAAAGACTTAACTATTTTGACTCTAAAGTTTTAAAAATATGTATCTGTCAATTAAACACTGTTAGTCATAAGTGTACATTACTTTTTTATGATTAACATTGGGTGCTATTGAATACTCGTAAAGTGATAATTTTTTTTATTATTTTGTAGTTATTTTCATGAATAATAATGCGTTTATTTATATTTAATATTTCATAAGACTTTTTAGTTTGTATTAGTGAAATTACAATAATGTGCTATTTAAAATACATACATATTTTGATTTAAGCATAAAATAACCAGAGACTTTTTATTTAAATTGTGTAGAATAGTATAGTATATATTTACTTGATTTGTGTTTTTATTGATTTGAGTGTAACATATATTGGTGTATACAGTAAAAATCACTTGAAAGAGCTGGATAGTTTTGTTGTTAACTATATAAAATTATATGTGAATATGAGTAAACAGTTCTCATTTGTTTTTATAATGATTACACATACAATCGTTAAATACAATGCACTGTTTTATCAAAACTGTAAATGCAATAAATAATTTTATAATAATTCAAAGGACATTACTTTTTATATAATATTAACTAATTGATCATGATATCAAATTGTCCTATAATTTGGGTCTATACATATACTTTTGTATACGTAATTACTTTTTTACAATATACTTTTGACTGGATAAATAAAAAATTTAATTATGTGATTTTTATTGTATATATAATATATGTAGTGATTTACAATATGACATTTATTATTTATTTTTGTGGTACCTAATCTGTGTATATTAGTTAGTAGATCATTTTAAATATTCTGTTTATTTCATACTTACAATTTCGTATTAATTTTTTTTATAGTATTTATCTGACCAATTGAGTTCAAATTGTATTTATATTTGTGTTGTTTCTATTAAATTATATGTATCAATCAAAATTAGAAACAATAAATATATTCAATTTATTATAAAGAGAATAAATAATGTGTTTTACCTATAATTATGTATCAACAGTCACATAGTACATAATTTAAATAATTTAAATTTTATTTTTTTTTATTATCTTTAGACAAATATAATTTAAAAAATATATATAACATACATAGACTTATAAAAATATGAAGTAATTAAAATATATAAGCTGGATAATGTCAGTCAAATATTGTCAATTTCTACTCATTTCAATCTCAATTTGTCATTATAATATCATTAAAATCACTTATTCGGTATGCGATTTTACTGTTTGATTAATTAAAACATCGGCTGTGTTTTCTGTTTCTTCCATAGCATTAGATTTATCCTTGAGTACTTTTCCACCAGTAAATCCTGTAAAATAAAATTAAAATAGCTTTTGGTAATTAATTTAATATAAAATATTCATTATTTTAGAACTTTTATGTATTGAAGAATATTTCTTTTTCACATAATTACATAGTTTTTACTTTTTTGAATGACAATATACATTGTTAATTTAATATTATTCAGAGTATCCCTAGGGTATTATAAAACACAGTGAAAAAATTAAGACTTATTGAGGAACCATATAAAATAATTATTGTGGTTGCTGTCATCAACTGATGTATTTTCTACTTTTAAAAGTGTGTAGGTATCAGAGTAATAAATAATATTATTATCAAATATATTCTTGAAAGAATCCACCTAGTATATAAACTTGTATTTATTCTTAATTATTATCATCATTCAATGTAATGTTAATTTATTAAAATAATATATTACGATTAATAAATTGTTAAGTAATAAATATAGGGTGAAGCTCTACAATAGCAGATTTTCTAATATAAATTATGAATATATAGAATGAATTATATACTTAACACATAAATAATTTAAAAACAAAATTATTTCCTCGAAATGATAGACTTCTATCTTCATTTCATTGGATCATGTTTTTTAAGTTTGATATTAACAACTATCATTATTTTTGTTAATATTTAGTGAGCATTAATCTTAAAAATTATTATTAATAAAACCTATTTGAAGAATTGGTCATTTTATTCACTGCTTCATCCTGAATAATAAAAAGATTATAAAGAATATAAAATTAAATAAAAATTTTAATAATAACCTTGTTATAAATCTACAACTTTCAATAAGCTATTTTTAAGCAAATACTTTTTGAGAATGTTAAAATGTCAAATTTACTGTGAATATTCATAAATTTGAGAAAAATTAAATTTAACTTGTACAAATAAAAATTATTAACTATGTAAGTTAAATTTTAAGTTATGAATATTACCTAATACAAAACAGGTAACAGTGGCAAATACTCCAACTTTAGCACCAGCCAAACATCCTAATGGACCTCCAACACAAGACCCAACCACAGCTCCAATAAGTGGATAAGACATTTTCTTCAATTTCGCTGCTTTACGTAATGACTGTTCAGCTTGAATTACATTTTCTTGTGTTGTCTCAGTATGAGCTTCAATCTTTTCAACATCTTCTTTTTGATCCTAAAATTTAAACATAACAAAAATACAACACAAAAATAAGCTAATTGATCATTGGACATTTTTCATAAATTAATATAAAAATGAAAATTAACATTTTCAAAAAATTAAACCGTTGATTACAAAACACAAAAATTTACTTTTAAATATTTACAAAAATAAAATTATAAATTATTTAATATAAATTAAAAAAAGCTCATGTAAAATACTAAAATAGTATTCAAAATATGTAAGTACAAATTAATTTTTGCAAGTTTTTATATGTAAATTTTACTTCTTACTTTAGGGACATATTCACTTATAAGATTTCTAGCAGGGCAAAAAGTAATACATAGACTGACAAGATACAAAATTTGAATGTTGGCATTTCTTACATTTCACTCACCTCAACAATAGTGATGTTTTATTATAAATTTGAAAGCAATAATTAATATTACAAAACATCATGGAAAAATGATCATGAAGAAACCCATGTTTGCTGAAATTTCTTCAACATTTTTCAAAGTTTATTTTCTTTGCATTTAAGAAAATTAACAATTAAATAAAAAATTGTCTCTTCAAAGACCAAAGTAGCAACTAGATTTAATTATTATCTAATAGACGTATAATATAATTTTGAAATGTTTTGATTTCCTGAAAAAGGGTGCAAAGAAAAAAAAACATTGTAAAACCAATCCATTCTAAACTTTTTTCAAAATCTTTAATATTTAAATAAAATTGCTTGATTTCTACAATCTTTTAGTAAGCAGTAAACATACACCCAATAAAAAATCAAAATCAAATTAAATTTATTTATTTTCAATTATTACTGTCAATTAATAGTGACATGTAATATTATTCCATGCATATTATTTTGAGATTATCATGAATGTATTTTGTAACGTGAGAAAAATTATTTTATTTGAAGATTGTAACTTAATTTTTTCTTATATTATCTCTACCCCTAATATAATTTATATAAATTATTTCTTTTTACATTAATTTTCCTATAGAATCTTAACAGATGTGTTATTTTTGATAAATTATTATGATTAGATAGTTGAAAGTTATGTAATAATTATGAAAGAAAGAAATTGTTGAGAGAAAATATATTAATATTAAATCTATGAATAAATAAATGATATTTTCATAGTTTATTTACTAAAATTGATAAATGAAAGGTAAGCTTAATTCTAATACATACATTTACTAATTTACTGAGATCACGAAACAGATCTTGAATGCCTTGTATGTCTTTCTCTACATTTTTAACATCAGATTCAATCGCCAACATTTTTTCCTGTTTTTGTTTTTCTTCTTCAATAGATATTAATAACATACGTTTTTGATTTTCTGCTTCTAATTGTTCAGTATTGTCTTTATACATATCTTCTAGCACAGCATTAGTTTTGTATTCATTTAAATCTTCATCTATTCAAAAAAAAAAATTCACCATAAGTAATGTCTAAAAAAATATTTAAAAAAATTACTTTTAAACATATCAATTGCTTCCAATATCAATTGTCTGCTTGGATTCATTAAGTTATCAAAAGTTTGTAGATCGACATCAGCAACTTGATTTCTTAAGGTATCCATTTCTCTAAGCAATGCTGTAGAGCGTTTGATGGATTGTGAAGCTTTCATTTGTAATTGACGCATACTGCTACGGTTTTCTAAACGCCTTTGCTGTATGCAACAAATTACATAACAGAACAATAAAAATAATCAGTATAACCTATAGACAATACACTAACCTTGGCAAGATTAGATTTTAAGGTTTTCAATGTTTCCACTTGGTAAGGAATTGCGTTCTCGACAAAATTTTTAATTGGTAGATCTAAATGACGAATCCTTTGTTTGGTGGTCCATAGGCTCGAACTTTCGGCCATGATTTTTCTCCAGAAGTACAACCAGATTGTATTAATTATTTAAGTTACGATTGTATTCATGTGATGTATAATTCACAGTATGAACATTCGACCGTACAAATTGTATAAGATGTCGCTGAACCGCAAGCATCGACTAAAATACTGTGTAGCAGCAAGTTGTGGGTAAATTTAATATAAACTAATAATTAATAAATGTTACAATGTGAACAGTATTAGTGTTCGCGTAATTGAGAAATCGACTGAATGCGACTGAATGTAACTGAAGACTGTGTACTGTGTAGTGTCTCAGATAATAGACAGTGTCTAGTACTCTAGTGCGTCTACTGTAAATTGTAATACTGTTGTAATACTACAGTATAGCGTATAGGATCTACAACTGTCTATAGGACTAGGTAAATTATAGTGTTCTATACTTCTATGATATAACTGGAAAATACACAAAGAGTAAGAGTTAAGAAATGATAACAACAATATGTTTTTATTTTTATCAAATATTATTATCATTTGTTTTGTTTACGAATAATTTATTATTTTGTTTACCATGGTAAATTCACTAAATTCTTACTTCTGTAGTTCTGTGTAATTGCCAATTATTGGTCACCTTACTTAGTTACTTATTCAAGTCCTGCAAACTCTTTTCACGCTCTCAATAACAATTAACAATATAAGTGAAATGTTCAAATAATATGTTAATTGTTATTTATTCAATAGTTAATAGTATTACTTGATTTATTACTTTAGGAGTTACAGCCAATGTTTTCACGTTGACAAGAGTATACCGGTAATGTATACACCATAACAAACGAACTATTACGTAGTTCCTAATGATTTAGTTAAAATAAAATTTCATATTATAATACGTAACATCATTGAGTGCGGTCATCGAAAATTGATTGAAACTTACCACACAATAAATAATACAATATCTATACTTTAATTTATTACTCATTAATCAATTACTTTCCTATTGACCACCAATTAAGATATACTTAATTAGATATATCTTAATTAAATTAGTGCTATGGACCAATGTGCGATATTTGATATTTTTAAGGAAAAGTAAGACAATTTTTTTGATGGACTGAGAGCCACTACGTGGTTTTGGTTCAATTTAAATAAATATAATTTTATTAAAAATGTTCTGAAAAAAATATAAAATATTGGTATGACAATAAGTTCTATAAGCTCGTGGACTTGTGGTATAACGAATCTAGTTTACGGCCCACTCGCTCACTCAGATTGTTCAAAACAAAAATATCCCTCTATTTGGTATGCAAAACCACCTAAAATTACCAACTGGGTAAAATCAAATGCATTTTGAATGCATCTCTATACTGTATGGGGTCATTCGCTCATTGCGATTACTCGCAAATAAATAAATTGTTTTCCTTCAAAAACTACAGCGTACAAAAATATACTTTTTCAACATCAAAAATATCAGTCAAAAAATGCAGTTTTTATTATTTTTATCAAGGATACCACAATATTTCAAATAATCAATTGTTTTCCCGTTTTTTTGGTATAACTTTTGTAATAAAAATGATCAACAATTTTTTTAAACACATTCAACTTCAGTGTCTTAAAACACATTTTGAAAAAAAAAATTTGATAAATGAGCTTGGTAAACTAGATTTATACCCAAATTTCAAGAATCTGAGAACAAAATTTGTTACATTGATGTTAGTATTGTATTTCAAGATCAAACCTCTTATTCTTACATATTCTTACATTTAAAAAGTTTTGCTTATTAGCTACTTGGTAAGTGCTATCATTAAAATAAAAATGTAAAATTAACACATAAATGATTAATATTAACTATTGACTTTTATACATTTGGTTTTTCATAAATAATCAAAGTAAATATATAATATATGATCAGTATATTTACAAATAATAGATTTTTCATAAAAAAGAAGTGAAAAAATGTCTGTGTAGATATATTAACTGTGGATTTAAATCTTAATAATTATTTATCAGGTATAAAATGACATTTTTTTAAATATTTTTTAAGATTTAGTTGATAAGAGTGAAAATTATTTAGCAAATTATATTTTTCTATATATTTTTAATGGAACATTTGTAATTTACTGTTAAATAATCTCATATAATTTTTCATTGCAGTATTGGTTTAATCTCATATTAAAATGCCACCCAATTCTATTGTAAAAACATCCCTTATTGTTGGAGGATTAACATTTCTGGGTTTTATGGCTGGAGGAAGACTTGGTTCTATGTTTGGTAAGATTTCTTAATTTTACATAATATATTTATTTACTTTATTTTTATAGAAAAATGTAAAGATTGTAATGAGTAATAATTAATAAGTACATTGTACATGGATATATTATTTGAGTTATGTTATGTTTCAATATTATGTTTTTTAGGTGCAGTTATTGGGACAGTAGTTTGTTCGATGTTAAATACAGAAGAACCAATAAGATTTCAAGAACCTTCAGATGATTTTGTACCTTATCACAGACCAAACGATACAAATCGAAAACATAAAGTTAAAAAATCTAAAAGTACAACATTATATTTAAATATATATATATATATATTTTATTTTTATAAACACTATTTTTTGTCAATAGATGAGCCGTGTGAACCATCAAAATGTTCAATATGTCTTGAACCATTTAAGCCTTCAATTGTATTAATGCCATGTTCACACATGTGTTTTTGTGATGAATGTTTTGAAAAAGCAAAAAAAGAGAAAGTTTCTACTTGTCCAATTTGTAGAAAATATATTAAAAAAGTTATTTATGTGTATCCTTCATAAGGAGTATTCAAACCAATTAAAATTGTTAAGTTATATTTAAAAACAAAACTATTTAATTGTTTTAATTTTTAAATGAACTTAATTTTTTATATAATAATTGTTGTATTTATCTAACAAACGTAATGTACTTAATATGTTTTTTTATGTAAAATTTTAACGTTTGATAAGCACTTTTAAAAAACTAAAAACAAATAATATTAAATAATAAGTGAAACAAAAATTTATTGTAATTGACTTTATAATATTAATGTGTTAGTATATATGATGAAATTGATGAATTAAATAAAACCAATAGTTCTACATGTTTTTAAATATATTATATTTGAGATATTTGAGATATAGGTAAATAGAGTAAATTAATTAACTGAAGAACAAAATGCATATTAAATGCATTATTATAGTGTTTAATATAATATGCAACTTTCATATAATATAACTGCAGGATTTAAAATAATTTAGTGATCTTTAGCTTTTTTTTTGGTACCTAGCTAAATATTTTTAACAATTGGGGGGTTTAGGTTAAATACTGAGAATCATGAAACATCTTTTGAAATTGTATAAATCAATGTAGCAAGTATTGTAAGACATCTAGGGTCCTATGGTAATAGTTATCTTTAAGAGGGTGTTTTAAGTCTGAATATATTAAGCCATAGTATATAATTAAATGTGCATTGGAAGAAGAACAAATAGGCAAACGTGATCATCGCAAATCCTTATAAGAAAATCATTAAAATTATAAATTAACATTTTTATGTACTATCATAAGCATAAGATTAAAAATTATAATAGGTAAAACACACCAATAATCAAATGCCACAACTACCGATGATATTAACAGTACCCCTGAGAGGAGGAGAGAAATTATAACTATTAGTGCCCTGGTCTGAATAGTTTCATTTTAAATATTATATATAATTATTGCTATTTAATTACCAACGTTATGTGCTCAAATGGAATTTACAGTATTTAACATTAAATACTGATTATACAATATAGCATATATACTAATATCATACCCAAATCGGGCAAATCCCGTAAAAATGTTTATTTACATATCAAAATCAAATGTTATTACTTATTAACAATATATTGAACAAAAACGATTGATATATTTTTATTAGAACAAAACACTGAATATCTACAATTATTATTATAATAAAAAAAACTACTATAATCAATAATTCAATAGTTATAATTAGTTCATTATAAAAATTGTATACTTTTGTAAAAATCAACCCTAAATTTTATTATAAAATGTATTTAATTTTTAATATAAGTTTTTAAATTAATTTTAATATTAATATAATGTAAATTGTACAATTAGTATGGCGTGGAATTTTATTTAATAGGTAGGTATACTAAAGGTATCCAAAAAAATTATTGAAATAAAGATAAAAACCTAGTTAAACTGGTGCCCACATTTTTAAACTACCAAATAAATAATCAGAACCATTAAATATCATTAAAAACTGTTTTTATATTAATTCAATTTGAATTGTTATAATCTTGTGATTGTAAGCTTATTATTTATTTTATTTTTACAAAATAAAATTTGAATTTCATGCAAAAAATTATAGGCAATACTCCTAGGTATTCTAGTTTGTCCCTATTTTTGTAATCAACTTACTAATTGTTTAACTGTATTCCTTTTGCATTTTCTTGACAGCACGACCGGTTGTAAACTGATTTACTTTCCTTTTGTTTAAACTGTTCCTTTTGTATTGCTTCAATAAATTTCCATATTGTTGGATGACATGAACATAATAAATTATAAAAGCCTTTATTCCAGTGGTTTTCAACTGGTGTGCCGTGAGCGCTTTTGAAGTGTGCCACAAAAAATCTGTTAATAGTTTTGTTTATATGTATATATAGGTATATATATAATATATATATAATATGCTTCACATATTATATGGATTGGTGTGCCGCGAAAATTTTGTGGTAAATGAAGTATGCTGCATGGTAAAAAAGTTTGAAAACTTACTGCTTTAAGCCATCCTTTTCAACATGATTATTTGTTCTAGGTAAACTAGATACAGTTGACATATAGCAGTTACACAGAGAAATAGAAACCTAAGGTTTCTCTTATTATTACGTCTATTTGGACTACCAATCCATATATCCTAGAAAAAGGAAATAAGCGATTCTAAAAAATTTTCATTAGTTTATAATTAATGTAATACGTACTTTCACATAATCTCTCAAATACATAAATAACGTCATTTTCCGAGACAAAAGCCAAGGCAGACAAGTGATGGACTTACAATGAAAATTCCGAGTTTATTTTAAATATTTCGATCATTAGAGAAATAGTTTAGATTTTTCGCCAAAAATGATGAAAATAAAACCTTTTTGTTCGGTATTGAGAAGTTGTATTTTATAGTTGTAGTTATAAGTGTATTTTAAATGCGTTTAATGAGATTTGTTAAAAATCGGTCATCTTTAACAGGTATCATTGTATACGAAATACGATTATGAACGGAGATGATTTGTCAGTCAAGGATATTATATTATTACTTATATTTAAATTGTAATTTATTTTTCTCAACTACTAATGAAAGTTTCAAGTTTCTATGATTTATACTTTTTGAAAATAACAACAAATATTTTAAATCGTTTTAGGATATATCGTTATTTTACGCGATTTGTAAAAAAATTAAATTTCATGGGCTCATAAAATTTTTTTTATATTAACGCTGGAGTATTTTTTTACAGTTATTTGAAAAAAAAGTTGTGGAGAACCTTGTATAGGATTTTTTTAACCTTAGGTATAATTCAAACAAATGTTATGAATTTTCAACTTCAAAATTCCTTGCAAATTTTCTCGATTTTAACATATTTCGTAAACATTTAAACTTTTTTTTTTTTTTTACCACGATAAGTGAAACTTATAATAAGCCTTGTATTAAATTTTAAAGATTTTTTGGAAGGTTAATTTTTTTAAATAGGCATTTCAAAAAAAAAAAACACTTAGAAAAGTCAAAAATTTTAATTTGTCTATAAGTAGCTTAATGAATTTAAAATATTTTGAAAATTTAATCGTAAATAGATAAAGCTAATAAACAGATTTTATGAACACTTCAAGTATTTATAATGATTCGTTTTTGAGTTACAGCAAAATTAACAATTAAAGCATAATCAGTTGTTGAAAACTGATAATGCATAAAAAATAACCGTTTTTTTCGTTACTTTTTAGGGGTTTTCCTGACGCTTTAGAAAACTAGTGGATTTTTTTTACTTTTGACAATCCCCTCCCCCCATAGTACCAACTAGATTAATTTTCATTTTCAATGAGGGGCCGAAGTAAAAAATCAAAGCACTATTACAGTATTACTACTCCAAAACGTGAAGGCAGACACAAAAATTGTAAAATAGTAATAAACAGTAATTACAATACATCATTGTAAAATCAATACATTCATCACTCCGTTCAGAATCTAATATAAAAAAAATATATACAAGATTCTCTAGATATATTATCTAAATCTGATAAGTAAATTTACTACAATATTAGCATAAAAAAGTTAAATTGATTTTTCATAATTTACACATTCACTTTATTCAATTTACAATTTACTTTACCTAAGATAGAGATAACACTATGTAGTTGTAATAATGTGTTCTCTTAAGTAATATATTACTTATTATATTTTTCAAGCTCTAAAAAAAAACCTGAAGTAAGGTATTAAAATTATATTTATGTTATAATACAGTGGTTCCCAACCTTTTCATTCTACAATCACCTTGTAAATTTACTAAAATCTCATTCCCCCTCCTTAAATTAGAGTTTAAGCAATTTTTTTTTTTTTTAGCGATACAAATAAATCATATAAAATAACAATTTAATATACAATATACAACTATTTACTTTTATTATTTTAATCATTTTAAAAATTTATTATAAATCAATTTATAAAGTAATAATAATATTAAGTATAAGAAAAAATTATTGAGTATAATAACCCCTCCTCTCCGAGCAGACTCTAAATAGTAAATTCCCTCCTGGTTGGGAACCGCTGTTTTAATACTATACAGGGTGATTGATCCAACACCCAATAGGTATTATAATTATCATTACAATGTTATATTTTATTTAGATATGCATTAAGATAATACTAACTATAGAAATAGAATTTAGAAATTAGGAAATGTTGATCGATATTTAATCAGAATTATTTTAAGTGAAAAAATATACATTTTGTTAAAAATCGGGCCCTAATGACTTGAATTATGATGTTTAAAAAATAACGATTATATGTATACTTGACTCGTCGTGAATTGCCTAATCATTAAATTTATAAATATGTCTTGTTCTAAAATTAACTGTATAATGAAAAATATGCTGATTACTAAACAATATAAAGTAACTTGTATTTTTATCATTTATTCAATTGTTTTTTTTATAATTTTAATGAAAATTAATTTATATTATACTTATACTTATTATATTAATATTTATATGCATATTATAATTACTTAATTATGTGTACAATGTACATGTATGTATAATTTTAATTTATTCAATAAATTATTGTGAAATTAATTTTTTTTTCTATACTTACCTTAAAGAGAATTTCAAATAGTATCAATTCATGGTATTAATATAAATCATACATCTTAAACATTTTGTCAGACAAATAGACAATAATATTTAACTATTAGTTTTAAATTTGTTTTCTGTATAAATAAACAGTCAAGTGCCCTCAACTGACATAAATACATTATGTCTTATTCAAATCAAGAAAAAATGGATATGCTTAATTGCTATTATGAAATGGCTAGTAAATAATAAATATCCAATGTTGTAATAATATGAAATTCATACCCTAAATAAAAACTTAATGTGAATTTCGTGTAAACATTTTTTTTCTTGATAAAGGTCGACAAACTTATAAGAAATCTTGTATTACATTTTTTATGAATTATAGCTCAAAATAATTTGCAAATTTTTTTCATTTTTTGCGTATTTTGTTAATATTTTAACTTGAAATGCTTATAAAAAAAGTGACTGAATTTTTAATATTATAACAAATCAAAATATTTTGAAAAAATTTTAATGTATAGAAAAGGCTAGTATAAATATTTTGTGAAAATTTCACGTGTTTTCGTCGTTTTCGATCATTTTTTTAGAGTTACACCAAAAACCAAAATCGATTTTGCGTAGTAAAAATTCCCATTTTTTCTCAATTTTTATTTTGTTTTCCTGGGCAACTATTGGGAAATTAAAATGTTGACCTTCAATAAAAAAAAAAAAAGCAATTGTAAAATCAATACATTCATTGCTCCACTCAGACTTAAATTTTAAAATTTTAAATGTTCGTAATCAACTAAAAACGAGTCAAAATATTTTGGAAATTTTATCAAGTATAATAATTGGTAAATATACATATGTATATATATACATTCCAAGTGTCTATAAGGTCATTCGTTTTTGAAATCAAGTGATTATCTAATTTCGAAAAATTTTCAACTTCAAACGCTCATAAAAATTTAATTTGACTTTTCGGTAGAGAATTTTGTTTTTAATAAAAATAAACAAACTTATGAGGAATCTTTTATTAAATTTTCAAATATTAGATTTAAAACGTAAAATATTCATGAATTTCTAATTCGAAATAATTTGCACATTTTCATTGTTTTTACGTCTTTTGTAAAAAATCGAACTTTAAATGCTAATAAAAAAAAGCGGGTAGTGGGTGTCGCTCTGCTGTACATTAGGGGGTGGGGTGGACTTCGAACTAGGGTAGGTTAAATTTGAATGCAATTATCATTGTATACGAAAACCGATTCTGAACGGAGATGATTTGTCAGTCTAGAATATATTATATTTAAATATTGTCATATATTCTATTTTGTAACAAATTCAAACATTTAAGTAAAAGTCTAAAAAATTTAAAAATCGAAAATTATTTATTTGTAAAACGTTATTTTACACGTGTATTTTTGATTTCAAATTAAAATTAAAACTTTATAAACAATCGTAAAATTGTTTTAATTGAATAATCCTCAAACTTTTTTTTAATTATTCTAAGCTTAACTTATGGACAGCATAGTATTAAATTTTAAATTCTTAGCTTTTGATAGTAAAATATTTATAAATTTTTAACCACCAAATAGTGAAAAATATTCATGATTTTGACGAATTTTTGTCAAAATTTGAACTTCAAATGCAAATAAAAAAAAAATAGTGCCTATATATTCTTATAATTTTTTTATCCCCATAAGAATAACTTATGAGGAACTTTGTATTTATTTTTCAAATATTTTGACTCCGCCAAAAAAATGTTATCGACATTTCAAAAAAAAACTCTTAGAAAAATTGAAAATTTCAGTTGTCTATAAATTGCTCAAAAAAAGTCAAAATATTTTGAAAAACAAATCATGTGAAGAAAATGCCAATCTAAATAACTGTTGAAATTTTCAAGTATTTACCACTTAAACTATTTGAAAAATAACAAATATTTAAAATCGTTTGATGATAAATCGTTGTCGCTACGCTATTTGGTAAAAATTTAAAATTCTAACGCACTTAAAATTTTTCCTATAATGATGCTTCGAGTTTTCTCTATAGCTACTTAAAGGAAAACTTATGTAAAACTTAGTGTTAAATTTTTTATTCTTAGATATAAACATAAAAAATTTTATGATTTTTAAACTTCAAAATTACTTGCAAATTTTCACGATTTTGACATATTTCGTAAAAATTTGAGCTATAAACGCTTATAAAAAAAATTGTGATTAACGATTTTTAATTTTTTTTCAGCTACAATGAGAACAACTCATTATTAACCTTGTATTAAATTTTCAAGTTTTCTTGGTAATCCAAAATTTTTTTTATCAACACTTCAAAAAAAAATTCTCATAAAAATCAAAAATTTCAGTGGTCTATAAATAACTCAAAACAAATCAAAACTTTTTTGAAAATTTAACTGCAGTATATAGATAATACTAACATAAACATTTGGTGAAAATTTCAAGTATTTACATAAATTAGTTTTTGAATTACATTTGAACACAAAAACAAAAACAAAAAAAACACACATCATTGTAAAATCAATAGGTACATTCATCACTCCGTTCAGAATCTAAAAAATTGATTATTTCAAATGCCTATAAATTGATTAAAAATGAGTGAAATCTTTTGAAAATAAAATTATATAAAGAAAATGCTAATGTAAACATCTGATGAAATTTTCAAATTTCTACAACTTATACTTTTTGTAAATTAGGGGGTGGGGTGGACCTCGGACTAGGGTAGGTTAAATTTGAATGCAATGATAGGTATCATTGTATACAAAAAACGATTCTGAACGGAGATGATTTGTCAATCTAGGATATATTCTATTTAGATATTGTCATATATTCTATTTTGAAACAAATAGTATAGTTACTATATGTTACTATAGTTACTTTATAGTATCTGTTTATTAATAAAAAAAGTATTTGGCAACATAGACATAATGAGAGTATGAAATTTAATATAAATTTTGACATATTTCGTACCTATAAATTCGAACTTTAAGCACTTATAAAAAAAAATTTTGTTAAACGATTTCGGATTTTTTTTTATCACTTTAAGAACAACTTATAAAAAACCTTGTATTAAATTTTAAAGATTTTCTGGCCAGCTAAAAATGTTTTATCGTTATTTAAAAAAAAAATACTTAAAAAAACTGAAAATTTCAATTGTCTATAAATAGCTCAAAAAAAGTTAAAATACTTTGAAAATTTAACGGTGTATAGAGAACACTAACATAAACATTTGGTCAAAATTTCAAGTATTTATAATGATTAGATTTTGAATTACAACCATATACTTAGTCGATTTGGTCGAAAACTGGTTTTACGTAAAAAATCCCGTTTTTTCCGTTACTTTTTTTTGGTTTTTTCCGACGCATTTGAAAAATATTGAAATTTTTTAACTTTTGACCTCCCCAAAGTACCAACTAGATTCAATTTCCTTTTCAAAGAGGGGCTGAAGTTAAAAAATATTACTGCTCCAAATGTTGTCGTCAGACACACATCATTGTAAAATCAATACATTCATCACTCCGTTCAGAATCTAAAATAGTCGTGTAAAATTTATTACCAACATAAAATTTTTTAAATTATAATTATATTTTTTTTGAGTGATAAGCACTTGTCCGAAAAATGTTAACAGTGATAGACCTTCAGACGATTCACTGTCCCCATTTCCACAACTCATTTATTTTCTTATCAAAACTTTAATTAGGTTATTAATTATTATCTAAATTAGTTATAACAATTAATTTGTAACCTACAGGTACAAAGTTCATTGTTATTACTGTGTTGAACGATAGCCGATAACGAGTTTATTACATGTGAAAATATGTACCTATTATTATTATTTATTACCCATGTGACTACTGGTCTTTAGAAATTAAAACCGAAAACCGCCCAACTTTGAAAAGCTATAACTTACGAACGGTTAAATGAAAAATAATAATTTAAACGTTAGAATTCATAAAAAAAATATTTCTACTATTTTATAACATTATAAGTATAGGTTGCCAATTGAAAATCAAAAGTTGATAGTGATTTCACTATTAAATATTTAAGTGAAAAAAATAAAAATTTTACATAGTTTTAGAAAAGCATAAAACTAAAAATTTTGAAAAAAAAAAAATTGAAAAAAGTTAATACTTTTTGAAATAATGAGTGTTCTTCGATAAAAAAATCACCCTGTATAGTATATTATATGAATAATTAATCAATTGATCATAATTTTTTTGATACAATTTATTTCTAATTATTCAAGTGTCAAATATGCAAAATTATTACAATAATTCACAGTTTATTTTTTAAATAATTATATACACAACAAAACATCATTTTAAGCACATTAATAATTTACATATACACACTTAAACTAAACAATTATACAAATAAAGTAACTTTAAAATAAATTAAAAAAAAATATATGTATATATATATATATATAAATATATAATTAATGGCAAAATGAAAAATGTTTATCTAGAACATAGATTTTTGCCCAAATTCTATAGATTTGTGCTTTTGAGATCTTATACAAGACACGTAGAAAAAAAAACATACGTGCATATTATAAAATACTACTCGTTTAGTGAGTTACATTAGTTTATATTTAAGTACACTTGACTAAAGTGAATAAATATTTAAAAATTTATTTTAGGTTTTAAATTACCCTGTGGAAAAATTTTTCGTTCAAATAACAGAAACGAAAGTACATTATACATTTTTAATATAACTGCGATACATTCGGCAAAAATAAAATATTTTGCACAAAAGAAGAACTACAATTTATTTTTTTAAATTATAAATGCTTTTGGTAACTAAACAATTGGGAAATGCATAATAGAAAAATATTTTGGCCTATAATTAATGTTGATTATTGGTAGTAATGAGATACAGTTTCTACATAGCCCTTATTACTAAATTTAGGGAAATAATCAACCATTTATTTGAGGTCTTGCATTTAACTTTTGATGACTAACACAAGCCAAAATATTTTTCTAATTTTAATTATAATTGGCCAATGACAATTTTAAAATTGAAACTAGTGCCAGTTAAGGTAAGGTACATTTAAATATTTAAAATCTAAAACTAAAGCGAGGATAGTTGCCAGAAGAAATAAATCATAAATTAAATACAAAAAAAAAGAAAATTATAGGGATTATGTCTACAACTATAAAATAGGTACCTAATTAGGTGTCAAGTGAATTTCTGTTATTCAAGTCAATTAAGTGATGCTTTAAAATAATAACATTTTTAATATTTCAAATATGTGACTTTTGTGCAAAAAAAAAATAGTAAGGATGGGCTGAAAATATTTTGAGTTATTTACCTGAATTGTAAAATTATAAGTTCTAATAAAAATTATGTTAACCAAATTAATATTAATTATGGCCCTTTTCTTATCTACATAACAAATTTAATTCAGTGTCATATAACTATGAGCAGTTTTCAAAAACATTTAATTTTAAAAATTTGGATGAAATGTTTAACATTGTAATAATAAAACAGTATTTTCTTTATTATTTTTTATGATAAAAAAATTGCAAATGTAATAATATAATTTTAAAATAAATATACTTTATATAATCCTAGTTATAAATATTTTATTATTTTTATCACAAATTTAATATACATTGGGACATTTCATATGCTATCATTTATAGGATAATTACCTTTAAGTTTTTTCAATTTATTATTTTATACGCGTAAACTGGATAGATTATATTAAACAACTTCCAACTATTCAAAACATTTTAAGAGAACTTAATTTGTAAAATTTAATGTCTACCAAATTATAACGCATACATTTAGTAAATTTGAAAGTTGATTAAATTTTTTAACACACAGAAGTTTCTTATCTCAACAAGAGGAAAAATGAAAGAGAAATTACTTTTAGTTTCATAAAATTTTATAAAAATTAATTAAAATGCTAGAGAAGATGTCTTATTTAATTTATTTAGTATAACTTATATTATACTCAAATTTTATCTACTTAGTTATAAGTCAATTACAGTTGTAAAGACTGGTCGACTTGTAAATTTTTTTCATTACAACCCACCCATTTTAGAAGATTATTTAAAAAATATATCAATATATAAGTTAAATTAGATGTTTTAAAATGAATAGCACACGTCATGACAAATTGTTTAATATTGTACACAACATACTAATAAATAATTCAAAATAAACTATATTATAAAAAGGATTATATTTTTAGTACTACTTTGGTATTATTAATAAATAAATTTGAATATGAAAAGCCATGGCACCTAACTTATAATTATTTAGTATCAGGGTAATACACAAAAAAAAATAATAATACTATAGTTAAATGGTATTACAATATTGTGTTTATTGAATAATTTACTTTAATACTTGATTTATCTTTATTACAAGATATATAAAAACATTAAGGGACGGAGTCGAGTACATAATAACCACTCCAATATTATTCTGCATAAATTTATATTTTAAAATAAGCCAGTGTTGGATGATTGGAAACTTAATAATATTATCAACTTTAATGTTAAAATCATGTGAGGTAGGTAATTTAATGTTATACTGAATAAAATATTAGATATTGATTATGTGATAAAAATAAATTGAGAAGATAACTAACAAAATGCATTTAAGGGAATCTATTATGAATACCAGAAATGTATTAAATTTTACAAAAATATCTGAATTATTATTGATATAAAAAAATACTGTTTGGTTACAATTAATAACAAGATATAATGTATGGTAAGAATAAAAAATACATAAACACATAATATACAAGTTAATTCACCATGCATGAAACTTTCCATTTTTTTAAATTAAATTATAAATTTATAAAAACACTTGATTTTTGGATTTTTCAGTTGACTTAATTTTGTATACCATTAAAGGAATGTCCCGTGATAATACCAACTTATTTTTTCAATTATGTATACATCCTTATCCTATTAATTGTTAAATAGGTGTTTAAAAAAAAAATTGTATGAACCCATATCAAAATTTAAACTAATATTTTAACTTGATTAGAATTTTCTAAAAGTTATTTGTTTAAAGGTTGGTTCTCTTTTGAAAAACAGAAATTTGTATTGGCACAGGACATTTCTTAAATGATATAATGTCTCCTTAATATACTTAAGTTTCCAAACAGAATCTGTATAAATTCATTACTAAAAGAAAAATAAGGTATGAATAAGCTTGCAATTACTTGATGTATAACTTATATATATTATTATAAGAAACTTTGTAAAGATTACATTTAATCTTGAGTCTATAACAAGAAAATTTAAGTTGAAAAAAATATAAGAATACATCTTTTATTATAACTATTAGTATATGAAGTTGATCTCATATTATTTTTATGAAATTGGACACACAAAATAAAATTTTGTTAGGAATATTTACTGTTTTCAAAAATGTGGTTTATAATAATTTCAATAATATAATAAAAATAATGAAAGAGACTGAAAGTTATGAAGTGATACAACAAAATATGTGACAATATATTTTTAACTCAAAAATAGAGTAAAAATAAAAATAATTTAATCTAATTAATGAAGCAAGTTCATTATTTGCATATTTTTAATTAATTTAACATTGAAAAATGATAAGTATAATCCATAACGACGTATGTGATGCAACGACTTGTTTGTAGACTAGATAAAGAATATAGTTTAAACTAAAAATTTGGTAACATCAAAATAAATGTCAGGAAGAATATACTTAGGTTTTTAAATCTCTTATAAAATTTTTGAAGCCCATCCTTACACTATCTTAAATTTCTATCTTAACATATTTTTTATCTTAAACATTTGTTTAATTAAGTGTAAGGTATTTTAAAGAAAAAATATCTATATAAAAAAGAAAGGAAAAAATTAAATTAACACAGTCAAATATTACCATAATCGCGTTTAGGAAATCCATACACTGAGGAACCAATATTTTAATGTTCACGCTGTGGTCAAACATTTCCTATGACCAGTATGCTAGGACGGTAAAATGCTGCGCACCGCTTCATCTGTTGCCGGATCACTGCGTTGCAAATTCAAAATACTGTCTATGGCGCTTTGCACCTGTGCATTTATTTCTTCATCATCAGGGCAATGACGTTTGCTTTCTGATGTAGACTGCTCATCCTCCAGTTGGTGTTCACGTTTTTTAGATATGGATTCATCATTACAACCTAAAAGTTATTAATTAATAAAAATAATACTTTTTTTTAACATTAACATGCAACTTACTTGTAGCAGTATTAACTGAATTTGTATTCAAATTTTGTTTTAACTGTTGTAATTGTGCAGATTCATCAGCATCAAATCTTCGTCCCAACATGATCAATTCAGAAGTTTGCACTTCTCTCTAATAACACACAATTAAAATAATTTTCAACTTTCTAAGCATTAAATATAAGCCCCAGAATTATACACATTTGCATATTTTTTTAATAGTTAAAGAAGTTGTGAGACAAATTATAACTCAATTCATGATTTAATATGAAACAAGATATATTTTTTCACATTTAGATTCAAATATTTACTATTTATTGAATTAATTTAATTGTTATTAATGTATTATTTGTTTTCAATTCAATCTATATGGTATTTATGAATACAAAATTCTTGGTTATGTCAATACACACTATTATTCAGAAATATAACAATACATTTTTTGTTACTAAAATTATTTTCTATTAATATATACTTTCAGAATTTGTAAAAGAAATTTTTTGTGGTAATTCATATAAAAATATATAAACTAATTTACTGTCATTTATATAGGTATATTTTAGAAATCAAAAGTGAATTTACTACAAAAGAAAAATCATTCATACATTTTGAGCATATTTAATTAGTAGTAGTTACTATTTCATGCAAATAAAACTATAGAATACTTTATAACAATAATAATGCATATAATTCTGAGTCCTAATATTAACATACAACACAATATAAGTATGATGCTTACCATGCTTTCTTTAAATAATAGATAACGGTATTTATTAAATAATGACGCTTTTTTATCTAACATTTGTTTGGCAGTTGACTCAAATATTTCATCAGCTAACTCCAAATCTCTTTCTGATAATACGGCTTCATTTAAGCAGTGGTACCGCGATAATCGTTTTACAGCATCACTTACTGAACTAAAAGGTGTCACAACATCAGGATTAGTTGCACCAGATTGATCAGCTGCTATCCGCTCAGAAATTCTATAATAATAAAATTATATTTAAGAAAACATATCAGAAATACTTTTATATCTTAATATATAGAATATACTAAAAACTCAGTTAGCTGACTTTTACCCTATAACACTTTTAGTATAATTATTTTTTAGTCATATTCCTATTTCATGAGAAAACAAATAGATTTTGTGCATACCAAAATGCTGCATTAGACCATGTGACCTCTATTGTGATAACATATGCTCTACATAGGCAAGTACCAGCAAAAAGTCTATTCGTTCGAGAAACTGACTACATTCAATTAAATTTAAGTCCGAAATATAATTAGTAAATATCCATGTTTATCATTGTTAACTTCTCAATAGTTATGTCATCATTAATTGTAGTATTACTTTCAAGATTCAAATGATAAAAGACATAACCTCTCTAACTTGATTATCAGTAAATAATTTTGAAACTGATGATTTGTCACATATATGAACTTATAATCCCTAAACAAAATTTTATAATCTATTTTTTCTTGAATATTTGAGAGGTGTATCATTTGTACTTTACCTAGTTTTGAATGAAAACCCTTTCATCAACAATTTTGATATGTCTTTGATTTAACATAAGTTATCAAATATCTTTATATAAATAGTAATGAAATTTGGCCAGAGAATATCCTTTTTTAAACTTCCTAATAAACCATTAATTGGACAAACAATTCTTTTTATTAAGACATAGTAGACTAAATAGATTACCCAATATACAATGAACAAAAATACCTTGTAATCTAAAAATGTCTCACCTTTTAAATACAAAATGGTTTGGATTGTATATTTATATTTTAAGATGGAAATAAAATTATGATAGTATACTTTATAAAAACTCACAATACAGGATAAAAAAAAAAAAACAAAAAAATTGGACACTGAACACTTACAATGATATTCGTTTTGAAGCACTGAATGCAGGAAGAGTTGGAGAAGGTTCGCAAGATGTTTGAGTTCCAACCTATAAAATAAATAAATAATTATTATTAACTATGATATTTATTTAACGATTTCTTTTATGTTTAAAATTATACATATCTCATTGTTCTATAAAAAATTAATGAAAAAATAAATCTATAAATTTAGGCTCTGTAAATCAATGAGATTTATTTAATTGAATTATTAGTACCTATTTAACATATATTTTTTATAGATTTTACTATGTAAACTTTTAAATTTAAGTAAAATCACTAATTTATTTCCATATTTTAGATTCTGAACGGAGTGATCAATATGCAAAAATATGCAAAATAAAATTTTATATTTCGGACCTATTGATTACAAATCAAACTTGTAGCTTACCTAGCTATTTTTTGGACTATTCAGAAAAAACATGCAAATGCATATAAATCCGGGCCCTAGAATAATATAATATATCCAACTAATTATCATTGACTGACAAATCATCTCCGTTCAGAATCGTTGTTCGTATACAATTATGCCCGTCATTGCATTTAAATTTAACAAATCCATTATAGTGACCACTGACCTACTCTCCATCTCTACTATACAGTAGAGCAATAACCACTTACTCACTTTTTTAATTTTAAAATATAATTTTGAGCTTTAAATTTAATATATAAGGTTTGAGACTTTTTGCATTTGAATGTTTTGTGATCATAGATTATTCTAGGTGTTATCAATTTGTTTTATGAAATGGTGAAACTAAATCTTTAGTTTCAATTTCCGTATTTTAGGAAAAGTGCATATTTGAGCAATTATTAGCATAGGAATTTGTGCATATTTTGCATTTTTTAAATTTGTATTTACGTAAAATTATCTGGAAAAATCATACTTGGAAAAAATTTAAAAATAATTTTTAAATAAATTAAGGTCATAGCTATAGTATCTGACTCGTACATCTGTTTACAATATTTCTTTGTCGTTTAAGAATCAACCTTTTTATCGACATTGTAGAGTTGTAATAAAATCTATTGACATCCTGATTCTAAATTGTACGATAAAATGAAAAGCAGTATTAGTTCATTCGATAATCACGGTTAACTGATCACATATCACATAATTATGTTATTCCTTATTAACTCAAGAAATGTGCCAGGTATTTTTATAAAATATAAATTATAATTAATTTGTTTTTTTTTACAATTTTTATTATTTACCTACCTAATTTTTAAAATTATAATTATAATATGTATTTTCAAAGACAAAATAAAAATTAGCTGCATATTTTGACTACATATTTCAATAATTTTAAGTACAACTAGTCCTGAACCCTATTAATACTAATACAATATGATAATTAAGTAAAATTTGATAAATTAATAGATGTTAAAGATATAATTTTAATTTTAAAAATTATTAATTACTCACTTGTACATGCAAGGGAGATGTTGATTTATTACTAGTTGGAGGAGATGCAGTAGTTGATGTTTGCACCGTAAGAGGAGGTGACAAGGTATGAGGTGGACTTGATGCCATTGGACAAGGTGGAGGCACTAATCTTACAGGTGTAGATACCTAATAAATAATTTATTAATTATATATTGAATTTCATATAGACAAATAATTAAATTCCTACATAGGTAATTCCTTGTGAATTTTGTCCAGAAACAGTAGGAACAATTTTGCCACATTGTAAAATTTTTTGTTGTTCATTAAACAATCTTTGTAAAGCAGTTTGCTCACTACTTGTACGGTATTTTTTTGCACTCAGAGCAGATATTTGATTTTGAACTGCTTTTAACAACTAAATATTGACAAAAATTATAATTACTTTTTTTATTTATACACAATTTTAATTTAAAATTGTTGACAAACCTGTTGTTTTTGTGGCGTAAGTTGTATAGTTTTTACCCTTTGATTTGAAATACTACTCTCTGGTGAATTCAATGGAACTGGTGTATCGTGATGTTCTTTCTCTTTTTCATCACATTGAAATACCATTGGTTTCACAACAGCAGCTCTTTTTACTTTTCTTGGTTTAATAGGTGCTTTATTAGCACAAGGTGGAACAACCATAGTTTTATTGATCAATATATTTGGATGAGATTGGGCAATACTATCTAAAAACGCATTTTGAGATTGAACTTCTAGTGGAACAGAAGCTTTAGGAGGACTATTTGGCCTGAATATTTTTGATGTAACCGCTAATGGACTTCTGTTATTTGTTCTATTAATTACAGATGTTTGATAATTAGACAGTGTCGTGTGATTATCATTTGATTGTGATATAACGGCAGCGCATGGTTTTGAAAACTGCATATTACTTTGTTGTGGTGATGTTACAATAGTTAAATTTGGTCGATTTGGCAACATTGGTGTAAATGACTGAGAAACATTTGGTGATGGTATAGGAGAATTATATGAGGCAGGACTCTTAGAATTACTTCTAGAACTATGAGACATAGCTGGGCTACATTGAGGACTTATCACAGATTGAATACTTCTAGGACTATGAGAAGATACTGGTACGGTTTTAGACCTTGATATTGAAGTTTGCATTACTCTTTCAGAAGTATGAATTATTGGAGTTTGATTTTGTAATTCTACATTTTTATTCAATGTAGAAGAATTAGTTACTATTTGCAATCTGTTTTGTTCTTCATTAAATAAAATATCATTATTTCTTGAAGAATCATTATTAGCTGCTACTAATAGTCGACTATCCATCATGTTAGATACAAGTTGAATACTACTACTTTGCTGATGGTCTAAACTTGACACCATTGTACTACTGCTATGCATTACTCGAATACTATTATTTTGCTGCATTACTTTATTTTGATCTTCAACAGGTGTTGACATGACAAATTGTTGATGATTTTGTCGATTTTCAACACTCACAGGAGTACCAGCAGTGGGGAACATCAAATGTTGGCCATTAATAATATTTTGTTGTAATGATTGAGGTTCTAATACAGTTACAATTTGAAGTCGACCAGAAACATCTGCCAAAATGCGCATGCCTGAACCATTTTGCGGTTGGGTGGGTAACGTTGCATTTCCTCCTTTAAGAAGTAATGATTCAGCACCAGCCACACTCAAAACAGCATTTTGAAGAATGTGACCACCATGATCAGCAACTAACTGAGCTAACTGTGTTTGAGCTGCAGCAGCAACACTTGCAGAAACATTCTATAAATTAAAACCAATATTGATCAGGTTAATAAAAATATTTATAATCAACAAAAACAATATTTCATCATTGGATAAGTATACAAATTAGTAATATAAAAATATTAAGAGTAATAAATTTGCAGAACCTTAAAATAGTGTCATGGCATAGAAGAAATCATAATGATTATTTTGATGCAACAAAAATATCATTTACATAATTAAATTTGGAAATAAATATGATATAATCACTAAAATCACTCAACTCGTTACAAAAAAGATGGTTTACTTTTCATTATCATTAATGCAATCATTAATATGCTGCTTATTTGGCATACTTGAGCTAGCTATTTTGATAACTTTACTTACATAAAAATTAAAATTTACTAATTGAAAAAAGTGAATGATATAATGATATGTAATATCAGTGTTAATTAAACAAATACAATTTAGAAAATAAAAGTATATTTGATTGCGACAGGCATATGGCATTAGGAATAAAATGATGAAGCACAACTAATGTCAGTTTTAATATACATGGTAAAAAATTATATAATATTTCAATTTACCTGAGTTAATGTATTAGTGGTAATCTGTGGTTGGTGTACAATCATACGTCCATCTTCTACTAAAGACAAACGAAAACCTCCCTGCAACATTATTTAAGGAATTAATTAGATTTTTGAAAATAATAACACCCAGTACTAAACATTTACCTGAGATGAAGAGGTAGGAGTTTGTAATTGAGCTAATAAAGGCGCAGATTGTTGATGAGATTGTGGAGGAGGGGTTGGAGTTTGTTGTATTCTATTATTTTGATTTAATTGATTTTGTTGCATTATAGGTGTACCAGATTCTTCTTCATCAATACCTAAACAATATCAGAAATAGATTAGTCAAAAAAGAAAAACATTGATTTGTTTGTAGTACTAACCAGATAATTTAATTAGATTTGCAAGGTCTAATCGTACAGGTTCATCATCTTGTGGCCTTGAATGCATTTTTGGTTTCTTTTTTTTAATATTCATTGACCTATTACTTGATGGTTGTGTGATAGTGGATTGAGGTGATAATGCAACTAATGCTGGACCAGAACATGTTTGGATTTGCTGTAATTGAACACTTTGACCACTTACCAATCTCACAACCTGATATTAAAAGAATTAAATAACATATTAATATTTATGAATATTTCTTTTAATAATTACATTATTACTAACCTGGTTTGACTGTTGTCTAGGCTGTTGAAGTAAAATTTGAGTACCATTGCAAGTGACTTGAGCTTGTTGGGTATTATGGTTTTGAGTATTAGGGGATCTAAGAAAAAGCTGAAGACCACTAGTTGTTTGTGGACCAACTATTACACCAGCAGTTGGCATAATCTAATTTTGGTAAAAATAAAAATATTAAGTATAAAAAAATAATTTATTTAGGAAAGTATAATATATTATATGTATTATATTATAAGGCAAAGAAAAAAAATAATACAATGATATATTTAAACTACCTAACATAAAAGAATTTTATTTCTTAATGAGATCAAAACTTACTTGATTTATTAAGAAAGCACCTTGTTGTTGACTATGTATTGAGGTTGAATGATGTGTTTGTTGCGACTTAATGCTGTTAATACTAGCATGGTTCTGTACATGATTATTAGGTTTAGGTAATATTTGGGGCGGTTTATTTTTTACTTGAACATTATTTACATTATTTCGACTATTTGATTGAATAAATTGTAAAACCGGCCCATTAGTACTCATCATCTGTACGAAAAAAAATGTATTAACTTAATAAACAATATAAAATTATTATCTATTGCTTATTTGCAAAAATTGTTTACCTGATGGATAACTTGTGGTTGGGGTGTAATAACCCTCTGCTGAGGAGAGGGAGTAAGTGATCGAGAAGAGAATGGCGATGAAGGTGATTGTGGTATACATTTTGTATTTGTGGTATCCAATATTGCTGTAGCCTGTTGTTGTTGAACCATTGTACCAGATGTGTGCTGCTGGGCACCCATCTTAAAGACAATATTATATCAATGTTATTTATACTAGATTAAAACTAACAGTATATTTGATACACATAATCATACATTATTCTTGCTAAAATAATATTTAAGTTTTTAAATATTAAAATTGTAAATTGATTATCATAACCTGATGATTGAGGAATTATTTGGATAACAGTTTATAAGGAAAAATTAGTACATAACAGTTAATTAAACAAGTATCATAAAACATTTTTGTAAGTATACATGAACAATTGCTGCAAACAGGCCAAATGTAGGAGGCTGGTAAGTTTTAAACAATACTTTAGATTTTCTAGAAGTGATGTCACCGATATAAAATAAATAAATACGTTAATTTATATAGTTTTATACCTGTCGTATGCTTGTTGAGTGAAGAATGTTTGAGTGCTGAACATGTTGATGTAGCACTTGTTGAAAACTTGTATGTTGATGTAATGTTGCAGCTTGTTGTGTGGTTACAGTTGGAAAAGTTGTTATTCCTTGTCCCTGAGAACTTGCAAGAACTATTTGAGGTCCTCCTGCAAGTACACCATTATTTCCTGTACCCTGAAAATATGATTATTAATTGTTAGGTATAAAAACAAAACTTCAATGATTATTGTGATATATTTAAAATACTTACTGTAGTTTGATGATGAAGTGTTAATGTTAACCCTCCTGCAGCAGCTTGTTCTTGTTGTGCTTGTATATGTTGTAATTGTTGATACTATACAAAAATTAATATTTACAAACATGAGTATTATATTTATTTTATCATAGGTATTTAAGAGACTTTAAAATTCAATTTAGTGAGTAGTTACATACCTGATGATGAGTGAGAAGCACTGAACTGGCAGGGCGGCCGTCTAATAGGCCCTGTGGTATAGAATCCACGGTGCCTTCCAGTCTGCAGCACACACCATACATTCAATTACGCTTTAGCCACCTAGAATTGAATTTTATTCTGATTTATTTTTCTTGTTGAATTCTGTCAGCTACCTAAAGTATAAATTTATAGTAAGTAGGTATATAATAAAAATTGATTTAATTTGATCACTAATTTCAGAGAGAAACAAATAGATTTAGTACAAGGCTGCCCAAAACTAAGTCTGTCAATGCATTAGAATTTTCCCTCAAACATTCTATTGTATTTTTAACTATTATTATTTATTTAAATTTTGATGTGTATTTTATTTTATAATACCAACCAGTTAGCATTAGGTAAATGTTTATTTACTGTAAGCTTATCAGTATTATTTATATATTTATAGATTTTTTGATATTATTAAAACATGTGCAATTTAAAACTGTTTGATTTGAATAGGTACCTACCTATTTAGTTATCAATGTATAGAAAAATCTTAAGTGTAAGCAATTATTGTTCATAAGATGGCCAGTCAGC
Source organism: Schizaphis graminum (assembly GCA_020882235.1). Classification (NCBI taxonomy): domain Eukaryota; kingdom Metazoa; phylum Arthropoda; class Insecta; order Hemiptera; family Aphididae; genus Schizaphis; species Schizaphis graminum. The sequence goes on along the minus strand of CM037031.1, from coordinate 35,789,759 downwards.
TAAATATAATCGAAATTAAAGTCCGCTTCCAAAATAAATTGGGCAGCTTTAATTGATGACTAGGTACCTACACAAATGACAAATCCATCTATTGACTTGGTTTGTAAAAATAGTTAAAAAATAATTATGGCTGAGTACCTATCTATGTAATTATTTATAAATATTTCATATATCTACTTATTTTAAGAAACAATTCAAATTTGGTTTAGGATCTATGGAAAATAACGATTCATAAATTTGGTTATTCATAACTTGGATCGTGATTATGGATATAAAATTGTAATAAGTTCAGAGCACCATTCAAAATATTAGACCACTTAAGAGGTTGCATAACAGAAAAGATAAAATATGTAAGATGCGGATAAGAAGACAATTAATTTTTTCATACCTACAAAAATTGTAGAACAACTACCCTTGAAAAACGCAAATCTGCGGTAAACAAAACCGAAAAAGAGGAATATCAGACATGCAACTAAGCAACGGCAACGAGGCATTAAATTTCCCGCCTAGAGAGAATCCACGCACGATTCGCACTTTCTAGTCGATCGCGATTTATCAAATCTACCGTTTAGACGAAAATCTCGACCATTCGTTTCGAAAATTCGGCACATAACGTCTTTTAGCTCCAGCCAAATAGCAACGGAACGTTTTAAGAATTGAAAACCGATCACGTCCTTAACGTCGTGATGGGACGAGCTACGGTGGTCACGGACAACTGCGATCGCATTAAAAGTTTACTATTATCGATCACCCAATAACGACTTGTGACCGGGACACGCACCTAGCACTTTATCAGCGGCGTTGCGTGTTGACAAAACAAAAACTGCCCGTTGTGGAGCATTAACTCTCCCGTACACGTACTGAAGTGCGCGCGAGATACGTGTCTCTGTCGGGTCCAAGGGCCGCTGCCGTTGCTCAAAGTGCCGTGCGAGCGTGTACCGGTGCAACTTGCAGTGTGCAGAAGAGGTTCGCACACGGACGCACGTCGTATAACGACAACAATACCAATACGTACAGTCACAACGTCTACCTATTATAATAGGCTCGACGGCGAACAGGTAATCGTAGTACTATTACCTTATTGTTATTGTTTTTGTTGTTACGGTAGGTGGATGGGGGCAGAATAGATGGGTATATCATTATTATTATTATTATTATTATTATATTGTTGTTGTTATTGTTATTACTCGTTGTTGTCAAATGCAAATATCGTGATTATTTTTCGTCCGGTTTTCACGGCAAACGGTTATCCTATTTATTATTTATTGCTTTAGCACCCTTACCGTTTCTCGCACGACGCCAGCAGCAGTGTCCGGCGATTCGATTCCGTTACATAATAATAATAATAATAATAGTAATAATAACAACGACGACGACGACGACGGCGGCGACGGCGACGATCGCGATAATTCGATGGCGGCGCGCGGCACTAATGTCGCGGTAGTTCGGACAATAACATCGCCGTCGCACAACGATACACGGACGGCAATTAGCGTGGCCGATAACAACAACATAACATGATATTCACAATAAACACAACGACGCGCGATACGTATTTCGGGCACTACTACTATAATACATTATCCGTCGTCGGCGGCACGGCCACATAATTGATGATGAGCGAGTGTGTGTGCGCGCGCGTGTGCGTGTATGCGCGTGTGTGCGAGTCGCTCGCGCTCCGCCGTGCGTGTGTAAGTGTGTGCGTGCGTGCGTGCGCTATCGCTATCGCGCGGCGCCGTGCCGTAGTGTTTGGCAGCGCGCGCGCGGGCGCCCGTGTGTGCGTTTGTGTGTGTGCGCGCGCGCGCGGCACCCCCCTCCCCGCCGTCGAAGACGATGTGCGCTTGTGTGCGCGTGTACACAAACAACAAAAATCGAACGGCCATTTTATTGTTTTGCAAACGACGACAACGCACGAAAGGATAAACCTGCTGCTGCCGCCGCCGCCGCCGCTACAGATCCGTCATCCCATAAAACCGCCAGTGTTGCCAAAACAGTTTATAGAAACCCGTCCGATCGCGGCCGACGATCCGTCACTGCCGTGTTCGCGCCCCACGGTCATTGTTGCCGCGCAGTCTCGCCTATCATGGACTGCATACACATAACATTGTTATTATTATTATTATTAATATAATATTGTTACGATACTACTACGACCGTCTTGTCTGTTGTGTTTAGTGTTTACGAGTAAGTTTACGTCGTTTACGACAACAACAACAATAATAAATCATATCACCATTCACAACGTCCGCGCCGCTATCACGATGCGACTAATTTATTGCGTTAACTCGTTTGTCATACCTATCACACGTCCTTAATTATCGTTTTTATTACTCGTTAATTACTGCATTAGTGTAATTACTAAATTAGCAGTATTAGTAATTACTAATTAGGACTTATTATCTACGTTCGTTATGAATCGCACGTGTTTATTAAATTTCGTTTAATTAGTCCACCACAACGGATTTTGAATAATAGTTTTGTCGTTAACAGTTTTGTAGTATTTTTTTCTAAAGCGCGAGAAATAACATTTATTTTTAAATAATTATGGTATAATTAATTTATCGTTTAGAATTTGTTAATTGTTTAATTTAGTGCAATGCAATATTATTGGGAATAATTAAACATAATATAAAAACACGAGTAGTACAATCATAGGTTAACATTTTATAACATTAATATTATATTTTATGTTGTATTATTTATTTGTATTAGTTATATATTACTATACTATTTATTTATATTTATAGTACGTACCTCATACCTGTACAATATTATGAATGGATATATTTTATTTACTCACATTGTAAACTGTATACTTAACAATGTCCGATGTCGAGCCATGCTGTAGAGAAGGAAGTAATTATAGAGAGTCATAATCAAGATTTTATTATAATGATATACAAATTTCAGATACGACGTATTTATTGTATTGCAGTCCTTGCATTCCTAAGGACACTTGATTATAATATATAGTTATAATCATGCATAACATAAATAATAAAATATACATTGTGACCGTGTTAGTGTGATACAGAGAGAAAGGACTAATTCTTACGTCCTTAGGTTTTTGAGAAAGAATAATTTTTTTCTAGTAGTATTTTATCGCCCTTAGGCTTTAACTATTATATACATCGTATAGAACCTGGTGCTCCAGGTTTAGCATTTTTTTTGGGGGGGAGGTCATTTTAAAAATAAGTAATTTCTCCCTTAAACAATTTTTGATATTTTATTGTATTCAAAAAATAAATAAATAATTACATTAGATACAAGTACTTGAAATTTTCATCAAACATTCATTTGTCATTTTCATTATACGATAAAATTTTCAACTGTTAAACTTTTTTTTAAATTATTTTAAGCATGAGAAATTAAATATTTTTATTTTAATTCATAAAAAATTATGTTTTGGGTCAAAATTATTAAAAATTTAAAACATGATCCTACAAAAGTTATTTTTATATCTGTAAAAAAATATTAAAAATACATAGACAAACTTTTTTTATGTATTGGAAGTTAAAATTTTTACGAAATTACAAAAAATTGCTAACTATTTTGTAATTAAAAATTCATAAAAACTTTTCTTTGTTATATAAGTTGAAAATTTATTACAATATTCTTTGTAAGTAAATTATACTAGAACCATACAATTTAAAAAATGTATAAAGACAATTATTTTTTCTAAAATTTTTAACTACATATCAATTTGGAAAAAAATTATTTAAACAATAAATAACGATAATCTATTTTAATTATTTGGTTATAGTTTAAAAACATTATTCGTATGCATCTACTTAGACTTGTATGTTTATTATTAAATATTATCATAGGCGTAACTAGGGGGGGGACTTGGGTGGGATTTAGTCCCCCCCAGAATTTTTGGGTAAATTTATGTGTTAAAAAACATATTAGTATCAACATTGTTTAAAATATAAATAAAAATAAAAATTTGAATTACCCTTGAAAAACTTCCGATAATGCGGATGAATCGGTAATCCAGATGATACTCGGTCTGAATTCGTCCGGACTATTGAGGCTCTTCTACTGTAATAGTGATTTTGATTTATAAACAATCAAACGTTTACTACGTGTGGTGATTCGTAATCTCCACCCTTTTACTTCAAGTGAAGATTATTATTTCCGCTCTCTCGGAGTTAGAAGTTTGAAACCACTGGGAAATTTCATAATATTTAAAATAAATGTATTGGCTAATTGTTTTACATTTATCATGATTCATATTAAAAATTGTTAAACATTTTTTTTAATTTCTATATTATACCAACACAATAAAAACAATCGTTAAGATATCTATATGTTCTATATTTACAAACTTTGAGACAAAGCATAATATTTTTATTAAATTAAGAATAAAAATGCTAAACACCTATAAATAGTTTATAATTTATATGTAAATATTTTTAAATCCCATTGTGTACAGAAAAAGATAAATTAAGTGATACTAAAATTTTCGAGTTCTTACGTTTAATATTTTTTGCAGAGTAAAAGTCTAATGATCAATATTGTTTGAAGAAAAAACCGTTATAATGCGATTTGAATATCCTATGTCAAAATTTGAACTACGATTGCTCGTATAACACGCGTGACTACGCTATTATTATTTTTTTTAATTTCAGTAAAAAAAAAGTAACCTCGTTTAATTTTCATGTTAAAAATTATTTTATGAACTACAAAATAATTACATATTATCGTAATTTTAACAAATTACTTTAAATAATGCTTTTATAAAAAATAAATTTTCTTTTTTGATATTTTTTTATTACAGTAATAAAAAATTATAAAAAACCTTTTACAAAATTACTAAATTTTTTAATAAAAAAAAATATCATCATACATACATCGATAATTTTTGTCAAAAATAATTTTCAATGTATATATTTTAAAAGTTATATTTAAAGGTTATATTATATGTTAGATATCTAAAAAAATGCTATTATGAATATTTAATAAAAAATGCTTGTACCTAATTGTTTTTTTTAATTTTTAAGGTATTAATAAAGGCCTAATGTTAAATAATTTTGGTTTTAAATTGTATTTGATTAGCTCTTTAATTCTAAAAATGTTTATAGATTGTATGTAATTTTACCACATGATTATAAGCAATAAGCGAGTAATTATTATTATTTATTTATATACATGTGTGAAAATACCTTTTGGGAAAGCTTATACATTAGTTAAATAATTAATGGGTTTTACCTGTGGCATATTTATTGTAGGTTTCCATCCCCCTGTCACCACCACCATCGATACAAAAAAATATTTTGAAGACTTCAAATTTTAAACATGTCAGTATTCAATAATATAATTATTTATTTATTTTAAAAATTAAAATTAAAAAAATATTTCTCTATTATAACACTCCCCCACCGCCAATTAAGTTTTTATAATACGTAACTGGGTTTACTACATATTAACATATTAAGTTTTATTGTTACATGTTATATCATTCATTTTTTATATTATTAATAACTTTTTTCATAAAAAAAAAAAAAATTAAATAGGATTTTTTTCGTTAAGTAGGTTCTTAATTTGTAATTAATTCATTACTTCATATATTTAGTAAAACATGGTGTGTATTCTAATTTATATATAGTAAACTTTACTATTTTTATTAATCATTATCTATACTAATGTATAATAGCGTTTGTTTGTATAACCGGGATAAACTCCGAAACTACTTACTCAGTCGTCGTGCTGTTTTTTTTTAAATTAAAGAGGACATCGCACAGAGAAGGTTTTAGGCATACATTTAGTCCGATAAAGTTAATAAATAATTAGTTATTATTAATTAAAATATTCGATCTTTAATAATATCTAATAATTATATTATAGATTTATAAATATGATTTATAACGTATTAACTACTGTTTAATTGTCATTGACATTTTTAATGTCATTATGTTTATCAATTTATATATTATATTATAATAATTGGTAGTTGGTAAAAACCGTAATATGACAGGAATTAAATAGTATATAATTTATTGATATTATTAACTTTTATAAATTTATGGTCAATATTCGATTATATGATAGCATGTATTATTTTCTCCAGTGGATTTATTTATGCAAGTACAACCATAGTGTTCCTGTGTGGATAGCCGTAAAGTATGCATACGTTTTATTACATCATTCTCGAATTGCGTACAAATTTATATCGTCATTTTTAACGAAAAGTTTCTTTTCTTTGCGATATTAAAAGAGTTTCTTAAATCTCTACCGTTACATGATATACACACCTATCAAACTCGGAGGCTTCCAAATAATTCAAGTACCTAATTATAAACTGTAAAATTAAGCGCATATATAGGACTTTTATTTTTTCTATAGTTCTGTACCTACTGCTTACTGTTCTGGCTTCTCTAATCTCTAGTGTGTAATCCCTGCAGTGTCCCACACAATAAAAATAATAACCGGGATGCTATCACGTGCAGGCATAATCTCTAATTACATTTTTTTTTAATATTAACAACAACGATAAAACTAATGAGGCTCTAAATAAACATTGATTATCTGATTATATACATCTCCTTAAATGTTTTCTCAAACTTCGAAAATTGCCAAGTTGTCAAGAATTTGCTTAATATTTGTAATGTCAAACCATTACTCTGCTTTTACCTATTTCAGATGAACCAGACTTAGTGGATTTAACAACTCATCGAAATCTTCTAGTCAGGGGCAGCCGCATACCTCTAACAAATCATTTAAGACTGTTATATTGCCTCTTCTGAAGTTCTTTAACGAAATTATTTATTATATAGATTGGAAATGAATGAAAACGTTATTTGGCCCAATCAGTTTCTCTTCTAAATTTAACTTATCCCAGGGACTAAAATTGTCTATAGTACGAAATTAAAAACTGTGTATTGGCATAACTGTTTTTATAGTTTTTTCCTTTATTTTATTTTTGAGTGATTAATTTATAAATACATATTAATATACACTTTGTCATATTTTGTAAAAAATAAAAATATCTTTTCTACATAATATATATGTTATGGCCTTACGGGCAAAAATCAAAATTAGGTAAACCTCAGACATGCCCGAGAAAACGCAAATTATCCGCGATACTTTGACAAACTGTCATATTTTACTATTTTAGCTTTTTCCCTGATAAACCATAACGTCCACAACCAACCTTAATAATTGTGCAAACTCGTAGTGACTTATATTGTAAGATTTTATTACGATTATAAATGACCACACGTAGACAATTTTGTTGTTGTTATCGTATTTTATTTACTCTTTATGTTATATATTTACAGAATACTGAATAGGTACACTTTATCTAATTATATCAGAGGTATTCAAACTTTTTCATTCCAAGGCTTCTTTGAGTTTTCACAAAATTTTGACGGCTCCCAAATTATAAATAACAAAAAAATCAATGTTTATATGAATGTAATAACATTATGGAAACAATGACACTTACGCGACAAATTAAAGCTACCTATATATTTAGCGAATGATTATTGTAGACAATTCAACGTTTCTCAACCGGTGTGCCTCAATGATAATAATAATACGTTTTTCGTAAAAATATTTATTGGTTTCAATTATATGACGTGGCTCCCTTCGACAACTCCCGTGACGCCCCTGGGAGCCGCGATGCACAGTTTGAATTCTCTGAATTATATTAATATTTCTATTTGGAGGATAATAATTGTCTAATTATATATTTACATAAATCACCCAAAAATATATTTTCGTCGTGTTTTTATTATTAAATATACTAATTTTTTTAATTTTTAAAATTAGCATTATACTTAATAGGTAGTATTATATTTGCATTATTATTTATGGATATTATAGCTCTGTTTACTCGTATTCGTAACATATACCTATATACTAACTGTTAACCAGGGGCGTGCCTAGAAATTTTGTTCATGAGGGGATCGAATAAGTACCCAAAACCCCCTTAGGCACGCCCCAGCTATTAACTATGTATACATAGTTGAATAACGTATTATATATCATTCATAAAGAAATTTCGATTAATTCATTTTTAAGTGTATGACTTAAATATTTTTTGATGGGGGTGAAGAGCTCGCTCTTTACAATAATACAAAGTGTTATATAAATTGTGTATTATGAAAAATTATTTATTTTAGTGATTTGTCTCTGCTTCATTCCATCTTAAAATCGAAATAGACAATTTAGATAATCTATAGAAAATTAATTTAGTTTTTTAAGGACGGTAATGCTCAATTCCATACTTACTAATTTTAGTCATCAAAACCTCAAAGAGTATTCATTAAAAATATCTACATATCTCGAAGACATCATATTGACAATCAAGGAAATAGGACAATCAGTCATTCGGTTAGAAATATAATTAATACAAAACAACAATATACAAAAATGTAATTTCTCATGTGTTTCGTTGACTTTAATCCAAAAAGTACCTGGTGCTTGTACCTATAATATTCTCTATCACTAAATTACTTCGATAGTATATGTCTATATACTAAAAACTATAAAACGAAAATTGAAGAATCACATCATTCACATCAAAAACGACAAATACCAGAATGCCTATAGGTACTAATATCATTGGACTTAGTCTCAAAAAGTATTTATGTCTTTGTTTATATTTTTGAAAAAAATTCAATCAATTTTTTGTATTTTAAAATATTTAAATGACAACATATTATTTATTTCATATTTCAAAGCAGAATAATTTCTTGAATTTAGATATTTATGATACACTTATTAAAAATACAACATAGTAATTATGATTTAGAACATTTTTTTTTCAATTTGGGAGATTAGAACATGATCTCAGATCTTCTAAGAGCAGGCATAAACATTAGAGATATTTGTGTAATTACTAATTATTTGTAAATTTGTTCCTCTAATATCCGTGGACACTGTGTAGAAGATTATATTAAGAAGTTGGAAATTTGTCTTCTATGGTACTAAATACATTGACAGGATGATGGCATACCAGCCACTAGGTTATAGCAAATACTATATACGAATATAGTACGTATATAGTATTTGGTTATAGTAACTGGCACGGATATAGATACTATATCCGTGGTAACTGGTTATATTATTATTTATTTTATTAAATTTTATTTCATTAATTCTGATAACATGTTATCTAATAATGTTATCAAACAAATAACAAATATATTTAATATTTTGTATTAACCGCTATACACAAATTTAATTATTATAAAAATATAAACACATAATTAATAAACATTTGTTAAAAAACATATTACATTTATTAAAATAATAATTATAATATTTATTATTATAGAGATAAGGAGACCAAACGGCAAACTCCGTATACAAAATATGGCCTGACAAAAATCGCACGGTTATTCTGCCACCAGGATTAGATCGTTCGATTAGAGGACAATGTTTTACCACATATTATATGTATTTTACTATAAATGTACGTTATTTTTGTATTTGAATGAAATATAAATTATCATTCATTACTTATTACCTGCTTATATTAAAGTATACTTAAATATACAAGTTAAGTTCAAAAGGTGTTTCCTGTAAAAAAAGTTTAAAATTCAAAATATTCTATAATGACTACCTACGAGTTTAATGAAAAATGGTATGTATATAAATAATACATGAACTAAAGTTTTGATAATTTTCTACTACACTTGGTTTTTTCCTTTTTTTTTGTAGTTTCATTGTAGTTTGAGCGTCTTATAATGAAATGCATACGCATTGTAATAAAAAAGCGTACAATACTTTTTGTCAAATCCATATTGTGTTCTTCACAACCAACAAATGGTAAAGATACTGTGTCCGTCCATAAGTTAGAAGTTATAGAAAAAATTGTGTCTACATTTAATTTTTCCGAAATTAAAGTCTGTAATGTAATTTTTTCTAGGATTGAAATGAGAACAAAAAGACAAACTGATGGATGAATCAAATATCCTTTGGAACGCATGTCAATAAGTTTGTCTCTAGATGAAATAAGCTCGTTTTTTAAAGTTAATTAAAAGACATCTTTGGCACTTGGTAAATCTGATTTATTTTCGAGCAATGTATCCAGCTAAGTAAGATAAAATTAAACTTGAAGTATCAGGCAAACTATAATCATGATCATGAATATATGATGCAAAATCAATTTTTTCAGAATGTCCTTTGTCTAAAATTTGATCTAGTTCTTGGTTTATTCTTTGGGCTCGTTCATTAGTGTTGGTTATATCTTTAATATTCAAAAGAGTGTTTAATATCTCCACCGAAAACATTGGAACCCTTTGGAGGCTTTACAAGTGAATATGTGCTTAGTAACCTGAACATAAAAAGAATGGCATTCGGATGATCATTTGAACCACAAGCTGAACGCATCATTCCAAAAAATCTCTAAAAGTACCTAATTTTTATTTTTAATTATATAATTTATTATATTGTTGATGAATATGGCAGGTTCAATTACCTCTAAACTATCCTGGTTTAGGCGTGATGTCATTAGAAAATAATAATCACATTCAGCACAGAGAAAGGATAAAAGTTCTAAAGTAGCTTTTAAAGTTACTTTTAAGCCATAACATGTATTATCAGTTATGAAACATTACCTAAACTTTTGGCTCTTGACTCCCAATCAATTAAATATACAAGAAATTCTTTGATACACTATAACAAAAACAAAAAAAAATTGTATGTAATATATAATGATCAACTTAACTTAAAAGTTTGCATACAATTTTTTTTTATAGGTATTAAAAATTCTTACATTTTCTTCTGGTGAATTTATTCTAAGGGCTCCGTTTTGTGTTCGAGAGTTCATTGTTTTATATTAAGTTGTGTACTCTTTTTATAAGACTAATACTATTTTCACATCCCTCTAATTTTGTGTTGTTGGATTTATACAACTCCATCGGTATGGCAGTATCTTCACTAAAGAACTATTGATAAAAACAAAATTTTTAATAAATAAAAATAACTTTATTATAATTATTAAATGTTTTGTATGAAAATATTTATATCATAAATTACTCTAAATGCACGGCCAACATTCATTTTTTGGTAAAATTTTGGATGCACATCTTCCGTTTGTAACTTTGAAATTTTCAAAGAGTATTCTTGTAATTTCTCTTCATCTATGACAGCATCCTAATGCTTTTTTGTATTCCTCCTTCAGGTGTCTAATTGGTTTCATAAACAAATCAATAAAAAAATATTTTCTCAAAGTAGGTATATTATATAATATGTTTCTATTATATAAATAGTAATTTCTTATGTTAAAGAGAGATTATATTTACCCATGTTTCGTTTTGTTTAATCAAGGAATTTCTCAAATTTTTTATCAGGTGTGGGAAATCTGACATAAACCATAGTATTCTATTATTATCAAAAATATGTTCACAGCTCACATTATTTTCACTTATTCCAAATTTATTCCACATTCTTCTATTCCAAGCAGCTCCATCAGTAAATACCACATCCACAAAAAACCTGATTTTTCAATTAATATAATTGCTTCTATAACTATTTGATGAAGCACTGCACTGTTTGCTGCTCCTCTACTAAGGAAACATGCAACTGCTTGGACCCACTGTCCTCTAAATGGCTGAAACATTAATACCAAAGCATGGTCTCCCTTTTTTTGTTTTTGGTCAAGTGGAGTATATTTTCCCAAATCTGTAAATCCATTTACTTTTAAAGTTTCCTTATCAAATACTAATTGTTCTGAAACTTTCATTTCATCCAGCAATAGAGTACCTTTTTATAAATTAAAAAAATTAAAAAAAAATTAAATTTTTTCAATAAATAAACAATAAAAAAAATTGTACCTCTTCTTTCATTTATATTTATGTGTTTTGATTTCTCCTTTAAACATGTAAAAGTACTGGGCTGAAAACCATAAACGTCTTTAGTGTGTTTTAAGTACTTTCTAATAGTTTCTACAGAGGGAAGTGTCAGGATATTATGTATTCGTATATGTTCATAAGTTTTTCTGCTTTTTATTCTTATAAGCATACACTCATATATCCAATTAAGCGTATAACGACGACCATTAGAACTTGCTACTTTAGAAGCGTCAAAATATGTTTTTACTGCTTCCTACTGATTTTTTGGCAGTTTTTGGATTGTCTTAATTAGTATTTCCTCATTTGTGGAAGCACACAACTCTTTTATCTTATTCATTTTTCTTCTTAACTCAATAACCTATTGTGACATAGATGTAATATATTTGATTTATTTAAAGTATTGTTAACTAACCTTATTTCTAAGCCTAGACATTTTTCTTTTTAACTGTTTAGCTGATTTCTGAGTTTTATTTCTAATTTTACCACGAGGATTGAAAACTTTTTTTCTTATTCTATCAGCCATTTTTTTTCGTTCTATCCACAGTCAAAACAATAACTACTCATACTAAATAAAATACTAAAATACTAAATACTACTCATTGGTCCACATTGCCCTAGACGTTTTTCAACATAACCTTTGCATGTAATAGACCTGATAGAAACAGAAATATAGGTATGAAACATTATTATTAACTAAATTAATACCTATTACTATTTATTTTTATATATTGAATATAATATTTTAGTTAAATTATATAATAATTACATCATATTTTTTACCTGTTAATGTTATTTGCTGATGTAATCCCTTTACATGCTATTAAAGAATGTATATATTTCAATAACTTATTTGTATCATTCATACTCAATAAAATTGTATTAATAATGTTGCAGTCAAATAAAATTTCAATACCATTCAAAAAAATCTGTCAATATTTGATGTATAAAGAATTGGAATAATATGAAATAATATAAAATACAATTATAGGTTTGTACAGTTATTTATTTTATTTTTGAATAATTAATTGCTTACTTTTATTATTAAATTATTTGAAATTACTATTCTTTTTTCAGAATCACTATTCCATATTACAAGCACTACTTCATCATCAGTTAATCCAAACATCCATTTATTATCTGGTTTTTCTTACAGATTCAGGTTCTCTTTTAAATACTAAAAAAGAATATTCTTTGTGGGAATTTTCAACTGTATTTAAACATACCTGACTTGGTTTAGATATCTTTTTATCAATATTTATAGACCTTTTAAGAGGAGGTTTTCTATTCATTGTATGCTTTGTTAGATAAAATGGCAAGTTCGGAAATATAGATGGAACTGCCCCTGCTTTTAATATGGGTCTAATTATTTTAATTTTATTGACTGCTCCATCATTTAAGATAGTCTCATCAAAAAGTAGAATATGAATATCATTCTCTTCGAAATGCAATTCACATGTATTGCACTTTTCTGTAAGCATTTTGTCTTTTCTAGGTATAGCTCTATGCTATCTTGCTAAAAGCTCTGTATTCTAAATAACATATGTAACAAATAATTAAATAGGAAAATTATTATTCATAAATAAGGGTAAGATATTTTGTTTTTTTTTTTACTTTGGGTGCTTTAAATAAACTTTTATTTTTTAATCCAATTGATTTTTGTTGTTTGACATCTAAAGCATAACCAGTATTACACCCTGGTACAAAACAGCACTTAACCATTTTTAATGTTTAGGTATAAAAAATACAAATTACTCTGGTTTTATGTATAATTATTGTATTTAAATAATCAAACAAATACAAAATAATAATAAAAATTATTTGAAACCTTATTATTGTATATATTGTCTATTTATAAATTGAATATTTTGATGAATTCAATAATAAATAATCATATGGAAATCATCTATGTCCATGTGTTTAATAGCTAATTATAATAATATATTTGTTTTTTATTATTGAACCAATTTTAACCAATATCCCCCTAATTCTGTATAATATATGTTTTAGATCTGATCTAAATCATAAAGTAATAAATTATTTGCAAGGAATAATAAATCGTGTTTAATTCAAAAAACATACATAATTCCTATTATATATTATAGTATAATAATACTACATGTCTACATGCTATAATTGTAAAATGTAGCCCTCTAATCAAATGACGCTCTCCTGGTGGCAGAATAACCGTGCGACTTTTGTCGGGCCACTTTATAAACGGGCGGCTCATAGGAGTTTGGTCTCCTTATCTCTAATCTTCAAGTTGTATAGTTAAAAAAAAACCAATTTAGTTGTTTTAAATTTATCTAAGGATAATCTACCTATGGTAGATAGTATAAATAGTACCAAGTAGTATAGTGTAGTAATGTATAGACTATGTAGGTAGTATACGTATACTCCAGTCTACATCTGAAGAATTATTGGATAATATTGACTTTTTAGATTTTTGTTAAATGTGAAGCGCTTCTTCTAACAGTAATTTGACTACAGATGATTAATTTACATAATCAGAGGCCTCAAACGTTAAGGTGGTTTAACTATTCAGTGACTTGCAATTATTAGGGCGATTCATCTAATGATGAATATTATATTGCAGTGAGTCAATCAACTAAGCCTTGAATAAGTGGAGGTGTAGTCGTGTCAAAGAAATGAAAATTATAAAAATATTTCAGTTTTTTTTAATTAGAAAATTAGGCAGTCCAAATGACAATATTCTGATGTAGGCTGGCGTGAAGGTGCTCGTGGTAATTCTGATCTTAAGATTCGGTTCGATTTGATGTTTATTTTTAGTCCTAGAACAGTAGAACATCATAATTAATAATATTTAACTTATATATAATAAAAATGGGTGCTAATTCGGTATGCCCTCTACCGGTTTTGGCGTTCTACACTCGGTGTACGTTTAGTACGCGGATATTGGACTGCAATTACGGTATATAGGTATGCGTTATCTGCTTAGGTTTTAATGGTTTTATATAATATGTAAAATATGTTGGGTACCTATTTCTTTCAACTGTTAATAATAATGATAATTTCTAATTATCTTTACCTTAAATTGTATTACTGTTGGTTTTACTTTTATTACAGTCATCACATAACGCTCACGAAGGTTGTTCGTTACGAATATAATATGTATTATTTTTAATATTTTTGGTATTTCGTGTATTATTGTAATGGCTGTGATGATGTTTCGTGAGTTTTATACTACAGTAGTGCCAAATGAGATTGGCCCATGGGTATTTGGTTTAAAAAATGGAAATTATTGCCGTTATTTTTATGTTCATCGACGCGATCGAGAAACACTTCTATCAATAATTGAACGTGAATGCGAGGCAGGATCAGAAATTCATTCTGATGAATGGCAAATGGGCTGCATATAGGTGTCTCATAAGCCGAGGTTTTGTACACAAGACGGTAAATCACCAAATCTCATTTGTCGATTCAAATACAGGAGCTCACACTCAAAACATTGAAAGGTCATGGGACATGGTTGGACGCGAAAATTAAATTATTGAAGAAAATGATGGTGTTCCTCTTAATCATAATCATTTGCCGTCCCATCATCTTGATCACTATTTCTGACAACTTTACCGTCAAGACAGTCCGTACCTTTTTCTCGCCATGTTAGAAGACATTCAGATCGTGATTAATCGTTTTTGAATTAATCGTTAAACGACGTATGACGACTGTAGTCTGTTGATCATATACTGACTTAGGCACTTGTCCAGGGGTTAAAGTGAAGGGGGACGCAGGAGGACTCAAACCCCTTACCTCTGACAGCGGTTAAAAAGCGTCCCCTTTAACAAATTAGGATTTTATACATTAGACATTATACATAAAATAATATATGAAACGCTTAAAACTATATGGAGACATTAGTCCCCTCTGGAATTGTTTCCCACTTTAACCCCTGCACTTATCTGTAAAGAGTCATCAATAAAATAATATAAAAAAATATAAATAATATAAAATATATACAATAATACCTAGTCAAAACGACCGACAGTGACGGCACAACGAATTTTGGGGCCCCCGGCAATATTTTTGAATAGGCTCTTGATTTTGGTAAATACTTTGTTTTATGTAATCGCTGACAATCTGTAGACATTTTTCAGATACCAATTACCAGTTAACATTATTGATTTATTTTATTATTCCTAATTGACGATTTTTATTTTTATTTTTAATTTATTAAATATTAATATATCATCAAAATTAAGAAATTCTTATTATTACAATAATTTTTGTTCATAATTTTATTGATTCTACCACTTATCAGCTTATAAAATGTATCTTTATAAACACATATATTAGATTTACAGTTAAGTTTACTTTAAAAACAATTAGTTATTGAATACAATTGGTTTCAAAAAATTATGAAGCTTATATCAAAATAAATTATATAAAACGAAAAAATTTTAATTATTTAACTTTTTAAAGTTATAAGATAAAAACAAAATACGAGTAGTTAGCTACATAAAATAGAATACTAGTATATATTACTATTGTTAGTATATATTATTCATGTGTCAATGTGTATAGTTTGTCAATTAAATTATGAAATGAATAACGATAACACGAGTTAACGACAGCTTAAGGATTTTCATTTTCGAATAATTTTGAAACGTGATAATTAGGGCTCGGAAGTTAATGTATTTTTTTTTTTTATATTTTATAATTCTGAATTTTGAATTTTGATGACATTATTAGATATTCATTTCATATTAATTCTGTGATAACTATTTTTTCTCAACTGATTTTGGTTTTTTATAGTAATTTAAAAAGGAATTGCTATAGTTATTTGCTTATTTTAACAAATGTTAATGTTTGCTTTTCTTATAAAGATTGTAATTTTCAAAATATTTAGACTACACACTTATAGGATAAAATAAACATAGCATAATACCATAAATAGATGCATTTATTATATATATATAATAATATCGCAAATTATCTGAACATATTAATTAGAACTTATAAAGAACTCCTAAACAGGACGGTACCGAAACGAAAATTATATGTGACTATACATGATGTGTATAACGAGTTGAATGTGAATAACTGCTTGTATTTAGAAATTAATTTTATTAATTTTGTAAGTCCTTCTTTATTATATGTAAATGTAATAAATCTATTAACTATTTAGCATGTGATATCAGTTTAATGATTAAACCATGAACATTAGAGTACTCTATAATGTTCATGGATTAAACTTTCAAATATTTTTAGAATTATTAATCATTTAGTTCAGCCAAACCGTATAAAACCATTAATAATCGTTATAAAATTATAATTTAAAAAAAAATTCAGGATAATATAGAATTATTATGATTTTACGTATGAAATTAATTAGATATCAAAAGTTTCGTATGTAAGACACATGGGCGCCCATTGGGGGGGGGGGCAAGACAGGGCACTTGCCCCCCCCCTGGAAAAAAATTTTATGAACTTGTAGCTCAATAAATATTACCACAATATTATATTATATATTATACCTTTTTAAATTTTTTTATTTTGACCCCCCCTAAAATGTTACCTATGGGCGCCCATGGTAAGACAGCTGAAATATAATAATAAATCCTATAAAATCACAAAGAGTTTTCTAAAAGATACTACATTATTATATAATATTAATCATCCATGGCAAACGACAATCGTCGTCATTTGTAGGAGACGATTAACAATTCTTATAATTTTATTGAACAGTCGTCAAACAACAGCCTTCGGTAGTTCAGTAAATGACAAGTACTCTCATTTTCATAAAATATTTTAATAATTCCATTCCGAAGCGTAAAGAAGACGAATGAAGAAATAAACTAGCTGTTTCTTCAGTGACGGTGTACGTTTGAACTTTAATATGGCGCAGCTTGATTTCGCCAGAAAATCGTCGAAGGATATTTACGTAGGTTAATTATTGTCCTATAATTTTGGGGTAGTAAAAAATTTACTTTTTATACATAAAATAAATATTTATTGACTTCTACAAGCTGTTACTCCAATGACAGACCTATATTTTATTTCCGATCGTCCAGTCCAATGAAGTGGTCGCCAATCGGCGGGTTATTGTATCTGAGCATATTAATTAGAACTTATCGATTAATTTCAGTAAAAATAGTATATATAAGTATGTATTATTCCTAAACAGAACGGTACTGAAACGGAAATGATATGTAACTATGTGTATAACGAGTTGAATGTGAATAACTACTTGTATTTAGAAATTAATTTTATTAATTTTGTAAGTCTTTTTTTATTATATGTAAATGTAATAGATCATAATCTATTAACTATTTAGTATGTGATATCAGTTTAATGATTAAACTTTTAAATATTTTTAAAATTATTAATCATTTAGTTCAGCCAAACCATATAAAACCGTTAATAACCGTTATAAAATTATAATTTAAAAAAAAATTCAGGATAATATACAATTATTATGATATTACGTATTAAATTAATTAGATATCAAAAGTTTCGTATGCAAGACAGCTGAAATATAATAATAATAATAAATCCTATAAAATCACAAAGAGTTCTCTAAAAAATACATTATTATAATATTTATCATCCATGGCAAACGACAATCGTCGTCATTTGTAGGAGACGATTAACAATTCTAATAATTTTATTGAACAGTCGTCAAACAACAGCATTCAGTACATAATATTATGACAAGTACTCTTATTTTCATAAAATATTTTAATAATTCCATTCCGGAGCGTAAATAAATAAACTAGCTGTTTCTTCGGTGTTGGTGCACGTTTGAAGTTTGAACTTTAATATGGCATAGCTTGATTTCGCCGAAAATCGTCGAAGGATACTTACGTAGGTTATTTATTGTTCTACTCGTATAATTTTGGGGTAATAAAAAATTTACTTTTTATACATAAAATAAATATTTATTGACTTCTACAAGCTGTTACCTCGATGACAGACCTATATTTTATTTTCGATCGTCCAGTCCAATGAAGTGGTCGGTAACCGGCGGGTTATTGTATATACGACCCGTTTTAAATTCTAAAACACTGACATTTTTTTTTATTTATATTTTATTATTTTAAAGTTCTAGACAATATTTTTTCCATACTAAATAATTTAAAAATATAAAATGTTTATTTTTATCTGGTCCGCAAACTGTTTTTAATTTGTAAATGTGGGCTGAGAGTTCAAAAAGGTTACCCTGGCGACCATGCATTAATGATGAAATTGCCAAGAATAAAATAAAGTCGTTATAAGTACACCTTAGGGCTTAGATCCTGGATGTAGCAAAAAATGTATAATGATTTTACAATTATGTAGTTTATTTTCTGTCTGACATGAATTCTTGTAGCAAATATGATCTATTTGGTACTTTGGTTGGTAAATAGTAAAATAAAATAAAAAAATTCAGATCTCGCCATAATATCGGAAAAACAAAAAAGCTGGAAATATTACCATATTTATATGGTTTTATTTTTCGGTGAAAAATTTTACCAAAAAACTATTGAAATAATAAAATTATAATTAAAAAAAAAATTCAGGATATACAATTATTATGATTTTACGTATGAAATTAATTAGATACCAAAAGTTATGCAAGACAGCTGAGATATAAAAATAAATCCTATAATATCACAAAGAGTTCTATAAAAAAAAAACATATGATCAATCACTACAATAATCACATTATTACAATATTTATCATCCGTGGCAATCGACAATCTTCGTCATTCGTAGAAGACTGTAATAATTCCAATAGTTTTATTGAACAGTCTTTAAACAACAGCCTTTAGTGTATGACAAATGCTCTCATTTTTATAGAGTATTTTAATTATTTCATTATAGAGCGCAAAAAAGACGAATGAAGAAATAAGAGCTAGCTGTTTTTTCGGCGGTGGTACACATTTGAACTGTAAATGTGGTACAGCTCGATTTCGCCGAACAGTGTCGAAGAATACTCATGTAAGTTAATTTTCCCGTACTTAATTATGGAATATTAAATTTATCTTTTATACTTAAAATAAATATTTATTGACGTGTACAAGCTACTATACTTGGATGACAGACTTATATTTTATTTCCAATCATTCAATGCAATGGCCGGCAACCAATGAGCTATTGTCTACGGCCCGCTTTAAATTCTAAAACAACAATTTCTTTTTTATTTTAAAGTTCTAAACAATATTTTTTTGCATAGTAAATAATTTAAGAATATTAATTTTTTATTTTTTTTTGGCCCACAAACAGTTTTTAGTTTGTGAATAAAATTAAGTCGTCAAGTATACCTTGGATCCTGGACATAGCAATGTCATAGTATATTGATTTGAAAATTGTGTAGTTTCTTTTCTGTCATTAACTATTGTAGCAAATATGATTTATTTAGTATTTTGGGTGGTTAATAGTAAAATAAAATTAAAAATTTCGAATCTTGTCATAATATCGAAAACACAATAAAAAAAGCGGGTAAGTGGGTATCGCTCTGCTATATATTAGGGGGTGGGGTGGACCTCAGACTATAGTAGGTTAAATTTGAATGCAATGATAGGTATCATTGTATACGAAAAACGATTCTGAACGAAGATGATTTGTCAGTTTAGGATATATTATATTTAAATATTGTCATATATTCTATTTTAAAACAAATAGTATAGTAAAGTTACTATATGTTACTATGGTTACTTTATAGTATCTGTTTATTAATAAAAAAGTATTAGGCAACATATGCATAATGAGAGTATGAAATTTAATTTAAATTTTGAAATATTTCGGATAAATTCAAACATTAAGCAGTTATAAAAAAAAAATTGTGTCTAACGATTTCGGGTTTTTTTTTTAACACTTTAAGAACAACTTATAAGAAACCTTGTATTAAATTTTCAAGATTTTCTGGCCACCCAAAAAATTTTTATCGGCATTTGAAGAAAAAAAACTTAGAAAAGTCGAAAATTTCAATTGTCTATAAGTAGCTTAAAAATGGTCAAAATATTTTGAAAATTTAACTGTAAAGAGATAACCATAATATAAACATTTGGTGAAAATTTCAAGTATTTACAATAATTTGTTTTTGAGTTACAGCAAAATCAAAAAATCGATTTTGTCAAAAAGTGGTTTTTCGTAAAATTGCCATTTTTCTGTCATTTTTTTTGTTTTTCTCGATTTTTTTGAAAACTATTTGAAAATTTTACTTTTGACCCCCCCAAAGTACCAACTAGATGAATTTTCCTATTCAAAGAGGGGCTGAGGTCAAAAATTGGAGCATTATTACTGCTTCAAATGTTGTCGTCAGACACAAAAAAAAACAAAAAACACATCATAATAAAATCAATACATTCATCACTTCGTTCAGAATCTAAAATGTATTATTACGCTTTATACTTGTATAATATCGACAAAATTAATTTATTAATTTAATTTTAATTAAAAAATGCTAACTATAGAATGTTGAAAAATTTACCAATTATCTACATTATGATTTCTCTATATAGGTAAATTGTATAATTTTAAAAGCATTTTCATAATTTAAAACAATTAAATTTTTTTATTTTTTATTAAGCCGAAAAAAATTATAGATATGGCTTCTTCATCAATTGTTCACTAATTTACTGCAATACAAAATGTATAGTCACGATATATTTTATAAACGTTTAAAATTAAAATTTTGATTGAATTCGGATAAATCTATAAAATGTTCAAATTAATTTTTTCGTTAGACATTCTTTTTATATCTACAATTTAAAAATATTATATTGGAATTTTCATTAGTTTTTTTTTAACCTTATATTATTATTATTATATTATTAAATATACCTTATTATTTTTTATGACTATTTGAAGTTCAGTATTATACCTATAACTTATTAAATGTTAATTATACTCCCACCCTAAAATAGTATTACATTTTCAACTCTTAGCTTTTGATAGTAAAATATTTATAAATTTTTAAATACCAAATAGTGAAAAATATTCATGATTTTGACGAATTATTGTCAATATTTGAACTTAAAATGCTAATAAAAAAAAATTGTGCCTATGTATTTTTATAATTTTTGAATGAGAGTTAGAACAAGTTATATGGACCTTCCAATTAAATTTTCAAGTAATTTGTCTCAGCTAAATTTTTTTTTATCAACATTTATAAAAAAAAATTTAAAAAAATTGATTATTTCAAAGCCTATAAATAGCTCAAAAAAAGTCAAAATATTTTGAAAATCAAATCACGTAAAGAAAATGGCAATCTAAATAACTGATAAAATTTTCAAGTACTTACGACTTATACTATTTGAATAACAACAAATATCAAAAATCGTTAGAGGCTGAACCGTTATTTAACGTGGTTTTGTAAAAATTTAAATTTCAAACACTCATAAAAATTTTTTGTCTGAATCCGGTAGAGTTTTTTTTACAGATATTTAAAGAAAAATTTATGGAGAACCTTATACCAAATTTTCAAAACTTCGTTACAAAAGACAAAAATTTTACGATTTTTCAACCACAAAATTACTTGCAAATTTTCGCAATTTTGACATATTTCGCGTATAAATTCGAACTTTAAGCACTTATAAAAAAAAATTGTGACTAACGATTTCGATTTTTTTTTTATCACTTTAAGAACAACTTATAAGAAACCTTGTATTA
The DNA here is from genome assembly GCA_020882235.1 of Schizaphis graminum. NCBI lineage: Eukaryota > Metazoa > Arthropoda > Insecta > Hemiptera > Aphididae > Schizaphis > Schizaphis graminum. The sequence goes on along the minus strand of CM037031.1, from coordinate 35,767,344 downwards.
AATTTTCAAGATTTTCTGGCAGGCCAAAAACTTTTTATCGTTATTTAAAAAAAAAAATTAAAAATTTCAATTGTCTATAAATAGCTCAAAAAAAGTCAAAATACTTTGAAAATTTAACTGTACATAGAAAACGCTAATATAAACATTTGGTGAAAATTTCAAGTATTTACAGTGATTAGTTTTTGAATTACAACCATATAAAAAAATCGATTTGGTCGACAACTTCCTGTTTTTCTGTCATTTTTTTGAAAACTGTTGGAAAATGTTTACTTTTCACCTCTACAATGCACCAAGAATATCCACTTTGCCATCGGAAACCACCCCCGAAGTGGCGAAGTTTGAAATTGAAGTATTATTTCGACTAGTTATGCTGTACACAGACACACAAAAAAAAACACATATCATTGTAAAATCAATACATTTATCACTCCGTTCAGAATCTAATACTTAGCAATATCAATCCACATATAATATTATAAGTCATAATATATCAAAATTATACATTAATGAAGGTAGACTGACTGTCTCTTTCAAATTCAAATTTCACCCACTGATTACAGTAATAAACTTAATCACTAATGTATAAAGCAATGTAATTACTTCTTTATCTTTAATTTAATGTAATTATTGATTATTTTGTAAAATGGTACTGAAAATTGAATTCCTCAAAGCACTGACTTGGTACTATTTGTTACATGAAACCATAATAAAGGAAATGTATGAAATTGTTTCTATTATGATAGGCGTCTTCAGATATACATAATAATATGTAAGTTTACATGTAAGAATATGTAAGATTAAGTTAAAGCACTTCGTGATTAGAACCAAAATAATGCAGAAATAATAACTCAGAAACATAACGATATTAATCATATTTTTTTTTTTTTAATATATATAATAATATAATTATTTTTGTTTAGTTCACTATTTTTATAGATTAAATTAAATAATTTGTAATCATCTTCATTAGAATAAAATATTAATACTTTGCAATATCTATAAAGATTTGGTCTATAGTTTATATCTTTCAATTTTACGTTAATATGTCAAACAGCTAAAATAGAAAAATAGATCGTATATCACAAAGAGTTCTATAAAAAAAACCATAGATTTATCATATTAAAATATTCGTTATCTGTGGCATACGACAATCGATGACATTCGTTGAAGACGATTAACAATTCTATAATAGTCTTAATGAACAGTCGTTGAACAACAGTCTTCAGTACATGACAAGTACTCTCCTTTTCATTTCGTGCTGTTTATTTTCATAAAATATCTTTATACTCCCATTTAGAATCATGATGAAGATCGTATGAAGAAAATTTGGAGTTTCTTCGACGGCGGTGCACCACTCCGTATACACTGTAGATTGGTATCTACAACTCAGTTTCCCGGGAAGAGTCGACGCTTAAGTAAGTTTTTTTTTATTATTCCTATTTTGGATAAAAATTATTTTTAAACTTAAAATAAAATATATTAATTTATATGAACAATCCGCGCTAGTCGGACGATGTAGTCAGGGGTGCATTAAGGGTTCACATATGAGGGGCAAAATTATTTTGCGCCCCTAGTGTATTTTATGAATACTCACATATATGAGTATAAAGAACTTAAAAAAAAATTTCCTCGCTACACTCGGAATTTAAATTAATAATTTACATTTCAATCATTTCATACAGTTATTATATCTACATGACTACCTAGAAATCTTATTAAACTAATTAGTTGATATCTATTTGAAACATGGAACAATAATCCTTTTTTTTAATAGTACTCAAAATTGGAATATTTATTATGTAAAATGTTTATATTACCTACATTAACTAATAAATACCTAGTAAGTAACCTATATTTTAAGTTATTTATGAAGTGCCTATGTATTAAGCATTGACTTATAATAATAAATATATCTTTATTTTATAACAATAAAATATTATTACATATTATTATAAAACTATTTAAATAACAAATATTATTGAACATGAATAATAGTAATTAAAATATTTTTTTTTCCTATTTTTTGTCCACAAACTCTTTTATAATACTTGACCAATCAATACTTCTAAGCATCACATTTTCTATTGACAACAATGAAAGGGAAGATGTTTTATCTTGAGACAAGGTGGATCTTAATACAGTGCTCGAATTGGGGGGGACGCAGGCGGACGGAGTCCGCTTTCATTTTTTCATAGATTTCAGCATCCCCCTTCATTTACTTAAGCGAGGAACGCTAAAAACGCGTCCCCCCATAGAAATGTTAACTTTTGAATAGTGTATTTGGATTTGTTTTCGTTTATTTGTATTTTCTATAGCATACTGCAAAGTAATGGTTATTTTTTCCCAGAAAACGGTTATCGTTGACGACCTTGGATAAAAACTAGTCAAGACAATATTGTATACAAGTCATTGTGGAATTTAATTAAAGAATAATATTTATTTATGTAATTAATATTATTATTTTTTTATAAAATAATTTTATAGTAATATCAATAAATATTATATAATATTATAATAATAATACTACCTTTTTAGTGCCTTAATTTAAGTGTAGGGGGGTGCGGGGGACGAAGTCTACAACGGGTTACTTTACAATTTATTAGCTATGAAACAGTGTTTTCTGAACTAAAACCAGCGTCCGTCCTCAATTTTTTTTCCAATTCGAGCACTGATCTTAAATAATTTTTAATGCGCCGAAGCACTGAAAATGATCGTTCACCACTCGCATTGGTGCAAGGCATACAAGCAAAGATTCTTAAACTTATAAGAACATTAGGGAAAGTAGCTTTTAATGGAAAATTAGATAATTTTTTTAACAGTCTATTCATACATAAATCATTATTGTTTAATGATTCAGTAATGTTTTTAAATTGAATAACTTCTTCAACAAATGATGTATTCAAATCATTTATTTTTTTCAATATGAACTGTATTATTAGAATTAGAGTCATCGTAAAATGTTGTTTCTTTTTTTTCTTGTTTCTTCCCAAGAAAATGCAGACTTTCCACTAAGTTCTTGAGAATCTTTTAAAAAATTATCGAACATCTCTCGAAGATCTAATATGTATTTTTCCAAAGATTCATACAATTGAACAACAATAGATAAATCAATATTGGTAGACTGCAATGTTTTGCTAGAAGAATTAAACCTATTCAATATTGGTGTCCACATTTTTAACATAAAAACAAATTCTAGTTTTTCTAGTTTTTTTTTTTTATAGCCTCATGTCTTGTTGATGGTTGTTGAGTGTTATCTTCTGACAAAACTTGAATAACTTGTAATACATTTTTGTAACCAAATGAAAGAGCTTTACACACTTCATAACGTGATGACCATATTATTGTGCATAAATTCTTAAGGACAGATTTGGTTGATTGTTCATACAGATTCCATCTATATGGGGACAAAGAAAAAAAAGTGTACACCATTTAACAGTCATAAAAAAATCGAGTTCCTTCTTTGGTAATCTCAGCTGTATTTAACCCAATAAGTGTGTGTGCGGCACACGGTACAAAATTAGCATTTTTAGAATATTTTTTAATACGTGCTTGTAAGCCATTATATTTTCCAGACATATTTGATGCGTTGTTGTACGTTTGTCCCCTGCAATTTTTTATATCTATGCCCAATTATGTAATGTCCTTCTGAAGATACTACAAGGCAGTTTCCGGAAATATTTTCCACACATTCGTCCAGTTTTATTGAAATTTATTTTTTAACATCTTGAATGGGTTGATTCAAAATAAAATAGTCTATTAAATTTGAATTAATTTTCCATTTGGCAGGGTCTAAGTCAGGCACAGCAGCAGATTCTTCCTGAAATCACATTATAAGAGAATTTAATAAAAACAATTTATATTAGTTATTAATCAGTAATCACTAACTTATATAAATTTTAAAGCAGACAATCAATTGATTTTCATGATGAAAACTTACATTTTACGAAAATTGAAAATATTAACACAATAAAAATTTAAAACTCACCAAACTATCATAAATGTAGAAAGGGCTTTCATAAATTTTTTTACAACCCTCAGGCAGTGAAATATTTAGTGAATAGTTTTCCGTATCAGTAATTGTATCATTGATCTGGGTTTTCTGTTAATGTAATCAAAATTATTAATAATACAACAAATTAATATATAAAAAGTAAATTTTATTAATCATTGTATTTATTAACTAACTAGACATAAGTAAGGTATTTATTAACACTGTCTCTGCTAAGTGTATTTCATTCAACAACTTCTTCTTATCATATATGTAGAATATGTTTTTAGTAAATTTAAATTTATTTGAAGACTGTAGTGGTTATATTTTTGGATCATTATAATAAATTATAAATTAGGTAAATATTAATTTAGTGAATGAGAATGTTGTTCAGAATTTATTTTCTAAATAGTACCAAATTAACAGTTTCAACATTTGATGGCAAAAAAATGTTCATTCTCTATATTTCTTAGAAAATTAAAAATTTGAGATTCCAGTTGAGACATTATTTTTTTAAGCAAAATTAATTTATCATTAAATAGACTTAAATGTAAAAATTTAACATGTAACTATAGAAGTTTAGTATTTACTTACCAAATTATTATCTGTATTTGTGATAATAGTATGTTCACAACCAGGCGGCAACAAGTTTTTTCCGAGGTTTTTTCATTTTCAACGTGTTTGAAGTTTGTGGAAGGAAGATTAACCGTTTGAGTTTCCTGTTCAACATTTTTAATTTTATTTCAAAATATTAAAAATAATTTTAAATACTATTGGAATACTCAGTTTAATATTATCAGAGTACTAATAATATGATTAATAATGAAATATATTTATCATAATATAAGTATAACTCTAAAATAAGTGATCTGTGATAACCAAGATGTGTTTTAGAATAAACCTGTACACATATTTCCTAATTCCTTACCATGTTGATGTTATAGTATAAAGGTACCTATCTACACTTGTTTTTTTAATTCAACATTGAATACAATTATAATTAAAATGCCTGTAAAAAAAACAAAAATAGTTTTTTTGTTTTATTTTAGATACAGATATGCAGTTAGGTACATATCTAATATAATATTATATATATATATATTATATATTATTATATTGTATATCATATACAATCTAATAAATAACATTTAACTAAATTTTATAATTATTATAAAAGGTACACATTTTTTGAACAAAAAAAACGAACTGAAATTTGAAAGTTTATAACAGTTACAAATAATAATTAATAAATATAATATACTAAAGAAAATACTTTTACTACTTGTGCTATTAAAAATTATAATTTAAATTTCAAAGTTACATACCTTAACTTCAAAATAATTATCCAATTTCATACAACTCGAAATGCAATCGTTGATTTTCTGTTTCTTTTGCTTGGCCAAATTTCTGAACTTTGCTCCACTTGGTTTTCTTTTATGTTTTTGAACCACCGACATAGTTTAGAAAGTTTATAAACAATTTAAAATAAAAACGAACAAAAAAAACCGATGACAAAATTGTATTACACATAGACCTGATAATTATTATTATAATTACTATTGTCAGGTCTATGGTATTACATATTTACATATAACATATTATTACATATCTGTAGTCAGTCACTAAGCGTCTGTGCAGTTGCAGTATAATGATAATATTATTAATAATACATAATAATATTAACAGGAAGATAATAAGAAATAACAATAATACACTCAAAGAAAACGGCCATACGGGTATAACTAAAAATAGAATTTTATTTCCACTTTAACTATAGAATAATTCATTCCCGTATCATTTATCATTATCAATAAGATAATGACTGTGACAACTATAATAGCAAACACCGAAATACTATTCAATTATTACTAAAAACACACGTACACGCTACCACAATACATAAATATATAAAATATAAATATAATTATCTGTAAAACTGTATACATGTATAAAAATATATTATTACATAAATGTCTATATTATACTGTGACATAACTTTATATGCATAATATATAACGTGTAGTACATTGGTATAATAAAAATAATTTTTATTAGTCTCTAGTATCTTAATTTCGAGTCTTCCATTAAATCATACAATTTGGGTGTTTTCTTTTTGACTCTGTGAGGTACAAAAATAAAAAATTATAAAAAATTTAACACCCCCAAAAAACTACCGCCCAGGTTGCCCCCCCCCTTGATACGCCCTTGGATGTAGTTGATGTAGACGCATATTTTATTCTCCAGGGTCCAATGAAAAAATAGTACACAATGCATACTCAGTGGCGGATTTACGGGGGGGTCCATGGGGTCTGGACCCCTCCCCAGACACTGATATATACATATTATATTCTTTTGTATTGCGATAGTGAGTTTATCTGCGTAAAAATAAAAATAATACATTTGAAATACATATTATTTTTTAGGACCTCCCCCAGAAAAATTTTGAAAATCCGCCACTGTGCATACTTATTTTACTCATTAGTTATGGTAGACAAAAATTGTAAGAAATAACAACGATGTATTATCCGCGATTATATTATATTAGAATAGTAGTAGAATAGTACACCTTAGATCCTGGACGTGGACATAGCGAAAAATGTATAATGATTTTACAATTATGTAGTTTATTTTCCATTTGTCATGAATTCTTGTAGCAAATATGGATCTATTTGGTACTTTGGGTGGTAAATAGTAAAATAAAACAAAAAATTTCAGATCTTTCATAATATCGGAAAAACAAAAAAACTGAAATAATTACGCTACATCCTTGGATAATGTCAACCCGGAGGACGATTGGCAGCATCAATAAGAAGCTCATCTGAATACAAATAACTAATAAGTGTTAAAGTGTCACAAGGCTGTGTTTATTTAATATTATAATTTTTTGAACAGTATTACAGTATATTATGAATATTTAACTTTTATGGTTTTTTTTCAGATAATATATACTGTACTACAGTTTTAGGTGTTGGTGTTCTTTTTATTTTAATAATACGTTGATAAATTACCAATTTTTTTTCTTATCACATAGCTAGTTCGTCTTTGTGTATGTTTAAATTTACTTTATTTATAGTTATTGTACTGTTTAACTTTCTTATAAAAGAGAGTGAGGATTTTAAAAGGTGGCCACCGACCAGAAAGTTAAACTACAATATACTATAATCTTTTTAGTTCTTGTTCACATTTTTAACTGATAAATTATAAATATAAACTTTAAAATTAATTTAAATTCAAAAATAAAAGAACACCAACACAAATTTCTTAAACAATAAAATTTTTCTATAAGTTAGGTACATATTTAATTAGCACATTAGTTGAAGTTTTATAGGAACCGAACATTTGGCTGGATCATGGACTATCCACCGACGGAGAATTTGTCATTGAGCTGATGGAAAATGTGTCGGCACTCGGCTTCGTTTCAACCCAGAGGATGATTGGCAGCATCCATAAGAAGCTCATTTTAATATCAACTGACCAGAGGATTTGTTAGTATTATATTATAATTTTTAGAATCGTAGTAGGTACAGTATACTATATAAAATTATATAATATTTATTAGTGAAGAAGAATTCGTCATAAAGCTGTTGGGAAATGTGTCGGAGTTCGGCTTCGTTTCAACCCGGAGGAAGATTGGCAACATCAATAAGAAGCTCATCATATTATCAACTGTTGAAAGGATTTGTTTAAATTATATTATAAGTTTAAATTACATTTAATCTGCCTATTAGTTGAAGTTTTATAGGAACCGAACATTTGGCTGGATCATGGACTATCCACCGACGGAGAATTTGTCATTGAGCTGATGGAAAATGTGTCGGCACTCGGCTTCGTTTCAACCCAGAGGATGATTGGCAGCATCCATAAGAAGCTCATTTTAATATCAACTGTCCAGAGGATTTGTTAGTATTATATTATAATTTTTAGAATCGTAGTAGGTACAGTATACTATATAAAATTATATAATATTTATTAGTGAAGAAGAATTCGTCACAATGCTGTTGGGAAATGTGTCGGCATTCGGCTTCGTTTCAACCCGGAGGAAGATTGACAACATCAATAAGAAGCTCATTTTAATATCAACTGTCCAAAGGATTTGTTAGTATTATATTATAATTTTTAGAATCGTAGTAGGTACAGTATACTATATAAAATTATATAATATTTATTAGTGAAGAAGAATTCGTCACAATGCTGTTGGGAAATGTGTCGGCATTCGGCTTCGTTTCAACCCGGAGGAAGATTGACAACATCAATAAGAAGCTCATTTTAATATCAACTGTCCAAAGGATTTGTTAGTATTATATTATAATTTTTAGAATCGTAGTAGGTACAGTATACTATATAAAATTATATAATATTTATTAGTGAAGAAGAATTCGTCATAAAGCTGTTGGGAAATGTGTCGGAGTTCGGCTTCGTTTCAACCCAGAGGATGATTGGCAGCATCCATAAGAAGCTCATTTTAATATCAACTGTCCAGAGGATTTGTTAGTATTATATTATAATTTTTAGAATCGTAGTAGGTACAGTATACTATATAAAATTATATAATATTTATTAGTGAAGAAGAATTCGTCACAATGCTGTTGGGAAATGTGTCGGCATTCGGCTTCGTTTCAACCCGGAGGAAGATTGGCAACATCAATAAGAAGCTCATCATATTATCAACTGTTGAAAGGATTTGTTTAAATTATATTATAAGTTTAAATTACATTTAATCTGCCTATTAGTTGAAGTTTTATAGGAACCGAACATTTGGCTGGATCATGGACTATCCACCGACGGAGAATTTGTCATTGAGCTGATGGAAAATGTGTCGGCACTCGGCTTCGTTTCAACCCAGAGGATGATTGGCAGCATCCATAAGAAGCTCATTTTAATATCAACTGTCCAGAGGATTTGTTAGTATTATATTATAATTTTTAGAATCGTAGTAGGTACAGTATACTATATAAAATTATATAATATTTATTAGTGAAGAAGAATTCGTCACAATGCTGTTGGGAAATGTGTCGGCATTCGGCTTCGTTTCAACCCGGAGGAAGATTGACAACATCAATAAGAAGCTCATTTTAATATCAACTGTCCAAAGGATTTGTTAGTATTATATTATAATTTTTAGAATCGTAGTAGGTAAAGTATACTATATAAAATTATTTAATATTTATTAGTGAAGAAGAATTCGTCATAAAGCTGTTGGGAAATGTGTCGGCACTCGGCTTCGTTTCAACCCAGAGGAAAATTGACAACATCAATAAGAAGCTCATTTTAATATCAACTGTCCAAAGGATTTGTTAGTATTATATTATAATTTTTAGAATCGTAGTAGGTACAGTATACTATATAAAATTATATAATATTTATTAGTGAAGAAGAATTCGTCATAAAGCTGTTGGGAAATGTGTCGGAGTTCGGCTTCGTTTCAACCCAGAGGATGATTGGCAGCATCCATAAGAAGCTCATTTTAATATCAACTGTCCAGAGGATTTGTTAGTATTATATTATAATTTTTAGAATCGTAGTAGGTACAGTATACTATATAAAATTATATAATATTTATTAATGAAGAAGAATTCGTCACAATGCTGTTGGGAAATGTGTCGGCATTCGGCTTCGTTTCAACCCGGAGGAAGATTGGCAACATCAATAAGAAGCTCATCATATTATCAACTGTTGAAAGGATTTGTTTAAATTATATTATAAGTTTAAATTACATTTAATCTGCCTATTAGTTGAAGTTTTATAGGAACCGAACATTTGGCTGGATCATGGACTATCCACCGACGGAGAATTTGTCATTGAGCTGATGGAAAATGTGTCGGCACTCGGCTTCGTTTCAACCCAGAGGATGATTGGCAGCATCCATAAGAAGCTCATTTTAATATCAACTGTCCAGAGGATTTGTTAGTATTATATTATAATTTTTAGAATCGTAGTAGGTACAGTATACTATATAAAATTATATAATATTTATTAGTGAAGAAGAATTCGTCACAATGCTGTTGGGAAATGTGTCGGCATTCGGCTTCGTTTCAACCCGGAGGAAGATTGACAACATCAATAAGAAGCTCATTTTAATATCAACTGTCCAAAGGATTTGTTAGTATTATATTATAATTTTTAGAATCGTAGTAGGTACAGTATACTATATAAAATTATATAATATTTATTAGTGAAGAAGAATTCGTCATAAAGCTGTTGGGAAATGTGTCGGCATTCGGGTTCGTTTCAACCCAGAGGAAGATTGACAACATCAATAAGAAGCTCATTTTAATATCAACTGTCCAAAGGATTTGTTAGTATTATATTATAATTTTTAGAATCGTAGTAGGTACAGTATACTATATAAAATTATATAATATTTATTAGTGAAGAAGAATTCGTCATAAAGCTGTTGGGAAATGTGTCGGCATTCGGCTTCGTTTCAACCCGGAGGAAGATTGACAACATCAATAAGAAGCTCATCATATTATCAACTGTTGAAAGGATTTGTTTAAATTATATTATAAGTTTAAATTACATTTAATCTGCCTATTAGTTGAAGTTTTATAGGAACCGAACATTTGGCTGGATCATGGACTATCCACCGACGGAGAATTTGTCATTGAGCTGATGGAAAATGTGTCGGCACTCGGCTTCGTTTCAACCCAGAGGATGATTGGCAGCATCCATAAGAAGCTCATTTTAATATCAACTGTCCAGAGGATTTGTTAGTATTATATTATAATTTTTAGAATCGTAGTAGGTACAGTATACTATATAAAATTATATAATATTTATTAGTGAAGAAGAATTCGTCACAATGCTGTTGGGAAATGTGTCGGCATTCGGCTTCGTTTCAACCCGGAGGAAGATTGACAACATCAATAAGAAGCTCATTTTAATATCAACTGTCCAAAGGATTTGTTAGTATTATATTATAATTTTTAGAATCGTAGTAGGTACAGTATACTATATAAAATTATATAATATTTATTAGTGAAGAAGAATTCGTCATAAAGCTGTTGGGAAATGTGTCGGAGTTCGGCTTCGTTTCAACCCAGAGGATGATTGGCAGCATCCATAAGAAGCTCATTTTAATATCAACTGTCCAGAGGATTTGTTAGTATTATATTATAATTTTTAGAATCGTAGTAGGTACAGTATACTATATAAAATTATATAATATTTATTAGTGAAGAAGAATTCGTCACAATGCTGTTGGGAAATGTGTCGGCATTCGGCTTCGTTTCAACCCGGAGGAAGATTGGCAACATCAATAAGAAGCTCATCATATTATCAACTGTTGAAAGGATTTGTTTAAATTATATTATAAGTTTAAATTACATTTAATCTGCCTATTAGTTGAAGTTTTATAGGAACCGAACATTTGGCTGGATCATGGACTATCCACCGACGGAGAATTTGTCATTGAGCTGATGGAAAATGTGTCGGCACTCGGCTTCGTTTCAACCCAGAGGATGATTGGCAGCATCCATAAGAAGCTCATTTTAATATCAACTGTCCAGAGGATTTGTTAGTATTATATTATAATTTTTAGAATCGTAGTAGGTACAGTATACTATATAAAATTATATAATATTTATTAGTGAAGAAGAATTCGTCACAATGCTGTTGGGAAATGTGTCGGCATTCGGCTTCGTTTCAACCCGGAGGAAGATTGACAACATCAATAAGAAGCTCATTTTAATATCAACTGTCCAAAGGATTTGTTAGTATTATATTATAATTTTTAGAATCGTAGTAGGTAAAGTATACTATATAAAATTATTTAATATTTATTAGTGAAGAAGAATTCGTCATAAAGCTGTTGGGAAATGTGTCGGCACTCGGCTTCGTTTCAACCCAGAGGAAAATTGACAACATCAATAAGAAGCTCATTTTAATATCAACTGTCCAAAGGATTTGTTAGTATTATATTATAATTTTTAGAATCGTAGTAGGTACAGTATACTATATAAAATTATATAATATTTATTAGTGAAGAAGAATTCGTCATAAAGCTGTTGGGAAATGTGTCGGAGTTCGGCTTCGTTTCAACCCAGAGGATGATTGGCAGCATCCATAAGAAGCTCATTTTAATATCAACTGTCCAGAGGATTTGTTAGTATTATATTATAATTTTTAGAATCGTAGTAGGTACAGTATACTATATAAAATTATATAATATTTATTAGTGAAGAAGAATTCGTCACAATGCTGTTGGGAAATGTGTCGGCATTCGGCTTCGTTTCAACCCGGAGGAAGATTGGCAACATCAATAAGAAGCTCATCATATTATCAACTGTTTAAAGGATTTGTTTAAATTATATTATAAGTTTAAATTACATTTAATCTGCCTATTAGTTGAAGTTTTATAGGAACCGAACATTTGGCTGGATCATGGACTATCCACCGACGGAGAATTTGTCATTGAGCTGATGGAAAATGTGTCGGCACTCGGCTTCGTTTCAACCCAGAGGATGATTGGCAGCATCCATAAGAAGCTCATTTTAATATCAACTGTCCAGAGGATTTGTTAGTATTATATTATAATTTTTAGAATCGTAGTAGGTACAGTATACTATATAAAATTATATAATATTTATTAGTGAAGAAGAATTCGTCACAATGCTGTTGGGAAATGTGTCGGCATTCGGCTTCGTTTCAACCCGGAGGAAGATTGACAACATCAATAAGAAGCTCATTTTAATATCAACTGTCCAAAGGATTTGTTAGTATTATATTATAATTTTTAGAATCGTAGTAGGTACAGTATACTATATAAAATTATATAATATTTATTAGTGAAGAAGAATTCGTCATAAAGCTGTTGGGAAATGTGTCGGCATTCGGCTTCGTTTCAACCCGGAGGAAGATTGACAACATCAATAAGAAGCTCATCATATTATCAACTGTTGAAAGGATTTGTTTAAATTATATTATAAGTTTAAATTACATTTAATCTGCCTATTAGTTGAAGTTTTATAGGAACCGAACATTTGGCTGGATCATGGACTATCCACCGACGGAGAATTTGTCATTGAGCTGATGGAAAATGTGTCGGCACTCGGCTTCGTTTCAACCCAGAGGATGATTGGCAGCATCCATAAGAAGCTCATTTTAATATCAACTGTCCAGAGGATTTGTTAGTATTATATTATAATTTTTAGAATCGTAGTAGGTACAGTATACTATATAAAATTATATAATATTTATTAGTGAAGAAGAATTCGTCACAATGCTGTTGGGAAATGTGTCGGCATTCGGCTTCGTTTCAACCCGGAGGAAGATTGGCAACATCAATAAGAAGCTCATCATATTATCAACTGTTGAAAGGATTTGTTTAAATTATATTATAAGTTTAAATTACATTTAATCTGCCTATTAGTTGAAGTTTTATAGGAACCGAACATTTGGCTGGATCATGGACTATCCACCGACGGAGAATTTGTCATTGAGCTGATGGAAAATGTGTCGGCACTCGGCTTCGTTTCAACCCAGAGGATGATTGGCAGCATCCATAAGAAGCTCATTTTAATATCAACTGTCCAGAGGATTTGTTAGTATTATATTATAATTTTTAGAATCGTAGTAGGTACAGTATACTATATAAAATTATATAATATTTATTAGTGAAGAAGAATTCGTCACAATGCTGTTGGGAAATGTGTCGGCATTCGGCTTCGTTTCAACCCGGAGGAAGATTGGCAACATCAATAAGAAGCTCATCATATTATCAACTGTTGAAAGGATTTGTTTAAATTATATTATAAGTTTAAATTACATTTAATCTGCCTATTAGTTGAAGTTTTATAGGAACCGAACATTTGGCTGGATCATGGACTATCCACCGACGGAGAATTTGTCATTGAGCTGATGGAAAATGTGTCGGCACTCGGCTTCGTTTCAACCCAGAGGATGATTGGCAGCATCCATAAGAAGCTCATTTTAATATCAACTGTCCAGAGGATTTGTTAGTATTATATTATAATTTTTAGAATCGTAGTAGGTACAGTATACTATATAAAATTATATAATATTTATTAGTGAAGAAGAATTCGTCACAATGCTGTTGGGAAATGTGTCGGCATTCGGCTTCGTTTCAACCCGGAGGAAGATTGGCAACATCAATAAGAAGCTCATCTTATTATCAACTGTTGAAAGGATTTGTTTAAATTATATTATAAGTTTAAATTACATTAATTAATCTACACATTAGTTGAAGTTTTACAGGGACCGAACATTTGGCTGGATCATGGACTGTCCAAGGACTTAGTACTTAGTAGATAGACTCATTAAATTATTTTTAGTATGTATTGTAGTTGTAATGATGTAGTGTATAATATATTAGTATTTTATATAGCTCATCTATACTCATCCAACACATTGACTATCGCCGGCCGGCAACACACATATTATACACATTACCCGCTTTTGTAGCTTGTAGAATAGATAGCGAAAATCGTAGTTTTATTCCTAGGTATATTTAGTATTATTGGTATCTACGTAGTTTTAGTTGTTGTATATTTTTTTTTATTAGTTAGATACATTCATATGATCCGTGGCGTATTTAGGAATTTCATGATAAGAGCAACTCATATTTTGCCGCCTCCCCACTGATAAAAAAAAACTAAAAAACTTCTATGCCGCGCAATGGTGAATCTGTTAATACCATAGAATACCATGTTATATAAATAGTATAGTATTCCATATCTCTATGGCACACATTTGTTGTGAAAAATAGTAATGGTTGACGTCACTGCGCCAGTACTCATAAGGTACGAAATAAAAATTTGCCGCCCCTCTAAATCTTTAAAAATTTTCTGTTCTCGGCAACGGGACTCAATGCCCCTACCCTACCTAAATACGCCCCTGCATATGAATGTGACAGTGGATTAGGCCTACTGGGGACACCACAATAAAAAAAACGCGCCTCGTGTAATACCTCATAAAGTTATTAAACAAAACGGACAATGTTATTGTACGTCGTTTAATAATAAAGGTGGTGTGGAAAATTACCTAACACTGTTATTGTTATCTTATAGTTACCTTGCATACATTTTTTTTATTAAATACCAGTTAAATAATTATTTATATCAAAAAACGAGAAATATTAACGTTTTATAAAGAATTACAATAAAATAGTTTTGAAAAAAAAATATTCTTTGACTTGTTATAAAATGACTTCAAAAAGTTATTATGTTAGTTCTGATTTTACAAAGGCACTAACAAAAGTGGGTCAAGTTTAATATTGTATGTATCAATTACTTTACTTAAAACATAGAATTTACATCTATTTTTATTTACTAATTACTGTGTATTTTATTAATTATTTTATTTTTATTTCATGTAAATTTGAAATTTCATATTTTACTAATTTACTGACGCATTGGTTACGTAGGTATTTGTGTCTTATAATAAAATATAAATGTTTGCATGTGAATATGTGATTGTATACATTTGAATTTTATTAATCATAGGCTACAATTCCTCTAAAATCATTATGTTCTTAATCTTTTACGCTAACCAGTTTTCAACAAAAGTGATTTCTTATTTTCTTAAAATTCAAAAATGAATAGCCGTAAAATTTAAAATGTTTACTAATTATTTATATTATCATTTTTTCTATAAATAGTATAATTTTCAAATAATTGTAATTCATTTTGAACTCTTTATAGACAACTATATTTGCGTGCTATATTAGTGTTTTTTAATAGCAAAAATGTATAAATGGGTCAAAATACATATATTACATTATTTACAAAGTTGAAACAATATATGATTAATTATATATTTTTAAATTGCATAAGAATGAAATTGTTATTGCACAACAAATAAATTAATATAATCTAACAAGTGCTTACAAAAAATGTAAAATACTTGAAATTGAATCCATCTTTTTTATTTAAATTATAAAATGATAAATATTCAATTAATAAACACAATTTAAAAACTTAAAATTTGGTTGAGAATTTTATTTTATATAAAAAAACTAAAAAACAAATAAAATAAAAATATTAATTGATTTACTCAATTAATAATACAAATTATAAGCATAGATGTTTCATGCACACAAACTAATGTAAAAATGATTATTATGAAGTTGAAGTATATATTGGTGCATAAAAAGAAAAAGACAGCAAGCAGTAAAGTATGCATTAATAAAATAAAGACACAAGCAAACATTTTAGAGCAGTCAAATTAATAACTGTTTTATAACAGAAAAATCATTCACTTGCTAAAATTCTGATAATTTCAATTTTTTTTTTTAGAAGAAAGCGACTTTAAATATACTTTTAATTTTTCCATTTCTATTTCATTCAATCTAGGTAAATACATTTGAAGAATTTCGGTAAAAATTGGTTTGAAATGTTGCTTAAAAAGTACGTCTGAAATAATTATTGCTTGCTCCGAAAGAATAATCCGGTTTTGATTCTCTTCTTCACGTTTTAACATCAATAATAATGGAGTTTCTTCAGTTAAATTATTAAGATCTTTTTTTTCTGAACGGAATAATGATTTATTAATATAAGATTTCAGTGATATTTTTGTATCTTTTAGAAGACAGTTATAAATATTAGTAGTAATAGCATGTACTTTCTTGTCATTAGAATTATTGTTTTGAACCTAAAATATAATACAAAAGGTTTGGTTTAGTTATTAGTAGTATATAAATAACTTATTACTATAATTTTACTTACCAAATTAGAATGATCATTCGAATACTGTTCAATAAATGTTTTATCCTCAAACATTATTTCTCCTTCACTTCTTTCTTCTTCATAGGAAGTTTCATTACTTTGTTCACTGTCGTTTAATTCTACAATATTATCATTTTTATTAAATTGATATGACCCTTGAAAGTCCGATGTATAACCAGATGATGTAAAATCTGAACTATAAATATCATCTAATTCAATTTTATGATTAGGTACCTCAAATTGACTGACACTGTTTTCCAGCTTTTCACATACATCAGTATCATTTTTATTTAAATTAACTAAGAGTTTTCTTTGAATAGCACTACTATCAGATAAACTTGTTGTATCGGAGCAGTTAATATTATCATGAATTAAATAATCAAATATTTAGATATGGTTCTTGGTTATTTGAAGTTTCTAACATACTTTGATTTGAAATAGAATACTTATATGAAGCAATATCTAAATGTATACCATTGTCCATTGTTTCATTTACTTCACACAAATGTGTTTCTTTCTTTAAATTTGATTTGACATAATTTGATGTTTGAATGTTTAAAGTATTCTGAGATTGAGATTTTTTTGAAGTATTTACTTCTTTTACAGTGTGTTTTTCATGTAACTGTGTATCTTCAAAAACTGGAATTGATTCTAAAGATTGAAATGACTGTACTATAAGTTTATAACTATCAATATTTACTGAAATAAAATCATTTGTGTACATATTATCATGATTTTTCTTTGATTTATTAATATTTTTTTTTTTTTGTAATTCATTTACTGTTTTATTTAGTGATATACTATGACCACATGACGTATCAGTTGCAATTGGATAGAAATATGTCTTCCCATCTATTAATGTTATTCTATCTGATTCATCCATATATTGATTATCAACATTTTCATTATTATTTACATTTTGAAGAATAGAACAACTAGAATTTGTTGAAGAAGAATGGTTTTTTATTGAAGACTTTGATTCATGCATACTTTTTTTCTTAATTTTAACCATCAAGCTTTTTCTTGATTCTTCAATTTTCTTGTCATATAAATTTATCTGTTTCAAAAGATCTTGTTCTTTAGATTTAAGATTTTCTAATCTAAGTTTGTTTTCAATCTAAAAGATTCTAACTTTCTAGCATCAAATTGTTCTTGTAAAGTTATTATCCGTGTATCCATACCACTCTATTCTGAATTTGTACCTTAAAAATAAATGAACATAAATAATTAAGTCAAACTATTTTTTTAATCATTTTATTTACTATTTGATGTATCCGAAATATGTTTTTTTAGTTTAACAGGACTTGTTGATAAAATCGGGGACAATGATCTTTTCTCCTTGGTTTCAATTGTATCAAATATTTCATTTTTATAAGATAAATCAATAGAACTAATTGAACACTAACTTTGTTTTAGAGGTTTGTATAGCTTTATCAATAACAGACTGTGAAGAATATCTAACATCTGTTTGAACTTCAACATTTTGAACTTGATCTAAAATATTAGTTTCAATACTAATAGGACTAGTTGCTTGATCTAATAAACAATATAATTAATAGTTATTAAAAATTAAACATAGAATTTTAAAGTGAATGCACTAATATATTATAATATGAAAAACAATTAACTTATATAAGAATCTAATATATAATAAAAAAAATTTTTTCCTATTTTATAAATACCTAAGTAAAAAAGTATAATGCTAAACACCTTAACATGATAACTGCCACGAGCCCGCCGGCGTCCTAACATGGATATGTGTAACTGTGGAGCCATGGTATAAATAACAGCGCATTACTGTAATGTTTGTGTTTGTATTATAAATAGGAGAGTTTAATTATAACGTTTTGATTGGAAAAATCTGAATATTAGGAATTTAAACTAAGCGTTGTTAGGTCGCTGGCGTAACCTAATCAAACTTACCAAATATAGTTAAAATAAAGGAATCAATCAGTTTTTTTTTAAACTGTTTATTTTCTTGTAAATGCTATAGTGTAATTATTAAGTCCAGTGGCCTACTAACAGGAAGGACAACCCCCCTACATTTTTGGATGATTTAATTTATTATGAGAAAACTAAAATTTCTAGTACCTGTAACCCCTTAACCCTCCCCCCAAAATTCAGGTCCAAGTACGCCACTGATTAAGTCATTATTTCTATACCATAAAAAAATATAGTATATTACTATATTAACAACAATAAGGATTTGAACTACCGATGATTTAAGTGGCTCCACTTTAAGAGGATGTAGTACCAGCATGTGTTGTCTCCGTCTTACACACGTACAACATAGCAAATTTTCAATCACCAGTTTCAATATTACGCTGCTAGTTTTAGTTTTGATATTTGGGTGAACTGACCTATTATAAAATTTAAAGGTAAGATTATTATCCAGGGCACCATGGAAGCCTTTTATTGATATTATTATTTTTAAATAAGTTATGATCTTTTTGAAACTGCACATTTTAAAATGATCATAATTTACTTAACAATAATAATATCAACAAAAGGCTTCTATGAGGCCTTGGATAATAATCTTACCTTTAAATTGTATAATAGGTCAGTTCACAATAATATAAAAACTAACAACACAATATTGAAACTGGTGAAAGAAAATTTGCTATGTTGTACGTATGTAAGACGGAGACAATACGTGCGGGTAAATCCTCTTAATGTATCAGTGTTAGGTTGCCTACGGACTCGTGACAGTTTACATGTTAAGTGAACAAACATTATCAATGTATGAACTTACTTCATAATATAATTTTAGATTTATCCAATTCAAACTTTGATGTTAAAGTATTAATTTTTTATTCAATTGGATTAATTTTATCATGTATACTATCAATATTATAAAAATAACCAGACTTATCAAATTGCTTAAAAACATGAGAATTAATTGACTGACAACTATGATCTTCTTTCTAAAATCAAATGTTTCTTATTACTCTCAAGTACATCTAATGTTTAATAGACAAATATTACCTTTGGAAATTGATCTCAGCTTTTTAATTTACGTATAATTTTTTTGGAAGAAGATTCATTTTTTAAATGTTGAATATGTTCTCAAGCATTATAAAGCGTTGCTTATATACTGAATCAATTACTCTACCAAGTCGTTTTACTTGCGACAAGGAGTGTTCTAACCTTTTTACAGTACCTCTTTGTTCTTGTTTGAACAATTGAAACTGTTTTTCATAACTGGGTCTGTTTTTCAAATTTCTTTAAAATGTGCATAACATTGATAGTTAAAATGGAATATAGTAATAGAAAAAAGAACTTTAAATTATAAAAAAAAAAAATTCTTACTTAATTTGAAGGTCATACATAGTAACTTCCCACTTTAAACGATTGGTTAAAGATTTTTAAACACCACATATAATATGCTTCTTCTTACAGTCTTACATATTCATTCCTTAGATCCATCTCCCATCAGTCCACTCATCCAACTAAGCATTCTTATCCTCTGCTTAATTTCCATGTCAACCAAACCATACAACAAAATTGTTTTCACCACACTCTTATAGAATTCATCTTTTATTCACATAAAAATAACAATAATTAACGATTTATGTTAATTAATTTACAGTACAGTAATATTTTCAGGTTATTTTACTTATTAAAATATATTGATACAGACGTCAGACACATTACACATACTACATAATTAAAAAATATAATATTACTAGAAAATAGTGATAGTTTATTACGACCGCTTACATACGGTTACAATTTTTGGTTTTCTTGAATAATATTAATAACTAGGTAGTAATCTGTTGAATCTAAAAAATTTAAAATTTAATAATTGATAAATCGCCAACAGCGGTTTTCGACTTTTCGCGTTACCTTCCAAGTTCCAACAATAAAAAATTTGGCCGCATGTTGTTATCAAAATTAGATAAGACGAACGGGCCATCGCCAGTCTGGCTGTCTATGCAACGTACGCACCTTAAGTATAGTATGTTATCTAATAATGTTATCTTATCAAACGAATAACAAATATAATATTTAATATTTTGTATTAACTGCTATCCACAAATTTAATTATTGTAAAAATATAAACACATTTAATAAACATTTTTTAAAAAACATATTACATTTATTAAAATAATAATTATAATATTTATTAAAACCTTTTTAACATTTATTATCAATATAATATTAAGTGGCCTGAATTCCAGCATTGATTAACTGGATACTTAAATATTTAATCAATGCTTTCAGTATTCACTATTCACTAATCACTATCACAATATGATAATTATTCACCGCCATTTAGTATTTACAAAATAGTAAATACTAGTGGTCAATTGATTTCAATAACTTATGACCAACTCATATCGCATTGACGCATAATATATTTTATTATTTCGCGTTTGGGTGTTATGGGTAAAACGCGTTCTTCTAATTTTGTGTCATTGTTACACCTAGAGATTGTTCGTGAGTATATTTATATTTCATTACTTCATATTTCTAAACACTTGTTAAGTATCATTTTGTCAAATATTACCTATATATTATTAGATTTTTATAAAGAATTTATATATTTAAATAAATTATTTTGTTTATTTTAATAATCATAAATAGTTGTAGTCTATTAATAGTATAACTAAAAGAAAAAAAGAAAAATTCTTAAGTATTATTTGTTATTTATATTACACAGATTCATGGTGATACATTATTTTTAACTTAAACAATGAATTTGTTTAAATTTTGATTTTTGTAATTTATTATTTTTTATGGGGACCAGATTTTTAAATATTTAAATATTTAGATTATTATACCATTGCTTATAGGGATATCTACTAATTTGTTTCTATAAATTGTTAACCAGATGACTTGAAAATGTTTATGTATCTAAATCACAATTTTAACAAGTAGTTTTTGAATAATTTAATTTTGTAATAAATACTCTTTGTATTCTGTATAACTATTAACTTTAATAGATTTGTGTCAAGGTTAAGTTAACCTATTAATATTAAATTAACCTATGTATTAGGGTTTAAGATTTATAAGGGCTGTGAATATAATGCACAAAAAACCTTAAAATATAATAATATCATATAATATCACATAAATGCAATAAAATATGCACTTAAAATATTTTCTAAATTTAATTTTTATAATCATATTAATTAGTATATTATTTACGTAAAAATTTATTTAATTTTAATTTTGATTTTTAAGTTGATTTGTTCTTTAATAATGCTATTTGCCTGAAACATTTTTGAAAATGTTTTCAAAGTTGTTAATTGATGAAATTTAATTAAAAATATCAGAAAATGAACTAAAAAATGTGACCTATAGATCTTTTCGATATAAATTAAAATTGTCAAAAAATGCAAAATAAAAATTTCATAAATGGATTTTTTGTTACATAAATAAAATTGTTTATCTATAAAGCTACATTTCGAAATTCCCCCACCCCCCTCCCCCCAAAAATAACTTTCTACAAATCCACCTGTAGCTGCTCAAGCCCACCTAAAATGAAATATGAATTGAAAACAAGCATAAAGATTAAAAAATAAACATTTTAACTGTGAACTTGATCCTACTCAATTTAATGGCTCTAGTTATGTCTATGCTCAGGCATATGATGATTTCAAAATTATAAGCATAGAAATTAATATTATTTTATTAGCATTTCATAAAGTAAAATAAAAATGAGTACCTATTATAAATACTATACTTAATATAACATCTATTTTATATTTTTATAAAACTATTCTTAAGGATTATTATTAATTTTTTAAATTTTATTATTCATTCAGTAACTCATACAAATTGTGATTTGTATAATATATTTCAACATTTTCATAAAAATTATTTGCATGACGTTTTGAAGTAAACAGATTGATTCTCAATTTAACATTAATTTCAAACATTGTTAAGTGATATAAATTTAAATAATTGAATAAAAATATAGGCTTCAATGATGAATATACTTGGTTTATCACCTTATATTGATACATAAAACTAATGAGTTATAAGAAAATATATTTTTTTAATTTTTGTAATTTTTATTTATAATTTAATTATATAGAAATGCAGATACAAATATAAATAAAGTAAAAATAGTCATAAATTTTATATATTTTAAAAATAACAAACGATTTATTACCTAATTAGTAAGTATTGATCTATAATAAGTATATGTGTATATTGTCAAAAGATTAAACACCAACGTCATTATATTTATGTCCTTGAAATTTAAGAATATCTTATCTATATTCTATTATGGTTTATTACAATTACACTTATATTGCAGTGTTCAATATAATGACTTGGCATTATTTAAACACAATTTCCATTTGTGAATTGTGAGTTAAATTTTTTTTTTAACTAATTTCTAACAGTTTTTAATTCATTCACATTATCAAATTATTTTTAAAATACAGGTTGAATTATTGGTGTATAGGTAGTTATATTAACTTTAAATTTAATGGTAATCAGAAAATAAAGATAAAAGAAAAATATTATTTTCTTTTTATAGTCTGATAAAAACTACTTACCTACATTATATTTATAATATCTTGTTTAAATTGTAGTTATTCATTTATATACTCATTTTAAATACGGAAAGAGTTTATAATATTTTTAAACAGTGGGTATAATAGCATTTAAAATATTTTATTTATATGTTTTTAATTTTATTCTGTATATATATATAAAACCACTGTAAAGGGATTTGGTTTTTTGTCTTTTATACATTTATTAATTATTATTTAAAAAAAAATTTATAAATACATTTTATTTTTTTTAGAACATTGCTGATAAAAAATACATCTTGTTGTAATTATTATTCACAAAATGGATAATACCAAAAACAAATGTGTTTTGTTAACTGGTGGTGCAGGGTATGTTGGTAGCCATACTATTATACCTTTAATTGAATCCGGGTATGAGGTGGTGGTCTTAGATAATTTGTCAAATGCATGTAAAGGTATGTTCTACTATGTTTAATTAATATGTGTCAAACCATTAAACAAGATACTGTATACATTCCTCTGTAAATATTTATTTGGTAACGGTGTAATAAGCAGTCTACATGTAGTTCACAAGTGTCATGACTCATAAGCAATTTATACGTATACCACACTGGTGTTGTACGTGATCTACCAAAAACTACACACTAATAGTTTATTCAATTTTTTTTAAGTAAACCATTAATTAATTTTATGAAAAAGCATGGTACATAAAATATTCATTAATATGTATTTAAAAAAAGATTCTTATAAAAAAAAAAAATATTATATGAATTACTCACAAAAAGTTGCTTTTATGTTGTTAAAAACTTATCGAATATTAAAACCTATGGTAGATGTATTCACCATTCCTCTTGCAATTTCCTTTCAAGTATAGGGGAAGTATTGTTGATATTTAATATCTAATAATATTAATCAACTTGTGGGTTTAGATTGAATTATCACAAAAACTATGGTAAACCTTTTACAGCATCAATGTACTTTACTAGTAGATTACACAAATTATGGCTGATAGCTTACGACACTGTTACTATTTATTTGTATTTATTATTCTATTCAGTTATTAATAATACAGATTTATTCATATAAATACTATTTATTTAGTTATCTAATATTAATTAGAATTATATTTTTTAATAATGATACGTTTTTTATAGTTTGTTATTAGTTTATTGCATTGTTTAAATCCTAGTAAGACATTAATTGTGAAAAAAAAATGATTTTTTAATAGGTAATTTAAATTTTAAATTATTATTATTATTATTATTATGTATTTAACAAATCGCCAATACCTAATAATTTTTAAACTTTAAATGTAAATTAAATGCAATAAAAGTAGATTTAATGGTTTAAAACTTTACATTAACCTTTTCAATAAAATTTCATAATATTTATATAGTTAGATATTTACACTTCAATCAGGTTAGCATCTGAATAAAGTTAATTATAACTGTTTTTCATGCTTTACATCTAATCTAATTTCTAAACTGTATTATTATTTATTATGCTTGCTTTTAACTTGTATATTATATTTAAATCGGTGTTTGAAAAAAATGAGTTTTGATATGTATATTAAATGAATAGTATTAAACATATTCATTTTTTCTTCAAATAAAATATTAACAGAATTCGGTACTTGTGCGTTATCGCGCCTACCGCCGACTCATCGCGACTACATTGATTTCATTTATGCGTTATCGCGACTCTTATTATCGTCCCTTTCTCTATGTGTTGATGTATTTTTGACTTCAAAGTAGCAAAAGACCGATCAGGAACTTCTACTAAAAATACCACTTT
The DNA here is from genome assembly GCA_020882235.1 of Schizaphis graminum. NCBI lineage: Eukaryota > Metazoa > Arthropoda > Insecta > Hemiptera > Aphididae > Schizaphis > Schizaphis graminum. The sequence goes on along the minus strand of CM037031.1, from coordinate 35,742,391 downwards.
TGTTTCACGGCATATTCCGCCAAAAATCCATTGCTGGGGGAGTACTCTTCCACAATTATTTTTACGTTTAGTGAACAAACTTTCGTCAATTTCTACTATTTTTCCTTTTTTCCAATTTTTTTATTTTTTTTTTCTCTCAAACTTATAACACATACTTCCCGTAAATAATTATTCCAATCATTAACCATATTATTACTAAGTTGTAAGTGTTTGATGTAAGCGTGGTTGACGGTTGTGACTAAATGTCTAAGTGTCCTAAAAGTTACCCACCCAGTCTATGAAAATTGCGATAAGTGCGATTGTAACGACTAACGACACTGGAAAAAATAGAATCGCGTATAAAACGGCTTCGCTCAGTGCCGCAACTACCGGGGGTGCAGGGGGTGCATTGCACCCCCAGTAGAGAATTTAGAGGGTCCCGAAGGGGGCCTCGATAATTGAAAAATACTTAAAATTATTACATAGAAAATTAGAAACTAATATGGATAATAAAGGGTGTCTATGAATAAAATATATATTATGTTCTGTTGCAACACACATAACTTATCTAGTAATTGCTGATATTGCCAAAAGTTCATTAAAAATGTCTATATTTTTCAATATAGTCCAAAATGTATATTTGTTTTTCAGCCAAAGTGCACCTAGATAGTGCCAAAGTGCACCTAGATAGTAGATGGGCATCATTAGTATTTGGTAATGATATAGCAAATCAAATACAAAAGAAAGTTTTGAAAAAAGTGTGTAATACAAGATTGGAAGCTAGACATTCATCTATTTATGCATTAAAAGAAAATTTTATTAATGTGTTGAAATCTTTGACAAATATTTCACTAACCAGCAAAAAACGTGATGAATTAAATAGAGCAAAATCTCTTTTTAAAAACTTCAATCTTTTGAGTTAGTTTTGCTTTTAATTATTTGAGAAAATGTTTAGAAACCATTATCTGTGGTATCCAAGATGTTATAGTTCTCACAAACCAGTATCCATCAAGCCAGTGAGTTTTTGCAAATTGGTATTAATTCAATTAAAAATATGAGACATAATTATAAAGAACTGGTAGAATCAGCAAAAAATATGTTATTACTGTTAAATATTTATGTTATTAAATACTGTTGCAAAAGTAATTTTAATATTATAAATATGTAATTTTTTTATAATTTTAAATGAATTTACTATTTTGTATAATAGTGCAGTAAATAAGTAAATATATATATATTATGTATAATATGTAAACATATGAAAAACATAAATATTTAATTTTTTTATTATAATTTTAAATGTATATCAACCATTTTTAACTAGTGCAAATTTGTATTTTTTTAGTTAAAAAGAAATTTAAATGGTGATGGATACTTAACGTTTACATATATAAATATATTTTTCATGAAAATATTTCGTAAAATTTTGGAAAATACCTAAGGGGCTCTATTATTTGGTTTGCACCCCGGCCTTAATAACCTTAGTTGCGGCACTGGCTTCGCTATAACCCATAATATGAGGTAGTCGCGGTAACGCATATGTGGCGCGCAGTAGGCGTGATAACGCACAAGTATCCAGAATTCATATCTGAAGAGAACTTGGATAATTGTAGGCTTTTACAGTAAGTTATATACATTTTTAGGCATATTTCTACTTTACGGGACACCTTTTTTTTTTGCGATTTTTGTAATTGAAATATATGTAGTTAAGTACGCTGAAAACGATGGTGAAGTCAGAATTTGCTGCTCGGACATAATTAAGAAGTTACGACACTTCAAAGTTAGTAGATAACATGTTAAATAACGTACGATTATTATTATGCTGATAGCACTATTATTATCATTATTTCGTAATTTGTGATTGTTATTTGTTACCTAACCCATGTTGATAGTACTGTCACTGTGTTTGACTTTCGAGTTCCGACTATTTATATAGCCATATAGATAGAGGTGTTAAATTAATTAAAAAATTCAAACAAATTTATTGCTAAAAACGTATATTAATCAATATTTTATATTGCGTCTACGTTGCCACCAAAGCAACAAAAATGCATTTTATTTATCGTGTTGCGTACTTGAGGTGGCGTTGCATAGCAAATCGAGGGATATTTTTGTTTTTAATTGTCCCAGCGAGCGAGTGACCCAGCCGGGTGACTCGGTGCTACAAAAATGCATTTTATTTACCGTGTTGCGTACTTGAGGTGGCGTTGCATAGCAAATCGAGGGATATTTTCGTTTTTAATTGTCCGAGCGAGCGAGTGACCCCGCTGGGTGACTCGGTGCAACAAAAAAGCAAATGACCCCGCTCGGAAAATTGAAATCTCCAGAAAAACTCGAAAAAAATTTATAAAATAAAGTGCAAGAAAACAGTTTCCGTATCGGTTTTGAGCTCCGGACGGTCTGCTTTGAAATGGTATAATTGACTATTGCACCTCAATCCACTTTAATACGAGTTGACTAAACTAGCTATTTAAGAGAATTGTAAAAAAGGGTTTAACTTCACGGGCCTATAACTTGGAAACTAAGTCCGAGCGCCAAATTCTGATTTCACCTTAATTTTTTCGTCAAAAATATGACAAGGACCCCCAAAAAAATGACCAAAATAAGGGGTGTCCCGTAAAGTAGAAATGTTCCCATTTTTATATTATCAATTAGGTAAAAATTAAAAAAATTGAAAATATTTTAACCTTTATAGTGACGCGCGCGGGGTAATTTTTTACCCCAATCTATTTTTAAATGCTATAATAATCATTTATTTGATTTTCTACAATCGCGAGAGTCATGCTATCTTATAGTTACTATAATACAGGGGCGTACCCAAGGGGAGGGGCCGGACCCCCCTATTGAAATTTCTCCATTTACGGTTTACACAATTGTTTAATAGTAAATAGTTTAATAAGAATTGGTTTACAGTTATTTTAATTTCCCATTATCTTCAATACTATACAAAGATTGTAGATTATAATATATTAATATATTATGTTGGTAATGAATTAAACTATAATTATAATTAGAGAACTGATAAAATAAAAATTTTGGACCCCCCCCCCATAAAAAATTCCTGGGTACGACTCTGCTATAATACAATCACAAAAATGAATTAATATATACTTGGGTATTTAAATAATTTAATAAGAACGATATTTTATAATTTGAAATTTAAAATCCATAATAAATAGTCAATAATAATTGAATAATGAAAAGAAAAAAAGTATTTGTATACTAACGGAAAATAATTACCCCACGCGCGCAACTATATGGTCCAATACCGCACGCGTCACTAAAGGTTAAATAATAATTTCAGTTTATGTTTTTTTTTTTGTATTTTGTATTTATACTCTCATAAAATTATCTGTCTTATTTCATTATCTAGCGATTCATTTTTTAATAAATAATTTAAAAAAAGTAACTTAATGAATGTGTTTATTAACTTTTCCAACACTGATTCACTTTTTTATAAAAATAACTAACAATTTGTTGTGTTCTATTTTGAATATTTACTAAAAGAATACTTTTAATAAAGGAAATGAAGGACAAAATCCAGTTCCTATATCTCAAGTGGAAAAATTAGTTGGTAAGCCTATCACATTCTATAACGTTGATCTCTTGGACTACGATTCTCTCTCCAAAGTGTTTGATAAGGTTAGCTGTATGGTTTATTTTATTAATTTATGAATGTTACAATATATTTGTAAACAATTTTAGCTTATAGTCGTATACATATAATGATTATTTGTAACATTTACATAATATTATTCTCATTAAAACTTATGTACTAAGAGTAAAATTTACACAATTAGAATGTAGAAAAGAAATATGATACAGTTAAAAACTTTAGATAAACCTCTGTAGATGAATATAGATAGAGAATATATAAATACAAAATTATAGATGGTTCAGAGGTAAAGTTTCTGAGCATGTGATGAAGGAGCTGGTTATGAGTATTATGACTATATTATGATGTGATCAGTGGCGTATACAATAGGGGAAACCCTCCTATAGGCCTTTCTTTTTTTAATTTTATAAAATAGTGTTCCTAAAGTAGGAGCATAACAAAAAAACAAAAATAAAAAATGGCCAGGTTTGTAGTAAATTTTATTATATCATATTTAAAAAATAGTACACTGCTAAACTAATGACTAATCTGTAGTAATCATAGTATATTAATTTTATTTAATAAGATTATTAGAAGAATAAAATTTGACACCACCACCGATAACAACAATGTATGTCCCGCATGTCCCTATGTCCTTCGGCTAATAATATATTTTCCTACATTAGAAAAAGTTTTAAGAAATAAGAATATATACACGGATAGGTTTTATAATTTATTTACAGTAGTTTATTATTTATTATTTTAATTTGCATGTACCTAGGTTTCAAATTTTTTTTTGACCCTGCTCCTCCATACCTAAATTATGTTAACGCCGCTGGATTTTATGTGATGATATAAAAAAAAGGAATTCTGATTGTGAGTAGAATAAGAGAGGGTTCTAAAGAAGACTTCTAAGAAGATCTAGAATATTCTGTATTTCTCAAAAGAGAATTAGATATTATCAAATTGGCGGTTAGCTTCAATGTGTTATCAGTAAGAGATTTTATATTTATAGAACTTTGTGGTCGTGTGAATAAGTAAATACTTATGAGGAGTTGTTAGATATTAAGAATATATGAAACATAATATACACTTTTTTGTCGTATAATTTACAATAATTAATTAATACTTTATACATAATATAAAAAATTTAATTTATTGATTTTTTAGCATAATTTCTGTTGTGTTATTCATTTTGCTGGATTAAAAGCTGTTGGTGAATCATGTATCATTCCTTTGACTTATTATCGAGTCAATGTCTCAGGGTCAATCAATTTATTTCAAGTATGTGAAGTGTAACTATTAACTTGTATAGATAATTGCTTTATTAATAAGTAATCACTAAGTAAAATTATTAAATATTTTGTATACACTAATAAAATTAATTGATAGGTTATGAAAGAACACAATGTAAAGAAACTTGTATTTTCCTCCTCGTCTACAGTATATGGTGAACCACAATTTTTACCAATAACTGAATCACATCCAGTTGGTCAAAATTTACTCAATGGATATGCTAAATCAAAATATTATATTGAAGGAATAATACAAGACTTATGCAATTCTGATAAAGTATATTTTAAAATCATCATAATAAGTTATTCATTACTTACCTCATATGTGTGTTTATCATTAGGAATGGTTTGTGATTATTTTACGATATTTCAATCCAGTTGGAGCTCATCCTTCTGGAATTTTGGGAGAAGATCCTACTGGAGTTCCTAACAATTTAATGCCATATGTTGCTCAAGTTGCTGTTGGAAATCGACCATGTATTAATGTTTTTGGAAATGATTATAATACTGTTGACGGAACAGGAGTAAGGGACTACCTTCACATTATGGATCTAGCCGAAGGTCATGTTAGTGCATTACAAAAGTTACAAAATGCAGATGAAAAAGGAGCTGTAGCCATAAATTTAGGCACAGGAAATGGATATTCAGTATTACAAGTATTGATATTTTTTTTCAAGCATGCAATTAGATAAAGAATTAAAAGTTAGATTTTAAAAGAAATTTTGGTACTAGTCTAGTAGATCCCCGCCAAGAAAATAATCCCCCCGCCACACAGGTTTAGTTGACGCCTGCCACTTAAATATCTTGTGTTTTCGACGTCTTAGTCAATAATCAATAATTTAATATTTAATTATAAAAAATATTCATATTAATATATATTCATAAAAAAAAGTAAGAAAATGATTTAAATAATTTATCATATATTCATTCGGTATTTATAAATAAATCGCAAAAAAATTATACACAACATCAGCTAATATATAATATAATAATTTATATTTAATTATAAATACCGAATGAATGTATGATAAATTATTTAAATTATTTTCTTACTTTTAGATTCTGAACGAAGTGATGAATGTATTGATTTTACTATGATGTGTGTTTTTTTTTTTTTTTTTGTGTCTGACGACAACATTAGGAACAGTAATAATGCTCCGACTTTTGACTTCAGCCCCTCTTTGAATAGGAAAATTCATCTAGTTGGTACTTTGGGGGGGGGGGGGGGTCAAAAGTAAAATTTTCAAATAGTTTTCAAAAAAATCGAGAAAAACAAAAAAAATGACAGAAAAATGGCAATTTTACGAAAAACCACTTTTCGACAAAATCGATTTTTTGATTATTAATAAACGTATACTATAAAGTAACCATAGTAACATATAAAAACTATACTATTTGTTTCAAAATAGAATATATGATAATATTTAAATATAATATATCCTAAACTGACAAATCATCTTCGTTCAGAATCATTTTTCGTATACAATGATACCTATCATTGCATTCAAATTTAACCTACCATAAAGTCTGAGGTCCACCCCACCTCCTAGCAGAGCGATACCCACTTACCCGCTTTTAATATTTTAGATTCTGAACGGTGTGATGAATGTATTGATTTTACAATGATGTGTGTTTTTTTTTTTGTGTCTGTGTACAGCATAACTAGTCGAAATAATGCTTCAATTTCAAACATTGGGGGTGTTTTCCGATGGCAAAGTGGATATCCTTGGTGCATTATAGAGTTGAAAAGTAAACATTTTTCAACAGTTTTAAAAAAATCGAGAAAAACAAGAAAAAAATGACAGAAAAACGGGAATTTTTACGCAAAAACAGTTTTCGACCGAATCGATTTTTTTATATGGTTGTAACTCAAAAACAAATTATTGTAAATACTTGAAATTTTCACCAAATGTTTATATTAGCGTTCTCCATACACAGTTAAATTTTCAAAGAATTTTGACTTTTTTAAGCTATTTATAGACAATTGAAATTTTTAATTTTTTTTAGTATTTTTTTTTTAAATAACGATAAAAATTTTTTGGCCGGCCAGAAAATCTTGAAAATTTAATACAAGGTTTCTTATGAGTTTTTTTTAAAGTGATAAAAAAAAATCCGAAATCGTTTGTCACAATTTTTTTTTATAAGTGCTTAAAGTTCGAATTTATACGAAATATGTCAAAATTGCGAAAATTTGCAAGTAATTTTGTGGTTGAAAAATCGTAAAATTTTTTCTTTTATAACAAAGTTTTGAAACTTTGGTACAAGGTTCTCCATACATTTTTCTTCAAATATCTGTAAAAAAAACTCTACCTGATTCATACAAAAAAATTTTATGGGTGTTTGAAATTTAAATTTTTACAAAACCGCGTTAAATAACGGTTTAGCCTCAAACGATTTTTGATATTTGTTGTTATTCAAACAATATAAGTCGTAAATAGGTACTTGAAAATGTTACCAGTTATTTAGATTGACATTTTCTTTACGTGATTTGATTTTCAAAATATTTTGACTTTTTTTGAGCTATTTATAGGCATTTTAAATAATCAATTTTTTTTTTATTTTTTTTTTTATAAATGTTGATAAAAAAAATGTAGCTGGGACAAATTATTTGAAAATTTAATTGAAGGGCCCACATAACTTTTTCTAACTCTCATTCAAAAATTATAAAAATACATAGGCACAATTTTTTTTATTAGCATTTGAAGTTCAAATTTTGACAAAAATTCGTCAAAATCATGAATATTGTTCACTATTTAGTAGTTAAAAATTTATAAATATTTTACTATCAAAAGCTAAGAATTGAAAATTTAATACTATACTGTCCATAAGTTAAGCTTAGAATAATTATAAAAATGTTTGAGGATTATTCAATTTAAAAAATTTTACGAGTGTTTAAAGTTTTAATTTTAATTTGAAATCAAAAATACACGTGTAAAATAACGTAATACTACTAAATAATTTTTGATTTTTATTATTTTTAAAAAATTACCAAACGTAGGATCTTGAAACTTTTACTTAAATGTTTGAATTTGTTTCAAAATAGAACGTATGACAATATTTAAATATAATATATCCTAGAGTCTAGGACCTAGACTGACAGATCATCTCCGTTCAGAATCGTTTTTCGTATACAATGATACCTATCATTGCATTCAAATTTAACCTACCCTAGTCCTAGGTCCACCCCACCCCCTAATGTACAGCAGAGCGATACTCACTTACCCGCTTTTTTATAATTAAATATTAAATTATTGATTATTGACTAAAACATCGAAAACGGCGGGCGTCAACTAAACCTGCAGTGTGGCGGGGGGATTATTTTCTTGGTGGGGGTCTACTAGACCAGTACCGAAATTTTGAATTGGTAACATTAAAAAAAGTCATTGATTAACTGTAAAATTTTATTTTAACACATGAATTTCATATAATTTAGAAAAATAAATTGTGATTATCTGAAAAAAATTTAAAAATATTTATTCATATAATATTAATGTATTAAATATTTATACATAAAATAATAACTTTAATAGATTCCTATGAATATTTAATTTATAAGAAATACTATCAAATTATGTATAGCTATTACCTGAATTTAATATATTTAAATATACCATGTTATTTAGGGATGGGTTTAGAACCTCTGAATTTAGGAAGTATAAATAAAAAAAATTAAGTTTGAATAGTTTAAATACAATCAAGTTTTATAAATTCAAATATTATTTATTTTATTAAAAAATTTAGCAATCTATTATAATTTGAATACTAACATTATATAATAATAAACAGAATAGGATTAACAGATTGAAGAAACTTATCATTGAAGATACTAGTGGGATAGTAGTTACACTATGTTCAAATATAACAGAAGATTCATAAAAATAAATCGTTGGTTAAGTTTAAACAATAAACACTGTTATATATCTATTTTATTTTAAAACCTGTCATGCATACATTTTTAGAAATTGAAAAAAGTTTAAGTTTGGACAGTTTTAGAAAATTTTTAAGTTCTGATTTATGTTATCCCTAAATTATTGTTTTTTTAAATATACAAAATATAATTATATTTTAATTTATAAAAAATAATTAACCATATATTATAATTATGTTTGTTAATTATTCTGTTTAGGTAATTGATATGTTTAGTCAAGTTAGTAGACAAAAAGTAAAATATGCTATTGTTGATCGTCGATCTGGTGATTGTGCTTCTTCTTATTGTGATGCATCATTTGCAAAATCATATCTTGGATGGGAAGCTAAGAGAACTTTAAAGGAAATGTGTGAAGATACATGGAGATGGCAGTCATTGTATCCTCAAGGTTTTTCTACTAAAAAATAACCACAACCATGGTTACTTTAAAATTATGAACAAATTATTATTGTTATTGTTTTATTATAATTATTATTATTTATAAAACATTTTTGGGTATTTTTAAACTGTTTTATGTTTATTTAATTTATATTTCATATATTATTATACAATAATTAAATATACAGTTTTAGTATGATATAATATATACTTGTATATTGCTTACAATAATTTTTCTTTCTGTGGCTCGGCGTGGCGCAGTGGCTGAAATTAATCACGCAACGTGATTGAGAGTAAGTAACGGCCGCCACACTAGTTCCCGGACTTGCATAACCTAATCCGGGTTCATAGTGTGCAAAAACCTTGCCACACATACACGTGTTCCTAATTGACCGTACCAACCATCCCAACCCTACAGTACCAACCATACCAACCTTACAGGCTAATGACCTTAGTTTTTCGAAGCCTTAATCCCTAAAAAAAAAAAAAAAAATTTTCTCCTTATTTTTTTAAACTTGGTTAAAGTATAACTATGTTGAAAGATCTATTTACAAATCTTCAGTCCAGTTACATTATTGATGATTAATATTTTGTCCAAGTTCAGGACAATAAGGTATCCAGATCGGATGTATGTGAATATTCTAAATTTTTGAAAAATTATTAGATTTTGGCTTACCTTACAAATTACAATATTTGTTTAGTACAATTTTCAGTTCAAAACTGTTATTATTCTAGCTATGAAAAAATAGTGTGTTAAAACTGGTAGTTTGCCTGTGGGTTGGTAATTTTTTCCAACAATTATATATAAAAAAATTGATTTTGGTTTAAATAAAAAAGATACCATACCTATGCCAAATTTATTTTTAAAGTTTTCTTAGTTCTTGAATGAGTTAAATGTCAGTTAACTACTTAGACATATAGTTTTTAGTTATATACCATTTTTTCACTGTTATTTATTTGTTTATCTGGATATGATCTTAACAGGAGTAGTTAATAGGTATGTTTATCATGGTGATAAATCAAATATAAATATCAAATACTTAGATTTAGACCATATCAGTTGTAACCTATTTAAAACGTTTAAGTGATGTTAAATGTAATATATATAATAGATATTATAAATTATCCATAATTTTTCAATATTAAATTATACCAACGTCCAACCTATTTATAGATAATAATAGTTAAATAATTGCTAAATAGCCAAAGCCCAAAGGTAGTGCAGTGTTTGCCATTTGTCGTTATAATATTAATATACGTTGTTTTGTATAATATTTATACATTTTTTTTACTTTTAATTTCAATACATTTATTATCATTTCTTTGGACAAGAAATCTTTAAATAAGTAGTAATATATAAGTACTTAAGTTATATTTGTTAATGCAATGGTACCTGAGTGTGTACTATTTGAATATTCGAAAACTGGTTTATTGTTGTTATTATTTATACTTTAACTAATACTTGGAATTTTAAAGTAAAATGCATTTGTCGTTTTTTACTGTTTCGTTTATTCTTAAGGTACCATATTTTCAGAAAAGTATTGCTAAAAATGTTTTGGTAATAACAAAATAATAATAATATAATAATATATAATACCTAATATGTGTTATATTTCTAAATAATTAATCAAAAACTATACCGAATTTATTATTATCACACTGCAAATGTACTACTGTATAACTTCAAATTTCCTCCGTTTCTTTATTAATATTAATTTACAATTTCTTTATTTACTTGCATAGTTACATATTTTAAACATTAAATTATAGGGGGACAATGGAGGGGCAAAATCAAATGTTGGTGCGTCACTTGCCTACCCTGGCCACGGGGGCCGCCCCTAGTTACAGGAATAAGTTATAAATATTAATACATTGAACCCTTTACTATTATTAACTATTACACTTAATAAATTCTATTGTATGATCACTTAGAGTATTTATAAAACATATCCCTCTCTATGTTGAATCTTAAATATGAAAGTCGACCAAGCCCGCTAATGACAAGGGGAGGGAGGCAAATGTCCACCCAGCCACTTGCCAAATTACGCCACTGATTTTAAGTATTATTTTAATATTTTAATTGATGATATAAAATACTATGTAGTTTTATAGTTTAATATGAATATTATTACAAAAGTATATTCAAGTTAAAATTAATCGAGATGGTATTTTATAACTTTTTTATAAATTTATATAAATTTTATATTATGGGTTGCTGAAGGTGATGCAGGAGGCTTTGCTCCGCACAGACGCACAGTAATGTGATATTTAATTTTGTGTGGAACGCTCGTTCATCCAACATCTACTGAGTCCCCCTTCTAGTTTCTTTCCAAATCAAACACTAGGTAGTTGTAATTTAGTATACCTACAATATAAAAGTATTTAAATTGCTTTACATTTATTTAATACATTTACGGTCCTGAAGAGGATTATACCTGTGATTGGGGCAGATGATAATTATTCAGTGACTTGAGAATTTCGATGATTATACTTCTCCACTCATCCAACACATCGACTATCGCCGGCCGGCAACACGTAGGTACACACGTTACACATTAGGTACCCGTTTTTTCGATATTTTAAATGCAGTAGGTATAGCGTTGAATTTTATATCCGTAAAACAGTACAAATCGTTTATTTATAGGTTTCTTTATTGACTTAAATTTATTATATTGTATTATTAGTTATTAGTAGTACATAATTTAAGTAGTTATTTATTTTTTTAATTAATTTTAATGTACTCGTAAGTATTCATATTATATGTGAAAAACGTCAGTTTGTTTTTTAAAGGTGTACCTAATACGGACAAAGTACGATGTACCTATCCAATTATTACTTATATATCTGTAAAATTAGTAATTACTTATTACTTATTATCTTGTGCGTGAAGTTTTAGAAAAATATTATATTAGGTATACAGGATCAGGAGAATCAGTTAACTAGTCTGTGATCCATAAAACATTTATATATACATTGTTTTGTGAGTAATATTTATTTATTTCAATTGTACTAACTACTATTAAATACACTAAAAACCCTAGAGTAGGTAGTGTAATTTTATATTAGTTTAGCTCCAATAGCTGTTTGACTACTCCTCTACTCTAAATATTTACAATAAAATATTATTAGATCATAGATAGTTATATTTATATAATGTATAATCTTAGAATTAGAAAAGTGTTGAATTTAAATAATAACCACCGAATTCAACTAACACCTTATTAAATATATATAATTCGATATATTTTTGTTAAATAATATTATACATAATATATTAATATATTATATTATGTCTTACTTATACTTATATATTGGTATATAAGACGCATTTTATACGCCAGAAAGGGCATTTACCAATCTAGCTATATCGCCCATCTATATCAAATATTATAATCGATCGGCAATAATTCGGCATTTGCGCGTTCTGGCTACGATGTGGATTAGGTCTACTGGGGATATCACAATAAAAAAACGCGCCTCGTGTAGTACCTCATAAATTCATAAATAATACGGACGATATTATTGTTTGTCGTATAACAATAAAGGTGGTGAACAAAATTACACAACACTGTTATTATCTTAGTATCTTATATTAAGTATTTATTAAATACCAATTAAATCATTATTTATATAAAGATTCAAGAAACAAAAATATTGACGTTTTTTTTAAAGTATTACAATATAATAGTTTTGAAAAAAATATTCTTTAACTTTTTATAAAACAAAAGTACGTAGTTCTTATTATATTAGTCCTTATTTTACCATCAAATATAAAAACAGAAGCGGGTCGAATTTAATATTGCCAGAAATACTGTATGTACTTATACAGTAATAAAATATTGATTTTACATATATATTTTATTTATATACCAATATTAATGTATTGTATAATGCTTTTATTTTTATTTAATGTTAATTTAAAACTGTCGAGATACAATAACAATGTTTACATTGTATACAATATTATATACGCTTGGATTTTATTAAATATGGGCCACAATTCCTCTAAAATCATTTTCAATTCAAAATTATCTGTTTAAACTCTGAATTCTGATAGCTGGTAGATTGGAAGTTAATTGTTATATATAATTGGTAAATATAAAATATAATGCATGGTAGCAGTATTTTGACAAACAGTTTCTACTTTGAAGTCCAATGATTTGAACAGGAAAAAATATAAAATTCAACTATAGCCTTAGCCTACAGGTAATATAAAAATTTTTATCATGATAAAATAAAAAATGCATTACCTATCTATCTATTTATGAAGGTGAAATAATAATTGGATTCAAGTTCTGTACTACTGTGGATGGTATATAATGTAATTTACTTAATCCCTGATTCAGCTCTGATGAGAGGAAAACCGAGGAGTTTTAACTTCCTTAAAACTATCCTAGTAGTGTTATAAATTGTATAATAAGATAAGATTAAATAAGATTAAAATAAACTAAAAAGTATTTATATTAAATAATATTACATATTTAGTCATAAAGGCAAAAAGGCATAGTTTGCCGGAGTAGTAAAAATAAAAAGTTCAAAAAGTCAAATCTAAAATAAACCTAATCTGAACCATCAACCAACTATACATGTATTAACATGATTATCATATTATAAACTACCTACCTAGTAATTACAATTATGTATCAATTATATTCAGTTATCAACATTTTACTTTAAGTTGAATAATAAAAATAAAAATTGTATAAATTGTAAAATTAAAATTTAATAGGTAGGTACCTATAATCATTAATTTTCAATGTCTGATATAGGTACATAATATTTTATATAAATGTATACTAATTAGTTTGAATTGGTTGAGTCGTCATTGCATTATACTTTTAGAAAAATATAGGTAGGGATTTTCCACTAATTTAAAATTGTTTAACCAGTAAATTATTATTATAATTATTAGTTGTTAGTTTGTCTCAATACCTACTCAATAGTTTCTATAAATTATACTACTACCTACTTTGAAATTTGGATTTGGTGTTTTTGAAATTAAACACACAATATACATTTTATAAACTTTATTCAAATCATTTTAAAATGATTAATACTGGGTACGTATATTATTATACTACATTATTATTGCTATCTAATATTAATAAAAATTAATATATATATGTATGCTATTGGGCTTAATTTTTGATCAAACAAACAAAAAAATTTTTTCATTGTTATTGATAAATTATAATAAGAAAATATAATTTACATTATATAATAATCATTAAAATACTTTCGTAAATTCGTTATAATTATTATTTAAGTAATCTATATATCTATAAAGAATATGAGTAAATAAGTAATTTGTATATAATTTAGGAACCTAGATATAATAAAGCCACAATTAGCTGTAGATAAAAATAATTGTACTTATAGTACCTATAATGTATAATGTATAAAATAATATGGTGTTTAGAACGAAATATACCTAACTCCAATTTCGCCAATTTTATAGATCAAAATTACTTAAAAATATTGATTAATTCGAAAACAATATTCAAAATTGGCGTTGCAATAAAAAAAAATGAAGTATATTACACATGTGTTAAAAAAATCGTAGTCATATGAATTTATGATATATTATAGTCAATAGTTTAACGTCCGATATTTATAAACCTTTTTTTCTTTTAAATATGGTTAAAAAGCTTTAAAAATGTATACAAATTCCTAGAAAGTTGTTAGTGTCCATAATAATTTTTATAAGCGTTAGAATTTTGCGTCAAAATCTTTAAAATATGCACATTATTTTAAAGGTAAAAAGAATTAAATGTTTTTATTGTGATACCTAAGATTTTAAAATTTAACACGAGGTTCCAAATAAGTTTTACGTACAAGAATTATGAAAAAAGCTCATTGTATCTCAAGAATAAAATGTTTAAACTATAAAGATTGAAAATATATTAAAAGGTTTTTAATAAGAAAGTTCTTATAAAGAAATTTAAAAAAGTATTTAAAAATAAGCACACTTTGTTCTTTATATAAACGAAGGATAATGAGTTATTTATTATTTTGTACAAACGTATCATTCATTGGGACTTGATTATCATACGTGTATTATTCTATTTTACATTACACTATAAAATTTTCAAAATATTTAGATTAATTTTAAGCATTTTAAGCTATTGCTTATTTTTACCACAAATACTATTTTGGCGAAAAAAATAATAACTATAGGTAATGATATAAATTATACTAATAATATACGATATATGAATAAATGGTAAAAGTCGTAAATGCGAAATTTTTACAAAAAATAATTAAACCTCTACTGCAGAGATTCTCAACCAGGATGCCGCGAAATTATTCGAAATATTATATTTTTAGTCTATAGACCAGCGGTTCCCAAACTGTGTTCCGGGGAGCCCTTGGTGCTCCGTAATGGCTTACCAAGGGCTCCGTTCGTAATACCACAAAAAATGTACACAGAACACAGGCAGATAAAAATTAACGTTAAACATTTCTTAGAGACTCCTCGAGAAACTTCTACTTTAAAAAATGGATCCGAGGCTAAGAAAGTTTGGGAACCACTGCTATGGGCTATAGGGCATAGGGTGCCTCCGGATTTTTAGAAAATTACTAAGTGTACCGTGAGTCAAAAAAGGTTGGGAATCTCTGCTCTACTGTATACCTATATGTAATAGAAGTAAAATACAGTTTCCACTCAAAATTGTTTTTCGTACATTATACAATATTAATTAATAATAATTATATATTTAAATAAAAATATAAAATAATAATAATTAGTAGGTGGTGGAATCGATAGGTCTCTTTAAACTTTGTGTATTATTTATATTATTCGTGTATAGTTTAATAGTTGAATATTTCAGAGGTTCTACAAAGCGTATCAGTATATTATATTATATTATATATTTATATTGGATATTGTATTAGGCCAAAAAGTAATTAATATCTTTTTAAAATCAATAGATAGAATATAAAATAAGTTTAGGTAAGCCTTTTATTGTAATAGAACACTGAATATAGAGCGACTAGAGCGAGGAGTACCGCACTTCGCCCCGTATATATAAATTATAACCTAATTGTAAAAATTACATATTAATAATCTAGCTGTACATAGCTTATTCAAAAAAAAAACTTAGGTATTAGTAATTAGTATTATTTGTTAAGTTATTAAAAAAATTGGGCATTCGGCAAAAAAAAGGCCCTAATAAGTAACAACTTCCATAAAAAAAAGCCTTGTACCAACTAATTACATTATTCGTTATTTTATTATAATTATTTTTTTATCATATATGATTTACATAATTAAATATAACCATTAGTCATTACAATCATTACATTTATCTATGTAACACTTCTTTAGCATATCTTTAAATATATAGATGCAGTCTACGTTTAACATTGTCGATAATTTCCATTTGTTATTTGTATACCTACATAATTAAAAAATATAAAATAATTGTCATTTGTATATAATTTATTTTTAATAATCATTTCTTAATTTTATAATACAAATGATAAATGACAATTATTTTAAATTTTTATCCTCAAAATTTTTTTAAATTATGTAGGTATACAAATGACAATTATCGACAATGATGTTAAATGCAGATTGCAGCATATACTTATAAATATGCTAAAGAAGTGTTACATAGATAAATGTAATGACTAATAATTATATTTAATTACCTATGTAAATCATAATAAAATAACGTCAATAACAAATAATATATATAGCTGTTACGGGGCTTTTTTTCCTACATGATGAGTTTTTTTCCGATGAATGTTGTTAGAGGATTTTTTTCTGGGGCTTTTTTTTCGGGGCTCTTATCCTAAATTAAAAAATTGACATAACGCATTCTTATGCAAGTATAAATATTTAGATGTACAGTGTAGGATTTAGGAGTTCTGAAAATTTTACTATATTTTTTTAAATCATAACAAGTAATATAATTTATTTTGAGTAAATAATCGATATTTAATCTCTAAAAATGCATAAATTAAAATAAGATTTTCATTTAAAAAACTCTATTATAGATAATTTTTATGTAAATTTATTTATTCGTATAATAAACCATTAACCTACCCATTGAAAATCTTATCTCTTGCCTTTTGACAACACCTTTGAACATTGGCAGGTTGTAGTAATGTAGTATTCAAGTATATATAAATATAAATATAAAAATATATATATTTATTTAATTTTTTTAATATTTTTTTTTTCAAGTATTGGAAAAATATGATTATCTATAATATACTTTAGTAATCAATTGTGAAATATTAAATTATCTTTAATATAAGTTATTATTGTTATATAATATATATGATGTGTTATAGGTACTAATTAGTATAATTACTAACATGGAAACATATAGTAACATACCTACCTATACCATATTTATTAATTTTAAAATTATTTAAACCGATAATAGCATAAATATATTTAAAAAGGTAGGCCAGTGGGTACCGTTCTTCTACATTTCTGGTATCGAGTGGGTCACCGTTATAGGTGTAAGGTGTGTTAAATTTGAATTAAATTATGTATCATTGTATACGAAAAATAATTCTGCATGGAGACGTTCTATCAGTATTCAGTCTGTATCACTATATAAGTATATTAAATTTAATATATTTTTTAGTAAAGTTATTTATTTTACTTTTAGTATTCTGCAGTATTACGATAGATTGATATTTTTTTTTCGAAAATATTGCATTTATTATAATATAATATAGTAAATAAATAATAATATAATAATAATATTATAATCATTAATCATTATTATTTAATTATTATAATAGGAATTATATATTTAATAGTTATTTCTATTACATAATATCATTTTTATAACTCAAAATTGAATGAAATCTTTCTGTAAATACCGTAAAGTTGTAAAAATAGGTTCATGGTATAAATAGATAATAATATCATAAAATAAATTTAAAATGTCACCGTGGATTATACAAGGTGATTCTTTTATCATAAAACACTCATTATTTCAAAAAGTATTCATGTTTTATATAAAAATATTTTTTTACATAGTTTCAAATTGTTATAAAGACAACGTTTTTATTAAAAAATTATATTCTTAAATTTATAATTTTTTAAGTTTTTTACTTTTTTGAATGACAACATAGATTTACAATTTCATATTCTAAATTAGAATAATTTCTTTAGTATTTTGATACATAAAAATCGAATTTAGGACGATTAATTTATGAGTTATAGTAGTTATACGCATTTAAAGTTTAGTTGTGCGGAGTAGAGTGGTAGGTACGGGGTTACCCCGCAAAATGTTTCTCCACTACTCTGCTTATCAAAACTTTAAATAAGTATAACTCATAAACTACTCAATTCAAATTTTATGTATCAAAATATTCAGAAAATCATTCTGCTTTGGAAGTAAAAAACTTAAAAAATTATAAGGATAAAAAATATAAATTTTTGATAAAAACGTTGTTTTTTAACAACTTGAAACTATGTCAAAAAATATTTTCAAAAACATTAAGTAATACTTAAGATTGTTTGATAAAAGAATCATTCTGTATAGTAAAATTCATAATAATAACATAAACATAAACATTTTAAATGTATATTATAATGTTTTTGATTTATAACTGATAAAATACGTAATTTTGTTTAAATGAGTACAAAATAATCCTTTAATTTTTACTTCTCAAAGTACTATAGCTAGATCCAATTCCTTACTACCAGAAACTACTCTAAAGTTGAAAATTGAAGTATTTTTAATGTCCCAAAAGGCAATGACTGATAGGTAACAAACAGAAAAAATAACACATATAATTGTAAAATCGGTACATTCATTGCTTCGTTTAGAATCTATAATTATGGGAAAGTAAATATAAATATATTTTAATAAAGCATAAATAAATGTTATTTATTTAAATTGTTTTTGTTAGGTCTAGAGATTCTTAACAATTTATAATTTATATAGATTAGACAAGTTAGGTTTGGTTAGGTTAAACTATTGTCTTTTTTAAATTAATAAATCAAAATATTTATTAGGTTTTATAATATACCTATATACTCATCATACTTTTGAAATCTTTCTTTTTAAAAATTCAGAAAATTGGAGGGACGTACGTTATTTATTACTGGAGGAAGTCGTGGTATTGGAAAAGCAATTGCTTTGAAAGCAGCCAAGGATGGCGCCAACATTGTTATTGCAGCTAAGACTACTGAGCCGCATCCGAAACTTCCAGGAACCATATACACTACTGCGAAAGAAAGTAATGTTAAAAAAGTTTAATATTATAAACTTAAGTTGTAATGATTGTAATATGCATTTTTATTAAGTTTTCCTCAAATTATTCAAAACACAAGTTTTATATTTATAAACCTTAAAAATCAAAATGTTAAGTTCACTTGACAACATTTCAAATTTATTTATCATTTTTGATATATCTGGAATTTTAATATTATTATTTTAATGCATTTATTATGACCAGCTTTTTATGAACTAAACATACATTTTTATCACATTGTATTTTTTTAAAGTATAATCAATGGTATAATTTATATTAACGTGAGTAAGTAAATAGGTAGACAAAATTTACAAATTTCAATTTCGTTAAGCCAATTATAATTTTATAAAGTACCTCGAGTACTAGTATATACTTGATAATGTGATAACTGATAATGTTTTAATAAAAACATTCAATGTTTATTCATTCAATTATATAGATACTGACATACTGTTATAGACTTATAATGTTATATAATTTGAAATTTATGTGACTAAACTTCAATAAGAAAACCAAAATAGGTATTAGCTAAAGTTTATTATCAAAAGAGTTGTAAGTTTCTAAGAATTATAGGCTAACTTTAAATTGTAGAAGTACTTTTTTACTTTAAATTATTATAAACTATAATGATCTAATAAGAAATATAAAACAAAGAAAAATTAATTGTAAAACTAATAAATATGGGCGCCCACAGGATATTTATCAGGGAGGGCATAATGAAATCACCAAAAAATATATTAAAAAAAGTGTATTCTTTGTAAACTACAAAATGTGTTAGAATTATTGAAATCAAATATCAACCCCACACACTAAAGTAAAAATATCGATGAAATGTTTATAAATCAAAATAAAAGTTAAAATGTTTAACATTCTATTTGAATTCCAGGGGGGAATGCCCCACCTTTCCCTCCCTCTCCTCAGGGCGCCCATGCACTTATGCAATATGTAGTACTTCTACCTACATCCTTGATTTACTAAAAATATAGTTATAGGTACATTTTAAATGATTTATCGAGTATATCGTTTACCTACATTATATTTTAGTTGAAGAAGCAGGTGGAAAATGTTTACCTTGTGTTGTTGACGTAAGAAATGAAAGTCAAATAATTGATGCTGTCAATAAAGCTGTTGATGTATTTGGAGGTATAGATATAGTCATAAACAATGCTAGTGCAATATCATTATCTGGAACATTAGATACCGACATGAAGAGATATGATTTAATGCATAACATTAACACAAGAGGAACATTTCTTGTGTAATATATTTTAAAATTGTGTTGTATTATTTATCTTTATTAGTTTATTATATTGGAAATTGGCATTTATGATATCAATATAAATTATTTTTAATATTACATTTTATCTGTTTAGATCAAAAATATGTTTGCCTTATTTAAAAAAAAGCAAACACGGTCATATTTTAAATATTAGTCCTCCGTTGAATATGAATCCTAATTGGTTTAAGGACCACGTTGCATACACAATGGCCAAGTATGGAATGTCAATGTGTGTATTAGGAATGGCTACAGAATTTCAGAAATATAACATTGCTGTAAATGCTTTATGGCCTAGAACTGGTAATATTAAGTATTAAATATAATTTAAAGTCATAGGCCTTTAATGTGTGGCCTCTCAAGTTTTAATTAATAGTTTTATATCATTATTAATAAAATTCATCTTTGCTAAATTTATATTTTCTAATGTCTAATCTCTCTACTAAAAATGACCTGCGCGGCCGTGGCATTTTAAAATTTATAAAATTTCATACCAATCGTCACCTGGGATAAAAATCTTATGTTTGGAGTGAACATGACGCGAATAAATGAGTCATATAAAAATCCTTCAATTTGGAGTCTATATTATTTGTTTCAACGTTAATATAGTATACAGAATATAAAATACATATTATTGTCATAAAGATACCTAATTGATAGCGTTAGATATACATTTATATTATACGTATATTATAGATACAAAATTATCCATTATGCCCATAATTATTATTTCAAAAAGTTAACTTTTTTTTAAATATTTACATTATCATTTGTTAGTTGTTTAGGTACTTTAAATTATGTAAAAAAATATTTTCAAACAAGTTAAGACCAAAATAATGAGTGTATAAACTTAAATTGATCGCTTAGCTATTGTGTTGTATATAATATATTAATATGTCAATAAAAACAAAACACTGCGATTTGGTAACAATACCACAAAGTGATCTGAAACTTTGAAAGTGTTTATTTGTTATAGTAATTCATACAGCAGCTGTGGAGATGTTATCAGGCATAGACAAAGCAAAATCATATTCACGGAAACCTGATATAATGGCTGATGCAGCTTATTCGATTATTACTAAGCCATTTGATCATTATAACGGTCAATTTTTAATTGACGACGAAGTATTAGAACAAGAAGGAATAATAGATTTTAATCAGTATTTAAGCGATCCCGGTATGAAAAGTATAATGCTTATTTATCACTAAATAATTAAATATTGACAAAATATAAAAAGTATAAGTAGGTATTATTTTTTTATATTTTTTTTTTAGCGAACAATGGTAATCTTATGATGGATTTTTTTTTGGAAGAATATCCTCATGATGGTTTCAATCAAGGTAAAGAAGTGGCTAAAAGACAAGCTCAACAAAAAATTTAATTTCTATTATAATTTTTTACAATTTACCTATTATATTTGTATATCACTCAATAATTTCCAAAATTGTTATTAAATCATTTATTATTATAATATAGTTATAGTTAAATTTTCTGAAAAATATTAAGGAAATTTTAATATTCGATAACATGTATAGATGAGTCGTGTGACATTGCTTCTATACTCTTAATTAGACTAACCTAACCTAACCTAAGTCTACTGCAAATATTTTTAACAGAATGACTTGTCTTTTTTCGTATCATTTATACGTTGTTATAGTTATGACTTTTAAATTTCTTATAACGCTCTTCAAGTAACAATCAAAAAGCCCAAGGGGAGGGCAATCGCCACGCCCTCCTTAAATCCGCCACTGGTCACAAGAAATATTTATAAGTTAATGCCAAAACTAGATTTAAAACTTCATCTAATTACTGATGTTTTTCTTATTAGTATAAAACAAACTTTATATATATATATATACCTATATATAATTTATATTTACAAAAATAATCACTTTATAATATTACAATAACAATTAAATAAATATAAAAAGTAATAATGATGTATTGTATATTATATTCATACATAATTATGTATTTTATATTGTTTAAAAATGCTTCTAACTGCTAGTTTTACGCTAAGTAAACACACAGTGGCGTCGGAGAAGGGGGGGCAGAGGGGGCAATTGACCCCTCAGATATAATCCAAAGGGGCAAAAGTATACTATTGCCCCCCCCACATACTACATTAAAATTAAAGGGTATATAATCGTAAATTACGTAATACGTTTAATTTATACGTTTACTTACTCAAAATTGGTCTCATTTTCTTGAATGTGTGTAATAATATTATTATTATTATCAATTTAGTATTTTTACTAATTTTGAATTGTTATTAGGTTTTTATGTTTTGCCCCCCCTCATGAAAAATAGTTCCTGCGCCACTGTAAACACACGACAAAAAAATAACTTACTACCTACTGTTCTGCAGTCTTGTGGATTATATCACATTGATGTAATCGTGCATACTTGCATATATATCTATTCATTAATATATTATGTATTTCATTATACCTAATCAAAAAATAGTTTCTTATTTATTATTTACTCAATAAAATATTTCAAATCATAAAGGATTCGTGCGATTTTTCACTGGATACGGCTGATTCAATTACCGATAAAACACCTCCTAGTCGTTTTGATCGTGATAGTATTTTTTGGCAACTAATAAAACACTGCAGTACATACTACACGTGATGTGTGTTTCATGCCTTACCTGACTTACCTAGAAATATTTATCACAAATATAATCCACTATCCAGTCGCACGTTACAAGTTTTAATACATAAATCGGTAAGCACAACATTCCGAGACAATTTTTGACATTTTTAGATTCTGAACGGTGTGATGAATGTATTGATTTTACAATGATGTGTGTTTTTTTTTTTGTGTCTGTGTACAGCATAACTAGTCGAAATAATGCTTCAATTTCAAACATTGGGGGTGTTTTCCGATGGCAAAGTGGATATCCTTGGTGCATTATAGAGGTGAAAAGTAAATATTTTCCAACGTTTTCAAAAAAATCGAGAAAAACAAAAAAAAAAAATGACAGAAAAACGGAAATTTTTACGCGAAAACAGTTTTCGACCAAATCGATTTTTTTATATGATTGTAATTCAAAAACTAATCACTGTAAATAATTTAAATTTTTACCAAATATTTATATTAGTGTTATCTATATACAGTTAAATTTTCAAAAAATTTTTTTTGATTTTTTTTTGAGTTATTTATAGACAATTGAAATTTTTAATTTTTTTAGTATTTTTTTTTTAAAATAGGCCAGCCTTTGGCCAGCCAGAAAATCTTGAAAATTTAATACAAGGTTTCTTATGAGTTGTTCTTAAAGTGATAAAAAAAAATCCGAAATCGTTAGTCACAATTTTTTTTTATAAGTGCTTAAAGTTCGGATTTATACGAAATATGTCAAAATTGCAAAAATTTGCAAGTAATTTTGTGGTTGAAAAATCGTAAACATTTTTTCTTTTATAACAAAGTTTTGAAAATTTGGTGCAAGGTTCTCCATAAATTTTTCTACAAATATCTGTAATAAAAACTCTACCGGACTAAGACAAAAAAATTTTATGAGTGTTTGAATTTTAAATTTTTACAAAACCGCGTTAAATAACGGTTTAGCCTCAAACGATTTTTGATATTTGTTGTTATTCAAACAATATAAGTCGTAAATAGGTACTTGAAAATGTTACCAGTTATTTAGATCGACATTTTCTTTACGTGATTTGATTTTCAAAATATTTTGACTTTTTTTTAGCTATTTATAGGCATTTGAAATAATCAATTTTTTTTATTTTTTTTTTATAAATATTGATAAAAAAAATTTAGCTTGGACAAATTACTTGAAAATTTAATTGAAGGGTCCACATAACTTGTTCTAACTCTCATTCAAAAATTATAAAAATACATATGGGCACAATTTTTTTTTATTAGCATTTGAAGTTCAAATATTGACAAAAATTCGTCAAAATCATGAATATTTTTCACTATTTGGCAGTAAAAAATTTATAAATATTTTATTATCAAAAGCTAAAAATTGAAAATTCAATACTATGCTGTCCATAAGTTAAGCTTAGAATAATTATAAAAAAATTTGAGGATTATTCGATTTAAAAAATTTTACGAGTCTTTAAAGTTTCAACTTTTAATTTTAATTTGAAATCAAAAATACACGTGTAAAATAACGTTTTACTAATAAATAATTTTCGATTTTTGTTGTTTTTAAAAAATTACTAAACGTAAGATCTTGAAACTTTTACTTAAATGTTTGAATTAGTTTCAAAATAAAATGTATGACAATATTTAAATTTAATATATCCTAAACTGACGAATCATCTTCGTTCAGAATCGTTTTTCGTATACAATGATACCTATCATTGCATTCAAATTTAACCTACCATAGTCCGAGGTCCACCCCACTCCTTAATATACAGCAGAGCAATACCCACTTACCCTCTTTTTATTATTAATTCTACAGAAAACCTCAATGTAGGTTAATTGACAACATTTTAATAAAGAATATTAAAGATATATATGTTAAAATTAAAAATGTTTACGTCGTGCTTTTCATTAGCAAAGGTATCATAATAATGATTTTATTAGTATAATTACTTTTTGTAACCTACCGTATTATATCAAAATGCTTTCCAAAATTTACCACCCCTAAAATTTGACCACCCGGAGCCCAAGTCCCCCCTCCCCCCCCCCCCCTAAATACGTCACTGTAGGTAGTAAACCTTATTTCACCATGTGTCACTTCATTTGGTCAAAACTAGGGGTGTAATATATATTCGAATAGTGTAACCGTAAATAATTCAAATATCAGTATTCGATACCACAAAATCAATATTAATAATAAATAATATTAATATTAACTACTACCTACCATAAATATTAAAAATCCAAAAATTCCTATAAATAACTTTAATATGGCCAATATCATTATAATGGTAAGACGTGTATCACTAGTACAGGATACGAATGTACGTAAAGCGTTAAATTATTGTATAAGCTAAGTTTTTATTGTGTTGGTAATTCTCCAAATGCAAAAATTCCTGATATCCTTATCAATTTTCTGATAAATAAACTTGTATAATATTAAGCGTTTAACGTTTGAACTGTTTGAAGAGTTTTAAGAAATACGTAAAATACGTTTATAATATTATGATAATATTCGTATTAATTAATGTTATTACTTATTTTTACTTACTGGTATAAATAGTAAATAAATAAATATACAAAACATGATCATTAAATTGATGTATTAATCATTAATTTAAAAGTATACAATACTTAAAATTTATATCATTATAATAAAATAGACCTATTATACTCTGTTGAAGAACTGTGTTCAATCATCCAATCCTTACGATATTGTAAGTCGAATTATTTTTATTATTTACAAATTTTAAGTTGGTACATTTTAAAGTATAATACTTACTTAATTTTTTTTTTTTTTAGATAATTGTTGGTATTAATTAATTTTTAAAATTTGTAATGCAGTTTAATAATACATTTTCAAATATGCATCAAAAAAATTTGTCATTTCAAAATCAAGCAAACGGAAACAATATTTCTCTATTTGATAAAAACTTGAAAAGAGTTTATAAAGACCTAATAAGAGTTAATGAATATTACTCTTCTAAAAATTATCATCCAATTGAAAATAATTCTCAAGTCATGGAAAGTGAACAATCAAATAAATCACTCTATGAAACGACCGATGAATCTTTAATTTTCTATGATGAATTATATAAAATTAAAATGAATGAAATTGAAGTAAATAGAAAAATGAATGTACGGAATGTATTGAACAAAAAAGTTGATACATGGGAACAGACAAAAAAAAATGTTTCTAAAATATCAACAACTAATATTGATGAAGACTCTAAGCGTTCCTTTCGTGAGGGACTTATTATTGACAAAAATTATAATAATAAACTACTGGACAGTAATAATGATCAATTTCAAACTAGATTACTCGAAGATCAAAATAAATTTAATAAAATGAAATTTACCTTGACTTTAAATAGTGCATCAAGTTTATTATGTGACATAAAAAAATTGTTAAATGAAAATTTTAATATGAAACCTCAATTACTTAATAGTCATAAAGACAATTATAGGATTTTAGAAATCTCTTTAAATAATTTAAAAACCAAGTCTTCAAATATTAATGAACAAGATATCTTGACTATCAATCAACTTCAACAAAATATTCAATTATTAAATGAAAAATTACTAGAATTTCAAGTTAAAGATGTTTCATTTAGAACTGATGGTCATAAAAATGAAAAGAATGATAATATATCAACTGAAAATATACTTAAAAGCAATGAAAATTGTCATCACAACCAGATATTAGAAAAAAACGTTCTTGAAACAAAAAATAATTGTGAAACAACTAAAAATGAAATACAAAATTTTTCATTTAAAAAGAATGAAAATTCTGTTGTTAAGTCCGACGAATTCTTCACATTTAAATTTAACAGTAATAAAAATATTAATGATACTAATATCTCAAATTTTTCTTTTAGAATCAATAAAGATTCTAAACCTGAAACTGTTATGAAAAATTGTTCTTATAATTTTGAGGATGAATACAAACAATTTTTAGAAAATCATCTAGCTATTCAGGAATATTTGAAAAAAATTGAAAATATGTATTCTTCTTTTCTTTGTGATGATAACCTAAAACCTTTGAGACAAGAATTAATAAAATCAATTAATACACCAGTTAATAGTATATCTTCAATTTCTTCTTGGCATATGAAAGATAAATTTGAGAAACTTGATGCATTATTGAAGTGTAAAACAGTGAAAACTGGTAATTCTACTGTAACAGCAAATAGTCATCCAGAAGCATTGATATTTTGTAAAGATACATTGGCTAAAAAAATAATAAATATTGGAGAGCAAGTGGTTAGTGTAAAAACAGAAACTGGTTTTGAAGTTGCTTCAATTGTTACAGAACTTTGGAAAATTCATCCAGATTTTGGTATTTTGTTATATGCAAGATTTAAACAAAAATGTCCTTGTCTTATCCCATACAATGCTGTAAAAACAAATGAAGAAACTGATGAAGAATTTTATAAATCATTATGTTATAACTATACAAATGGAGTTGTTGAGAAACAGGATAAGTATGTAAAAAGAATGACTGGTATTGTAAGATTATTTGCAGCAATCATAGTAACTGAATCCAAGAGTGGTAAAGCTTTAGGTATTGGACAAGCCTGGATGTTGATTGCAGCAACTGTAAATTTAGTTCCTCAATTAGATGTTACAGCCATTTTATTACATGAAATACTGATAATTACTGGTTATGAACTTAAACAAGCTTATGGAAAACAATTTATCAAAATGCTGGAATACATAAATACCAATTATATGAAAAAGATTGAGGAAGTTACACCAATTGGTTGTGGAGGTCCAGTACAAAGATTAAAAACATTTATCAGTAAAGTTATTCAAGTAGGTTACATTGAAAAACCTAAAGGTATAATACCTTATAATTTTTGGTAAATAACAATTTATTATGCAACTATTTTTTATTTTGTGTAACCAATTTTTAAATGTTTTATTTTTTGCAAAAATAAAAATAAAATGATATGATTCAAACATATGTAAAATTATTTAAAGTTTTGATAAAGTGTGTTATTTTCATAAAATTATAACCTTTAAATATATTACATAAGAAACACTACATAATATTTTATGGTATTTTGGATACTATAGTATCAATTAATATTATTAGTTCCTATCACGGACGTACATACGTATGTACGTACATACGTATGTACGTCCGTGGTTCCTATCTACAGTATTTTATATTTTTATTGTACAATGTAATGTAACTAATTTTTGTACTGTGTAATATTTGATAATGGAAATATTTTGTAAAATTTAATAATGTAAAATGTGTATAGTTGTATTGTTGTATTAACTCATGTACTAAAAAATTTAAACATTTAAATTATGAGGCAAAAAAATACCACTAATAATAAGGGCTCAGATTTTGTATCAAATTATTTTTGTGGTAGGAAGTTTGATATAAAGATAATTATTATATAAATTCTTGGATCATTCTAATTGGAATGAAGTAAATTTTATTTAGTTTTTCTAAAATTTTTGTGTAATTTTATATAATATATATATATATTTCATATTATGATCCTGCTATCTTATTGTTGAAAATAAATTAAAGTGGAAAACGTCAAGTACTATGTTTCATAGTTTTATTTATTGGTTTTGAAATAATAGGTACTAAAAATAAGATTGAATTTAGTTATAGTAAGAATACTAAAATTTAATAAAATATATATTATATATATATGGGTTTTTTTAAACCAAATTAATAATTTTATACAAATTATTTCACATTATTACATTTCAAATTTAAAAATTAATGAAATAGATTTTTTTCAAAACTTTTCTTGTATTTAAATAATATGGTTGTATTAAGCAATTATATGCTTTTTTGCTTCAAAAATCCATACTTTATAAGTTATTCATTTTATCCTTTGAAACTTTCATTGATAAATAAAAAATATTGATTACATATATGTTTCAATGTTAACATCTTATCATATTACGAACAAAGTATTTATCCTTTAAAAGTTTTAAAGTATATTGTATCTACAATAGTTACTCTCAAAAAGTATAGACACTTATTAGATTTGATTGTCTTTCTTAAACAATAAATCATCACTTGAGAATATTATTGTAAATAAGTAAACAATGTGATTCTTAAAAATGTATTACTACTATTTGCTTACTTAGTGCTTGTCTATTGATGAAAAATAACAACTTACAAGAACTTAGTATTACATTTTTTTATTGACATCTATAGAAAAATATTTATTTTTTTTCTAATACTTATTATGTATACAGACCAAAAAAAAACACACATCATAGTAAAATTAATATATTCACTCAAATCAGAATACAAAATACAAAGCTTAATAACATAGTTTGCTTTAATATACATCCTATTTTAGAATATGGATCAGTACTCTGGGATCCTTGCTGATCCTTATCAACTTCAGCGTATACAATACTAACTTTTGAGATTCGCTTTTTTTGTGCTTGGTATTCTTTATTTAGATCACAATTGTAGCAATACCTCAGTTCACTTAAACTACCTATTTTTCCCACATGCAAGAAAATGTTAAATTAAAAATGTATTTATGGTCTTTTTAGACACAAATCAAATTTACTCTCTCAAGATCTTAGATATCTCTAATCAATTTTAAAGTCTCATATATCTCGTTTTCAAAATATCTACCATATTCCTTGATTCGACATAAACTATTTACAAAATAAACTTCCTAAATGTATTATATCACTTTCTAATGAAGCCACCACCATTAATTATAGGTTTGTTTTGTATTTATTCTTATTCTATTGAATTTGTCATTATTTCTATTTAATTAGTATCTTGAACTTCTTACTATATTATAATCTAAATTGTTACCTGTACTAACTGTACTTAATACTAGAATGCTTTGTATAAAAATGGAAAATTGTATATTTTTTAATAAACAAATAATTTTTAAAATCAATAGGTAGTATATATGTATTTTTTAATAATTTATATAATATACAGTATAGTTGATATATAAATATTTATTTACATATAAAATTAATCCTAATATGACTGGGTTCAAATTTAAATTAAATACTAAGTGTATAAGATATACAAATAATTAATAAAACATTACATAATTATAATTAGCTTTAAGTAGTATTTTTTATTACTGTTATTAGAAACTAAGTATAAAATTACTGACTATCAATTTTTTATATAGATATTCTTACATGATCGGATAAAAGTTAATAAATGTATATTAATTAAGATACTTGAAATAAATATAAAATATACAAATTAAACAATATTCCTCACTATAATTAATAAATATTTATATTTTTGTTTATAGGTAAGATAAAATATTATATATTTTATAAGCTATTATTCTTCATATATTAAACTAAGCAACCTCGATCAATAAATACAAATATTTAACAAGCAATTTATTTTTCTGAAAACATTTAAAATCCTTCAAAAACATTAAAAAGATACATATATAGTTTAATAATAATAAATATTAAATTAAATAACATTGCAATACAAAAAAAATTGAATTTCTACTTAAAATTCTTTTATTTTAGCCAAAATATTTATAATAGTTATAACTTTGGATTTAATAGTTATTAGTTTTATATTATAATAATAAATATAAATGAAGTATTTTTCCGTATCTTAACATATACAGTTTATAGATATTTCTTATAAAATATACTTTATATAGCAATCATTTTTACTGAGCACTAAAATGGAAATGTTTAAATATTTATTTAAACTTAAAATAACATAATATGTTAGATGGATAAGCAAATTAATGATTTCTATAGATGTTTTCAAAATTTATTGTGATTTTTAGAGGTAGCAGCTCAATACTATATAACTTTATTTTAAGCATATTGTATAAATATTGATTCAAAATGATATTATTGAATAATTAAAATTATTATTCGAAGCAAATTTTTATGTAGGTATTCTATATTGTTGGTTCAGTTATTTCAACAATAATTTGGATTAAAAATAAGCTGTTTATAAGATCGTAACATATTTTTAAGTTGACTAATATATTGGTTGATATTTTATACAGAACAAAATTAATACATTATTGAGAGTAGTATATTCTATAATACAATGTTTTTGACCTCCATAAACTATAGGAGTTATCAAATTTAAGTAAATAAACTCCTTCCCCAGGATAAACATGACTTCCAGCATAAACTTCCTTATGACAATCTCTTCGGTATACTGGTATTATTATTGATAATGGCGGTCGGTTCATTTGATTACTTTTTTTTATGTCTTTAATTGTAACTCCATTTTGTTCTAATTCATGAAGTAAATCTAATACAAATAATTATTCACATACATATATATATATATACATATATATTTCAAGTACATATATTTATATGATACATTTAAACACATTATTTTTTTGTTTTAAGTCATATGACTACAATACTTTAAACACTAGGGAGTTTTTGATAGTTAATATTATATAAAAGGAATTGGCATGCCATCATTCAGGGGTGAATTTAGGTATATTGGTGGCCTTAAATAAACTGTATACAAAATACCACATTTTATGATTATTAAATAATATTTAATATTTTCATCTCGCTACTCATAAAACTATACTTCGATCCTCAATAGAACACACCCATTTAGTGCATTTAGACTGATAAGCAGAGTGATATTAAACAACACCAACGCAATCAGTACATAAAATTGGTGGGAGATACATGAGTTTGAATTCATTTTGGTCATCCCTTAGGTGGGTTCTCTCATGGACCGAAGTATATGTACCAATAGTATTAGTTCTATAACACATTTTTCTGTAATTAATGTTAAAAAACTACAAAACTGTAGGGCAGTCCTTGAACTCACCCCTCCCCTAAATACGGCCCTGGCATCATTCATTAATTCAATATACTTATTTATACCTTGACTAATATTACCGTCATCATCGTCTTCCAAATCGTCACAATCATCATCTTCACTCTCAGATACATGCACTGAAACTTGACTAGAACTAGGTTTAACCCATTCAAAGTAAACACCAAAACCTATGTCATGACCATCAGTTGCAAACTCCCAAAATACGCAGTTGCCACCTTCAGCTGTAGGAACTCTAACCTACAGGATCACAAAATAAACAGTATAATAAATTCTTTAAATTGTTTCTCATCTTAAAAAACAATTTATAATTTTCTATGATAAAATGTTCCTATCCTATGGTAATTGAAATGTTTACCGTAACTGTTTCTCCGTGATTTACTTTAATAACAGCTTCTCCACCTTCTCGTAGTAAATTAGCTTTAAATTCATCAATATCTTTTCTTGTCCACATTGAAGCAGGAAACAATGTTTGAACAGAGCCTATAAAAAAAAAAATTACTGAACAAATTGTGTAAGAAATCAATTAAATATATACATTCTCCAGAAAGACAGTGTCCATTTTCACATTGTTCATTACAGATACTCTCGTGTTCAATAATCTTATCTTCAGGAACAGCTACAGAATTAGTTGTTATTTCTAATTCTTTACCGGGTTCATAGTTTTGTTGTAACTGTTGCATATATTGATGATAATGTTGTTCTTGTAATTGTCTTACAAGTACAGCTTGCTATAAATAACATGTTTTGATTGTTTCAACATTATATATTTCTAATAAATATTAAAATTAAATATGTAATCTTTGTATTGTACAATACATCAATGATACCCACCAAATATTGTTAAATGTCACATATTACCTAATAATTAATTACATTATATTATTATTTATCATAATTATTTTTTGCTGATAATTATCATTTTCAAGTATTAAAATACGTTCCAAGAATAATAGATTTTACTTTACCCCAATTTACTTTTAATAAATTACTGTGTACTACATTAATTTACAGGCACCATTCCTTTTCTAGTAGGTGATCTAATAAATTTGTTGTTCTTTTGATTTTTATTCCACTTTAAGAATTAATGTGATGTCTATCATATATTTTAAAATTTGTTTGTACGACTACAGTAAGCTGTTTATACACCAACATAAAAATATCGAGAAAATTTGACAAAATTGTAGAAACATACAAATTATTATAAAAGTTAAAAACTTATAGAATTTTTAATATTTATACCTAAAAATTGAAATTTTCATACAAAGCTTCTTATAAGTTATTACTAAATTTAAAGAAAAAAAGTTTAACATAATTTCATAAATATTTTTTATAAGCATCATAAGTTTAAATTTTGACAAAATAGTATAATCAAAAGTAAAATAATGATTTCTATCAAACAATATTTTATTATTTTGTTGTGAATAACTGTAGTCTGTAGATACTTAAAAGTTTATAAATTGCTTATATCAGTGTTTTTTAAAGTTTTAAACTGTGGTATTTTCTATACTCTATACTCGCATTCCGGTACATATACTGTATTAGTGTATTGTGTGTGTTACGATACATTTAACTGGTTTCTCACATAGGTACTTGTAATTTGAATTATTCTTTAAATTCAAATGATTAAAGACATAATTATTTGTTATATTAAAACAAATAATATAATATGTGTATATTACAGATTATAGTAGGAATATCGTACATGAAATGTTTAATCTAGCGGCCCCTCAAAACCGGGGACCTCTGTGAATTGTACACCCAACACTCTCAATAATTGTGCCACTGAGCGATGCATACTCAAATATAAATAAAGGTTAAATGGAAAATATACCACCCATCAAATTGCTTTCAAAAAACAGATCCATGGGGGCTTCGCCACCATACCCTCTTAACTAACATCTTCTAACTAAGCCTTATTAATAATTATATGTTTAATATTTATAATATATCAAATTTAAAATTACAAATTATATTCAATTTTTTTATATAAACTTAATATTGAAATATATAAAATATAAATGGTTTACTATGAATAAAACTTCAGTAATAACAAATATTATTGTTTTATTTTTAATATGATTATTTTCTGAGGCTTAATAATTAAATGTATGCTCACTGAGGCACTGTTACATACTGCTGTATAATAAATAGAAATTAGTACAATAATGCTTTTTCTTATAAGCTGTTATAATGCACAAATGTATTAATAACAGTGCCTGTGTCAATTTAAATATCATATTTGCAAAAAAGTACCATTAAAATTTTAAGCCAAAGAATTCAAGGATAGCAACTGCTATCTTAGAACCCTCTTGTGTATGCCACTAATAACAAAAGCACCAAATATTTGTACTCTATTTAAAAAAAAAGAAATTAAATTAATTAGTTAATAAATCATTACTTCATCTGGATTATTTGGAAATTGATTTTGAGCATAAGTTAAAAACTGGCTATAGGTCTGCTTATTTAAAGCTTCTTGAATGAGTTGTCTAAAATATTAATAATAAATTAGAATCTTTACAAAAATTGTATTTAATATAAATATTTTAATTACTTGGTATTTTCTTGTCTACATCTTTCTTCTTCATCTTTTTGTTTTAATTCCATTAATGCAAGTTGTTTTTCCAGCTCTTCTTGTTCTTTTTTCATATTTTCATCACTTAAATATTATACAAATTAAACTATAGTATATAAATATAATATTAATAGCATTACTAAATAATAGTTACGTAATCCGTTTCTGTTCGATCAAATCAGCTTTATATGCTTCAACAGTATGTTTGAATAAAATACATTCTTTATTCACCAATTTAACAAAATTAACCATTGAGTTTTCTGTTGACATGTCACCAAGTGCTTGCCACGCTAATCTATAAAATGTTGATATTCTTAATTGCAAATATCTAAAGTATTAATATAGATTTGATTTACCTTCGATCTCTTCCAATAACATCAAATACACCTAAAGGTGGTAATTTTGATTCATCTAACTTTCCATGACTAACTTGACGTGTATATGCAACAAGTTTTAATTTATCGTCATAAGTAAAATGTATAGCTTTACCTTCTTTTTCTACAAAATAATAAATAATAAAGTAATTATGATTATTTTCAAAATATAAAAAAATTGTTAATTTTATTTTTTGTTACATACAAAAGACAACAGGAGTAATACTTAAGTACATTGACATTTTAATCATAAGTTTATAAAGTACATAATTTATAAATTATGGTAGTTAGGTACTATTTATAAAGATTTAAAATATATTTAATCTAAGAGATATGTTCAAGAAAGGCAAATTTAGGGAACAGTATAAATAATGTAATATTAAAAAAATATATTTGAATGAAGATAAAGCAAAATATTAAGTAAGTAGCAATAACTAGTTATAAACATATGATTCTAAATCCTTTTCCAATAATTCTAAAAAATTAATAAATTATATTTATATAGAGAAAATAGATTGGTACTCCAGATTTAGGAATAAATTAACTTTTTTTTTCAAGTAAAATATACAAGCATATTAAATCATATCACGTCTGAGTGTTACCATTGGGTAATTATTCTTCTCAAGCTTTCATGCCTTGTTCTTCTTTCTATACTTATTGTAACTATAATTACAGATAATATATTTCAAATAAAAGTTATAGAAACAAAGAAAAAAATTTTAAATAAGCAAAGGCTGAATATTTTTATTTGATACCAACTAATTTATTAAGAATTTCTATGTATCAAAATTTAAACATAATCAAGTTGTGTCTTAAAGTACCTAATAGAATGAGTGACATTTCTTACATTAAAAAAAACTTTTGACATACCCTTGAAAAACTTAAGCGCCAATGTATATAATTCTTTCAATGGCAAACCCCATTTTTCAACGATGTCTTCTTCTTTAGTATTATTACACATCGTTTAAATAAGATAATATTATTTAAAGAGATATAATTAAATTGCAATTTTGTTTAACGACTAACGATTTGATGGTGAATTTGATTTGTATTTCATATGAAATTTATTATATGAGCACAATTTTATAAATACACTATAGCTCAATACGAATAATGTATTTTATAATCGGCTAAAACTATGATAATATATTAATATATAGGTAAACAAGAAGTCTGATGTATTGATATTAAATTACATTTGATAAAATATAATGATAATATAAAATAATCACAATATACAGTGTGGTTCTATCACTTATCTCTGAAAATAATAAAATATTGTTTGTGTGGTGGTGTACGCAAGGTGGTTTGATAAAAAAATATAAACATATTAAAATAGAAGATAGAACCACTGAACTAAATTTTTAGTATTTTTAGACTTAAAGTATTTAGTTCAGTGAATCGAACCATGACAAAAACAAACGTTTTACCCAAATTTTTTATCATGTGACTTGCATAGAACACGATAGAAGCAAAAGTAGATCGATTCGATTTGCTTACATTTGTTTCATGTTTGGAGTCTTCATAATTTCAGAATAGATGTACGAAGTACATAATACTGTAATAACACCATAGGCGGAGACAGGGGCGTTCTCAGGATTTTCTATGGGGGGGGGTTCTGAAAATTTACTTGAATTTAATAGTATATAATATCAAAAGTAGAAAAAACGTGTATTACTAAAATGTAGGAAAACAAAGATCCTTGGGGGGGGGGATCTATCCCCCATATCACCCCCCCCGTGAGAACGCCCATGGGCGGAGATCAGGAGGGCTTACGCGGGCTTAGCCCCCCAAAAATATTAAACAAACAATACTGTAATTTTGTACAGTTTGTAGAATTTTTAACATTATTTTATATTCTTATATCCACAATTATATAAGTGTATTTAGTACATTACATACATAGTATTTACCAATTTATTATTTACGGTAACATATCAAAAAATTAAGATATTATTGTTGGTGATATTGAAGATATTAAAAAAACCGGGTAAGTGAGTA
The DNA here is from genome assembly GCA_020882235.1 of Schizaphis graminum. Lineage (NCBI taxonomy): Eukaryota > Metazoa > Arthropoda > Insecta > Hemiptera > Aphididae > Schizaphis > Schizaphis graminum. The sequence continues at coordinate 35,705,334 of CM037031.1, read as the reverse complement.
TTGCTCTGCTGTACATTAGGGGGTGGGGTAGACCTAGGACTAGGGTAGGTTAAATTTGAATGCAATGATAGGTATCATTGTATACGAAAAACGATTCTGAACGGAGATGATTTGTCAGTCTAGGATATATTATATTTAAATATTGTCATACATTCTATTTTGAAACTAATTCAAACATTTAAGTAAAAGTTTCAAGATCTTACGTTTAGTAATTTTTTAAAATAACAAAAATCGAAAATTATTTATTAGTAAAACGTTATTTTACACGTGTATTTTTGATTTCAAATTAAAATTAAAAGTTAAAACTTTAAAGACTCGTAAAATTTTTTAAATCGAATAATCCTCAAATTTTTTTATAATTATTCTAAGCTTAACTTATGGACAGCATAGTATTAAATTTTCAATTCTTAGCTTTTGATAGTAAAATATTTATAAATTTTTTACTGCCAAATAGTGAAAAATATTCATGATTTTGACGAATTTTTGTCAATATTTGAAATTCAAATGCTAATAAAAAAAAATTGTGCCCATATGTATTTTTATAATTTTTGAATGAGAGTTAGAACAAGTTATGTGGACCCTTCAATTAAATTTTCAAGTAATTTGTCCAAGCTAAATTTTTTTTATCAACATTTATAAAAAAAAAATAAAAAAAATTGATTATTTCAAATGCCTATAAATAGCTCAAAAAAAGTCAAAATATTTTGAAAATCAAATCACGTAAATAAAATGGCGATCTAAATAACTGGTAAAATTTTCAAGTATTTACGACTTATACTATTTGAATAACAACAAATATCAAAAATCGTTTGAGGCTAAACCGTTATTTAACGCGGTTTTGTAAAAATTTAAATTTCAAACACTCATAAAATTTTTTTGTCTTAGTCCGGTAGAGTTTTTATTACAGATATTTGTAGAAAAATTTATGGAGAACCTTGTATCAAATTTTCAAAACTTTGTTATAAAAGAAAAAATTTGTACGATTTTTCAACCACAAAATTACTTGCAAATTTTCGCAATTTTGACATATTTCGTATAAATCCAAACTTTAAGCACTTATAAGGGCTTAGCCTCCTACATTTTTTTAAATTTTTTCAAGAAATGTAAGGTTATTTATTAGAGAAAATTATAAAATGTAAAACGTAATTCTTATTCAGGATATTAACTGATAGATTTGTGTTATGTGAACATATAATCTTCATGTATGAATTCTGTATAGTAAATTTGTAATAAAATTAAAATGATTGAGTTACACGTTAATATTTTATAACGACAACGTCGACAACGATAAAAAGTTATGTATTATACGCCGTTAAATAAATAATTTTGAAGTTTTTATATACATTTTATATAATAAATGGTACAATAAAAATTTATTTTATTGTAAAATTTATATGTAGTAGGTGTGGGGGGTGAAGTCCTCCGCGGGCCTGTACTATATTGATAATTTTAGCCCCCTTTTTAACAAGTAACAAGGTAAATTTATGTCTATGAATTATAGGTAACAATAAAAACTCATTCAAAAACCAAATTGAATAATTGTAAAAAATAATTGTATTGTTAAAATATTAAAATTATTTATATTGTTAAAACATTAAATAATAATTTTATAATTTAAGTTAACCTAGCGGAGTTTTACTTTATACATTAACAGGCCCGTAGCCACGGAGGGTCCCCCTAAAACCAGTCGTTTCATCTCCTAAAAATATATTTTTTTTTATCTTCGTTTTATATATAATGCCCTCCCCCCCAAAAAAAAATTGCTTTGCCCCACTTCAAAATTTGAATGAATTATAAAAGTTTACTCCCATGCACTGAATAGTGGACGAAATTTTGATAGTTGAGAGTGTCTTGACTCTTGAGTATAATTAAACATAATATACTTAAGTATCTTTAATTGTGGTTTTACTTTTTAAAGATTATTTTATCATTATTTGTATGAAGGTCTTCAATACAGTTTAAATAGATAGTTAGAAAAGTTTAGAAATATATTTGAGATTAGTTTTCATTATTTCATTGACAATTAGGTAATATGTTTATTTTTAATGAATAATTTAATGTTTAAATTACAATATTACTATAAATACACGAGTACCTAATTAAAAAAAAATGTGTAAATTATATAATAAGTAAAATTTGTCAGAAATGTCTTAAAATCTTTTTAAAAAATAAAAAAACGTTTTTTTTTTTTTAATTTTTAGGTCAATTAACTTTTGTAATTTTGTTTTCAGATAATTTAAAATAATATCATTATTATCATATTTAAACAACTCTGTACAATATGATTTTATTTTTTTCCCTTAAAACTACACGTCTTCCGCAGCACATTTATTATTTCATTTTTTTTTCTATCAATAATACAGTCTTTACAGACGCATTGCATACCTATAATACGGCTATACAATTAATTTTTTACAGAATTTCCACTGTGGTAATTAAATATTTTTTTTAAATAAATAGTTAATATTAATATTATAAGATAAGATTACTTCTAATAATTACTTCATATTCGCCTGTCGCCCCTAATAATATTATTAAAAATAAATCTTAATTCTTAATAATAAAATTAAATGGTAAAAAATTTAGTTACTGTTGGACGTTGGTCTGTAATCAAAAGTTGTTGTTCCACTGCTATTTAGAGCAATATGAATTTTATATATGTAATAATATACATTCTACTATTTTCTAATAATTGTATCTCTTATGTAGTAAAATTATTTATTTGTTTTTAGTATATAGTGTAACAGCAGTTACTTAGTCTTAGATTATAATTAGATTAAGACTCTTAACTCTTAAGTATTGTTATTTGTTACCAAGTAAATTATCTTTAATCGTGTTTGTTGCGTATAGCCTACGTAATATAATATCATGTATGATTGAATTTGATTAGTGAATGCTATAAAAGTATAAACACACATTTAAAATAGTGTGGTAACACATTTTATGAGGCAATAAGAGAGACATCACGTTAGGGTCGGGACGAGGAGCGTTATGGACATTGTATTATTTTAATTATAGATCATTAAAGTATTTTTTCACAAGTATCTTCTCGAAAAATTTGATAAGGATACGAGTCATATACTCATATGTCGATGAGAATACAAAAATTATAAAAAAGGGGTAATTGGTAAAAATGTCAAAGGAAAAAAATCACCGAAAAAAAAACGATTTTTAAAAATTTTAAATGTATCATTTGCTTTCATACATAGGCGCAACTAGAGCTTTTATTTTGGGGGGGCTAAAAATACCAATACCACACAGAACCGTAAATCACAAAATCCTTAGATTATTCATCAGAGGGGGCTATGGGAAAATTTAGGGGGGCTAAGCCCCCCCAAGCCCCCCCTAGTTGCGCCTATGCTTATGAAAATTAAAAAACGATTACTTACACACATTTACATGTACACACATAAAAATTGAATAAAAATAATTATCCCTCCAAAAAAATTTGTAAATATTAAATTATTATTATTAGTTATTTATAAATTTAGGATAATATCATATTATAATTGTACAACTCTACAAGCGTAATAAATACATAATATTTATTAGAAAGTAAATGTTAAATAAAAACTATATTATACATTTTTAAACTAGTAAATAAGGCAACACAAAAGAAAACATTTTGTTGCTTATATAGTCAGAGACGTATTTAGGAATTTTGCGCCCCAGGTAAGAAAAAAAAACGCCCCCTCCCAACCTATGTATAAAACACATGATAGTGAAACCACTGCATTTTTTGCTACACTCATAGTCGGAAAGATAATATATTAGGAATACATAAAAAAATTAATTTACATCGAAGCAAATATTACATAATTATTATAGTAGGTACCTACCTATATTAGATTCTGAACGAAGTGAAGAATATATTGATTTTACTATGATGTGTGTTTTTTTTTTTTTTGTGTCTGACGACAACATTTGGAGTAGTAATAATGCTCCGATTTTTGACTTCAGCCCCTCTTTGAATAGGAAAATTCATCTATTTGGTACTTTGGGGGGATCAAAAGTAAACATTTTCAAATAATTTTCAAAAAAATCGAGAAAAACAAAAAAAAAGTGATAGAAAAACGGCAATTTTACGAAAAACCACTCTTCGACAAAATCGATTTTTTGATTTTGCTGTAAATCAAAAACGAATCATTGTAAATACTTGAAATTTTCACCAAATATTTATATTATGATTATCTCTTTACAGTTAAATTTTCAAAATATTTTGACCATTTTTAAGCTACTTATAGACAATTGAAATTTTCGACTTTTCTAAATTTTTTTTCTTCAAATGCCGATAAAAATTTTTTGGGTGGCCAGAAAATCTTAAAAATTTAATACAAGGTTTCTTATAAGTTGTTCTTAAAGTGATAAAAAAAAAAATCCGAAATCGTTAGTCACAATTTTTTTTTATAAGTGCTTAAAGTACGAATTTATACGAAATATGTCAAAATTTAAATTAAATTTCATACTCTCATTATGCGTATGTTGCCTAATACTTTTTTTATTAATAAACAGATACTATAAAGTAACTAAGTAACATATAAAAACTATACCTACTATTTGTTTCAAAATAGAATATATGACAATATTTAAATATAATATATCCTAAACTGACAAATCATCTTCGTTCAGAATCGTTTTTCGTATACAATGATACCTATCATTGCATTCAAATTTAACCTACCATAGTCCGAGGTTCACCCCACTCCTTAATATACAGCAGAGCGATACCCACTTACCCGCTTTTTATTATTAATTCTACAGAAAACCTCAATGTAGGTTAATTGACAACATTTTAATAAAGAATATTAAAGATATATATGTTAAAATTAAAAATGTTTACGTCGTGCTTTTTCATTAGCACGAAAATTAGCAATAATGATTTTATTAGTATATAATTACTTTTTGTAACCTACCGTATTATATCAAAATGCTTTCCAAAATTTACCGCCCCTAAAATTTGACCGCCCGGGGCCCAAGCCCCCCCTGGCCCCCCCCTAAATACGTCACTGTATATAGTTGACTTTATTATTAAAAACTGGGTGAGCATGAAATAATTCTACAAACCTACAATACTATAATTGACCATTTATGTTCTGTCACATAGTAAAAATTCCTTTAAAAATTGCACCGTATACTTTATACATCATGTCATCATGTTTTTATTCCTGCGTCATGCATGAATCGATGAGTCAGGACGTAACAGTATTTATATTAGGATTATTAATATAAATTATATAATTGCTGTTTTGCCTGTTTTCGGGTAATTGATCATTAAAAAATTTCTTTAATTCTTCCTCACTGGGCACCTCTAGAATAATAATTAGCCAAATATTGGATTGTTCGGCATGTACGGATATTCTACGGAAAAACCAAAAATTATATTCTTTATCACACGAATATTAATATGAAAAATGACTAGTAATAAACCATTATAAAGAGAACTTCTTAAAGGTAATATATTTTGTTATTATCACTTAACTCATATTGAAATGTTTGAGAAAATAATTAAAAATAGTAATTTACAAGATGTTTAGACTTCTGTTCATTTTAAATGTATAAATAATTAATTGAGTATAATATAAGATTATTACGGATTGAAATGGAAAAACCGAGGGCTGGTGTAGCTCGATCGTGGTGTTCACTAGTAAGTTGCCTACAGACTACAAGTCCCCGGTCCCGGTGAAAAGTAATAGGAAAGGTATTCAATTATTCAAGTAATAAATATAAAATATAAATTGTGTTTTAAAAAGATGTTTAGACTGAGCTGACTGCTGACTGGTTAACGTAATAAGTATAGTTTAATAGTCGTATGAAATTAAATATTAACAGTGTATAAATGTATATCACCAAGTATAACATATAGGTATTCACTATTCACTGCCTCATTGATTAAGTGAATAATGTAGTGACTAGTGATTAGTGAATACTACTAATACTAGTTCTACAGTGTTTTTTGGTGACATTAACTTTGTACTTTCGTAGTCAGTGGTCGATGATAATAATATATTAATATTAGAACAATTTTGAGGTTAAGTAGTAAATCGTTCATCAGTGTTGTATAATAAAATATTATCATATCATTTCTCATGATAAAATATTATTTTCTCCTTAACGACTTGTTATGGTTCGTCATCTGATATTCAATTTTGTTGCGTAAAAAAAAAGAAAAAATCAAAATAAATTAATATAGGTACTAACAATAAAATAAATTTAAGTATAGTGCTATACGTGCTTGATGCATCTTCAAAGCTCCAATTATTTTAATTAATAGTTTAAAGGTATTTTTGTAGTCATATTCGTCAACATTTAAGGATTTTAAGTTTTATTTACTCATATTATATTTCGGACTTGTTACTGTAGATTATAGTTACCCTAGTGATACGACGATTTTTCAAGGACGAAGAAATCCACAACAAAGGTATGTGTGTAGCGTACAACTAGCGTGTACGTTTGCGCGCGCGCGTATGTGTGTGTTTAATGTTTATCTCGCACAGCTGTTGAGGGTAAAAATGCAATAAATAAAAAAAGAAACAAGAATACATAATATAATATTATGTTTATCGATGCATTCATTATTTTAGATTTGATGTGTCGTAGTCCAATAATAGATTATCGTAGAGGAGGGAAAAGCGTTTAAATCTTGCCATCGCGTAGCAAGACTGGCCTCGAGTGGCGATTCTGATGACGGTGGGCTTGTTCCACCACCGCGTAAGAAAAGGCACTTGGATACGGAAGAGACCATGTTGCAGCCAACCAATGGGTGTTTGCAACACAATGGATCGGTGGATCAGCCTTCATCCAGTTCCACCGTTAATGGATCAGCTAATGGAGATGGTCAGGAACAAAGTAATAGCTGTAACATTAAGGGCAGGTCAAGCCAGGAGATTGTTCGTCTAATAGGTCAACATTTAAAGCTTATCGGACTTAAGTAAGTGTTAATTTGACATTTTTATTTATTTGAAAAATAACTTTTATACTATATTGCAATATTTAAATATTGTTTAAATTATTAATTTAAAAGCTGTATAGGTAATAAACAAAATTAACCTTTAGTTTCTATAAAGTTTCTATAGTTTCATAAAATAAAATGAAAAAAATCACTGGCCCACTATAAAAAGTAGGTAGAAGATATCCACAGTTTATTTTAGTTCTTAATTTCAGAAAATGCACAGTTAATATTACTAGTAGGCAGTAATGCAAACATTGTTATATTAAGACAATTTATAATACTATCCAATTGTATAATACATACTATCAATAGAAGGACATTATAAACTATCTGATTAGTATATATTGCAATAGGCGGTCTGTTAAGGAAAAAATATTGAACTTTAATTCTAGATTTATATACGGCTATATTTTTATTTCAGATTCTTCTGTTTATGTTAAAAACAATTTTTTTGTGGATTTTATTGAATTTATTGGTTTTTGTATAGATTCAGAATCTATCTGAAAATACTTAAAACTTAATTTATGTTTGATATATTTTTATTTTTTAGAGAATATAACATTTTTTAGTTCTAATCCATTATTTATTCCTAAATGCATAGTGTTTGGTTATTTTCAACACAGAGTTCTCAATTATTTTATTCTTATCTTCACTTGTCACTATTTTCATCTCTTAAGTTTCTTTTATTAATTGACAGATTTTTTTTGCTTGTGTTTAAACAATTATTGTGTTTTGTATTTCTCTAAGTTGGTATATATCACCTGCAATCAAATATATATATAAAAAAAATATGAATTTTGTTAATTATTTTTTTTAATTTAAATTTTAGTCAAACTGCAGAAGTGTTAATGCAAGAATCTGGATGTCGTTTGGAACATCCTGCTGCCACTCAATTTCGCCATCATGTAATGGATGGTGAATGGCACAAGGTATGAATCAATATTAATTATTAACTAGTACAATTATTTTAGTTGCAAACTTTTTATTTACTTAAAATAAATAGGTTATAATAATAAATAGGTATATAATGCTTTAAAAATATGGAATTAATATTTTATATTTATATTAATCATTACAAGCTAAAAAAAAAAATGAAACATAATTTTTAATTAAATTAGAAAACATTAATTGATACCACCTTTATTTTGTTTTATTAAAGTTAACATTATTTTTTTAATGAAAATGATTATAACATTTTAGGTTAGTGCAGATTTGAACGAACTTCAAGCTTTGGTAGGGAATTCATGCCAATATTTTTCAGTAAGTTTTTTTCTTCTACTTTCAGAATTTATTTTTAATTCAAAGAAAATAAATTTTGTATTAAATGTACTTATAATATTTTTGTGTTATTAAAATAGTAACAGTGAAACCTCTAAATAATGGATACCCTTTGCCTCCGAAGTTTTGTCTACTATTTGGGGGTGTCCAGTATTTAGAAGGAGAAATATAGTATTATAGAAATATAAAATTGATTTATTTATTTAAAGTTATTTATACGTATATACCAGTAGTTTTCAACCTTTCTAACCATGCGGCACACTTTATCTCTTATAAAATTTTGCAGCACATCAATCCATATAATATATGAAACATATTTTATATATACACAGTGGAACCTCGATTATTCTGGGTAATGGTAGGGAGGGGGTCACACGGATAAGTGAAAACCACGGTTAATCGAAACTTTTTATAATAATGTAATTTTTTATTTAATTATAATTATAAATACATACAATTTTATAATAAAGCAATTTTGAAATTTTTTATTTAATTATAATTAGAAATATATACAATAATGTTAAACATTTACAGTCCATATTTGTTTTTAAATTTTTGGAAGAGTGAGCATGGTTAATCGCGAACATGGATAATTGAGGTTCTACTGTACCAATATATACAAATAAATACATACTTATAAAACTATTAAGGGACCAGTATTTGAATAAATTATTAATAGTTAAAAATAATCGAAATTATTTTAAATTAAAACATACTTATATTTATAAAAAATGTAAATATTAAAAATCTATCCGGCCAATGCATAAGAAATACTCTTCTTTATAAAATATTTAATAGCTGCTTTTACCCTAAACTGAACCAGAGAGTCATACTCGTGGAAATACGGAGTATCTTTATTCCTATATTATGTGGGAGATAGATAGAGAAAACAAATGCTAGTGTAGCGGCCCCTTAAAAGATTTCTCGCAACACACTTCAATAGTGCTAACGGCACACCGATTGAAAACCACTGATTTATACATAAGTATACATAATAAATTAAATTAATTTTTATTTTAATTATTTTTATGTATTTTTAAAAATGCTAAAGTATAAAGATAAAAATAATTAATATTATAAAAATTAAAACTAACATATATTAAAAAAATCAGTTATTTTAGATTGTTTCGTTTTTTGACGTGAAGTAATTTTGTATATTAGTGCATTTTCTAATTCCACAAAGTTATGATAGAAATTATTAAAATCATAAGTTAAAATGCCATAAAAGTGTTCATTATTTAGTGTTCGGTATTTAGAGGTTTTCCTATGGAAAAGTACTGAAAATGTCCCCGTTTCCCAAAAATGTCTGCTACTTAGAAGTGTCTGTTAAGGGAGGTTTCACTGTATATTTCTGGTTATTGCCTAAATTTTTTATTTTAATAATATTAATACTATGTTTTTTTAAGGATATGAAATTTTTAATATGTGAACAAAAGTATTTGGAATATTTAGAGGATGGTAAAGTTTTGGACGCATTACATGTGTTGCGTAATGAGTTGACACCTTTGCAACACAATATTGACAAAGTTCATATTCTCAGCAGGTTTGGCTTATTTAATAAATAAAAATTGGATGATAATTTGATTTGGATCATTCTTTATATAATTATATATTTTATGATTTTATTATGTTTTATTAATTATTTTATATTGTTTTAGCTATATGATGTGTAGTGGACGAGATGAGTTAATGAAACGAGCAAATTGGGAGGGAAAAGGGCATAAATCTAGAACTCTACTCATGGATATGATTCAACAATTTTTACCCCCACATATTATGCTACCACCTAAAAGGTAAATAATTATATACTTAATAATGTATTGTATGATTTTATTATTAATTGTACATGTTTGTCAATGGCGTAGCCAGCGGATAGGTCTGGGCCTACCCACTTTACTCCAAGAATAAATGTTTTATATTGTATCAAATGTGTTGTTTATATACATTATAAAATAATAATTGAACAAATCAATAATACAAATTGTAATGTGTATTACGCCTAATAATCATAACAAATAATACAGTGGGTTCTGCTTAATGTGATCACTTTAGTGCAGGGTCATTTTGATTCTATTAACCGGTTGATTCTATAAAACATTTAAAACATTTTTTTCATAATTCAATCTTTTAATACAATTACATATTTATTTAAATTTACATACATATTTAATAATTTATAACACATACAATTATTTATTTTTACATTTTTTTTATTTAATGGTTCTATATTTAGGTATACATTTATGCTTAAATAAAAATAAAAATTAAATAAATACATTTAAAACAAATTAAAAAAGCTATCTATTTTAGATTGTACTTGACAGTCTACTAATTTAATTTCCCTATTAGCCTGCAATTAAATGAGAAATCAAATTAAAATTAATTTTCATGTTTTTTTGTTTATTTGTTTGAAATACTATAAAAATGATAAGATTGTTCACATAAGTGATTCAATTATCTGGTACCTAGTGGTTCTAATAAAAAGTAAATTTAACATTAGTAACATACAATTTGGTTTGGTGATTCTAATAAACGGTTGATTCTATAAACCAGTGATCACATTAAGCGGAACCCACTGTAGTAATAACCATAAAATATGTAGTTAATATTCATAGTTTAATAATTTTATATTTGTTTTAGGTTACATATGTTATTAACTCAGGCAGTAGAACTGCAGAGAAAGCAATGTTTACTCCATAATACAACGTTAGATGATCCCATTGAAACTGTTTCCTTACTTACTGACCATAAGTGTTCATTGTAAGTCATTCGTGTTTTAAAATAATATTATAATGAAATATTTATGTAAAAAAATAAATTATTTTGATTACAGAGAACAAATTCCATATGAAACCGTCCAAATACTAACTGAACATTGTGATGAAGTATGGTTTTGTCGGTTTTCACCTAATGGAAAAAAATTAGCAACTGGCTCAAAAGATGCATCCATTATAATATATGACGTTGATCCAGTATGTTTTAAAAATAATTTCTTACTTGTAATATTTTCACAATATTATTTGTTACAGGAAACATTAACTGTAGAACAATCAATCACTTTAGATGGCCATTCATATGGAGTTAGCTACCTTTCATGGTCTCCAGATGGCGAACTTCTCATGGCTTGTGGGCCAGAAGACTGTCCCGACTTATGGGTGTGGAACGTTAGTACTGGCGTTTTGAGGTTAAAACTCTCACATTCATCAGATGATTCATTAACTGCCTGTTCTTGGCACAAAGATGGCCAAAAATTTGTATGTGGGGGAATTCGAGGACAATTTTATCAATGTGTAAATAAATACATAAATAATGTTAACTTATATAGTGCTTTCATAGTAATTTTAATTCAATTATAAATCAATTGTAGGATTTAGAAGGTTCTGTATTAGATTCGTGGGAAGGTGTTCGTGTAAATTGTCTTTGGTGTCGATCTGATGGAAAAACTGTGTTGGCAGCAGACACACGTCATCGAATTCGCTCATACAATTTTGATGAGCTAAGTGATCAAAATTTGTAAGTAAAGCAAAAAATGCATTTGATATATTTGTCTAAATATGGTTCATGTTTAAATAGAATACAAGAAGAACATCCTATAATGTCATTCACAGTTAATAAAACTGATCGTCTTGCACTTCTAAATGTTGTAACCCAAGGTGTTCATTTATGGGATCTCCAAGATAAGTGTTTAGTAAGAAAATTTCAAGGAGTTACACAGGGCCATTTTTCAATACATAGTTGTTTTGGTGGTGTTGATCATGATTTTATTGCTAGTGGAAGTGAAGGTTTGTTACTTTATAAAATAAAATTTGTATATGATAAAAATATTGTTTTGTTATAGATAACAAAGTATATTTGTGGCACATTAAGAATGAATTACCAATAACAACATTAACCGGTCATACAAGAGCAGTTACATGTGTTAGTTGGAACCCTGTTTATCATCAAATGCTTGCATCAGTTTCGGATGATTGTACTGTTCGTATTTGGGGTCCTGCTGCTAAATACCGTAAACAAAAATCTAACAAAAGTGGTAAGTTTTATATTGATGATTTACTTCGTAATTAAATATAATGACTCATTAAAATTAATTTAATTTGTTAATATAAATTATTAAATTAGTCAACAATATATGCAGGGTGATTATTTTATCATTGATTTAACAATATTAATTAATATTTAGATGTTTTTAAAAAATTTTTTAGTAAAATTATTGCCACATACAATTTTACAATCCATTATTATAGATATTATAAAGTGGTATCAATTTGTGATATTTAAAATAACTATTAACTTATGTTTCCATGTTCAGAAACAGAATATTTTTCAGAAAGTTATAAGTTATTGCTTTATGAATAATAAATATTCAATTATAGTATATTATTTATTAATTCAAGAATTTATTTATAAAAATGTAGGTTAGTGACAGGTATGCCTTGAAATTTTGGTATATAATTTCACATGTGCTGTCTTAGTCTTAAAAACATACATAATAGAAAATTTTTATTTCTTAGAACCTGATGTGTTATTAGTTTTATTATTGGAATGGGTTGACCTATTTTTAAATTTTAAGTATACATTAATATATTCAAACTTAAGACATTATGTTCCTCCAGTTATTAAATTTAAATAAATAAAGTTGAAAGTATTATTTGTGTTTATACATTGGTTTTTTTGTTGAAACTTCCATGTTTAAGCAAGCTATATAGTATATAAAATATTCTAATATAAAAATGCTCATAACTCACTTAATAATTAAAATATTATGATCTTAGCCTTAATTATTATGATTGGGGTTCATTAATTTTAATATTGATAAAACTTAATAACAAAATTGTTTCTGCCGAATTCAAATTTACAATGTTGTACACTTGTAAGACAGATACAACAAATGTGTCTACTTAACTTTTAATGTTGATAAAATTTTAAAAATTTTCTATTAAATTAATAAGTATATATATATATTATTTTTAAATAAAATATAAGATGATGCCATTTAAAAAAATAAAAATATTTTAAAAATATGTTTTAACAATTTAATATGTTGTTAATACAATTTTCAAATGATTCCATATTTATTAATTAGTAATATATAAAAGCCATACAAAATTAATTTAAGTTTTAAAAATAATTGCAGTTTTATGATTAAAAAAATCACCTGTTGTACCTGTATGTTTCATATTATATTTAAACTTTTTTATTTTGCATCCTATTTCTATCAATTCACTTGGTAATACATAAATAATTTAAAATTAAATATATAAACTAAATAAAGAAATAATACTCTTTGCATATGTAATGAACTGAATATAAATAAAGCATTTAAATTTAAAATTGTTTAATATGACATTTAAGTTTTAGGTTACTGAATCTAAATGATTTATTAGTATAAGTATTACTATTTAATTTTAAGCATACAATTTTAGTATTCTAAACATTTTTTTAACTATACAGTATCAAGCTACTAGAGTAGGGTTAAAGTCTGACTTGTTTAATTTGTATCTATGCATAAAGCCACTTGTGACATTGTTTTTATTTTATGTCTTGTATTTGTATATGTAATATTAGGCCCTCGGTGCTTACAGACAACCATTTTTCAATTCCAAAGTCAGGTATCATTTATAGTTGCAACACGAATTTAATCAAAACAGTTTCTGTTAAAAATATGTTGATCATCATCTTATTACGAAACCTATACATTTATTAAAGTCACAAATCATATATTATAATATATTCCTTATCTTAAAATTTGTGAGAACATAATATCCCAAAAATACAGTGTAGTATATATTTTATGAATATACTAATAATTGGTAAATTGCGATTGTCTATTTAGGCCTTAAGGCCTTATTAGTTGAAGTTTATATTGGTTTCTTCAGACCAAATAATCCAGTCTGAAAAATTTTTTAGAATTTAAGATTTAGTGAATGCGTGTCTGTGCTATTCAAATAGAACTGTGGATATAGTAATATTTATTATTTAAAGATATTCTTTTAATTAAATTTATGATATATTTAACATTCACATTTATTTTTAAAAATCATGATATAAATAGAATTCATTGTATTATAATAAATAAATAATTTTTTATAGTTAATAGCCATATTACACAGTATTTTGTATGTGACATATAATGATAAGTATTTAGTTATTAATTACTGATATAAACTTATATAATGTTATTTTACTAAATATATTGTGATTATCAACTATTAATAATTAACTATAGATTAATAATTAACTATTATATTATAAAATCATATCTGAAAATTCATTATTATTGATAAATATTTTCTTAATGAACTTATTCATTTATTTGTATTGTTAATAATAATTTATTGTATTTAAGATAATATAATGTTCATGTTTAATAGACTAAAATAAGCATATAGCATGAACATATTTCATCATTTTTACATAGTAGAAAATATTGTGAATTATAATTTAGTTTTTCTCATTAATATAAATTAAATAGATCAAAAAAATATATTGTTCATTTTCAAAGAATATCTGAATTTATATTTTCTCACACTAAATCACTTTATGAAACCTATTTTAAAATGTATACATTTTTTTTTTTACGCAGATATAAACAGCGATTCTGGGTCACCTTCCAAACATATGTAAAAAAAAAATTTATTGAGACTATTTGAAAACAAATATTGTATAGTAAATTTTGTTTTGCCATTAATAAACTTTATAATTTAAAAGTCTTTTTTTTTATACATATATACATATTATATATCATTTAACTATTGTTTTCTTCATGTTCATTTACTTCAAATACAAGTTTATAGAACATAATTCTAAATAAAAACGGCTGCTTAGAATTACTTATATAGTGTGTATGAATATAATAAAATAAAATATAATAAATAAACTATAATAAAATAGCAAAATTAAAAATTTGTAAATATTTTTTAATTGCAAAATTCCTAGAGTTTAAGATTTGTATTTACAATACTTATTATATTATATTATTTAAATAGTTTGTTATACCAATAGTTTACTTTAATCATTTTTCTAATACATTATAATATATAAGTGATTTGATTTACATATATAAAATATTATGTATAATGTATTTGCCTTTCGAGCTAGTATCGACTTTTAAAAATAATAAATTATGTATAAAAACTTTAACAATATGAGAGCATGTCTTTTTTTTTACATCAATAATTTAGGGTTATTTCTTATATCTGCATAAATAAAATATTATTTCTTAAGGATGTTTAAAATCTTATGCTAAATCCATTGAACTCTTTCCTTGCCAAGTATTCGAAGTTCATCAGATCACATCGCTCAATTTTACTGCCAGGACTTCCTTCATTAGACAACCATGCGATCCTGTAACAATTAAGTATATTGTGTGTGTATATATATTATATATACTTTTTTAAATGAAAAAAGTTGCATACATAAGATTGCTGATTTAATATAAGTATGTTTATTTAAAAATTATTTTTTTTTTAAGAGTATGTATAACTTCTAACAAAAAAAATGAGTTTTCTTAGAATCTCCTTTTCTCCTTTCTTCTCCTATTTTTGAATTAGAATTTACCAAAAATACCTGCATATTTACTTAATATGTTATATAATTCAAAAAACACCACTGTAAAGTGTAGCAATCATTATATAGTAAAATATAATATAAAATTAATGATACAGAATTTGACATGCGGGTAGCAAGAAAAAAGAAACTCAATTTTGTGGTTGATTGAAATCTATTATATGTACTGAATACCCTTCATTCTTAGTGGTGTTCTAAAGATTGATTTAAAATCTATTTGTGGCCAAGATTTTATACAGTTTACGGTTTACACCTAAAATCATAACTAGGATCTAATTGATTATTTTGGGAGAAAAATAAAAAAATATCCAGTGCTTTTAAAAATAATAATTCAGAAAAAAACTAAATAAATGATAAAAAATGGAAACATTTACTATCAGTTGAAAAATTAAATTTGTTAATTGTTGTAATAAATAAACAAATACCTCTAGATTTAAAAAATGTTACCACCTATTTATAGTATTTATAAGATATTTAAAATTATTTTTGTTTTTATTGTCCTATTTTTTTTTTATTTTTTTTTCTGGGCTTTTACAGGCCTCTAAGGCCCATCGCCTCAACAACATATTGTTTCCATTCTTCTCTATCATTTGCACATTCTTCTGCGTTTCTTACGTTCAGGAGTTTCAAGTCTTCCTTTACTCTATTCACCCATCTTTGTCTGGGGCGTCCTCGAGGCCTCTTAGTGTTGGGTTTCCATTTAGTTATTGATCCAATCATTCCCTCTGACTTCCATATATGTCCTGCCCAACTTATCCTTGTACTCTTCAGGGACCCAACAATTGTAGGTTCCTTGTATAGATCATCCAATTCCGTGTTGCTTCTCACCTCATAGTTTCCATTGTTATTTCTCTTTGGACCGAAGATTTTCCTTAATATCTTTCTTTCGAAAACTCCTAACTTTCCTTCGTCCAATTTTGTCGTGGCCCATGTACTACATGCATACAGGGCAACCGGTTTGACTATGACTTTGTATAACATTATTCTAGACTTTATTGATAGTAATCTTGATTTGAAGAGTGGCATTAGACTATAGTAGCATCTATTTGCTGCTGTAATTCGTTTTTTAACTTCTTCGTGGCTATTAGCACTTTCATTGATCTCTGTGCCCAGGTATTTGAAGCTCTGTACCCTTTCAAATTTGTGATCATCAACTTTTAAATAGCTAATATTGTGATTTCTTCTAGATAGTGTCATATACTTTGTTTTTGACTCATTTATCTTCAAACCAATCTCTTTACCTTCATTTAGTAGGATGCTAGTTGTATTTCTCAGATCGTCTTCTGATTCGGCAATGAGGACTATATCGTCAGCGTAAGCCACTACGGTTAGTTCGCTATTGTTGTTCATTTTTATTCCTTTGGCTTGGATTAGTACCTTTCTTACAACTGATTCTAAGGCAATATTAAATAAAGCTGGCGATAGAGCGTCTCCCTGTCTGAGTCCGGTTGTCACTGGAAACTCATCTGATACCTCTCCTCCAAAACTTACTTTACTTTTTGACTCATATGCACACGCTCTTATCATTCTGACTAATTTTGCTGGTATTCCCATTTTGTTCATGACATTCCATAATTTTTCCCTATTAATCGAATCGCATGCTACTTTGTAATCTATGAACATAAGGTGTATGTCTTTATTGAACTCACTCTTCTCAGCTAATTTTTTGATGATGTGGATTTGATCAACTGTTGATCTCCCTATCATGAACCCAGCTTGATATTCTCCTATTATTTCTTTAATATATGGATTGATTCTGATCAGAAGAATGTTAGATAGAATCTTATAAGTCGTGTTGAGTAAGGAGATCCCCCTATAATTTTCGCACTCCATGTTATCTCCTTTTTTAAAAACAGGACGTAGGACAGATACTCTCCACGATTCAGGTATTTCCTCTTGTTCCCATATTATGTTTATTAATTTAAGAAGTTGGTATAGTAAGCATGGTCCACCCTTTTTTAAACATTCTGATACTATTTCATCTACACCTGGTGCTTTACCATTCTTAAGCATATTTAATCCCATTTCTAATTGATTTTTTGACGGCTAACTATTTATAGTTATTAGTAATTTATTTAGATCAATATAAGACAGCATTTTTGAAAAGACTGAAAATTTATATACAAGGTTTCTCATAATTTTTTCTTATAATAATTATCAAAAATAAAAATATTTTTGGATATAGTTAATATTATATTGTCCATAAAAATTAATAATTAAAACAATTATTTTATAACATATTAATAGACATGACAGCTATAGCGTTCACCTACTAAACACCCCTATTAGAATCAGTTTGATCTATATGTTATATAAGTGTTTAATACTGATAAAATTTATATCAAAATAATCAGTATTCAAAAATAAATTGTTTTTTTTTTTTTTTTAAATTACTCAACTACTATAACATGTTACTGCCACCGTGAATTTTTTTGTAGAGTAAGTTATATGTTGTTATAAATGCTATAATATTTTATGCCAATTTTAAGCAATTAATTAATTTTGATCATGGAATGTGATATATCAAACTGATACTAAGAGGTGTTTATTTGGTGAATATTATAGCATATATTGTCCATCAACGTGTTAATATTAACTTTAGTATTAATTAAATTATCTTTTTTTTCATACACAATGAATTAATATTCCTAATATTTAGACACATTTTAAGCTATTTATGTACATTTGATATTTTTGAATTTTAGATTTTAAATAGAGTGACATATTTTGTATTATTATTATTATTTTTTTTTTTGTAGATAGTTGTATTTAGCTGGGCAGATAGTACTAAGGGAGTCAATAGTAAAAAAAAATCCAGTATTTTTTTTATCAAAATCACTGAAATGTGTAATTATTAATGTATAAATTTTTTTTTGACTTGAAAATTTAATACAAAATTATTCATAAGTATTTCTATTAGAATGTAAAAAAAAATTAAAAATCACATTTTTATTTTTTTAGTATTTAATTTTGTTCTAAATTGGATATTAAAACATGAAATAACATTTACAATATGAAAGTAAACATTTTGTATTTAAATTGATCTTTAATAAAGAATTATAATTATTAAAAAATATATATTGTGGGTATTGTCTTGCGGGTGTATTATATGTGCCCACTGCTCAGTGTTAATGTTCATATTAACATGTCAAAGTATTAAATATTTTAATTGTATTATATAGAGTCTGAAAGTGTACTTACATTACTTCAACATTTGATTTTGGTCCTTGCATTTTACCCATTATAGTGCCTCTTTTACTGTTCTTTACCCACCCGACAATATCGAGTTCTGTGCTTCGGTCTCTGCAATATTTGGTGAAGTAAACACCTAAATAATATAAATAAAATTATAAACATACGTGTTAAACTAATCTTTTAGTACATTACCATTTATAGTTAATTTAGTAATATTTGGGATTAAATTACATATAAATATATTTTTCTAGAATAATTATTAATTATCCTTATTAGGAATAAGTTCAATTAATAAAAAAAGTAGAATATAGTTTGTATTATTTAGTATACATCTACTAAGTAATTTTCTACTATGTAGAAAGTTTTCTGTTTCATTTTTATTAGATTAATTAAATATGAAAAAAAGTATTTAAAATTTTGAATTGAGGTGATATAAAAAATATTGGTTTCACCTCATGTTAATTATTTTAGTTTTTCTAACATATGAGTTAAAATATTTTAAAATGTGTTCTTATACCAATGAGTAATGACTAATGATATTTGGCAATAGTATATATATGAAACACTAATATCAAGTGCCAACTAATATACATTGTTATTTTTTTATGTTTCATATACTTTCAGTTAGTTAATTTTATAGTTATAAAGTTTATTTATAAGCTCAAGAATATAATAAGATAGTATAAATAATTTTTTTCCTTTTATATTATTCTAGATTCTAGTCTCTTGTTTCTCATATTCATCGTAAATTTTAAATTAATTTTAGGAGGTTAGACCTAGTGGCTAGTTATATTATTTTTTAAATTTGTTGTTGTGAATATATTTTGTAGAGAACTGTTTAAAATTTCAATTAAAATCATTTTTGTTTAAACATTAATTTTTTTTTTACAATTTGTATGTTATTGAAGCACAAAATAAAGCATAATATAATATAATAATTGTAAATTTGAAACAATTATAATTTCAAGTTTGTACATTGCCTTTGAAGAACCATTATAATATAATAATAATATTATTGGGCATCGGAATTTAATTTTAAATTATCTATTTCAATTTTTTTTCTCAATAATTTTACAATAGTCAATAACTAACCAACATATTATTGAATATTTCATATAAATTCCATTTAAATATCATCACAAAAGAGCACTAATATCTATAAAAATCTTTAAAAATAAATATATTTTAATTGCCTATAGCCTATAGCCTATACTTATAAAATTTAATTTTTCTTTAATTGTTTTAAAAATATATTACAGTAAAACTTTGATAAGACAGAATCGCTTAGGGCCATGTTATTTTTCTGTTTTGACGGGGTTCAAAAAAATGAAATTTGAAAAAAAGTACCAAGAAATTGTCCGTATTACTAGGGTTTCTGTTTTACCTAAGTTCCGTCTTATCAAGGTTTTACTGTATGTATTCAAAATTTAGCTTTTTTTATAAATATTTAAGTACCTACTGACTACCAGTGCATGATTACTTTTACATAGATGGGGGTTATGAGCATTTTGGAGCACTATTGTTTAATACTGTATTAAAATTTTCTTCCTCAAATAATAGTTTCAGAAAAATAATAGTTGCTTATTGCTCTGAACTTAGGTTACTGTGTGCACTGTTCTTGTGTAATCAAAATACTAAAATAGTAGTAGTGTTTATATAAAATACAATTTATATCAATAAAACCGCAAAATTTCGAAAGTGAAGAATTAGGGTTAAAAGATCCTGACTGTCGATCTTGATCTAATATTTAGTTAAGTAGGTATTGGCTAAATGAAAATAAATTAAGTAAATAATTCAATTTGTATTTGGTATTAGTAACTGTTACCTTAATATTAATTAAGTATTATTTAAATTAAATGAACACGATGCAATTTTGCTGACGGTAGAAACTACGAAATATTAATAAATAATAATTAAACGTATACAATTTAGATGTGTTATTTTATTAAAGTTATTACCTATTTATAAGTTATAATAAGTGTATAATTATTTTTGCAAGTTGCATCATGATTCATGACCATTGTTAATAAAATTATATGACCTATTAATACAATTTATAAATATTTATTCACACCAAATTGTTCTTTTTAATGATTAAGTTACACATTTAGTGATAAGTAAAATAACATATTTATATAATTTCATATTCTCATAAATTATGAGGTAATTATTACCCGATTTTTTTTACCTATTAAAGCTATACAATTATTTTGTAATTATTTGTCTGATCGCATATAATAAGTTTTATTAAATGCCAACATTTAACAATTTAAAGTACCTAATTAAAAATGAATTGTTATTCAAAGTATATTAGAACCACGTTTGTATTTCTATTTTCTATAAAGCTTAAATTATGCATTATTTACCTAGGTATTTATTAAATTAATTAATTAAAAGTATGGGAAAATAATTTACCTTGTACTTTTCCAAATACTTCAAACTCAACCGAGACGAATGAATGACCTAACTCTTGAAGTGCCATGGTGCATGCCAAAACACAAACTAAGTCTGTCAAACCTCTTCACGATATTTTTTCTCTTGCGATTTCTATTTTTGATAAGTGTTCTATATTAAGCAACACAGATGTTTACCATGTCAATTATCAACTCACCTTGAGCTCTCAAAAATTTCTCAATACGCCTAAATTCAGTGTCTAAAAATGATATGTATATTTACTAGTTAGTAGATATACATATGAACATTAAACAGATATAACTTATACATGCAATACGGAAGACGGAACTATAATTATTCCGCAAGTTAGGGGTTATTAGATAATATTATATAATAATATAGTATATGTACGTATCAGTGTCTTTTTTCTAGATCCACTTGACATGATTAACACTTGTTTAATTAATATAATATGCTTGATAAATGGGTGTGTGAAGAGTATAGACATTGAGATTCACACTTGCCAAATTTTTTTGATTTTAAGAGAGGGACTTACAAATCAATTTAAATTACAAAACAAAAGCCAAATTAGTCATGTGATGTGGAAAAGGAACTTGTTAATAAATATACATAGCTATGTTTATATGTGTCATAATTCATAATATGATCCATACCTACACTACAACTATGAAATAACGCTACCTATAGTACTTATATACACACAATATATTATGTTTTTACCAATATTATGATTTATAATTCATATAATTAAAATAGATTAAGGATTTACTTGAAACATATTCTTGGCATTGAACCAAAATAGTAAACCCAAATTAAATCATAAATTCATTGACAATTTCTTAAACGATTGTTTTCGAAACGAGTTTTTTGGTTTGTGCCAAATATTTTCTATAAACTAACTAAAAATTAAAGTATTAGTTATTATTTATTTAATGAATAGTTAAATATAAATTAACATTAAATATAATATTTAACAATTTTATTAATATTCATTAATTTTAACGTAACAATATCTATGGTTGTTAATTCTTAACATTCATTCTACATTTTTTTTTAAAGTTTGTTGACAACAGTCTTTTAAAATATTTTTGTGCCTAAATTTAACTGTTGTATAAGAAAAAATGCTTCGATCTTCAACTACTGTGGTTTTTGGTTTTGTAATATAAGTAATTAAATTAGCATATTTTCAGTACTTTTCAAAATTATCGGGAATACAACAAAACCAGTATAAACAGTTGGCAGTTAGAAATATCTAGGTACTTACTTACCTAGCTGACAAAGACAAATGACAAAATTCGTTAAAATCGTGAAAATTTCCAAATTATTTTGTTATTAAAAGTGTATACCATTTTAATTTTAATACATGACGAGGTTTATAAATTGTATTTTTGAAATTTTTAGTTTTTTTTTTTTATATATAGATATCTAAATATTGATAAAAATTGTTATTCTTTATCAAAAAACTTGAAAATTAATGATTAATATTTAGGTTAATTGTATACTGTTGATACCATGAATCATAGGCGTGTCTAGGCTTCATTGGCAGGTCTTGCGAAACAGTGGTTTATCCAGGAGGATAGGATTACTACACTAGAATTATCAATTTTAATAGTCTTATAAACGTTACAAGTCCACATGATGAAAATAAAAAAAAAATTTTATGAAATCAGAAACTGAAAAAAAAATAATGTTATATTGTGCACTACAATTTATAATGTAAGTTGGATCAAATTTTGCAGGTCATGCCTGTGCAGGACAGGCAAGACCCATAGACACGCATATGCCATGAACCTATGATCAATGTTATAGGCAAGGTAGGTACCTACATCGATATTATGACTTAAATATTAATAACTTATAATATAATACATTTTATGTTTTTTTAGTAAAAAATAATTTAATCTATCACATTATTATTATAAAATAAATCGCTATTAAGAAATAGCTATGTATAAATAATATAATTATATAATAAAATACCTTATGTTAATATGCCTAAGTCAGGTCGCTTTCGTAGAATTGTTTATTGTAACACCTATCTTACTGTGAATTTTCTTTTTTGTATATAATTAGATTTTAGTTTGCATGGTATTTGACTATTTGAGTATTTCCTATATCGGTTATACCCATTACCCCTTTAGGGTGTTAAATTAAAATAAATAAATAAAAATATATATGGGATGTTTAATATTTATAGGTATTCTATCGCGTCTGTGTGTTAGCTGAATAGTTATACTTTTCAAGCTTCTATGCCTTACATGCACATTTTTTCCCTCTCTTACATTTGTTGAAATTTGTAACTATAGTTATAGATTGCAAATTTCAAATAAAAGTTATAAAAAAAAATTTGCCATATTTTGTATAGGTATTCAAGCATAACACATCTATTTTACGGTGTCTTACACAATGCCAGTACACTTGACGTCGACAACTACTATACAGAAGAGTTTGTTTTTTTAAGTACATACTAAACTAAGTGTCTAACTAAGTAAAAAAGTAAAATTAACTTTTATTTTTGAGTTAGAAAATAGCTTGATCATCTTTTGTTGATAAAATATAATATGTACTAATGTACTATACTTAAAATCATAAATATAATATATTATAAAATATACGTGTATATACCTACTATGTAACAGGCGCAGATCCAGATTAAATTTACGGGGGGGGGGGGAGGCAATATTATGTGTTTTGCCATTCAATTTACACAAAAATGGAACGACTATTCTATTATCTATATATAACGTATAACGTATTTATATTTGCAAGAAATCCATACATTAAAAATTTTTTTCTTGGAATCAGATTATATATATCTATATAAATAAAATGTGTGTATTTTTATTTTTTAAATTTCAATAAGAACAACTTATGTGAGATTTTGTATTAAATATTATCAAATATTTTTATTAAGCTTCATGTGACATTCGTAATTTACATCCACTCTCTCAAGAGCATACGCAGTGATGGTACTTGGTAACCCGCCTGGGCGTTACTGATAATAATATATCACTTGAGTTTTGGAAAATTTTTTCGATCAGTCTCTTTTTAGTTCTTGCTTTGTCAGTTATAAATCATAGTTATATACTATTTATACATTGATTATATTAGTATGATTTATGATTATTAATTATCAACCACTATGTAGAGATTTATACGTGTAAGAGATGATGATAAACTTTTAGGTACCTAGTAGGTATAACTCTTTATAATCGTCACGTGTTTGGAACTGAGTTGTTAATTGATCAATAATAAATTTAACTAAATCAGTTTTTATAAGTTTCAGTTTTCGAGTTATAAAACTAAAAACATGTATTTATTAAACTATTTTCAAATGCATCTTGAATAATGTTAGGCCAGAAATTTGAAAATTTTTTAAATAATGCAATATCAGGTCCATTTGATGGACCCATTAAATGATCAAATACTTTACCTACAACAATTTCAAAAATATGATGCCGACTTGCCAATTTTATTAAATTTTGTCCCAACATTTTTTCTAATAACACACAAGCACCACTTTTTTGTCCAGTATTTCTAGCAGTCGTGTCAAAACACATAAACTGAATATGATTTGACAAATTCCAGTTATTAATAAGATTATATACAGCTTCAGCCATTAATTTATCTGTGCTTTTTAATAACGGAGGAACCATTAAAAGCTTCAAAATACCATTTCCAGAAACTAAAACTGCAAGACGATCTACGAGTTCCATTTTTTCTCTCAAATAGGTACTTATAAGTATAATGTATATACTCGTAGTTTCGTACACTTGGATTATACTAAAAGATTAAATAGAGATTGTCGATTTACTATCGATGAAATTATCATTGGGAAATATTAATGACTGTAGTCTATATCTAGTAACATTATTAATTTGGATAAACATTTTAATACACTTATTGATTACAATTCTTTATTACTATGATTTATAATTATTTTAATTTTTAACTTACCTAATATACATTTGAGACTATGTTCACTAATAAAGATAATTAAATAACACATTAGTATAATATATTAGATAATAATTGATCAATATCTTTAGATAGTTCTGTTTATTTATAATTGGGTAATTTTTCTAAAATACTTATTCAAATCTGAATATTATAAAAATTCATCACCATAAGCCAGTTACCAAATTAAATGTATATACAATATAGGTAGTAATTTTTATGCTTATTCGTGCATTTTAATTTTTAAGACATTTTAAATACTTAAAAATTAAATTAAAGTAAATAAATTCATTTACGTAATTTCATATTTTATCCTTCGCTAATTTATACTTATTATAAAAATATTTAAAAACTCAATTAGTAGGTACCTACATTGTAAAAAACACTTCTCAATATAAAAATTGTTGAGTATATTTAAATTAGTATTAAATTACTTCTCAATAAAATGGAGGTTATATAGATAACAGTACTTCATATTTTGTCTTCTAGTCTCTTAGTGACCAGCCGTTATTAGCAATAAACATTTATAGCAAGGTCTGTGGAAGGTCATTTGGATAAACTAATTATATCTATACTTCACAATTTCTATATGATAAATTTCATCATTTTAATTGCACGTTTTTTAAATGTTAGCTGTACAAAAATCCGGTCTTTACTATATTGACTAAAATATATCGTTTATTACAAAAATGCTATAGTTAATTCAGAATTGTTCTAAATATTGTCTCGGAATTCTGTTTATGTAACCCGCTTAGTTATGGCTAACTTTGTAAATTGCTTTTCAGATTAAAAAAGATTCATATTCAAAAATACTAAAATTAATTAAAATTAATGTTAAAAATTTTGTTTTATGTTATTCTATTTTATTAATGCTTTAAAATTTATGTTTAATTAAATGTTTAATGTTTATATAAATATAAAATAATTTTTTTTTGAATATCAATTTTTTTTAAATATTTGTATTATTTTAAAGGATATTTCTAAAAAATAAGAGCATAAATGCATATTTTATAGTTTCATAAGATTTTTGGTGCATATAAATCCGGGACCAACCGGAATGAGTTTCAGGCCGGTTAAAGTGTATGTGGGTGTGCTTAACGTAGGGTGTTACTGTACAATAAATTTTAATAATAATTATTATTATTATTATTACCTACATCATATAATTTATTTATTTAAAGCAAAATCATACAAATGATATAGTAAATATGAACCGATATAAATATTTTGAACATATTAATTATGATACGATTTATTATCATACGGTTGATAATAATATAATACAGCCGTAAAAACCGCCGTGGTTATACCGAAGTGGTGCACAGAACGACCAAGGTGGCAAGGTGATGATGGAAATCGACTACCACAGAACGACAACAACGTTCGATAATCGAGACTTCGAGAGAACGATCTCGTTATCGTTGCTATTCCAGGCCGCATCACCAGTTTTTGTGTTTTCTCGTGTGCTTTCGACCAGTAGTTGAGTATAGTTGAGATAATATTATACGCGCCGGTCTTCGGGTCTTTTTTAAAAATATATATTAGTATTTAAAAAAGCGGGTAAGTGAGTATCGCTCTGCTGTACATTAGGGGGTGGGATGGACCTCGGACTAGGGAAGGTTAAATTTGAATGCAATGATAGGTATCATTGTATACGAAAAACGATTCTGAACGGAGATGATTTGTCAGTCTAGGATATATAATACTTAAATATTGTAATATATTCTACTTTGAAACTAATTCAAACATTTAAGTAAAAGTTTCAAGATCTTACGTTTAGTAATTTTTTAAAAATAACAAAAATCGAAAATTATTTATTAGTAAAAAGTTATTTTACACGTGTATTTTTAATTTCAAATTAAAATTAAAACTTTAAACACTCGTAAAATTTTTTAAATTGAACAATCCTCAAACTTTTTTATAATTATTCTAAGCTTAACTTATGGACAGCATAGTATTAAATTTTCAATTCTTAGCTTTTGATAGAAAAATATTTATAAATTTTTAACTACCAAATAGTGAAAAGTATTCATGATTTTGACGAATTTTTGTCAATATTTGAACTTCAAATGCTAATAAAAAAAAATTGTGCCTATGTATTTTTATAATTTTTGAATGAGAGTTAGAAAAAGTTATGTGGAACCTTCAATTAAATTTTCAAGTAATTTGTCCCAGCTAAATTTTTTTTATCAACATTTATAAAAAAAAAATAAAAAAAAATTGAAAATTTCAATTGTCTATAAATAGCTCAAAAAAAGTCAAAATGTTTTGAAAATCAAATCACGTAAAGAAAATGGCAATCTAAATAACTGGTAAAATTTTCAAGTATTTACGACTTATACTGTTTGAATAACAACAAATATCAAAAATCGTTTGAGGCTAAACCGTTATTTAACGCGGTTTTGTAAAAATTTAAATTTCAATCAATCATAAAAATTTTTTGTTTTAGTCCGGTAGAGTTTTTTTTTCAGATAGTTGAAGAAAATTTTATGGAGAACCTTGTACCAAATTTTCAAATCTTAGTTATAAAAGAAAAAATTTTTACGATTTTTTAACCACAAAATTACTTGCCAATTTTCGCAATTTTGACATATTTCGTATAAATTCGAACTTTAAGCACTTATAAAAAAAAATTGTGACTAACGATTTCGGATTTTTTTTTATAACTTTAAGAACAACTTATAAGAAACCTTGTATTAAATTTTCAAGATTTTCTGGCCGGCCAAAAAATTTTTATCGTTATTTTAAAAAAAAATACTAAAAAAAATTAAAAATTTCAATTGTCTATAAATAGCTCAAAAAAAGTCTAAATTCTTTGAAAATTTAACTGTGTATGGAGAACGCTAATATAAACATTTGGTGAAAATTTCAAGTGTTTACATCGATTAGTTTTTGAGTTATAGCAAAATAAAAAATTCGATTTTGCCGAAAACTGGTTTTGCGTAAAAATTCCCGTTTTTCTGTCATTTTTTTTTTGTTTTTCTCGATTTTTTTGAAAACTGTTGGAAAATGTTTACTTTTCACCTCTATAATGCACCAAGGATATCCACTTTGCCATCGGAAACCACCCCCAAAGTTTGAAATTGAAGCATTATTTCGACTAGTTATGCTGTACACAGACACAAAAAAAAAAAAAAAAAAAAAAAAAAAAAAAACACACATCATTGTAAAATCAATACATTCATCACTCCGTTCAGAATCTAAAATGAAATAGGTACAAGTCTAACACTTTAGCCTTTATTCTAGAAATAAAATATATACCTCAGAATGCTACAGTATCTACCTAGTTTACCGTATGAAAATAAATTTGAGTTATAAATAATTTATTGGTTGTATACATTTAATTTGTATAAAAAAATGTGCTTCTTTATAATCACATTACGTCAGTACTTAAAAACTGTAAAGCGAATATTTCAATAATAATTTTCTCAAAATAAAAAAAAGTATTAGATTCACCATAATAAACACTAATAAATGAAGACAAATTTATTTTCCGAATTATCGATTATAGTCTTTGGCATACTATAACTAGTGGTGCAATTCAAATTTGCTGTTTAAAAAAATAATTTTTTGATTACAAAAATTTATAATTTTTATAAATTTAATATTACTCTATAATTATACCTAATACACCTGGGTTGAATCGTAAGTGGTTTACCTGTTCTTTTTTAAAACTTTATTTAATTTTGTTTTTATAGTATCAAAATATACTTTAAGAATGTTGTATGCTGATAATTCAGACTAGCCTTTTAGATCCTAAGTAACGTGCTTACCACGATATCATTCATTGATGAATGGCACTAAACTAATTTATTAGAGCGCAAATTTATTGTACGTAGCTATTGTTCTTTAATTGTCCCTTTTGACAAGTATGTGGGACCTTTCCGAGAGTTAAAAACATCAAAACGGACGTTGAGGAACAGATTGGCTGGAAGTATAATTTATGCAACATCCTATATTTTATTTCCTATTTAAATAAAAGTCGCACAAAGTAAGATTGAAATATACAGCATTATTTTTATACACCGGATGTTGATGATTTAATATAATTTATTTATATTTAAAAAAATGTATTTAATATAATTAGTGAGTAGGCCCAAATATATGGCATTTACTGATGAGTCGAAAAAATATCAATCAAGCATAGTTTTTTTTTATAAAATTAAAAATATTTTGAATACCAATTTTACATTTTAATTAAGATATTACAAACAAACTTTGTTGTATACCTACCTAGTATTTTGAAAATTGATTAACACCTCTTACATTTTATTATATTTTGAATAAGTAAAAACTATTTTATTCTTAATAGTTGAACTTTAAACTTAAACCAAGTCTGCTGTAGTGTGGTGTGGAAGTGTGAACTATATAATATACATTATATTATTTTATTATTTGCAAATAAATTTATCATTTAATAAGTATATTTAAAGTATCTACTACATTTATTGTGTAAATGGATTACTACCTTTTTTACAGATAGATTTACATACATTTAATTAAAAATTAAAATAGCACTTTTTTTATAACAATCAATAACTTGTTTTAGATAGACAAAATATAATCACAAATTGTAATGATTTTAGCTAGTAGATATCTTTAATGTTATACTTGAAATTTGAAAATATCAATAGTTACCTATGGTATATAATATAATATGATTTTGCTGCAATATAAATAATGCATTTGTAATGACTATCAAATACTTGTATATTTGTTTTTAATATGTATTATTATTTTGAAGTCCTTGTAATTTATTTATATATTTATTTAAACAAGATATATATATAAATATAAATATATATATATAAATATGTATATGTACCACTCATAGTTTATACAATGTAATTAGAATTATTTTCTTTTTTATACAAATATTAAATACAAAATAAAGTAGTAATATAGTAGGTACCTATAAGCCATTAATTATAAACGCTATACCGCTATAGGAGTAAATTAGTATAATTAATACTTATAGCATATAAGTTATATAGACACTTTGTTTGACGAAAAAATTAATAATAACGTGCTAAAATTCATTAATTATTATTCATTACTAGGGTTAGAAGTTATGATATTTATGAGTTTTAGATATTTTTTTTCACCATCCACATTTTGTAGATAAATAATAAATATACTTGGTATGACTTAAAAGTAGTTAAATATTAAAAAATTATTAGTTATTTTTAATTATCAACCATGAGTTATTATTAAACATTTACCTATGTCTAATATATTTTTAAAGAATAATTAATAATACAATTTTTAATGCATTTTATAATATCGTATCATATTTATTGTTTTAAGGGCATTCTATTGTTTGGATATATTTGCATGTATGTAATTTTAAAGTGTTTATAAGGTCATAAACATCCTAGTCCTAGTTATTACCGATTTAACACGTGCACCTTTTGTTCGTTTTTCTAATTCCTTTATTGATGTTCCCTTCAACGCTCAATAAATTTTTCCTCCCTATAACAGCTTATCCACTTATTCTTTCTATTTTTTTTTTTTTTTAATTACACCTACCTTATTATTTAATTTATTAAAATTGAAAATAATTAGCATTACCAATCGCTAACTATTCAGATTAATCATGGAACAGTTTAAATAAAAAATATAAAATGATTAGCATAAAATGTAAATGCATATTATTAGAAATTTTGTTCGATGATAATAAATAAAAGGAATAATTCAAATAATAATAAAAAAATATTTATACAATTGCGTATATAACAACGCATTTTTGTATAATATATTATAATTAAATACAAGGTGTTTTAAATAGGTATTTTCAAGTAAATCATCTAATTTACTTGATAATTTATAATCTAAAATCTAAAATAACATTTTAATATATCTATGAACATCTGAATTAAAAAAATACTCGTAATATTAATAACGGTACACATTTAACAAACTAATAACATCTGTGAATTTAATACATTTTATTATATTATCAACTACGAATATAATATTTGAATTGTACTATTTACAAAATGTATAACTCAATGTCCATTTAAAATATAATATTAACACATTGGTTTATATGATAACTAAATAATGTATGACTTTTCACAACTAAAAAAGAAAAACAATAAAAATAAAACGAGCTAAATATATGTACATGATTATAAATAATAAATATTGTTTCAATATAAAAAAATCTTTTAATTTGAACGAACACAAAGGACTCGGTGTGTTTTGAAAACGATACCTTCTAAGATCCAAAAGTACAAACCTTAATGTTGGTTATTGTTATGTCAAACGATTTTACTACTGTTGTTTATTGTTTCTCCAGTTTCATTTAACATGGTTACATCACCATTTTCACTTGTAAGTAACATTTTCTCATTTATTTCTTCTGTTTTATCTTCTGTTTTATCTTCTTTTTCAATTTTTATTTGTGTCATTTCTTTACCTTCTTCATCGATGCGTATTTGTTTTTTCCTTTTTCTCTTCTAAAAAAGAGGAATAAATCAACGGGTTAAGGTATAAATGTAGAAAAAAATTTATTTTTCAAAATAATAATATTCAATACATTTTCAACGGAACAAGAAAAATATTAATATTGTTTGAATAATATGTACTTTGATTGTAGGATGAGTTGGTAGATGTTAATTTTATTTACGTGTATAATGAATATATAAATTAAGAATTTGTAGCAATAAATTTATACAGTTGTCAGTTATATACCTAATTGTTAATTATTATTAACATATTAAAATTATTATTTTTCAGTATTTTAAAATAAGAGAAGGCAGGCAATTTGGTGCCGCTCTGCAGTACATTAGATGTTGAGTGGTTCACTATTATGGGTTTGTTAAATTTGAATTTAATATTTCAATAATATATCACTGTATATGAAAAACGATTCTGAGCAGAGGCGGTTTATCAGAGTGTAAGCTTATAAATATTTCTAACTTAGAGACTTTATAAGTTTATATTTTCATAATATATTTTTTGATAGAGTTATTAGTTATTTATTTTACTTTTAGTATTATAGTAGGTTAATATAATTATTTTTAATTTACATTCAATTTAAAAAAAAAAGAAAAATATTTTTATTACTTTAAATAGAAATAAGAGTAGAAATCTTTTGAACATTTGGTGATCATTTCAAGTATCTATGGTTATTACTATTATTACTAATAACTTATTATAGTGTTCGAGTTTTGATGAAATTGATTTTGTCAAAAATTGAATTTGCTCAACCTAACTCTTTTTTTCTTGCTTTTTCTAATTATAAAAAAGTTATGAGAATTTTTAATTTTGACTTCTCTAAAGTACAAACACTACAAACTAAATCCAATTTGGTACCCAAAATTTCAAAATCACTATTAAAGTTGAAAAATTGACTATTAATCGACTACTTAGTGTACACATACACAAAAAAATAAAATAAAACACATCATTGTAAAATTAATACATTCATCGCTTTACACTCAAAACTATACGTGAATGCCAAATTTTCATGAAAATAGTGAAAATCTGTAAATATTTAGCCATAGTCTAAATCAGTGGTCAACAACCTTTTTGGTCTCTAAAGTCTAAGGCCACATTCACGAATTAAATAGAATTCGTAGGCTGAAAAAAATAAAAATTTTATATTCTAAAATGATTTAGGTATACTATGAAAAAAAAAATTAATGTCTAAAAAATTAAAATGAAGACAATTTTTCTTGTTCTAAAATTTAAAGCGGACCGTATACAATAGCGGTCTGCCGGTTGCCGACCACTGGTCTAAATGGAATGACAATTTTATAAAAAATAAATTTAGAAAAATTGTGTATGCTTTCAAAAATTTAATTGATATATTAGAATTTGATAAATAACATACATAAAAGTTTTAATTTCCCATGAATAATGTTTTGAACTATAACAAAATAATGAATATTGTTATTCATAGTTTATATACCTATGTAATTTTGTCTAAATTTGTTTTTTATGAAATAAAAATAATTGTTTTTGCATATTTTTAGATTTTTTAGTTTAATTATTAATTATTTATGAAAAATGTTGTATTACAATTTTAATCCTTAGCTCTATACATTGAAGATTTTATAAATTTTTAACTACAAAATAAATAATTGTAGTTGTAAATTGTCGTGATTTTGTCAACATTTGAAATTTAAATGCACATAAAAAAATGTCATCTTTATAATATATTTGATGTTTTTTTAAAGATTTAAGAATAAAATGTGTGAAATTATATAATATTATATTTGTATGAATTTTAACCCAATTTTAACTTTTATATAGATATTTATAGAAAAAAAACATTAACAATTTCAAATGTCTATAAATAGTTCAAAAATATTTAAAAAGTTGTGTTATTTGTAGAAAACGCTAACATAACATTTGCTGAAAATTCCAAGTATATCCATGGTTATTTGTTTTTGAATTATAAATTTACAATAAAGAAGCAAAATCGATTTTGCTGCATATTGGTTTTGCGAAAAATTCCCGTTTTTCCTTATTTTTTTTTTTTTTGTTTTTCTTAGTTTTGTTGAAATACATTGTGCATTTTTTACTTTTAAACCACAAAGTACTAACAATATCTAATTCGCTACTAGAAACCATTCCCAAAGTTGAAAATTAAAGCATTTTTACTCCAAAAGGTAATGAAAGACAGAAAAATTAAAACTTGAGTAAACGTTGACTAATAAAAATCAAAATATTGACAGATAATTATAAAAAATGTATAGCAATACTTTTATTGATACTTGTAAATTTAACGCTTCTGTAATAATTAGGTATTGTTATTTACTGAAAATTATTTTAGTTTTATTAGCTTAATATTATATTATTTAACTGATATTAAATAATCATATCTATTATAATTGTTTAATTAATTAATAAACTTAGACAACAATTTTTTCCGACCTATTTTTTAAATAACTTTTTACACAAACCATACATATATATATTTATATATTATATATTATATTATTATATATTATATTATATTATTTATATATTATATTATTTTTATATATATTTATATATTTTATTATAAATTGTGAAATTGTGAGCCTTCGCCAAAACATATGTAATAGGGGTGAGGGTACGTTTTCTTCAGTTGGTATATGAATAATATAATAATGTGCTTACTATAGTTATTAATATTTAAATAGGTAGCTTGTGATTGGGAATTATCAATAATGTTGATGTATTAGATAGTATGTATTATTATTAGTAAAACAAAAAGATATTATGTAGTATATTAAAAATATATTATTATTATGTTTCTTACCTGAACTAAGAGCCGTACATAATAACATGGAAAATCAACACATTGTGTACCGTCTTCTTCAGCGTCTATGTAAACACCACGGACCAATATGGAGTTAGAAGAATTTAATAAGACTAAGAAGCCGAAACATGCAATATGCGATACCCAATAACTGGTAATAGGAGCATCTGAAAAAATAATTTTTGGTTTTTATAAAATAAAACAGTATATTATATGAATTATTAGATAATTAGTAATTTTATTTAGAAGTTATTTATTTGTTTATAAACCTGTAAGGCGTAATCAGTGATCAGTTTTAATCAAAAAATCAGAAGAAGCTGTTCTTCAAAAGTAGCAAACATCGAAATAATAAAAAAAGAATTTTAAATATTTTAAAAATAAATGACACTATTATGAATTCATTCATCATCAAATCTAAAGTTTAGAATATTACTCGTAAATGTGATTTCAGATTGGCGTTTCCATTTGTTAATTTAATTTTAATAATCTAATATTTATTTATAGTTTATATTCATATTCATATAATATATTTATTAATATATTAATTCAAATAGTTAGAAATACTTAAATATTAAACGTATAACTTCTCATACATTTCTTTAAAATTAATACGTCAAAAAATTGAATATATAGAAAATGTTTTTAGCTTTAAATATGACAATCAAGTCAATCCTTACTAGCAATAAAAACTAATCAAAATAAATGATTTCTAATGAATAGGTATAGATTCCTATGTTTGCAGTGCTTGTAAGATAGAGATAGCCGATATAGGTGTAGCCTTTTTATCTTATAATTTAAAAAAAAATCGGGTAAGTTGCTTAGTTGCTTTTATGTATAGTATAAAGGCAAGTATAATAAGTCAATAAATACTAAATCGAGTGTGTACTTCGTCTTGAGTAGGTAACTGCAATTGATGCGTTAAATTTGAATTAAATAATAAATCATACTAATGAAAAATTATTTTTACATTAAGTACACTAAACTTTTTTTTTAATTCCATTGAGAAAAACGTACAGGTATGGTTCTTAAATTCTTGAGATTTAGATAGTAAAATGAAAATTTTTATGATTTTTATCTACCAATGCCTTTTTTATGTTTATATATTGGAAAATTTAAAAAACTGATGCCAAGTAGTAGCCGTTTTTAGAATTTAAGCCGATTTCTTTTGATATGATTAATTGTAACTTGACCTACCTCATATTTCTAAAACAATTCGCAACAGTTCATGGTGCTATTTTCAATCTCTTTGCCTTCTTTCTAGTGTTTCTCAAGGCCATCTAATTCATCTTTTTTTTTATTCTCTTCATCAATTCTCAATAGCTATCTTTTTTATTGTAAAATTCTTTAATTTGCTGATGATATACAATTATAAACAAAAATCATCTTTCTTAATGACTGTATTATCTTGCATATAGAACTTAACTCTTTTTGGAACTGGTTTTTATACGGCTATGACTTACTTTTAATATTTAGAAATGCCACATAATGTCTTTTTACTTGAGATAATTACAGTGGCGTGTCCAGCACAAAAATATTGGATAGGCCTGCAGTTTTGTTCTGTAGTGTGTAAGTGTGTTCATAACTATTATTAGGGAAGCTTTGTCCTATCACATGGGATACGAGTATGATAATAATATTCAATAATAAATATTACTAATATTAATAGTAGCCAGTAGGTAACATTTTTATTTTTGATAAATAAAAAACCAAACAGTCAAATAAAAATGGGGTAGGCCCGAGCCTAGTCGGCCTACCCTGTAAACACGGCTCTGGCCAATTACCTCTCTTCATTCCTATTCTATTAACGGTTCTTCGCTCAAACGCGTATCTAATATCAATTATCAACTAATATATGATAATGTAACCAGGATGTTACTCGATTCTCTAAGATAAATCAAACTATCAAAGACGTATTATAAAGTAAAATAAGACACATGCCGGTAGTAATTCAAGTATAAGTATATGCGTTTTACTCTAGTAAACACCCAAAACCCCCCGCGTTCGCGTCTGGTAATAATATTAAAAAAATAAAAATTATAAATTAATTTGTACGTAAAAATAGTTTTTTTTTGTCTAGAACGTAAAACCAATTTCTATTTACATTTCAATTTTATAATTATTTTATATTTATAATATAAAAACTTGTTTAAAAAAAATTTGGTCATACAAACTTAAAATTTTGAATTATGTACCTATGCAATATTGAGAACATAATATTAACTATAATTTTTAGCTCTTTTATTGAAAATATCGATAACTTTTTTTTTGTTTTTCTGCGTTGTGTTTTTTAATTTTAAATGTATATAATTTCGTAATAATATACTTAGTACTTACTATAAATTATTTATATACGTTGCGTATACATAAATTATATATACTATAATAGTATGTTATTACTTATTTAAATATCTAACCTGGTATAAAGTGAATATCCAGCATAATCCATACTCCTCTCCATACGTTTACAGCACCAAAAAATGAAAACAGTAAGTATACATCCACAGCCAGTATTCGCTTCAAACCATTAATTTTGTTAACCAATTTTTTTACAGCTGGTTGTAATGCAAAAGCAAGTAGTACTACACTATATCCTATAACCTAGGAATATAAATAATATAATTATTAAAATTACGATCAGATATATATATAATATAATATATTATATACTACTTTCAACAATTTTTATCAATAACTTCATAATTTTGTAATTTATAAATTAAAGATAAACCTAAAAGTGATTAAAAAGATTTCGAGTATAAACACGAAATATTATGGTAGTATTCCTTTTTTGGCAAGGTTTTAAATTATTATTATATACCTGATTATAAAGAGAAAAATATTGTTTAGGTACTAAGTTTTACTAAAGAGAGGGATGCACCTATTATAATTTTACAATTGAGTTAACATTTTTTTTTATTGGTAAAAATGTAGACGACAATTTAATACAAGATTATTCAAATTATACTTGCAGCTATTTCCAAAAATAAAAATGCATAGGTGATAATTTTTTAAGGGTTTCAAGTTCAAATTATCAATTTCATTACTCAGAATAGATTTTTCATATATAAGAATTCATTATCAAATTCAAATTTAACAAATTCATAAATGCGTTATCATATGTGTGCTTAAGAGGGGAGTTTTGGGATTTAAGCACCTCATTTTTTTTTTTTTATTACTTACACTGATGATTATCAATAATTTATAAATATTATATTAATTTATTTAAATATAAATAATATATAAATAAATACTACATACATGGTATTTATGTATTGTCTACTATGTTTCTTACTATATTCTGAGTGCTACCTATTTTACTCAATAACGAGGTACATTCAAAATAGTATTCAGCCTAAAAGTCTTATGAAAAAAAATTTTACGAAAATATACCTAAAGAAAGAGTATAAAATACATTTTTGTATTTATTTGACATTTAAGTATTTTAGATTTTTAAAAGTTTTAAGTGTTTCAACATAAAATTATAGTAAGCAACGTAAATCCAATGCATATTAAAGTGTAATTCCTGAGGGGCAATCAAAATAAACTTTCTGGAAGTGACGTAGTGATCTTATTACTATAAATATTATATAGGTAATAATAATTAATTAATATATATAAACAAATAATTATTATTTATGTCAAAGTTCCTATAATGGGAGGATTTTTTATTAAGTGCATATAACGACCTTTAATTATGTCTGTAAATCGTAGATATAGTTGCCATGACTCACGAGTTTTCATATAGTACATTACAAATGATGATTGTCATTTTTTTTCATAACATATTAGATTGTGTAAAAAGAAAATTAATATTCAATATTTGAATCTAAAAATATATTGACATAGGTATTTTAATGTTTTATAATTTATTTTTTAGGACAGCAAATTTTGTTAACGTTGTTTTAATTTATATTTGTAGAATAGGTATTATAGAGTTCTAATATCAGCGTTTTATAATTAAACTTCCTTAATGTTTTTGTGATATACCACTGTCACTCGAGTAAAATATACAAAGGTCAAAGATAACAAATCATGATGTAATGTTTTCTAAAAAATGTTTAATTATTTTATCTATAAAATTATTTAATTACTTAATGCACCTATTTAATGAATAATTCATAAATACTTTAATTTTGATTTAGTCTTAGTTACTATTCTTAGTATATAAAAAATATTCGATCAAGTAGACTAGGGCACATACCTACTTATATTTAAATCAAAAATATTTTTTATAAAATAGAAGTATTGAATTCATGTTAATATGTAATACGTCTATACGTTTGTTAAGGCAATGGTTGCCGGGTATTTATTATAGAATAATTTAATGTTGATTGGTTTAATATACTACATAACAGTAAAACACTACATAATATGATTCCATTTATTTATAAGCCGACTATGGTAGTAATATAGCAATGGCCAAGTTAAGATCAAAGATAAACGTGTGTGGTTCGAAAACGTTTAATAAAACACAAACTACGATTACGGTCAATCAGAATACGGAAAAGACCAATTAACAAACGTTAAAATAAATTATTGTAATTTTTTCATTAAGCAAATGTTGTTTTCTACAGGCATATAACAATTTAAGTTCCTTGCGTTCTTCAAATTATATTTTTGATTATTTGAAACAAATATTTAACATATTTAATCTAACCTAAATAGTAATATTATAATAAATAATATGTTTTATATGAATTGACTGCAATGCAATTGAGCTAAA
Organism: Schizaphis graminum; assembly: GCA_020882235.1. Classification (NCBI taxonomy): domain Eukaryota; kingdom Metazoa; phylum Arthropoda; class Insecta; order Hemiptera; family Aphididae; genus Schizaphis; species Schizaphis graminum. Next base: position 35,665,995 of record CM037031.1, on the reverse strand, counting down.
CGCAATCAAACAATAGGAATCCAAAAAAACGATATTAAACACAGAAATACGTGTAATTTTGCCTTTTTCATTTATTATTTATTCATCGAAATAAATTAATAATTTTAAAGAAATATTTTTGAAAATTAAAAATAATTAAATTTTAATATTATGTAGGTTTTTATGTATATTATTACGACAATTTCAGAAATTTCAATTAAGCACTAACAATGAAAAAATCAGATTCGACAATGACAACGTATTAGTCTATCTCGAAAATCACAGAAAAATAATATGTGTATAATATAAAATATATTTAGATAACAAATAATAATCTTATTCATCAATAAATGATGAATCAGACAAGTATGATAGTAATTACTAATTAGTATTAATTTAATAATACTCGAAATTTACATATTACAAGTATTTCACAAGACGCGTATATGGTCGGTCCTATAGTTGTAGACGGACTGCCAAAAAATTGAGTTACTTAAAAGATAATATTTTATAATAGTTGTTAAAAAAATAAATCGTGCTCAATTAGGTATCACCGATATAAATCGTCGTTCTATTACTTTATTTTATTGGTCCATATTTTTTTTATATATACCTATATTGTTTTTCTTATTTTTTATGAAAAAAAACATTTGTTTTATAAATAATAACAATTTTAGAAATAATTAATTTAATAACATAACTTATCCATAAACCATTAAATTTACTCAAATTGTTTTTAATATTTAGTTGACAATCAGTTATGAAGATTATAAAAATGGTTTATAGGTTTCCTAACAGTACTAGACTAACTTCGAGAGTACGAAATTATATAAATATTTTTTAATGAAAAATGTATAAAAAGTTTACATGATTTCGTTAAAATAATTTAATGAGTCTTTTCTTTTATAAAATAAATTTTTATTTAAATAAATTTTTGAATTATTATTTATACATTACCAATGATAAAATTGCGGATGTGTTATCATCTCCCGGGTATATATATTCATCCATTAGACTCCAAACACCTCGCCAAACGATGACTACCAATGAGCCAATAATACAAACGCTGAAAAAGCTATCCAATACATATAGCCATGATCCAGTACCATCCTATAATACAAAATATTAAACATTCATAATAAAAAAAAATATTTATTTGACTATACTTATAAACAAGTGATAAATAATATGAAAAGTAGTATATTAATATGCTACCATTTCTATCTACAAATTTTAGTTTAAAATTAATTAAGTAAACTCACTAGTTAATAAAAACTGTTTTAAAATGATTTCTTAAAATTGTAACTAGAAAAAAATTATGTCATATTCTATTTACATTTTTATTATATTATATAACCATTTGCTCTCTTACTTAATTAGAATAGTTAATTGTTTAGCAAAAAAAAATCTTGTATATTTTAGGTACCTACCTATTTAGAAAAAATACAAACTTTTTTTAATTTAGTTCATTTATCGAGGGTATTTAAAAATCTTTTTCCGGAAATCAAAATTTGTATTAATTAAATACATACAGTAATTTGAGAGTTATAACTAACTACAATAGAGCCTTGTATAGTATGGGACCGGAGTGTAATCGAATTATTGGTATTTGTAAATAAAAACTAAAATACTTATTGAATTACATCTCTATCTTACATATATTATGTATTGTAACGTCCCCTTTTCACTAGGTAACTCAGTATATGTATCTACAGTACCTACTATTGTTATTTTTTTTAAATTAAATATTTTTATAGATTGGTATTATCAAAAATTATTTATAATATATATATATTTTTTTTTATTCCTGGATGAATTAATTGTATAGCTTTTTGCTAGTATTATCAAAAATAAAATATGACCAGTTTACTGGACGTATCGGATTATAACGTAGCCCCATTACTGAGACAGTAGGGACTGTAGTTGAAAATTCATCTACTGAGTAATAAAAATAATAAATATTCAGGTTGGGACATTTGTAAAAAAACCCACAAGTTTTAATTCAGTTGGCCTTAATAATCTATGATGGTTGACCATGTTTAAATTATTATAGTAAGACCATTAGTGTTTTTTAAGATGACAATGACACTATGGAATCGGTTTTGAACTGGATCAAGATAAATAATTTCGCTTTCCGCAAACGAATGATAAATGATGGGATCTATATTCTAATACATATACCTACCTAACTAACATACAATAAAGACTTTTAATAGAATGAGGGATTCATAGACTCTTATGAATGTCGTATTACGAACCCAACGACCTTTAAATACTTCGCAGCAATTATTTTTTTACATAAAGCTTAATCGTTAAATGGTATACATTTTTAAATTAATAATATAAAATGTATTATATAATATATATATATTATAAATGTTATTGGTTATTTGGTTATGGCCCTTAAGTTATTTTATTTAATCATAATATATTTAGTCATTTCATATCGAAATAAAAGTTTATGCTTGCTATATAAACAAGACAGTTGTGATTGGTAATTTTAAACACCTGCGAATGCAATTTTTGAAATTGTTTTAATAAATCAAAAAAATATATATATATTAATATCAAAATAACATAAATTAAGTGAAAAAAAAAATTATTAAAAATGATATGATATAATATGTATAATGTTATAGTCAATAGGTATTTATAAACATTATTTATATTGTGTAACATATTTTTAATAGATAGTATAATATAGCGTTAAATTATTAACAAATTTTAAACCCAAAGTTCAAAATAAATTGATTTTGAAACTTAATATAGTAATAAATTTAATAAAATACTTGAAGGAAAAAAAGTTAATAATAGTTAATTTGGATTTGAAAAAAAAAATCAATTGTAAAAAAATCTTTAATTTTTGTCAGAGATATATTTCAAAATTGCCTTTTAAAATGTTTTGAATTTATTAGAAAAATATAGATAACAAGTAAATCAAATTTAACCTAACCAAAACTTATACTTAGCTATATACTATATATAGTAGTCCCCGTGTACACAATTTATGCTATGTCTTAATTAAATTATATTTTAGATAATTTAAACAAAAATTTAATTACGTTTATTCATTGACAACAATTTTATAAATATCTTATAATCAGCTATAAGCAGCCTACGTATAGTACAATACATAAGTCTATACATGGTATAGGCTATAGGAATCAGTACAGTTTAAATAAGTTTATTTTATAAAGCTTTTAATAATTACTACAACATTTTAGTAACTATATTATATTATTTAATATATTTTTCATTAACCCACTTCTAATATTTAGACATAAAAACATTTCCTAAGTTATAGGATAATAAACGTTAGATAATTATAATTAATAAAAATACAATTTTAAAAGCACCGAGGCTTGTTAAATTATTTATAGACCTTTTAAACAAATAACTAGATTTGTTTTCCTCCAATTTAGCTTTTTAACTTTCAGAGCACTCTTTTGGTGATTTAGCCTAAAAAAGCCTTTTTTAAATAAATCGTTATTTAAAAATGAATTAATTCGTTAGTTCCCCAATTCACTCGTCGTCATTTTGAAATATTTAAAATAAATGTTCAATATTGAAGCACCTATCGGTGCGGAAAATTCGCATTTAAATTAACAATTTATAATTTCTTTTACATACTTCGAAAAGCCGTTGTACTGAGGTTAAGTTAGGTTAGATTAAAAATTAAAAATAATCGTTTTATGAGACGCCGTTGAACTTGTATGGGGTCATCGTGCCTTTACGAGACTCGTACGATAAAAAACCTTATTACGTTTTCGTGAAAACTTAGTAAGGTATTGTTTTGCTCTCAGACGAGGAAAATAAAACGACAGTAACGAATGTACGCGTGTAAAAACCACGACGACTAAGGGTTGTATCGTCATAAGTGCGGTGTATACATATAAAAACAGTGATTCGGTTATGATGCACAAATCTATGTCGGGCAGGCAAATCTCACTCGAACTCCGATGCGAAACAGCGTGGGCACCTCGAAATATCCGTCGTAGTTGTCGGTGAGTATAGCTATGGGGGGTGCAATGATGTTGCGCAGGGTCTTCATGGAGGCCAAGCTGCATATGCCGAGCACCACGGACGCGGCGACCGTGGGCGGCCGGGTGCCCGTCACGATGTCCATAGTGTTCCAGATGCCGCGCCACGAGTTGACGCAAGAGTACGCGAACGCGGCCGTGTAACTCCGGGACATGACGTAGTACGTGGCCGTGTGCTTCCTGGGCTTCAGGTAGCGCTTGAACCGGTGCTGGAACAGCGTGAACATGAACAGCCCGATGAACCCGATGCCCACGGACACGGCGGTGCTCCAGACCAGGTGCCCGGGCAGTATGTATATGTCCATCAGCTTCCAAGTGATCCTCCAGTACGTGACCACGACGGGCGTGATGACCGCCGTGGACAGTGCGGCGTCGACGGCCACCAGGGCGGCGGGCCCGTTGCCGAGCTCACGTCGCGCAGACGTCGCCATGGCGAGTGACGGTGTGCAAAACGCAGTGGTCGCGGCGCGCGCGATGTCGCCGTGCAGCGGCGCCGGGGCGGGTGGCGGGACGGCGGGACGGCCGGGCAGTTCAGTCCGTCCGTTTAGTGGCTGGTCGGGAAGTCGGAACAGCAGCAGTAGCAGCAGCGGCAACGGCAGCCGATCGGCCGGTCAGTGGTCGTGGTCGTCGGCCGTGCAGCAGTCATCGTCGCAGAGCGGACCGCGGTAGAGGATGCGACCGTGTCGTCGCGATCGTTGCGAACACGCGGTGGCGATTGAGCAACCGGTCAGATGAGGAGGACACAAGGCGGCGCGCGCGCGCTGTTAACTGACGGTGACATGGTCGCACCACACTATACTATACTATGCTGCCGCGGGCGGATGGAACAATTTTGCTACTTGCGGCTTTATCTCAATCGGCCGATAAAAAAAATAAATAAATAACAAAATACACTCATAACATTTAGACGGTGGCCCATTGTGTGCTGCCCTCCCCACTGACGACAAGTGCGAAACGCTTTTGTCTGGCACGTCATTATATTGTGTTGTGCCGCCGCCGCCGACGTTCGGTTAATAATAATAATATATTATAATATACACAACACATTATGTTATTATTATATCCATTATATTCGTGCACAGGGACAATTATTATTATTATTATTATTATTATTATTGTCTCTGTGTAGGTATATAGTATACGCGTGTATCCGTTGTTTCTTATGTGGTTCGCGCCATCCTGCTGTGGCCGGCGGTTCGGCAATTTTTTCAGTCCGTCCGTAAATATAGATGAGGTACTAATATTGTGCCGTCAATGTTATACGACGGTAACGTGACGTAAGTACGAGTAATTTGACTTTTGTTTCACGTGTGTCGATACGTCGGAAATCACAAAAATACCGATTTCTAGGTGATGGCTGGACGTTTCGGTTGCTTTTTGAAAAAAAATAATAACGAAACGTTTAAACGGTCGAATGAAATGACCGATTTCAAATCGAGACTAAACATAACATATAGGTAACGGCTTGTTTTATAAACCAAACTTATCTCAAAGAAACAAAAATAACGTTTTATATATAGGTATTTCATATATTTTCGCATCCATTTAAGAAATCGTTCTTTTCACATTGTTAATATTCCATTTTTTACACGATGTGAATGATAATTGTTGTCCAGATTTTAAAACAGATTATTTTGTTCACCTTATCAAATAATTTTTTTTTTTACGTAATATAAACAACTTTTTATGAAATATATTTTTCTTTTAATTATTCTGAATTATTTTCATGGTCATATTATCGAGAATTAATTTGTTTGTAAAATGTACTCATCATGTTTAGTCTATTGTGTAACCATACATAGTGCGTTTAGTATATATTAAAATATGCATTATGTATATTATGTATTACTATTTAAATTACGTATATCAATGTAAATTAACAATTTTTAAATGTTACTATTTTATTAATAACATTGTTATATAATATAAATTGGTAGCAATGTGATTTACACAATTTTTTTAATTAAAATTTAATTTATTAAGCAATTTATTATTTAAATGTTCATATTGCATATAATTACAATAGTTATTCAAGATCTAATCAAACAATATGAAGTATTACTTAATTTTTTAAACTACCATAAAGAAAACGCTACAATGGACTAACAATAAAGACTAAATATAACAAATTAATACTATATAATATGATTGATATTTTCCGCTGTTTTCGAGACACATGAAAAATAAGTTTCGGGATCATTATACAGGCTACTGGAAAGATCTTAAAAAACTAACATTTCTAAAGTATGAATGAAATAAAACACAATGATACCAAAGAACTATAAAGAATTCGCGAAAATGACTTCAGATGTGTAGATCGAATGCTGGAGACTGTATGAACCCAGAAGGCGTCTATTTTGAAGGAGACAAAATGCGAGTAACTGTATAATAATATAATACGTAATATTATATTACGTTAAATACTATTTGGTGTTATTTGTATGTTTTAAATAAACAAATATTATTGTGTACCTGCACTGTTTCATTCAAGACGGCAAAAACTTAAAATTATACATTTATGCTTAACATACATAAATAAATATTGTGAAACTGAATATAATATAATTTGTATCATTATTTCTTCTTCTTGATAACTCTTTATTTGATAAGCTAATATTAAATAGTAAAATAATTGGTTAATAAAAGAATAAATACACTGTTAGCTTAAACACAGATATTTTTATCATATTGTATATCAACATAATTATTACATATACTATATTATTTCTTAATAAAAAATGCTTAAATATTACGTAGGATATTTTTTGCATACACTAAATAATCTAAAAGGAGGAAATAATAAAGTGTTGACTGATAGTGATATTGTTATAACTCAATTATTTAATAATATTAACTGTATATTATCGAAGTCATAACGAATTTGCTCCAATTAGTTGGTTAGTCGTTACACTAAAATAAGTTTATAATATATATATTTTTTAATGCACCTATGACTGAGATAATTATACTATTTCATTTTATATGCATAAGCATAAGTGTATCACAATGAAATATTAAAGGTTATCAAAATTATATTCCAAGAGATAATACTATTATGTATACAATTTTTTGGAGTTTTTACTCTTAAAAGTTGTAGGTGTCCGGAAAAATACGTGATGCATTCATGATAAGTAGATACGCAACGGCATAACCTAATCTAACTCAGACGAGTCATTATAGTTTTTTAATTGCTGTTGTCAAAATATTCACAAATTATTTTAGAACCATTATCAATCCACAATATACCTATTACCTAATATAGCTTTGACAGTAGATAAATCCATTTAATAACTAGAAAAGCAATCTTCAAACTATGTTATTTTTTTTGATATTTTAATGAGAAATCAAACATTTTTTCGTTTTATATTATTTTGATTACATGATTAGGATTTTCAGTTCATATTTCTTTGGTTGAAATTCGTACATACAACAACATCGTGCCATTTAATCATTTTGATCATATACCTAAGACACTACCTAGTTATTATACAACTATATTACTTCCATACCAATTATACTATTAGATAAAAAAACCTATCGATAGTCATAAACGAATCTTATTTCATCATTTCCTTGGTTAGCCAATTTATCAGAATATGTAAATAATTTAATAATATTATGTATATATCCTTAATGTTTCGATAGGTATATTACCTAAGTACTTTGCAATTTTTATATCCATGGAAATCATTCCTATCCAAATTACGTATGTGTGATTGTTTTATTCAGATATTTTAATCTATTATGGTAAGAAATCTGAGTGTACACATAATATTTTTACTAATAATTTTTATAAGTACTATTTTATATACGTATACGTAAATAATAAATTAATGTATTACTGTTACATATTTTTTATTATGAGTTAATCAATTGTCAGACCACATCGAAGATATATTTGAAAATTAAAAATATTTGAAATACATAATATTAACTCAATATCAAATTTAAAACATATATTTTGTTTTATTTTTGGCAGGTAAAAAATAGGCGAAACGCGTGCTCTGCATCCCGCTTTCCCATATAAATGAGGTTCAGACACCTAATTTAATTTGACAAACTATAGTTGTTTTAATTTTTTGTTTTATTGTTATATCCATGGGCAGAAATAGAAATATTATATAAGTGAATAAATAATTAGGCAATGATTATTAAATTTATAAATGTTATTAAATAATATAAATTTTAGTTGAAAATTTGAAATTTTTGAAATTTATTTTTTTTTAACATTTTAACAGATGTTTTATATATTATTATTATTGTTTTTTTTTACATTATTTATAAAACAATCTATAACTAAGCACGTTAGCGGATACTAGATACACTCTATGACTTGGACACGTATGAAAAAAATAGCCACCCAATGGCGACACAATTAAATTAAAATTAAATAGAAACAGTCTTATTATGACTTATTATTAATTAGTATATTTAATTTTAAATTAAATACTACAATTCTATTCAAAATATTATAAATATTGAGTTATACAAAAATATAATTCTTGATAAATTATTGAATTGATTAAATATTTTTGAATAGTTTAAAATTATATTAAGAACAAAAATTATTATTGTAGTGTTTATTTTTACTGAAACTGCTTTTTTAACACAGTATTATTTCATTTTATTTTCCACTAAACCTAAAAGTTGAAATAATCATTTTTAAATAATCTTAAAATAACTTTAAATTTGTTTTCAAACTTATAAATGTCTATTTTATAGAACTTAGGCCTGAATACAAACCCAATAAAAAAGACTTAGTGTGGATATACCTATTTAAAATAACAACAACTCAACAACCGAGTTCACATCTATGAATAAAATTAAAATTAGAATGGTAAGTTTATTACATAGAATACATACTATTATTAGTAGGGGGTTAGTAACTCGCTTCGATCATCTTGACAGTTTTATATGGAAAAACTATTCCGAGAAAAGCGCTTCTTATGTCGTTTTTCAAATTAAAGGTATTCCTAAAAAATATCGTGAATAATTATTTTCTACACTTTTAACTATGTTATAAACTATAAAATTAACCTTGAAATAAAGTTTTAAAGTTCTATACAAAAATATTTGATAATATCATATTAATATGTTATAATAAGGTTTGATTTCAAGTTTGTAAATAATTGTGAAGCTTTTATAAAATTTATAATTTGAGTGTAATTTAATCGAAATATATTGATATTTGTATGTTACCGTTAATTTGTGCAGTTTTATATTATTTTGTAAGGTTCAAGGTTATCTATTAATAGAAAAATAAAATAAAGATAGATATTCTTATCAATAAAATTGAATTATCAAATTTGCATTATGCTTTACAAGAATTTATAATTTATCTAATTTTAATAATATAATATTTAATATAATTTATCGTACTATGTTATTATAGGTGTTTTTCGTTAAATCAATCACTTCGTGTTTATAATATTAATATAATATTTATATGTATATAAATCGTAGTCAATTAGTAAAATCAATTTATTCTACAAGAAAGAATTACAAAATAAGATGCTTTTTCAAGTATTGGTCAATGGTCACTTACGATATATGTATGGTATATATTATTTTTAATTTTAATTTTTAACTTTTAGAGTAGGTAGTTTCTTGTTTCCCATAAACCTAAAAATCTAACAAATACATATACAAACTAAATTTTTATAGAAAGTTTGTATTTTTAAAATATTGTATTTTTAAATAAAAATACAATATTAATAAATATTTAACAGAATGGTTATTATATTATTTAATAAAGGTTAGACTAAATTTATTTTTTAAAACAAAATATTTTTTACTAGTGCAAGTTTGACTTAGGGATATCTTGACATATATCACTTTTCACTTTTGCTGTATATAAAACAATGTATTGTAATTGCTGTACACAATAACTGAATATTATAAATGATAAATCAAACATATTCTTATATGATTTTCCACACTAATATACGCGATGAACCTATATTATCTGATTATTTGATACAAATTAGTTTACGAGCTTCTGCTTATTGTTAATTTTTTTTTGTAAACTTGTGTTTTATAATATTGTAAGTTCCATCTTCCGTTAATTGTTATTACCAGTGCTGTGAAGTATTTGAGTAAAAATATTCAAATACTTTTTTAAGCATTTCAGCATGAAGTATTTTCAATGATATTTTAAATACTTTTTTTTTGTATTAAATACTTATTTGTATTGAATACTTTTGGTATTTTTATTCAAAATATTTGGTTAAAAAAATTTTATTGCCTGTTAGTTGCTACAATAATTGAATAATAGTTTTATTTAGTATTCTGTGTAATCTATTAGCCGTAGATAACTATGACATTGCTTTAAACAAAAAAATAAATCAATATTTGGGAACATCACCGACAATTAAAAAAGTAAGAATTACTACTGAGTTTTTAATATTTATAATCATTAATCTTATATAGGTATTATTCAATTATTTTTAGTATTATTATTTAATATTAAAATTTACATAATTAAAATAGGTTTTAATTAAATGCCATACTCCGCTGCTAGGGGAGTTTTTTGTAATTATTAATTATTATTATTATTTATTATTATTATATTTATATTTTAACAAAATATAAAGTAGTAGGCTACATGTGTCCTATTACAATCTGACATGATTTATTATTTTCGATTTATTAAATTTATTTTATACAAGATAATAGTAGGTAGGTACTTTATTCTTATTAATATACAATTTGAAGTACGCAAAATAATACACTTTAAATTATCAACATTTTAACATAATTTTTTAAATCTTTTTGTCGTGATAATTGTGTTTCTAATTTGAACTTTTCTGAAACTTTTTAATAATTACAGCAATTAAATCTATAGAGTTGGAATTTTAAAAGAACTTTTTTCGTTTCTATAAACACTATAGGTTTATATTTTAATAATACACATCTATATTACATGATCTATACTATAATATGCCGTGATAAAAACCGTGTCTTAAAATATTACAAATCTTATACACGTAACACAAAAGGGTTGATCACAGCAATTTCAATTTTCAATAAGTAGGTACCTATAGTGACCATTTCACGAAATAGCGTCCATTATTTATTACAAATTTTTTCATGTATCATAAAATGTAAAAAAGCGATTTCCAATTCATGAAAAACATTATTTTACTAAGTAACTACGTCATATATATTTAGGTACATTTATTTAAGAAAATTAAGATATTTAATATATTTATTTTGTATAGGTAAGTATATAATACTATAATATAAATTAACATAGATAATAAATCAATTATTACTTATGTTAATCAATTATATTTGTGATATATATTTCAAAATAAAATTAGATCATTTGCATAATAATAATATTTAAAAAATAATAAATAATTATATAGGTAGGTAATTGTATAGGTGCGTTCAAACCTATTTCGTATATATATTATTATGTATGTTGTATGTCATGTTTTCCTAGTTTTTTTTAAAATTTTTTCGTAATCTACATAATATTTAAAGAACTGTAGGTAATATAATATTTATTTATTTAATGTTTAATTACTTTGATAAATAAGAAATAAAGTACTTAGCTGAAATAATATTATTATCATAATACCTACTTTAATACAGAATTACAAAATTATGATTAGTTTAGCCGTTTAGGTAATGATTAATCAAAATAAATACACAATTGATGACTATTTATACAATCAAACATAATAATTTATCAAAGTAATTAATTTATATTTATCACGAGGATCTAGAATTATAAATATACATAAATAAAGTGTACCTACCCAAGTATTGACATTGTATTATAATGTACTTAATTACATAAGAAATATAATGTAGGTACAATACAATGTTTAACACAAGTCACAGTACAGATATTATATCATGATATCTGTTATGATTCATATAATTTTAAGTAATACATTTTTTTTAATATCAAAGGTCAAATATTATTAAAATGATAATATTCTTTGATCGAATCCCTTTAATGTAGAATAAAGATTTAGTCAAACCCGTTAATGGTGAGTCATTTAAACTTTTGAAAACAAGAAAAAAGGTATCATGTTTATTAATGCCACTCTAAAATTATTTTTCTCGATATGTTTATATTTGTTTAACGATAAGAAGATCAACGGTTTATTTAACCAATCTAATAATTATACCTAGGGATTATTCAACTGTTATTATTTTTTAACGATTTTGTTTTAAATGAAGAAATAAAAAAAAAATAAAACTAATTTAAAATTTAAAGACACGGCATTACGATGGTATTACATATATTACGCAATATTAATGACATCTGGATTATAAATTATATATAAAGATATCTTACCTCAGGCCAGAACATTCTTTCAAATTGAAATATTTCTTCGGGTTTGGGATCAAATTCAAGGCCACAAGTAGGTGGCGCCATGATTGTGGCTAACATGCGAACAGAGCATAATATACCAATGGCAATTGTAAGAACAATGCTAGGTGGTATAGCAATATGCACATGATTTAACGTCACTTCAAGCAACCATTCTTGGTATACAAACATAACCATGCCAATCACGAATCTTGCATATATATATACTCTAGAAACCACCCAAAATGCAATTTTTGAATGGTTTTTTCTTTTGAAATATCTTACTAAGGGATCACTCAATATTGATAGCAACTAATAATAAAAAAAAAAAATTGTATTAATATTATTAAAAAATTAAAAACAACAATTATTACACACTTGAGTTATTAATAAATTAACTATAGTTTTTTAATATGAGCTTAAATAATACATAGGTGCGAAGCCATAAGGCAATGTAAAAAGGTGTATGTAAAAATATCTTTAATTCGAGTAGCAATAGAAAATAGTATTCAAGCAATAAATAAATATATTATAGGTCAAGGAACCAATAACTTTATAAAACGAATAGAGCATTTTACTAATAAATGTTGGTCCGTAAAACTAAATACTCTGCAGTATAATTATAAAGAACATAGATTTGTGTTCTAATAAATTATATAATTTACCATAATAAATCGTGAAATAACATATTATTATAATAACTGTAATCGAAATGTACACGATTCTGTTGGTTCAACTAAGGTACATACAATACCGCCAAAAGTGCTAGGTGCTATATTATTATAGTGTAAGCAGTGCATTGTAAGTAAGTGCGGAACTTGTGCATTAACCATTTAGTCACATGCGAAAATGGATACATGAGATATTACTATACTGTATACTGTAAAAATTGTAAATTTAACTACCAGTGTACAAATAATAATAAAAGAGTAGTTACGAGACATATAGGGTCAAACCAAAAATAGAACCCGCGGTGATGCTATTGCACCTGTCTATTGCAGGCCACCGGTGATGAAGAGACTCGGGGCGTACAATTCAGATAATATCCTCCCCCCAAAAAAAGAGAAAATGTATGTACAGTGAAAACGAAAATTCTGAGCTAACGCACTCACACGAGTCCGCGTCGCTGGCCTCACAGGGCTCTATGCGACGTTGTTGACATGATATTATATAGCAGATATAGCAAAATGCAAACACCGGTGTATATACACTATATACGACTATAATAATATTATTATTACGACGACGTGTGTTCCATATAATTGCATACAAACCAATTGCACGAGAACGGACGCACTGGTGGCCAGCCATGGGTTCATCGCCGTGTGGTAGTGCACGAACAGTTGGTACGATGCGCGCCATATCCCGATGACGAAGGTGGACGCGACGAACACATGGAGGAACACGTCGAGCACGGTGAGCGCGCGGTACGTCCACGCGGGGTCTATGCCGTGCCGCGGCGGAGACCGGCGCGCTTCTTGCTGCAGCTCTGGCCGGCGGTGCTGCTGCAGTTTCAGTCGCTGGTCCACGTGCTCGTCGGTCGACATGGGACAACGGGATTCGCGAACGTCGTGCGAACTATGACGAAGACGTTGGACGACGACTTGCCTCGTTACCGCCGCCTCCGCCTCCGACGCGTGCATTTCGTTTTAATCTTATCGGCGGTCCCGCCGGTGTCCCCGTCGCGAACGCTGCTCTCCCACCACTCGCGCGAAACGACCGCCACACGTGCTCATCGCGATGCGCCCGAACGTTTTTACGTTTTTTCCTCTCGGAAACCATCATCATAATCTATCGAAAAACGCGAACCAAGTGTACCGGCCGGAGACACAATCGAATGGACTTTGGCGCGCGCTCTCGGTCGTCATAATTATATATCATTATTATATCAGCTAATTATTATTATGTTATACGCATGTATTATCGCTGTTCGAATGCGTACCCGCTGCGACCATGCGCTGCAATAACGGCGTGAACGCGTGTAGCTGTTCGGAGCGCAACGATGATGATGATGATGATGATGAATGATGAGCAATGATGATGAGCAATGATGATGATAATGATGATGATGGCGACGAGTAGAAGGAGTAGCGGCGGGAGGAGAGCGAGGAGAAGGCGACGGCGCAGCGTCAAGCGCGCTCGCCAATCGCGCAACACCGGCGATAGCGGCGTACGCCTAATTAACACATCATCGCATAGCACTCGTTCGAACAGTCAGCGTTCTTTTTTCAAAACGGTCAGCTTTTCAACAGTCTCCGATACCGGACATTTACCGCCGCGTTTACACTAATCTGGTATACTTTGATCACCGCACCTATAGTACAGGGCGTGATGTTTTTCTAACACCGCCGCAGCTTGTTGTGTTGTTTTGCGAGCAAAACAAACGGAATACCGTTGATATTTAGGTGTGAATTATTTCGAAAACAAATCTTGTTTCTACGTATCATATCGTATCAGTTGGTATGTATTACGCATCGTGTATATTGAGAGCAAAGCGGATTATTTCAAGTATTTTTCAATCGACCTAGATGTGTTTATACCATCATACACGTTCGACGATTGTACTCGAAATATATTATTACAGATATAATTATGTCTATAGTAATTATAAACACGATTAATTGCAATTCGTAAATAATAACAAATCGTAATCCAATTACGAAGATTAAAAAACGCAATTATTAGATTTATTTTCAAAACCGAACATTATAGTTTTATCATGGCAGGGGGACAGGTTCTCCAATTCTCCATAGAAAACTACAAAAAGAAACGCGGACGACGAAGACTTAATAAATAATATAATCCTAAAAATCCGATGCCCGTTTACTTAAATTGTTCTAATTGATCAATAAATAACAATAACATGTTCTGTTTGGTAAATTAAAAGTATAAAGACAAAATTAAGTGCACGCCTACGTAGGTATTAAAATACCATATAAAATATCTTTAAAACACTTTACATGGGCGTGAATTTCAAATAAAAGTCTTGGAATACAGGCTCATGTATATAAAACGTAATTTAAAGTACTTCCGTTACTTACACAGTGATATAAAAATATATAATAACATAAAAATAGTACTAAAAATATTTCCTGAGTTTCATTATTCCATCTCTACTTTGTATATTTTATACGATAAGTAAATCATATGATAGGTAATCATATGATTTTTGTAATCACGGTTATACAAACAAGCATAAACTATTTACATAATATAAATTCTTGACAAAATTAATTTTTAATTTTTTTATAATTCAAAAATTATTAATTACGATAGATGTTTAAATTTTTTTAATTAAATATTCAAATTTATAATATTTTTAGACGTAATACAATTTTTAAAATATTTTGGCTAGAAGAGAATATAAAATAAAAAAATGAAATTTTCGACTTTCAAGTTGATAAAATGTTTGTTTTTCAGTGGAGATAATATTTAAAAATTAAATTTGAGGTAATTTACAAGTTGTTTAAGTGAACATATAAAATATTAAGAATACATCAGTTTTTATTAAAGATTTCTTATACTTGGCGTTTGAAAAATGTTAACAAAATTTTTTGAAAACACGTATATTTACAAATTATTTTGTAGTTAAAAATATAAAATTTTCAATTTTAATAACTTTGAGGGCTTAAGATGTAATACAAAATCCCTTAAGTTGTTTTAACATAAATTTAACAATATAAAAATAAATAATATGCTCATTATTTATAGACATTTATAGTTTATATTTGAATAATAAATACCTAATGATTTAAATTATTTTGTTGTAATTCATAAATAAATAAATCGTAGGGGCTTGAAATTTGTCATTATATGTTTATTATTATTATAATAACCGTTCTGCTGTACAGTCAATGTCGAGTGGGTCACTGTGGTGAATATGTTAAATTTGAATTTTATGATACATTTGGTATTACCATTGTATATGATGCGGAGACAATATTATGTCACTCCGTCCGTCTATATCGATAAGTATATTTTAAAATATTAAAAAAATTTATTTCACTATTAGTGTAACGGTTCGTTAATTTAATTTTTTTCCAATAACACTGAATTTATTATATTATTAGTACCTATTTAAAATCTTATTCATAAATATTTATGTCATAACATGATATTGTTATTAACTCTTGAGTTTATACCATCTCCCGTTAAATAGCCATAATAATAGATTCATAATATTAAACTATAAATAGATCTTAGAATTAATTTACATATTTTATATAATTTCTTAACTATAATAAAATTCAAAATTTTTATTTATAGAAAATATACTATAAGAAATTGAAAAATTAAATTACCTACACCTATATAAATAGCTCAAAAAAGTTAAAATAACATGATATAATATAGAAAATTATAATATAAACACTTCTACTATTCTTTCATAATTTTTTTCTGTTTCTGAATTTTGAAGAAAATTAGGTATACTATATTTTATTGGAGAGTTTTAATTTTATACTAAAAACCTCCTAATAAGTTGAACATAAACCATTTTTACTGCCCTAAAAAGTGATAACAGATACGAAAAAAAACACATACACACACATACATTATAAAATTAATATATTCAGTTTACGTTCAGAATCTAAAATTGAATGTTTTATTAATTTTTAACTATAAAATAATATATTTTCATGATTTTAACATATTTTGAACATCAAATACTTGTTAAATTAAAGTCGTACCAATTTATTTTTAATATTTATCTTCACATCTTTTATATTAGTATATTATGATATATAAACAATTTATAAGAAGTTTTGTGCTAAATTTTCAAGCTTTTTTTATTGGCAAACATAAAAGTTGAAGCATTTTTATTTTTACTGTCATAAAATGTAATTATTGCAGACACTATTTTAGAACCAATATATACATCGCTCCACTCAGAATATAAAATATTTTAACTATTATTTATAAGTACCATAATCCTATTCACACGGTGTTATGATGCGTTTATAATATACTAATAGAAAAATAAATTACCTATAGTAATATAAATATATTATAAAATATTCTTAGAAATAGGTGCTGACATACCGTTTCCGCTCTTAATCGTTTTTTGTATTCAATCATTAATCATTGAATTCAAATTTTATACATCCATTACAGTAATATTTATTACTCAATAACAAGGTGTCACGGTACATTTTAAACCTACTATACAGCAGTGTAACTTTTCGATTTGTATTACATTAAATGTTTTATACTCCACAACAATAAAATTACATGTTGGTCCAATATTGGTCCACTAGATCCACTACTCTGTTCATTAATATTTAAAATACTTATAACTAATTATCTTTAATATTTGATTTATATGTATTAATTGAAGTACAATAAAAAATAAAATGTTATTAGAAGTATGAAATTAAAAGTATGTTATGATTTAAAAAATAAAAAATTATAATTAATTTTCCTGTTAATAAACACTGTCAATTAAAACTGTTATTCTTTAATGATTTGTAAATATAATTATGGTTTTAAAATAAAGATCGTAGACACTTAAAATGATCTTATAGATACTTAAATTGATTTCTTAAAATCGATTTCTATGAAACTGAATCTCTATTAAATATGTAGATTACATTACACGTCCACCTATAGATTAAAGAATTAGTTTTTAAGGTTTTTGTAGATCAATAATGAAAAGTTTTACATATTAATGTTCATGTTAGAAGGGTTTTTAAAAACTAACTAGACATTAATTAATAACTATTTATTTGTTGTTTAAATGCATGATAGATTGATAGTTGTGTACAATATATAAATACGTGTATATTAACTAGCTTATCTAATTAACTATTACACAATACATTATATTTTAGAGAAAAAAATGATACAGCATAATATAATATTATTATACTCGTTATACAGTTAATATGTGTCTTTAAGCAATGTATTCACAACTTAAAGATTGATTCTGCCATGCAGAATTGGTTTTAAATTTATTAAAACGTTCTTTTACTACGTATGCAGCCATCTTTGGTTGTCGTTCTCTGGTAAATAATCCTTTTACACATAACCCCGGTCTTATATACTCTAATAAAAAAAATTATTGTTTAAGGATTAGCATAGAAATACAATTTTTTTTTAAAATTGTTTACCTTGTGGTGTTTTAAAATCTGCAAAATTCCATATCATCTCTCCTAGGATTGGAATTCCATTAGCTATTAAAGAATCAAAAGTTTTAAAATTTTCTTGAAGCAGAGTAACATGATAATCTTCACTCCACATTGTTTCTGGTAGCTTCAATTACATAGTAATAAAATAATAAAAATACATATTATTCTCAATATGGTTTGATAATTATCAAACATTAACTAAAATATATTTATGGCTGTTTTAAATTTTACCTAGAATATTTTTCTATGCATGCTATAACTTGAAAACTATTATTTGGCTGTTTTGAACTATTTATTTGCATTTATTACTTACTTATTTTAATTGATTTTAAATTTTGTATAATATTTTTCATAAACTATTTTTATGGTTAAATTACAAAAAATGTTATGAGTACGTCTTATGGTAATGACTTTTAGGTTAATAGGAATAATGTATTTACCTATTTATTTATTTATATATTATATAATACCATAACGGAATGGAGTACGGGTGTACATAATTTGACAGCATGATAGATAATATTAATAAAATAATATTATAAATAAGATAATATTTATAAAATAGCTACAATGTAAAATAAATAATAATAATTAAATACAAAAACATCTTATGCAAATTTAAAAAAATATATAATTAACACAATTAGAAACAATATGATATACCAAAAATAAAAAGATGGAAGGGTTATCATTACCGAGACTCATTAGTTTGATTAGTGGACTAAATCCCGTGTAGATACTGTACATGGAAACTTAAAAAAGAGCACTATTGCGTGTTATAATTATTAGGTATATGATATGATATTATAATTTATATTTTATAATATAGTAAAGTATAAGCGATATTTTTGGCAAAGATTAGTTTCAATTATTTTTTATTATTAATATAAAAAAAAAATACTAATATTAATATAAATAAATTATGAAATTTGTTTAGAAATATAATTGTAAATAATATTATTCATTATATATGATAATAATATTTAAAGTGATTCACCAAGAATCCATTTTTCCAATAATACTAACTAATTAATTCAAATTCTAATCTTTAGAATTTTTAAATAATATACTTTTCGAAAAACAGAAGTATGTAGGTATCTCTATAAGACACTCCTTAAGTAGAAGAAAAAATTTCGAGAATTTAAAAATATAGTCTTTAGGTATATTTAAAAATTCTACACACGATAAATAAATTTACATTTACATTGTTAAAGAAAAAATTAGGTAAGCATACTTGGTGAATTATCCAATATAAAAGTAATAATTTTATTTAGTAAAAATTGTATTTTTTTAATTTAAAATACTATTATTGATAAAGTTCATACCGAATGTAACCCAGAAAGTGATCCGGCACCATACTCGGTGAGTAGTATAGGTTTATTGTATTTATTTGTATATGCTTCAAATTCATTGTATGTTTGGTATTGAATAAGCTCTAAATGACCTGAATCACTATACCAGCTGTTATATCGGTTTAATGTAAGAATATCCATGTACTCAATCTATACAATTTTCAGTAAAGCATTAATGTATTTTTAATATATATATATATAATTAAATGTATACAATTTGGAAATGTTAAGATGAAATGTTTTAAAATATTTACTTTAATTTGCCAATACAAATATATTGGAAATTTTTAGATTATTAAAATAGATCACTAGAACATTGATAAATAAATATTTTCAGTGTATTAGATTGTATTCTATTTAATTTAAATTATAATAGTTTTACCGCTTTAGCATTTTGAATTTGTTGACTATTGACAAAAGTTATTGGTCTCGATGGATCGATATTTCGTACATGTTTGTAAAGTTCTCTTTAAAAATCAAATAAAACGTTAAACGATATAATTTTCATTAAAATGTCATAAGAAAATATAGTTTTTTTTACAAATTTTTAACATGAGTACATGACATATACCAAGCTGTAATATGTTAGTGTGAAAATGTTTGGGATCAGTACATTTTACCGACATTCAATTGCCTGACACCTTAATTTCCCGACATCATTTTCCCGACAATACATTTGACCGATACTACATTTGCCCGAGAATATAAAATTAAATTATGAATAAATTTGTGTCAAAAATTATTCAAAATTTCAATAAAATATTATATTATGTTATTTTACAACTTAATCTTACATTCAAAATTATACAATTTACAATAACACAACAACATTCGACAATATCAAGTTTTGTATTATAATAAATATTTATCAAAAATTAATAATAATAAAAACATTATACTACTCACAATTTAATGTAATGAGCAATTCCCCTTAGAAATGATAAGTGTGATCGATTTCCCCTATCATTTATAATTGCACTAATACGTTTTTCTCTTTCAGCGTCAATAATATAATAATAATAAAAGATTGTATATTAATATTACGTACAATACAAGTATGTAAAATATATTGTCGGACAAATGTAGTGTCAGGCGGGCCAATGTAATGTTGGTTAAAAATGATGTCGGGCAATTGAAGTGTCGGACATTTGAGTGTCGGGCAATCATATCAGACCCAAAATGTTTGATAGACATTACGAATATCAACTGCACGAAAATATGCAATTGAACAATTTTAATTCATTAAATAAAACTCAGTACTCACTTAAAATACGGTATAGATGAGTTTAAATTGTTTTGTGGTTCATTAGCTAGTGACCACATTATAACACTTGGATGATTTTTATCACGATTTACGTTTTCTGTCATTACATCTTTATGGAATTTCAATAACTTTGGCCCAAATATCCTTTAAACATATTTTAATATTAAAAAATTATTAATTTCATTGTCTATCCAAATATTATTTTATTTTATATTTAAATAACAATCAGCGTTATTTATACTTGATGTACCTATGGGTGTTTCTGGTTGTTTTTAAGTAGGCAAATAATTTTAAAATGTACATACCCTAAGCTGCACGCAGCACTTTCCACAATTACTAATATTCCTTCTGAATCAGCTTGCTGTAATGTTTCTTCTGCGTAAGGGTAGTGTGATGTACGAAAAGAATTAGCACCTAACCATTTTATTAAATAATAGTCTCTGGCACTTAATGCATCATCATAACCTCTTCCCCGTATCTATATATAAAAAAGATAACTGTATTCATTATTAATATTATAAACACTATAAAATATATTACATTTCTTGAGAAGATAATAATATTTATTAATTAATATCTTATAACTTATCTAACAATTTTATGTTGTACGTATTTAGTATCATAGAACCTGTAGTTAAAATAAATATAAAATGTTTAAACTAACATGTATTCCTATTTAACCTTCTTAATTTTATATATTTTTATTAAAATTGATTCATCGATATTATAGTATGAATTGTATTCTGATTAAACATACGAGATTGCTATATTTCACTACCTTTTACCTAAATATCAACACTAATATTACCATGATCAAGCAGTTTTTTAATCGATAACTATTTTTCAAATTCCATTTAAACAAAGTTTTTTGATTTTAGTATTGGAGACATTGGAGTATTTTACAATGTTCACATTTTTCTATGTAAGCCAGAATCAGATTACTTTAAAATTGTCAACAGTTTTAATTTTATTGTATACTTAATAAATATATTATATTTATATTTAATTTAAAATAAAAATTTAATTTTTAAGCCATAACTCACTAGTGACTAATCGTGCGTAATATTACATATTTGAAATAATTTTTTATAATAAAACGTTATAATTGATTAATCAAAGATTTTCATGAGTTTTAATTTTATTAGGTAGGGTGCATTTATTTATAGTCTGCTGCTTAAAATGTTTTAAACTGATTAGTAGTTATTTGTATTCATAACGTTTTAATAACTAACTATAGAATCTTCGTGTTTTCCAAATCCTCTTAAATAAATCGGTTCATTATTTAGCAATAATTCTTTGGATGTCCATTGAAGTGTTCTAACACCGATTTTCAAACGATAATAATCACTATTTACATTATTGGTCTTCACCTAATAAACACAATTAATTAATTTATCACCAATATTATAGTTTATGTAATTAATATTTATAGATAGACAATGGACATATTAAATAATATAAATAGTATAATACCTGAAAAGTATATAGGTATGCTATGTGTTTTTTACCAGACATAATTGGCCACCAAGGTATTACATTTGGTATTATCAACTGTCCAGAACACGTGTTCGATTCAACTACTGTATTTTGATTAGCATCCAAAAGTTTAATATTACATTCAGAAACATTATTTCCACAAATATCGACCTTGTAGTCAACAACTCCTATAAAAGTTAAAATTTATTTTATATGCTTTTGAATATCATTTAGTGTATAAAAATACATTTAGACTGCATAAACCATATAATTTAAATATTAATGATAATGATCAATGACTTACGGAATACTATTAGGTACATGGATATTTTATTAACATTAATTTAAATTTAAATTAATAAAATATTAAATACATTTTAAGCTAGTTAATAATTGTTCAAAATTGTAGCATTCACATATATTACTAAAATATATCAATTAAATTATACCTTCTAAATTATTTCCAAAACTTGTATATATAGTGATATCACAAACGTAAACTTTAGGCGTTGTATATAAATGGACAGCTCTGTTTATACCAGAATAATCAAAATAATCAAAGTCATGAGAATATTTTCTATAATTTTTTGGATATCTGTAAATATTATTCATAATTTTGTATAATTTAATAAATAATAATTTAATTAACCTTAAAAACTAAATTAATTTCTAATTTTGTATTTACATAATATTTAATTACTTGTATGTGTTGTTCGGGTATATTGTAAATCCTTGTGGTATAGTATCTGGTGTCAGCGTATTATTTACAGCAACTACAATTAGATTAGGTTCACCATATTTAAGAAAATTAGTAGCATCGCCTATAAATGGTAAGTGGCCGCCTTCATGTTCTACACATAATTGACCGTTTAACCACTGTAACCATACATTTTACTTAAGCCAATGTATGTAAATGTATAAATTAAAATGCTGACAAAATAGGTATAGGTACTATAATAATATAAATTAGTAGTATGTATTTGTGGATTAACACTTTGACAGCACCTTCTTACAAAAAAAAATATCTATCTTATGTAAACTTGTGATTTTTTTCAAAGCTTTTAATAAAAACTAAAATAATTGTTTTACATAAAATAACACAATTATTAAAATCAAATTTTTACAGATATCTTTTGTTTTTAAACTTATTAATACAATATACAACATGTTTTTATTTAATTGTATAAACCTTATTATAAATTATTCATTTAAACAGTTTGTTTTTTTTTATTACTATAAATAATTATTTTAGTTTTTATAAAAAAAATCAAAAATGTAGACACGCAAAATAATTAATATTGTTTGTAAAGAAAATATGCGTGATAATGTTTGTATGGTAAATATTTTTGTGCAAGGGAATAATTGACGATCAAAGACTGTGTAATCTCTTTTTTTTAAAAGCTGTGAACAATGAACATTCATAACATGTTTTGAGAAATACTGTAAATTACACGGGTAAAATTTGAAAGGAAAACTCCCGCTTAAATTTAAAAAATATCTATGCAAAAAGGTGCTATGAAGATACAAATACATACTACTACTTAAAATATATTAAAATTATTTTATTATCAGATATTCAGATATCTAATGTAATGTATATTTATATATAAATTGATATAATACCATACTTTATATATTTTGTTAAATAAACTATAAAGGAATTTTAAAATTCATATTATTTATTATACCTATATATAAATATCAAGATTTTCTTAAGCTGAAAATTAACATGAAATCAGTAAGTACCACGTTTGATTTGAAATGTACACTACCAAAACGTAAAAATACATTCAGTTGATCATCAGTCCATCTTTTAGGTACATAAAACTCGTATTGATACCATGACCAACCGACGTAATCTCGTATGGTTGCGTTTGTAGAAACATCATTGTAACTAGATGGAACGGGCATTTTCCAATAATCACCAAGCTAAAAAAATATGGCTTTATCATTAATTATAATATATGTCTATAGGTATCTACTCAAATATTAATTTATAAAGTATTATTATTAATTATTATTTATTTTCTACAGACATTATCATGTTAGATTTTATTTATATTTGAATAAATTTTTTTTTTAAATGAATATTACTTAACCTTCATAAAATTATTAGGTATAGTGTATACCTATGATATAATTAGTATTTTACAACTTACTGTTTCAAATCTCATTGTGTACCATTTTTCATCAAACCCGATCAGTTGGTTTGATGGTGGAGATATTTTGAAGTTCCATAGGCCATGTAGAGTACGAACTTCACGACTCTCACTTTCCGCTGGATACAATATATTTGCAGCTAAAGACGGAGCTACTAAAGTCACTAGAAGTAGAAACACCATGATTTCTGATGGTCTGGCCATAGTGAAGTGTGAGTTAAACATATCTGAAATATTTATTTACATACTTATAAGAATAAGAGTGAACATAAACATTCGGGTTTCATAGGAACCTACGTCTGTATAACCGGTTTAAATGGCAGGAGGTTTGACCATAAAATAAAACAGGAGTATTGAAAAAAATGGTCGTTTTTTATACACCTACACAAAAATAATGCTTATACGGCTGAACTCTGAGGTTTTTTTTTTTTAACATTTATTATATTTATACAATCTATACAATGTTTAGTATAATAAGCATAATAGATGGTTACAGAAATACAATTTAACAAAAGGGCTTGAGTGGAGAAGCCGCCCACTAGCGACACTCCGGCTAAACTCTGAAATTAAATTTGAATAGCATTCGTAATTATATTCATTTGTTCTGAGACAAAGGTATTTATACCAACTAATTAAACTAGTATAAGTGAAGTTTATTATGAATCTATTTATCAACTCCGTAGGTACCTACCTAACTAAATATAACCTATACAATGGAATAAAACAATTTGTTTTATTACTTCTGTAATAGCATAACATAATATATGTTTCACTTAGCCATTAGTGCATTTAGGGAGTAAGGTAATGTAATTAATCTATTTAGTGATTAGCATATATCAGTTGTGACTGAATAAGTATTTTTTTGTTGAGGTAACTTATGAATCCACCTCTCGCAGCAACAAAATCTAAACTAAATATTGATATAATTTTTTTTTTGTTTTGTATAAAAAAAATCTATTCAAATTCACGTATTATAAGTACTAAGAATTGTCTACTTTTAATTCCAACCCCGCCTTACTAAGGTATTATATACGAGATGCAGTTTTCTACCAGAAAACACCCTTAATATTAAAATATATATAAACATATTTGAATAAACTTATACATGGTATCCTTAGATGTAATATCTAAAAAACATATTATTATAGATGTTTAATATTTTTTTTTTAACTTATCTTAGAATAATTTAAAATGTATTATTATTGTCTTTCAAAAAATATATATTAAATATTACATATTATGTAATAATATTTTATAAATATAACTGATGTAAGAGTAATATAATATTTTATCGTTAAAAGGGGGGAATCTTGTTCGAGGATGTATAATGTTTAAAATGTGGAATTGCCAGTAATTGTAATTTTTAATCAATTCTAAATTTAAGATTTATATAATATTCCTATAGCATATAGTATAATAGTTCATTAGTATATTACACATAATCACATAGAATTCTAAACAATATATAAATCTAAATAATAAAATAAATACCCTAAATGTGAAAAATGAATAAGTATATCTAATAAGACATAGGCATTTATGTATAACTTAAAATAACTTCGTAAACTTTAATACTAAATAACCGAAAAATATGTTACAATGTTGCTGATTGAATTTGATAGTGTAATATGATCATAACTTGTAAAATAATGATTCACGAAGTTTCGTGGGCCGTCGCAGGTCCATGTAAAATAATGATTTTGAAACTTTTAATAATTATTTATCATACAATATAATATATACCTACTGATAATTCGTTTTTTG
This sequence comes from Schizaphis graminum, assembly GCA_020882235.1. Taxonomy (NCBI): domain Eukaryota; kingdom Metazoa; phylum Arthropoda; class Insecta; order Hemiptera; family Aphididae; genus Schizaphis; species Schizaphis graminum. Next base: position 35,639,507 of record CM037031.1, on the reverse strand, counting down.
TAACTTGTTTATGTTTAAGTCACAAAAATTATTCAAAAAATAAAATGATAGGTACCTAACATTTTTAACATTTTTTAAATTTACAAAGAGTATACATAATGCTGGAATTTGCCTTGGCCTCAAACGGACTACTGTTAAAATATTTTTTTTTTACTTTAGTTAAATTATTCACAAATCAGTAATCACAATATGAAACTATTTAAATATAAACTATAAAGACTATAATATACACAATGGATATATATAATTTGCACTTCGTCTGTTTACCTGTGACAAAATAAAAATAAATGAATTAAAAGGACGTTATACCAGCATGTGTTGTCTCTGTTTTACTAATGTATATCATAGCAAATTTTCATTCAGCAGAATACATTTTGTGATGTTAGCTTTAATTTAGAGTAAATTTACCGATTATAAAATTTAAAGGTAAGAATATTATCTGGGCATCTCATAGCCTTTTATTGATATCTTAATTTTTAAGTGAGTTATGGTTAGGTATGTAAAATATTAAAACTTTAAAATTCTCGTAACTCGCTTAAAAATTAAAATACAATAAAAGCCTATGAGATGACCCAGATAACATTATTACCTTTAAATATGATATTATGTAAATTGACTCTAATATTAAAGCTAACATCACAAAATTTGTTTTGCTGAACGAAAATTTGCTATGAAACTATGATCTACATTAGTAAGACAGAAATAACACATGCGGGTTAACGTCCTTTTAAGTATTAAAAATAATAATATAAATCAATGTTTGATATATTGTAATGTCTCATAATTTTTACAAAATGAGACATGTTTATTTCACTGGTGGTATACTTACGAGTAAGTTAATGTTTTTGAATGTAGTCTAATTTTTGACGTTTAGAAGCCCGTTGTAAATGATGGATACCACTAGAAATATTTTTAATCTTTAATAATTTTAACATGACGTCTCATCTTACTCTAAATTTAGAGATAAGCAAATTTTAAGATTAAAGTTAGAATACCATTTGCGCTTTTGGGCACACAGCTTTTTTCAGTCCACTTGTTAAATAATATTGATGCGCAAACAATGAATAGCCCAAAAATCAAACGAAGCACAACTGTCTTACAAAAAAAAAAAAATCCTAATAATGACGCTCAAACGACAACCGGCGATACTCAATTACATAATTGTGTGTTCTGAGTACGCCATTCACGTCTGCGTTTATTAATAAACACAAGTTTCTCATATTAGTATTAACTTTTGTTTTTATGAGTGCGTTTGCGACTACCTACTCAAATTAAATCAACTTGGTATATAGATATGAACACGGCTAAAACTGTGAGCGCGCGTGGCGTCGGATAGACGCGTTTCTACTTTGGTCTCCTGCCTTTATAAATGCCTACAAATATAACAGCTTTTTCTTTTTTTTTATACTATCACGCGTTGTTCTTCTAAAATTTAAAAATCTTGTCATTGTAAATTTAATACTATTATTTTTATTAATATGTTTTTTATTTATCTAACAAAATTGTAATTTTTAACGTACCTCAAGGTATACTATAATTAGTAATTACTATTACTAGCAAAGTGAATTAATTTTTGTATTTTTTATGTATGTTTTTATTTTAAGAGTATTCCTAAGTTCTTTTTTATTTTGTAAACATTTAGGCAAGTGCAACACCTTTGTAAATTTGGACAATTATAAAAAAAAATTAAAAATATCCTATGTATTGTACTTTTTCTTAAAACAGAAAATTATTTTCTTGGAATATAATATTATAGCTTATAATGAATATATAGACAATAGACAATAGTTTAGTGATTAGTGGAGACTGAAGGGTATACAGATGTATTATGTATACTGTATTCATAATGAAATCGTACCCCGATCAGTCGACCTGCATGTGCATATAAGAGACTTGAAGCTTCAGTACACGGCAGGCATATGGATGGTAGACTCTAGTAGGACAGTATAAAATGACCTTATTTTAAATAGATAATACGCCCATCTAAGTATAGGTACTCACTTCTCAAATTGATAAAATTGTAAATAAATAATAAAGATAAAATAAAAATGAAACGCAGCTTGCAGCTATACCTACTGTCGTCAGGCTCGTCAGCTATTATTTAAGAATACCTATCAAGTATAGTTATAATAGCTATACGAATATAGGTAAGTATCTACAGAAAAACATAGCTGAAAAATGAAAATACATACAATAAAGTGCAAAAATCTTATTTGAGAACAACATTGTTGTCAAAGCAATACAATATTTTTACATTCCCGTTGAATTTGATAGATCAATAACGATTTGTATACTTCAGTCTTACAAAACATTTATAGGTAGGTAACCTTAAACCTGTTATATTAATATTATTCAACTTTCAGTTGGTATGTATTTTATTTTATATATTTGTTATGCGTTAAGTTATTATTATAATTTATGGTTATAATGTGATATATTTTACTATCTAGAGATAAGCGATTGATAGAATCCGTTTCAATGTTTCATTATTTAAAAAAAAAATGAAATATATGATTAATTAAGTCTAGCCTGTCCTTCCTAGTTCCTACTGTCCTTTTTACGACTAAAAATTAATTTTCAGTTTAATAATAGAGCTTTTAAATAATATATTAAAATAAATAAATGAAAATGGTAGTATTACATTATTTTTATGGAAAAATAGTAAAAATTATAAGTACATAATTATTAATATCTAACGAATATAGGTACCTACCTGTACATTTAAAATGATCGTTAATTTTATAATTTAAAATAAAATAAAATCTCAATTTAATATTCTGCAGAGCGGTGCGATAAATTTATTAATTTTATAATGATGTGTGTTTCTATTATTATTATTTTTTGTCTGTATATACATAATACATACATAAGTAGTCGAAAAAATAGTACAATTTTGAATATTGAGGATGATTTTGGATAGTAAATAGGATCTAGTTTGTACTTAAGAAAGGTACCTACCTAATATTTACCAGTATTTTTTAAAATAATTGTAAAAATAAACAAAAAATTATGAAAAGGCGGGAATATTTTATGAATATCCAATTTTCAATAAAATTGATTTCTATACATTATTTAATTTTAAAAATATTTTGACATTTTTTAAGCTATTTATTTGAAATTAAAATTGTTTTAGTTATTTTAATAAATTTCGATAAAAATGTCTTTAAAATGGGTATAAAATATAAATGTTTACATTGAATACAAAGTTTTTAATAAATTGTTGATTTTCAAATTGAAAAGTATCAGAAATGGGTGCTAGTGTAGCATGCGATCTACCACTTACGAGTGCTCTACCTGTGATTTACCCATTACCTAGTGGCTGTGGGTTCAATAATTCTGGCCCGATAATATTTTAGGTATAGGTTAGTTGCGGCCCGAGTAATTATCATTACCTATGTACCTTACATATATAATATATAATAATATACTAATATAGGGAGATTGTAAACTCCGCCCGAAATTAACAGGTAAAAATAAGGTCTATGGTAAATTCCGCCCGAAAAAATATACAAGTACAAAAAGGTATATGTAAATTCCGCCCAAAAAAATATGCAGGTACAAAAATGGATTTTTAAATTCCGCCCAGAAAAATAAATATTTTTAAACTAAGTGTTTTGTGACTGTGCGACGAGACCGTACTATTCGCGACGCGGCGTGTTATATAATATTAAATTTGGTAGTTCCAAATTTTCGATTTTTGTCATTGACTTCGAAAACGCTATACACAATGCATGTAAATCCATCTGGCCAAATATTCAAATATATGGTTGTCGCTTTCATTTATTACAATCGCGGTATAGGTATGTGCAAACAATAGGATTAAGTGTAGAATATAAATTAAATTAGAAATTGGATAATTAAATGTTTCGGATTAGATTTCTTAGAACCCGAGATGGTTTTTGATTATTTTGAAGTATTTTTAATAAGTTCTAAGCCAAATGACCATAGATTAACACAATTTTCAAATTATTTATTTAATAATTATATGAGTAATGACGCATCTTTTCTCCCAAACATATGGGCTGCTGCTACAGCAGATTTGAACAGAATGATCAATGCTTGTGAGTCGTTCCATTCTCATTTTAATAAAAGTTTTAATTATAATCATCTTCATATTTTTATATTTTTAGAAAAGCTTAAAGAAATTCAACTAGAAAATTACATTAAAAAAAACAGCATAAATGACCCAAAAAAATTTAGAAATTTGAAATAAAAAAAAAATAACATATTCACACACAAAATTTAATTATAAAGTATAAAAATAATGAAATATCTATAGACGAGTATGTAGGAAACGTGGCTCATTATTTTGGGGAGATTGACAAAAACAAATAATTTAATTTGATTGATTTACAATTTGTATTTTAGATTATTATATTTTGACTCGTCTTTATTATTATAAATTTATAAATATAATTTTTTTTACGATTTTACGATAATTATGTTTAAATTCTTACTAGTAAATATTATTATAATGAATTATTATTATTTTTACGATTTTTAGTAATTTTATATGATAAAGGTATATAACTTAATATGTTGTAATTATTGACTTTTTATGTGAAATATATATTTATTTAACTAATTATAAATTAAAATGATTAATCTATGTTATGTTAATAATAATATGTAAGACATATTTAAAAGTTTGTATATACCTAAACTTATAAGTTATAAGTTATAACTTTTTTTTTCTTACGATTATTTGTATATCTATAGTTATTATCTTTTGTCTTTATTTATTTTTCGTTTCTGATATTGTATTTTCTAAAAAACTGTAATTAATACATTTATTCTATATAAAAGCTTATTAAATATGGTTTTGATTGAAAAATACAAAACTTTTTTTTTGGGCGGAATTTACATGTACCTTTTTTTACCTGAATTTTTTTTCGTGCGGAATTTACATGAACCTATTTTTACCTGAATTTTTTTTCGGGTGGAATTTACCATTTTCGGGCGGAATTTACATGCGCCCCTAATATAATATAATATAATATAATAATATAATAATAATACCTACCTATTACCAAGAATGGGCAAGCTAACGATTTTTTTTTAACTTGATAAGTTAAATTATTTTAAAATAATAAAGTTAAGTTAAAAGTTACTCATATTTTTTTGTTAAATCTTTAAGTTAAATGATAACTTTGAAAAAAATGTAACTTTATCAAAAAACCTACTTTTCTAAAAACCTTATTCAAAAATTTGCATTATTCTTTGGACGAAAATTAACGTAATTTAGATATTTTTGAATAAAATTAACTTGAAGTTAACACGTTAAACTTTAAAAAAGTAATTTATTTAAGTTAAAAGTTAATTTGAATAAAAAAATTTAATGCCCAGCCTTGCCTATTTACTTATGCCCTGGCAGATGCGGTGTTGGATATACATAGCGATGACCGAATAACGCTAAACGAAATATTCAACACGTATGATTTTATTAAATATTGATAACTATGATTATCGATAACATGAGCGAAAATAAAGATAATTTTGATTTAGTTAAACCGTTAAGTTTTAAGTTTTTCACGTAGATCGCACGCTACACCAGAAACGAGATGGTAGATCGCACGCTACATTAGTACCCAGAAATGTTATCATAATATTTTTTATATAAGCATTTAAAGTTAGATTTTTAACAAAATGATCGTAAAAATTTTATTAATATACTGTAATACTAAAAGTAAATAAATTTCTCTAATAGCTATACCAAAAATATATCATGAAATATTTAAATAACTATAAGTTTTTTACTATGCGTTATTTTGAAAAAAGGATATGAGGTTGTCTCCAAAATATTGTTTACTTTAAAATTTGTTATAGGTGATTTTGCTCTAAATCCACTATAGAACGAGTAATCACTATTCTCCATAAGGATGTTTTTACACTTCAAAATTTGTGGTATCACGTCCTCTTAAGTGATATAGGTGCTAAACCGTCTCATCTGCTCAAAATAATTTTTTGTTTACTATAATATATCGTTGAACTCAAAATGTACACAATCATAATAACAGTGATCCATTCGACACCTAATATATATTATAGCAGAGCGATACCCACTTTTCTGCTTTTTTTAAAATTCATTTTTTAGATTGAACAGCCTTAATTAATGCTAAACTCTTGACAGCATTTAAGTAATTGCATTTTTACCACAAATCGCCTAATACTATGTTTTAATGATTAATGGTGACATTATCTATCACATTCACATTCATGTATTGTCTAGTCAAAAAACTAAATCACTTTCAAACAGTTTTCTATTAATGTTGTTTTCTTCACATTATATTTAAAAAAAAAATTATGACCCCCAAAACCCCTTTAAAATATAGTAAAAACATATAAAATGTATAGATTATTTTTGATATTTTTAAATAAAAATAAAATTTTCTTATCATACAGTTTTCCCTATTTTGAATATTTATATAATAAAATATCTGTAATATATATTTTTATATCAATTAAAATTAAAAAAAATATGTTATTTTAAGTAGAACTTAAATATAGGTACAATATTTATAGAGATCTGCAAGAAAAACTAGCAAGATATAACTAAAAATAAGTTTAGAATGAGTAATGTACTAATGTATAATATATACCAGTGCAGCATTGTATATTTTGTAATTACAAATTATTATGACAATACCATTTATAATACGAATATATGTTTATTGATTGAAACTATTTAAAGTATTCAAAAATTGACCAGTGATCATTATATAATAAAAATTTACAGATGAAAATGTAGCTATACTATTACATTTAAAATTAATGAAAGTGTAACTTGAAGGTACATATTATTATGGTAGTCACAATTTTATGTTTTAATGCTTTAAGTTTTACTTTTTTTTTAAATACTTTTCATAGTTTAGCCAACAAGACTTAGAGAAAAAAAAAATTAAAAATAAAATTAAAACCTATTATTTATTTAATTTGGTTTTGGAAATTACTTTTGATATGAATATATTTCAAACAATTAATTAATATAAATATTGAGAACTTAGTATTTTAAAAATGTAAATTTTTAACTAATATTTTGTATTTTAAATAATATATTAATACTCTAATATTGATCTAAATTGGTAACAGTAAAGGTATTCAAAAAGTATAAGATAACATTTAAGTTATTAATATTTATGTAAATATAGAATATTATTATTAATAATAAGTATATTATAATTTACAACAATAATAAAAACAACAAATTTTTTTATGGTGTGGTGAATACATAATATGCATGTTAAAATAATTTATTTCATTACATACACAATAAAAAATGTTATGAGATATTATCTCGGCACCTAGTAGGTAGTTAGATGAATAATGGAATGTTCATTACACAAAAATAAAATAAAAATATTTAAACATCTACTATCTATAGTGGACACTAATCTCTTATATAAACCAATACAATTATAACTAATAAAACATATATATTTTATATCTTAAAAAGTACATTATTTTTGTAGCTCAACAATTCAACCATAGAAATCTTACTTTTAGTTACTTTTAGCTATATGTATAAATCAAAATGTAATAACTTTGCATCAAATAGTTTATTTACCTAAGTTTAATGAGGATGATTGGACACATTATATGGTAACTGAAAAAAAATGATTGAATATTGCGAATAATGTAAACATTCATTTGATTTTATATTAATTACTATAAGAGTTTGAAGTACAGTTATTTTTTAATAATTTAAATAATTATTTAATATCCTTGAAGAGTGTCTAATTCATATTATATATTAGAAGCAAAATATATTTAATATTATTTCAATTAAAATAACAAATCTTCATCTCCTTCATCCAACATGTTACCATAATTAGCTTCTTTCTGGTCTTTCTTAAGTTGTTCTTTCTTCTTATTGGCAATTTTCTTCTTATCTTGAATCTTCTTTAACCTTAATAATACAAATATATATTGCATAAAAAAATTTTTTTTTAGTATTCATTCTTAAAATATATAAATTATTTTTATTTTAAAGAAGTTTTTTGTTTATAATAAAATAATTAGTTATATTATATTCACATATTATATTTAATAAATTTGTTTTTCAAGAGTAAATTATAAAATATATACTATATTAAAGTTGAGAACTGCACATGATGGCTGACTTGTGTGCAGAGATGTGATATTAGTACACAGCAGAAATATAGATTGTCAACTATGTGGGGGTAAATAGAGGAAGTTGTTAGATTGAAAAAAACTGATCGTCTCTGAATTCAGTTCTCAACTTGATAAAAGTATATAACATAAAATATATACCTGTAAAATTCTTCTCGTTCTAATTCGTCAAGCTCAGAAATAATATACGCAAGTGTTTTCTCAATCCTGGGTATGATAACTAGAAAAAGAATTATAAAATTAGATTCATAATACATAAAAAAACACACAATACAACATACAAGAAGAAAATATACTTCAATTCAAATACATACCATGTTCAATAGCATTGACTCTTCTATTTGTTATTTTAATAACATCATCTAGTGTAACAAAAGATGTTTGCAATGATGCTAATTCAACCAAGAGCTTAATTGCAGTTTGATAATTTTTTTTAAGTTTAGCCAACTGTTGACCCCCTCTAGCCAAACCCGCTAATTCATAAGTGTCTGTACCATCCTGGTAACTTTCAAAAACAGGCAATGTCACACCTAAATTAAATATATTTATTAATAAAGTTTTAAAATATAATACAAATATTTTTTTTTTATTACCAGCAACATTATCTTTTTTGGTACGTATTTTTATTTGAGCTTTCGTTACATTTTGCAAGACAACTTGATTAAAATCACCAGTAGTAAATTTTGCTTCGGCCAAAGAAAATGCTGCTTCTTTCATTACCTCACCCATCAATGTCTTTGTCTACAAATAAGATAGTTGTTTAATATTTACAAGTTTTTAGTTCAGAAAATGATTGTGAATAATATTTAATTGTACCTGAATAATTTTACCAAGAATCAAACGAAATCTCATTTGTAAAGCATCGGCTTTTTTTTTTAACAAACTATGACCTTTTTGTGCTCCCATAAGACGCCCTTTCATCATTGTTTGAGCACTAAAACATAATTTTAAAATTATAATTGCATTTCAGGAACAGCAATACAGTACATAATGCTATAATAGGAATAGGAATTTTAAAATCAGTTTCTTCTATTTTAGACATAGTGTATCAAATGTATCAATAGACAACAATCAATGATCAATGTTGTTAATGATTATGATGAATTATTATATCTATAGTTTGATTAAATTAGTATAGTTTTGAAAAAAAATAGCGAATGTTTTATTGCCTCAGCCATTATTTAAATACAAATTATATTTAAGCAATGCCTCAACAGACAACGCCCAAATTCGATATCTTATCAGTTGATTTACTCACCCACGAGATGGAAATATTGGCAATTTGTCTTTTCCCGACATGATGAATAACTTATTTCTTTAAAAATTAATATAATAAATAATAATAGATAAGATCTTAAAACTGTAAAATCGAGTAACTGTTAAATAACATGTCGAACTTATGAAACGAATTTATGTTTAGCGAGCTCCTTAAAATTTTAGAAATCTGCTGCTGATTTTTGTGCTAGTGTAGGTGCTGCGGTGTGGCAGTGGCCAGTGAGCACTAAACCTAAACAGTATAGTGTGTACACAAACGCAAATACACAATTCACTAATACAAATAATACAATACAGCATACAGTACAAAATTATAATAATACTAGTAATACTACTATAGTCATGACTATAGTATTATATTTTATAGGTGGAGCTAAAAGATTCGAGTAAAACAGCTGATCAATGATAACAAAATTGAAATATTATCTCTCACGTTGATTATTCAAATATCGAATATCCATTATCCATCGGAGTAACCACGGGACACGGACTTCACAGTTCACAAGACCGCGAGTAACTCTCAGACTAAGATCTATCTTATTTTAATCCTTGTCTCACCCATACAGTAATTTATTATTACTTACATAATATAATATGTGTCTCACAGATCTCACAAAATCTAATAACCGCTTTATCATGGTGCAAAATCGCGGGAATTCGAAAAAACCAGAGTTAAAATTTGATAACAAATTTGATAATATCACAAAATATTTTTAAATTCAATCCGAGTACCTAAGTTTTAATTGTAATTATTATTTTTTTAAGTCTATGGTCCACTGTCACATATTATAATATTATATTTTAATATAAGACTGAGTATACTACATAACATGTATTTTTAAAAATTATTATTATAAAAAGATAACTAATTTTTAGACAAAATAATGAAGTTTCGCGGAAAAATCATTGATCCACATTGCATGAAACAGTTCTACAGTAAATATAAAATATCATACCTAGTATTTTTATTTTTAAATTTAAAACATTTTTTTTTTCAACTTAGGCATTGTTATTATTTTATCTAAGTTATGTAGAAATGTAGTTTTAAGACTGAGTTCTACTAAATTATACTTAATTGCTCCAAATGAATCAAACAGTAATCAAATCAGTGTTTGGTCTGTATTAGACCAACAATCATTTTTTAAAGACTATGACATGATTGGTGAAACGGAATCTAATGAAATTTTATTCAGTTTACCAATTGGTATGTATTATTATATTATATTTGATGTATTTAGTGATAACTTTACTATAATTGAATGGAAAAGTAGCTGATATTGTGAATAAATTGTATTCTACTTTTACTTTTACCATTTAAAATGATATAAATGTTACTTTAAATTTATTCCAGTACACTATACATTCTAATTAGTCTGTTTCATAAAGACATTTATTATGAATGTAATAAATTAGGTTTAGAATTTTAAAAAAAATACTTGTATTTATAAAGTACTTATATATATTTAATATTTGACAATTATTCAAAAACTGCCTTACAAATTAAATCAAAAATTTCAAATGAAATTAATAATTGTTTATATGTTTATAATTCAATCATTAATACTATTTAAAGAGATAATATCCACGCTACTTATTAATTTATTTTACCCAAAAATGATTTACTTGACATGTCATGCATAACACTTTATGACCTTTTGAATACTAGAATTTTATTTTCTACTGTAGAAAAGGTAGTAAAAAAAATTATTTTTAGATGTTTCCAGTCATGCGGTGAAGTTAGAAATAGGTTTAAATTTAAATTTTCCTCCAGAAGACATAATTACTATGGTTAATTTCATAAAAATACTATTTTAGAAAATTAAAGTAGTAGTGTATTGTGTTTAAGTAATATTTAATTCAAATTAAATTGTTTCTGTTTAAAAATAAAATTTACAAAATAAAGAAAATCCAATGTCAACTTAAGGTTGCTAACTTGCTAATGTTATTATTTGAAAATATTTATAACTATTGAATGATATACAATTATTTGTTTGGTATAAATTAATCAATATTTATTTTTTTTATTTTAGATATGCTTGCATCTTCATTGAGTTCAGCAAAACAAACAAACTTAAAAACTCTAAAGATGAAACTTACTGATAAACTATCTCCGTGTCTAACTATTGAATTGGATCTGGTTATTATATTTATAAATAATATGGTCATCAATTAAATATCTGTTTAAACAGTGATGTTGCAAACTACTAATTAGTAATTAATGGGCTATCTGTTTATTTTTCACCCAACTCCTACTAACTTAATTTGATATTAACTGGCTCAGTCAACTTTAATGAAATATTTAAATTAGTACCTATTTAAATTCTGTTGTATTACTAACTATATAAATGATTTATTTACTATTTATTTTTTTATTATTTATTTAATTATTGGTATTAAATAAATAAACATGTTTATAACTAATAAATAATAATAATAATATTAAGAAAACATTTTCTAAATATAATATTGCATAATAGTTAGTAGTGTCAGTATAGTTTATTTACTTAAACATTAAAGATGATATTAAAATATACTTCAATTGCTTCATCGATGTTAATTGTGTTTAATAAAACATTTTTGGTTGTTAATAACACTAAACTTTTTATTTGGTAGCAAATCATTGTGGATCAAATTTTTGTTTTCATATAATGTTTTATTATTTTCTTCATAATAAATGTATGTTATATGATGTAATTTTTCTAAGCTAAGTCTAGATTGTAATTTATTAAAATAAGAAACAAAAATTTCTTGTTCAGATTTAATTGCAATTCTATAAATTTCTGGAATTCCGTGCACAACACATTAAATTCATCTTTAGTCAAGGAATTTCCATTACTTGCTCTTAGTTATTTGATATATTATGAATTATGATAGTTTATTTAATCCATGATATAATACTAATATAGTCTGATATACATTATTTATACTTTAGGAGTCTCAAGTATCTAGTAAACAGTTGTGTACTCATGATATTCCAGTTACTGTTATACTCCCAAAAGATTGGTCAGAGTACAAGGAGCCAACCATACCTGCTCATAATGTAATATTATTAACATGTTTTTAATTAATTTTACTTATCATTAAATATTTTATATTTAAAACAAAAAAAAAATAACATTAACAATATTTTGGGTGTTATTTTTTAAAGTAAAATACTTATACTTTTACTAATTTATTAAATGTGTGATTTAATTTAGATTAGTGTTGTTATGCCATCAATACGAGTAGTACGGCATATTGTTGATAAAATGAAACGTATTGGTCCTAGGTTAATGGTATCATTGGATGCTTCTGGGAAAATGGTTTTAGGAGTTTCAAATTTATCAGCCACAGTTGACACACATTTTATAGGTCTTGAGATAGTTAATGTACAAAATTCAACTGGTAAGTTCAAAACATTACAAATAAAATTTATCACATTACGTGTACACAAATGTATACTCAAAATAAATTTATTATCCAAACATTTTTTTGTAGGAATTTTTTTTTCCATACCAAACCAAACTTGGATTTAAATTTTTAATAAATCAACTATAAATTTTTATTATTTATGGTAAAAATTAAAATTATTAACCTCTAAAATAATTTATGTTAATGTTTTAATTATTAAAATTATAATATTTATTTATGCATATAAAATATAGGTATATAATAAAAATGTTACATGTTGTACCTGTAGAATTAGACCAAAAAATACTTATATTAGTATATAAAAAAATATATTTACCATTTGTCAATTCAACAAACATTGGTTCATTTTTTGTAAAATCTGTAAAATTTACTGGAAAGTACTTAATTTATACTATATATTTTATAAATTTGCTGAACAATAAGCAATAAAGGTATATTATCAAGGTAAGGTTATTAAAAAAAACATGTTTATAAAAAAATATTATATTTAAAAGTATATTTTAATTATTTTTTTTACTGTAATTCATGAAAAATATTTTTGCAATTAAGTATTCTATACTATATATTTTGTTGATTTAACAAATGGTAAGCAATAGAGATATAAAAATAACGTAAGTGTTCTAAAATTAATGAACTATATACCAACTAATTTTATTCACATTTCCTATTTAACAAAGTACTAGCTCCTAGCATCACTGGTTTGTGATAAACATCTTGATCATCTAAAAAATTTTAAAATATACTACAACTACTTGTACTTATGGAGTTACTTCAAGCAATTGTTCTTAACATTGTTTTATTAAATTACCTCTTTTATATACTTTGCCTTTTAAATAATTAGACAATAAATAAATATTTTGATCTTGTAATGTAATATTATACTCATAGTTTATTTATTATTCAACTACAATAATATTTATTCATTGATTTCAGATAAAGAAAATAAATATTCGACAATAGTTGATATCAAAAAATTTTCACAATTTTTAAATTGTGAAACATTAAACTTGTCAAAAATATTATGTCATGTAGTAGAAGGACTGCTGTTACATTGCTCGATTGAAGAAGACGAATATGTATTACACTATTTCTTGAGTGGTATTGATGATTAATGTAAAAATATTAAATTTGTAAATAAATAATTTTTTATAATTTATATCTATAATATTTTAAAGTATTATCTTATTTTGATCCAATATCTATAATTTAAATTTTAAAAGAACACAAACAAGTTACTATTTAAAGTATATATTTTAGAAGCTTAAAACACTTAAAATAAGGAATTAAAATGAAATATTATTTTTTGTATGCTATATTATTAGCTGTAAGTTTTATGGTAGTGTTATTTAATTAATTCAAAGAATTCCCATCAATTAAAATAAAAATACAAGTTTAAATGAAATAGTACAATAGTCTAAGAGGACTGTGGTCTCTTAGGACTGAATATCTATGGTACCTGTACCGGCTGTACCTACACCTGAATATGCTGTTTAATGGACACCCTTATTTATAGTGTCCACCTAGACTGAATACTGGCATGTATATAATTTTTCAATATTCTTGTTGTAATTATTTATATGTGTAAATTGCAGATTTCTAAACTAAAAATCCTAATTTGACAGGCTCATTTATTGGTGTCGTCTCAGATTCATCAGTTAATTATTTAGTTTCAAATTGTACTCAAAAACAATATTCTTACTAAGGTAAAATCCTTTCTATATAGTAATCAATTTAATTAAATTATTAAATCCATGAGTCATAGGTAGTAGTGTAGTACTAAATAAGTACCTACCTATAAGTTTGATTGAAGTTCTTTGCTGAACTACCTACTCATATAAATAGATATGTAATTATTTCAGGGCTTAGCACCCGAATCATTTATTCGGGTTTCGGGTGCTGGATGTATTCGGGTGTTCAAACACTAGAATAAAAAATCTAAACAAACATTTGGGTTTTCAAAACCGATATTATTCGGATTAATATTGGTTAATACGGGTCTTGAGTGATCTGGAAAAAACATAGCTTTTAATGACCCTCCCTCCGTAATTATTGAATTTACCTATGATTAATTGTAAGATCGTTCATGTTATTATTATTATTAATTATTTAACTCTACAAAATTGAATTCACCACAAGAAATACATACAAAATGATAAATCTCATGAAGATTGAAAAAATTAAAAAAATTAATCGGGTTTCAGGTTAACCTGAATGATTTATTCGGGTTTTGGTTAATATGAGTGCTATGAAAACAGAATTATTCGGGTTATATGGGTTTCGGGTGTTTGATTTTTTAGGGGTGTTTAAGGGTGTTAGGGGTTCGGGTTAATTCAGGTGCAAGGCCCTGAATTATTTTAAATAGTGTCTTATCCCTTAGATTCTTTTAGTTCTGGAAATTGTTATAATAATCTGAATATTCTAAATGTATCGGAAATTATAAAAATTATTTAGGAATATATTTATATATTCAAATTATTCTAGTTTATATTATAGTTCTTTGAACACAACTATATGGTTGCTGAAAAATCGATAAAACATAGGTACTTAGTATATGAATATTATGTCACACACCTATTCACATACAACTGATAATTGGTATATTATTGTTAATTAATGGCTTTAAATACCTATAGGTACACTAAAACCGATTTCTCAAGTTGTAATTGTCCTATTACTATAATTTACTGTTCGATTTTCGATTGACATTTAAAGTGTTTTCCTTTTATAAATTCCCTAATCGGAATTTCCTTTAGATTATGAACTATATTTATGGTATATCTTAGTCCGTGTCGGAGGATGAGCTTAATGAGTATAATATCTATAACATAGCACAACCGCATAACCATAACGAATTTTTAATTTAATAACTGATTACTGACAAAAAATATATTTAGATACCTGCTAGCCGCTCTCGTGTACCTATAGCCTATAGGCACAATGCTTCAATCAACTGTGCCACTGTGGTCTACTGTTATGCTGTATGAAGATGTCCAATGTCAACTTTTGAGTGCAAATGACGCGATTGTGGTATAGGTACAATTCATTTTTATAATTCATCGTTATTCGTGTAAATAACCCAGTGTCCCGGACTCCCGGTATCTATATCATGTAGACTACATGTCGCATATCTTGTATTTATAGTAGCATTTTACACTTTTACAGCAGATCCCCAATGTTTCGCGTCATTCTATAAAAATAAATAATTAACTCTATAGCTATTGTCTATTAGTTAATCAATACTCTTAATGTTGTTTTTAAAACAGTAATTGGAGAAAAAAATAACAATAACATTAATAACAACTTGGATTATTCACATTAACCCAATAACCCCTTTTTGATTACTCTCCGAAGTGTTAAGAAAATTATTGGTAAATTGTTCGTTTACTGTTCGTTCTTTCCGGTGCTCAACACCGCTTTCAAGAGTCGACGGAGTCGCTCAACGAGATCGTTACTTTGCAGAATGGTTGAAAATATTATAATACAGTGTTGGAATCTAAACGTAGTTCAAAAAGCTTGGAATAACTCTGACTAAACTGTCTGTCTTAGTCTGGACACTAAATCAAAAGAACCACTGCGTGACTAACTTCTCTGGGACTAAGTGCATTGATATATCAGCTAATGACCATGCTTACGTCATCTATCCAGTGATTGAATTGGGAGTGGACGTGGGGGACGGAATCCGCCTTCTTTTTTATTTTTTTTTTAGCATATACCCCTTTTATTTATTTGAAACGGAACGCTGGAAACGCAACATTTGCTGTAGTGAATTTGTAAATCATCAGTTTTTTCTGATTCAAAATATACCTAAAACCTATAGCTATAATATTTGTATATTTGTATTTTGTATCGACTATGAAAAACAAATTGGTTAATAATAATGGGTAATTTATATAACTAATTGTTAAGCTGCGGCGATTACACCTATATAGACCTTTATTCTATGTGACCACCGCGATCTTAGATATTGTGAACGTGACTATTTTTCACTTTTATTATAATAATATATAAAAAAAGATATCAAATCTATGAGTGTTTTTTCAACAAATTTTACACTAATTCACTTTTAACATCAATTGGCCACAGTTGAGTTAATTGCTCATATTTTATAGGAAATCTATAAAAAAAATATATAAATTCATAACTATAGGTGTTCATAAATAATAAACTTAACTAAATGAACGTGGATTTATTACTAAAAAAGATCTTGTATAATATACAGTTAGTATACCTACGTTAGAATTTTACAAATACTAAAAAAAAAAATTAACGTTTTCGTAATGTGTACAATATGTTTCAAACAGATTCGTATGTCATTCAACGACTTCGCAGCCACCGAATAATCGGATCAGAATCAAATCGCACGCGTTGTCAGAGCATTACAGCGGCACACGAGACGGGCAGCTCAAACGAGAGCGATATACCCGTAACGTGGAACTCTGACGAGTCACTGGAACTGTGCCATATGCTCGCTAGATCCGACGTACGCGCGACTTGTCATTTCTGCGGAACGTAACCCGCCGTAGCTCTGCGCATATGTCGACAATGAAGATTATGCACAGGGAAACGGGGTTTTACGAATATACATTCTGTTTGGGAAATATGCTTGAACACTTACGAATAACGTATTCCTACGAATGACTATCGCATAACACGGAAACAGAAAAAATAAAATATGAATATAATCACTATTTAATAATACGAGTACAAGCAATGTAATTTGCAGGCAACATAATATGTTAAAGATAAAATAATGTAGATACCATCAGATGCCTTCCCTAATCGCGCAAGTCTGCCCGGGGTGGGTCTTGCTACGACGGAAGAAAGACAGTGAATGTGAATGCTGGTCGTTTCACCGGGCCTTTTATATCCGGTGTTCTGTGACAGATAACAAGAAACCGTAGAAACCCCAATAGTGTAATCACCGATAAACGCACAATTTAAATAAAATAATAAAAATTTAAAATAGTAATATTAATAATAATAATAAGATTAGGAATAAGAATAATAAAAAGGAAAAGAAGAATCTAGAACCTTATCCGTGCATCCCCCCTCCCGGTCCCACACCGAACGGAAAAATCCCTCCTCTCAGACAAAAAATTAAAAGTTGAAATATTAAACAATTATTTATTATGTACAAACTTTTCACGGGATTTTAAGACTTTTCCAGAGTTTTTTCCAACGCATTCTTTCGTATTCGCGTAGTTTGCGTCTTTTGAAAGCCGTGCGTGTATACGATTTTTTCGCCGTTTGCGTTCACAGCGGTTGCGATCAAGGTAACGAGTACGACCGCCGACGACAGTCCCCCGGACATTTTTCTTCGATTTTTATTTTCATACATAGGAATATAGGATCGCGGACGCCGATCGATGTTCGTTATATTTATTCTATTGTTATTGCTAAAATGTACACGTATATTATAATATACCTACGTTTGATTCGGAGCCCATTTTTCGATGTACAATACTGTTTTTTTTTTTTATTCAATAAATTGCATTATGTATTTATATTATTTTTGTTGTTCTCGGTAGCTAAACTTTTACGTCATACTTATATCTTCAACCACGGGTTGTGCTATATACCATAAAAGCGTTTCTCGACGTTTGTGTCGCACAATACTGCATTTATGTACATGAGTGTATTGATGTATATGTCGTAGGCCATATGGAAAATTAGTTTTTTTACAAAAAGACTAGGCTCTTTGCAATGAGGTAGCCCGTTTGCGAACTACTCATTATTTTTCCAAACAGCCTGCTGTTTTTCAGGCTCATTACAAACATACTAACAGCAGTTAGGCCTTTTAAGAACTACAATCATTTTATGGTAAAAACCATTTTAATTATTTTATTTTAAAGGTTATTGATAATAATTAATAGCACAGTACAATATATGTAACATGTAACATTATTATTTATTACTTATTACTTATTAATTTTGTACAGTCGTTGACCGTTGAATTATTATAATTATTATTATTAATATTATTATAAATTACTAACAAAAAAAAAAAAAACTGTAAAGTATTAAATTAAATTGAAATATTACAAAAAATATTACATTACAATATTAAGTATTATATAAATAATAATGTTACATGTTACATATATTGTACTGTGTTTATTATAAATAACCCTTAAAATAAAATAATTAAAATGGTTTTTACCATAAAATGATTGTAGTTCTTAAAAGGCCTAACTGCTGTAGTGCTATTAGTATGTTTGTAATGAGCCTGAAAAACGGCAGGCTGTTTGGAAAAATAATAAGTAGTTCGCAAACGGGCTACTTCATTGCAAAGAGCCTAGTCTTTTTGCAAAAGAACTAATTTTCCATATGGTCTACGACATATATATTATGTAATAATACATGATAAGTTTTTTGTAGGTGTATTTATGAGTTATTAATAACATGTTATATACCTTTATAAATCGTAATTTAAATTTTAATGTCATTGGATGATGTGTAATAAATAAATAAGTGTTTCTTTATTTTAAAATATTTTTATATAATAAATTTAATGATTTTTGGGGATTATGGGTGGCTGAAGTTGATGTGGGGGGCTTTGCTTCGCAGTCCGCAGAGCAATGTGATATTGAATTTTTTGTGGAATGCTCGTTCATCTAACATCCACTGAGTTCCCCTTCTAGTTTTTTTTCCAAATCATGCACTGCATCTATCGGACTCTACTCGTATACACTATACACTATGCCAACTTGATTATTATTAATATATACGACAAAAACTATTTCCTACTTCTAAAATTCCAATTTTTGTAATTCATTGAAATATTAACTTTTAATCCTATCCATATATGTATATATAAAATACATATTGTATTTACAACGATAAAAAATATGAGGTCTGATGATAAAGAAATTGGCTTGCCGTTTAAATTTTGCAATCATATTAAAAAATAACTGAAATAAGTGTTGGTATTTAACATAAATTTAATAATTTCCAACAAAATGAGTTCAACATTTTGTACATGTAAATAAATCTTCAATGAATGAGTTTTTGGCGTATATATAGGTATCGTGACAGAAAACAATTTTAAAAAAGGCTCCACCAATGACGTTGAATAAAATTGGAAAGTAAGTACTCATTCATTAATTAGGAATATATTTTTTGGATACTTACAGAATATATTTTAAACATTTAAACGCGTTTATTATGATTTTACTGCTAACTTAAAAGGGAAACTAACAATTAGGTATCTACTTATATGTGTTAAGTGGTTTAATTCCGACTTAAATACGAGCAGAGCAGAGCGTCATTTGAATAGAATTTATTTAGATAATATATTTTAATTCGAATAAAAAAATGAATCACATAAAAACAAATTTGAACAATTTTCAAACATAATGCTAATACAGAATACAAATATATTCGAATTCTTAACTTTCTAGTTTCTTCTTTAGGTAGTTCTATATTTTTTTCATTTATAGTATTTTTATTTAAAATACATAATAAATAATTTTTTATTCGAATAATATTCAGTAATTTTATCTTAGTTAACATATGGTTGGTATTTTGGCAATTAAAACATTTTCGTATTAAAAAAAACAATAGTTGGTATTGTATTTATTAAGTTCACGGTTGTAAATCTTCTTTTATTTGAAATAAGTAGAAAAATACTATAAATGAAAAAAAATATAGAACTATCTAAAGAAAAAACTAGAAAGAATACATACTTATTCGAATAATTATCTTGATAATATTTTGCCCAACTCTGGGTATCTATACTCTAGACGAAACAAAGTTCACTTACAGTTTACACTGAGTTGCCAGTTGTCAGAAAATAAAACTTCTAAAGTATAAACTTTTAATGGCGTGCCTACTACTATATAGGTACCTACTCGAGCCTAAAATTGTATACGTATTGTGATATTGTATATTATATAAGTATAATATAATATAATGCAATTAATAATACCTAAATTGTTGAACAAATTAGTTATAGATAAAAAATTGTGAAAGCGTAATTTCATTTTGATAGATTATTGTTATTATATAAGTTATTAGTTTATTACTTATCTCTTACTACATATTATTTATATATCCAACTTACTATCCAAGCTGAATACGAATACTATATTATGAAGATAAATTAACTATTAGGTAACTCGTAGGTACATGATCCACAAAAGGGAGAGGGGACCAGGGGAGTCTGTTGTACAGGGGCCAGGCTATTTTAGAAACCCGTTAAATTAATTTATAAATTTTGAAATATTTAGGTATTTATTTATTTTATATTAAATAATAATTTAATTTGCAGGTTAATCATTAATTACCCATAAATTATCGTGTATGTGACACCCGCTTGTAACTATTTTCGATTAGATAAATAATTAGATTTATGCACCTAGCCTCTATAGATTATATTTGATAAGTGGACATTATGCAATGCACTGCATTTTATAGTCACACCGAATCATTTAAATAATATTATAATAATAAAAATGACATTATTCTCAAAATGCTTATTAATAATAAGCATTTTGGAAATATTAATTAAACAATAGCATAATAAATTATTATTTTTGACTTTAATTAATATGGTAAATTTATTATAAGAAATTTTGGATATGGCCCACAAAAATATTTAGTACAACAGTGGCTGAGGGGACTAAATCTTATAAAAGGGCCTGGCGTGTGTATTTAGTACTTTATTATTTTTAATTTTAAAATAGTATCAGTACTTGCTTTAGTAGTTAATTATAGTAATGACGTGCGGACATAATTAGTTAATAAAATCTAAGGAATTGTTAGCACAGATGACAAGTAATATCTCAGGAGTCTAGTATATGTATATCTAATGTTATAAGTATTGAAACAAATTATTATTTATTAATTATTATGTTTGAATAGCCTATCGTTTCTATAACATTGGGCATACACTATACGCGTCTACGCGTATACCTATACACCATAGCATCACCTATTAAACGGTGACGCGGCCGCGTGCGATTAGATTACCTACACGCCTGTAATACGGTATATAATATATTATAATAAATTAAACATTATAAGGTACCAACTATACTAACCGTATTCGTTCTCACGTAGTTGTGTATAGCACCTACAGACAAAGCGGGAATTATTACTAATTATTATTATTATTATTATTGAAAAATGATAGTAACAGTGGCCTAATAATAATAATAATAATAATAATAAAAGTAGCAACAGGTACCTTACTCATGTATTATAGTATACTACGCGTAGACTCGATGATTTGTATTATTTAATTTTATCACGCTATCACAGTTAAACCTATTGATCAGCGGCAGCTGCTGCTAATGCCTACAGCCCCTCCCGCCACCGCGTATTCAAAATACGGCTTATCGACGTATCGAGTGTTCGGTACACACTCCACGTTCATATAACTGGTTGCCGCGACATCAGCAAACTTTTATTTTCCTGCCTACCGTAGTCGAGTGAATCGCGCGCGCGCACCGTACCTATATACCTACGCATAACAGCCGCGCGGTAGGTTTAATAGTCACGGTCGTCCACTGCCGTATTACATGATATTCAATATACATGTGTATGTAGGTAGGTACCCTGTGGTTGATTGCTAACGTTTTTGTTTTTTTTTTTTCTAAATATTTTTCATTTTTCATTTTTTTGTGGTTTTGTAGACATCACAAGACGCGCTGCAGTGTTCGTGGACGGTATACGAAACCATATACCATATCGTATCGCAGCAGTGGCCGATACACGTACCCGTATTTAATAATATAATATAATAATATTATCAATAACCATCGTTATAATGTTCAACGGATATTACGGGTCGACGTCGGAGAGCAGCGACAGCGACGCGCCGATCGACGACGGGTCGTCCGTCAAGACGATGGACCTCAACTACCTGTTGCTGGACGGCGACACCATCCAAAAGCATTTGGTCGACTTGTGCGAGCGCAACCGGCCGGACGGCATCGACACGATGCTGCTCAACCACAACGCCATGCTGTCCCTGCCGCCGGCCATCAATCGGTTCCAGCACCTCCGCGTGCTCGACATCAGCAACAACCGGTTGACGCATGTGCCCGACTTCGTGGCGCGGTTGCCGCTCACCACGCTGGTCGCCAAGAACAACCTGATCGACGACGACGGGTTCCCCAAGGAGTTCGGTTGTGCCGTCCACCTCAAGGTGCTCAACATTAGCGGCAACCGGTTGTCGCACTTTCCCCAACAGTTGCTCTCGGTCACCACTCTCGAGTACCTGTACATGGGCAGCAACAATCTGGTCGAAATACCCAAAGATATCAACAAACTCATCAGGTATCGCATTTACACAACACCCGTTGTATATAACTGGTATTACCTATATAATATTAGTCAGTGTAGAATATGCATAAATATCGTCATAATCGAAGTTTTTTTTGGGTTGCACGATGTTTTTGTGTGTGTTTATTGGTCACGTGTTGGTGATGGTGCTCAAGATTTATGATAACAACCGAATTGCGTTTCTAAAATTGCACAAGAAACGCGATTATAATACGTGCAACAATGATATTTGGGCGCCTGCGCGTGTTGATCGTCGTGTTGATAGTAGGTACCTCGAAGGAACTAGGTATACATCAATGATTGAATAAATATCAATATATTTAAAAGGTATCCCGATTTGCGGTTTTTTTTCATACGATTTCGGTTTGAAGCAAATGCTAAGAATAATTTCTGTAATTTTACGTGCGTTTTCATAATGTACCCGAGGCTTTGTGGGGGTACCTATTTGATATTTACAGTTATATTCACCTAACAGGATGATTAGAATGTGAGACATTTATGGATGATAAGTATACAAAAGTATAATTCGATAAACGCATTTTAACTCGCTTGTAGGTAAGTACGTTATAAATGTAGTTATGTATGGGTCAATGTGAATATCTAACCATAACGTCAACGAAACCAGAGACAAACATTTTCATGTCACTGACCTTGGCCTTTGCAGTCAGACACTCAGACCAAAGTTCTTCAGTTGTTATTCTCGCATAGTCCTATCGGCAAATAAATCAAATGCATTTGTTATTGGTTATTACAACAATATATTAATTATTATTTGAATGATCTTTCGATTTTCGATTTCTTATGTGTATGTTTATAAATTATGTCGAATTACAACTCAATTTAATTATCAAGTCATCAGTTCATCACCACTATAAGACAGCTGAAATAAACACAATAGTTTTAATTTCAGTTGGGAAGGGCAATTAAATTACGATTACAGAGTGAATCTTAGTAGTATCAATAGAAGAACTGTAAATAGAAAAAAAGACCAGATTGATAGCGTTGAGTGGTATTATTTATTAAAATACAAATTAAACAACGCACTAATTTGATAGACTGACGTAAATGAAATAAATGTAACAGTTCATGCATTTGTATTTATTCATTTATATTATATAACATTATATTCTTTGTGCGATAAAAAAAAGAAGAAAATTATGTTCTAGTTTCAGGTGTGTAATTATTAGAGGATTGAGTTAGACGGTGGTTAGGTTGAGGAACATTTAATTAATCATGAAATACATATTAAATTGGATCTATGCCATATATATTGTATATCAGGTACAATATTATATTCCTTTAAAATGTTATACTGTAAATCTGTAAGGAAATTACTTAAATTGCAACTAAATATTTAAAAAAGTCAGTATACTGACATATACTGATATTATATATATCAAAAATGAAATGCAGATATCACCTAATGAAATTTATTTTCGAATTGTGTTAATTTCAAAATATTGTGTAGAGTATAATGATCAGTGATTATAATAAAAAATTAATCGAATTATAAATAAAAAAATAAAAAAATATACTATTAACAATATCATCGTTTACTTATATCACTGTCTAACAAGATTAACATTAAGAAGAAGTTATACCCGCGGTGAGTGTTGTCTCAGTCTTCGTATAACTTTAATATTTGAGTCAATTTCCTTACTATCAAACATAATAGACTTTTATTGATATTTTAACTTTAAAGTGAGTTATGAGCATTTTAAAGTATATTTTTAGTTAAGTTTTTTTTATTTTTTTGTTTATTTTTTACATAACTATAACTCACTTAATAATTAAAATATCAATAAAAGCCTATGCGATGCCCTAGATAATATTATTAGGTTTAAGTACCTTTAAGTTTGATAATAAATAATATATTGACTCTAATATTAAAGCTAACAGTATAAAATTAGCAAATTTGCTGTGTTTTACATTCTTAAGATGAAGAAAACACGTGTGGGTATGATGTCCTCTTTATCTAATAATTATTATATGTAGGTATATAATATATAAAGTACCTACCTATTATCAATTATAATTTTTTTTAAATCATGAACTTAATCGTAGCCGCGGGGGGGGGGGGGGAGGAGAGCAATTACCTTTCCGCGTTCATAGCGGAAAAATATATTAAATTTTAATGAAATTTTAAATTGGAAAAGGAATAAACGTGAATTTCAGCTTAGAAAATTTTAATTATATTAAGTGTATTATACTCTGTATACATATAAAAGCAAAATTATATACAATTTAATCAGTTGTATAATGGTGTAACACGCACGACGTTATGAATTCAAATTTTCCTTTTTATTTACGACGAATAACGGATATAAGAGAATTTTCATTTCTAAGTACATAAATTATTACATACTTGTTTTATGAAAGTATATGTACACGTTTAGAGTCACGGTCGACGAATAGTCGCTTGTTTTGTTGAAGATATATTATTATCGAATTATTATATCATTGTGGATATTAAATATTATATAATAATACTATTTCTAAATTTTAATTAGCTTACAATTTTATTATTAAATAAAAATAGAAATTATTTTATTTTTATAAACCATGAAGACAGTCTTGAGGGTACAGATGTCCAAGTTATGTATTAATATTTTTAGCATCATCAAACTGATGACTTTGTGAAGTTCACAAAAAAGAAAAAGTATTAACTTTGATGATAGTGATGGTGATAAAATGATTTTGTTTTTTTGATCTACTTCATAAGTTTTAATAATTTATAATAAATAATATGATAAAAAATTTGACATGTGTAAACATTTTAAGATATACACTATAAACATGTAATATACTATAATAACACTATAATATTATTGAATATTAGTTGCTGGTTGTCAGCCCCCCCCCCCGACCTGGTAAAATTTTTAGCTACATCCTTGCCAATATATAAGTATACAACTATGAATAATTATTTTTGTCGATAGATCGTCTCTCTTATATTTCCATCTAAAATTGATATGAATCAAGGGTCATTCTTACGTACAGGAACCTTTAACTTTCATTTAATCGACCGTTTGTCATATTTGGGTCGGTTTTTAAATAGTTAAATCACGAAAATATTTTGATCACGTTCCTCATTATATATTTAAGTTTTAGGTGGTCGTACAAGTGTTGCATTGTTTTTGAAAGATTTGTCTTATGATAAATGAGAAAATAAAGCCCGTAAATTAAATGTATAATAAATCTGTAACAATTATTTGTTGCAGTGTTTAAAAATATAATACTTGACAGAATAAACTATTTTAAATTTTCATTTTTACATGGACAAAATAATTTATACATACATTTAGAATATAAAAATTTAAAAAATAAATATAATCCTGTACAATTGTGATTTGTAATATGTACTTAGTCACTAAGTATCTAATAAGTCTATAATATTTTATTATAGGTTGAAGTTCTTGTGTTTGGGTGGAAATCATTTGTCAGATGTACCTGTGACATTGGGTATGTTGGATAATTTGAAAGCGCTTAATTTGAGTGATAACTCATTGGAGAGCTTGCCGCCGGCCATTGCCAATCTCAAACACCTAAAATCATTGATGTTACACAAAAACAGACTTCGTACATTACCTATAGAAATCATATCATTGAAGTGCCTCACAGAGGTAAATACCATATAAACATATTTGGTTTACCCATATTAATTTATGTTTAAAATATATTCTTGGCCTTTTTTGGCCTATTATCTATTAATGTGGGCTGCCGAGAAATGTCACGGTCTTCACTCTTCTTCGTTATAATTGATTGAGTGAGTACTCAAACCCTATAATTTATAAGAAACGAATTAGATACTTATTGGTATATAAATATCTTAAGTACTAATAAGTTGAAAAATAAATTTTATGATGGGTATTTTTTTAAAATAAAATGCATAATATTTATAACAACAAATCAATAACTTCTTCAGCGACGAATAAATTAGCTAAATTGTATATTTCGAATATGTTTGTAGTTGATTAATATTTTTCATATAGCTAATACTCATATAGGGCTTATTTGTTTAGAGACTTATTTTTGTAGGACCTCCAAGAATAAAGTTAAAAGAAAGTTATTGATCTGTACGATGATAAAATATTGAAAGGTTTGTTAGGTGTTGGGTATTACTATTACAGTAATTGAAAACTTCTATTGTAAAATAATATGTGAGAAGAAGAAGATTTTGCAAAAAAAAAAATATAAGTGGGAATAACGTTTTTCTTTAAAGATTTTAGGTGAATTAAAGTTTTATGAAATCTAATAAAAGAGACTTTTTGAAGAAATTTAGGGTTACAATGTTGGATTTGTAAAGATAATGATAGAATGTTAAAATATTCTTTAAAACATATTGAGTTGTTTAAAGGCTTAATAGTTTATTATTCTATGATATTATGAATTGTGATTTACATATTTAATAAAATGTTTAAATTGATTGATTGTTATGTCATGTCTTGGTGATTACTGATATCAACAAATTTTCTCAGATTTGAAAGCATTTTTATTTTAATTGATAAGATAATATACTTGAATCAATGCGTTAGTTCGAGTTGTAGATCCTGAATAAAACGTGTATCATCGGATTGATTAGTTATAATTATAGTTTATAATCTGGAACATTTTAAGAGTGAGTTGTGATTCTGTTATGAGCTACGTCTATTCATTGTTCATGTTATTTTGAAATTAATTCGTTAGCGTGATTTAGAAATGGCGCTGCAGTTACAAGGAAGAACAAAAAGAAAGTTATGTACCATACACATAACCATTTTACTTGTATTTTTGATTAGTAATATGATAGCTGTTAAAGAGGTAATAGGAATTGATTTGTTACTGAATTAATTTCGGTAATTCAAATTTTCTTGCTAAGTTACTTGGTTAGAGAGGGGGATTTGGTTTGGTATTAGATGTGATTTTGTAGTAGACGCTTTGAGGTTATAACTTTATAAGTGTATGGATGAGGTAATATAGGAGGGGTGTAGCTAGCTTCTTGTGAGATAAAGCTTATATTTTGGGGCATAATTATGACATATACCTACATTTTTTATTTTGGTTTCTTGCGAATTTGGCAACGTCCGTAGGTATTTGAAGAGATAATTGTATTGACATAACTTGTTGATAGATTGTACGCCTTTCAGTTAGTTTCAGGAGGATGATTCATGATTTTTATCATTGTGTTGAGTGTAGTTGTAGCAAGTAGTAGTGACCGTAATCTTACAAATTTTGACATTATACTATTTCATGGTAGTTGTGAGATTATTAATCTTGGTGTGAAAGATATAGACGTGCTAAAATTAAATTTTTTTTATTGTTTTAGTCTTTTGAAAAATCTATAAATATACTACTGGAACGGCAATCTTTGTATATCATTACTGTATGTTAACCTTTGCAATTATCCAGAGCTGATTTTATTTCAACACATGAGGTGGATGAGTGGAGATTGCAAATAAATAATTAAAATTCTAATATGGTATGGTAGTATTGTTATCTTAATTATTGGTATCTGTGATGGAATAAAGGTACTAATAATGCACGTCATGATAAGCCCATTCTTGCATATATGTCTAGGTACAATGTACTATATTTATGTACAAGTTGTTCTAGATGTTTTACCAGTTAATTCTCATTTTTGTTTTTTTAATGTTTCAAAAATAACTGGACTCTGTAGAGTCTTTAAAAAGGTACAGATATAAATGGTATGGCAGTTAACTTATTATTTTGTTATACATTCCAATGGAAAAACAATATGAAGAGTAAAAAAAATGTAAAAAATTAGAGTGAAGAAGATATGTACGTTCATTTACTAAATATTAAAAAATCTATTAAAACTATATTTTTTATTGAAATTTAAATATTTTCAAAATAAATGAGTGTGCATTAATATTTTTTATAAATATTTGAAGTTAAAATGTTGACTAATAAATAGGATTTTTAAACAAGATTTTAGTTATTTTGTTTTAATACAAAAATATTTGTTGGGATTTAAAACTTTAAATTATACTATCATAATTTACAATTTTTTTTATACATCTAGATATTTTCAAAATATTTTGAATTTTAAGCTATTGTCTGTTTAATATTTATACCATGAACCTGTTCTACGCTAAATAGTATTAATTCAATAACAATAATATAAATATAATGCACTTTTATAATTATTAATAAATTAAATAATCGTATAAATTAAAATTAAACATTAACGTAACATACTCAATGATAACCAGTTATAGGTATCTATTAATTTTTATAATTTAACATTATTAGTTATTATTAATTCATATTTTAACATATACATTTATTATATAGGTTATAGGTATATAAGGTTCTATATTAATTATACGTATTTACTATTAAATGTAATTTGTAAGAAAATGAATTGTACATTAGTACTGCAATAGTACTTATTCACCGTTTAAATGTAAAATTAAATTACTTTAATAAATTGTGCTTAATTTAATTTATAGTTAAGCCTGAGGGACAATCCATTGGTTGTGAGATTCGTAAGTGATATGACACATAATCCACCATCTTTACTCGAACTGTCTGCCAGATCAGTGAAAATTAACAATGTACAATATGGAGAACGCGATTTGCCTTACAATTTGATTGAATACTTATCGAGCGCACATCATTGTGTCAACCCTAAGTGTAAAGGTTAGTAGCTAAATATTCATTTTTTGGATTATCCGATTATATAATGCACGTAAATAACATTTTGAAGTCTTTTATGGACCGTTTAATTTATATAGCAATCAATAATATGACCATACCTACATAGGAAAGGGTTATCTAACTAGTAACTATTGTCTAATATATATATTAAACCTAAGTCACACGCACTGCCGGGAAAAACAGTTTGCAATACAGCAGACCACTGTAAGGAACACTGAATAATAATTAAGTAATAATTAAGTATTAACACGAATTCAACATTCAGTAGAAAACTGTTTTTTATAGCTACAAATATCTTAGATATTGTTATTGAACTTGCTTGGAGATAATCTTGTTTGAAAGTATAATAGTGTTGGAATTATACCTACATGTTATTTAATATTTTAATTAAGACGGTCGAACTTCCATGGGTAGTTTTGTTAGAGCTAAAAGATATGATTTGTGATTTGTGAACATACCTCGTACTACGAGTAGTATACTATCTAGGAATATTTATCGTTGTGATGTTAGAAAAATGAGTGTAACATTAATTCTATTCATTAATAAATAATATATTTTATAATGTCATTTTGCGGTTTTTTTAATATTTCGGCATTAAAATAATATAGTATAGAGCTATTATTAGTAGGAAATGTATTAATAATTTTTAGAAATAATATAAGACTTTAATTAATAAGGTATTAAAGGGATTTATTATAGATTTGAAATCATTTATAAAGGACGTTAAAATTAGTTAGTGTCAGACGAAAAGTGGATAGGAAATCATGGCATTGATTTAATATTGTTTAATAATATAAAATATGGGTAAGTAGATATGGGTTTTGTGTTGGATTAGAACGGTGGGCTATCTTTTTTTAAATTTATAATATTGTTATTATTAATAAATAATAATACAATTAATAATGTTATTATTTTGTATTGGCTTCAGATGAATATTTTGCGTTTTTTTTTTTTTTTTTTTGAAGCTAGTTTGGAGATTATAAAAGATAGGTAGTGCACTCTTTACACTTGTCACTTGACAGGGCGATAGTCTATAATAGAACACATTTAAAATGCATGTTAATAAATAAATTCGATTTAGCACAGCTTGACGTAGTGTGAAGGTACCTGCAGTAGATACAGCAGCGAAGGGTTTGTCTATAAATCTCAATAATACAATAATCGTACTTTGGTACGACCATATGACTGGAAATCGGTACATTAAGGAATAATGCCTAACAAGTTATTTATGTGGTTTTTCGAATTTGATTTTGGTGTGTAAAATCGAAAAGATTTTAAATGTATTTTTATAATACTCTATAGTTTATACGATTAAGATCTACAAAACTATTGTTAGAACTTTCTTTATTACAGGCTGTTTTAAAATGTTACTTGTGGGTGTTGTTTGGTGCTTGCGTAGTCTATTTTAAGAAGATTCTCCTTTTTCTTGAAATAAAAGAAATTGTATGCATTATTTTTGCATAAACAATTATTATAAACCTATATTCTATATCAGCGGTTCTTAACCTTTTGTAGAACACGGACCCCCGATGAAATATTTTTAGAAATTGCGGTTTTTTTGTCGAATACCTTTTTTTTTTTACAAAACATCTGATGTTATTAGAATCAAAATTATAATAATTATTTTATATTACAAATTATAGAAGAAGACATAACAAAATATCCACATTTATAATTATTTTTATTAAACTTAATTTTTTATAAAACTGTAATGTAAATTATTTTATTTTTAATATTCTTAAAGCTGCCATGGACCCCCAATATGAGTATCGTGGACCCCCCAGGGAGCCGTGGACCACAGGTTAAGAACCGTTGTTCTAATGCTCTATATGATTGTGAATTGTCAATTATGGGGTAACCTAACCTAACCTACCGGTTTGGATTTTTTTTATTCATAGCACACGCATAACATGTTAAAATTATGCAATTAAAACTAGGTCCAAAGAAATGCTCTAGAATAAGTAGGTAATTAAAATATAGAAAAAAACAAGACGATACCTATGTACATTGCACTTGTTTCGAAATATGCCCTAATATGATATTCATAATAATTGTTCTAAATTTTTAACTTAAGGGGATTGGAAGCGATGATTTCCTGTCTTTATCTAACACACACGCAATATAGGATTAAAGACGCGTTCTATTTCCAACGTACCTTACGTACCGATTGATATAATGGAGCGATAAGAATTCTGAATACAGATTTGAATTCCTCATAAAGTCTACTTGAGATCGACTTTTCCTTATTTTTGATTTTATCCTCTCAAAATCCGAAAAACGTTATATTAAAAAGAGTAATTAAAAAATTGACATATTTCAATTTTTGGAGTAGTAAAAATCAAAAAATCAAAAATGTGGGAAAGTCGATCTCAAGTAGACTTTATGAAGAATTCAAATCTGTATTCAGAATTCTTATCGCTTCATTATATCAATCGGTAGGTAAGTAGGTTAGAAATAGAACACGTCTATAATCCTATGTTGCGTGTGTGTTAGACAAAGAAAGAAAATCATCGCTTCCAATCCCCTTAATCTCGTATCCTTTTTTGTTAAAATCTGTATTTTATTTTACAAAACAAGTTTTGGTAGGTTTATCTTTAGGTAGGTAGATAACCTACCTAAAATAAGTAATTAAAATATTCTATAGCCACTATAAAAAGAATTGCAATTGCTAGAAGTCCCTTAACTAGTTATTGTTTATATTTAAACAATTTATTTCTCTAGTGCTCCCGATGGCGTTATTTCAATTTTTTTTTAAACATACATGTCGTAATAGAGCAGGCCACTTAAGCACAAGTCATTATTGATTATTCAGGCCAATCAATTTATAAAGTAGGCCAAATTATGTACTTCAATATTGGATTTTAAATACGTAAATGTACCTATTGTACCTATATCCTGCGTGGTCCAAAATAACGTCACTGAGGCCTCATAAGAATCATTTAGGCAATTTTATAGAGTATAGACTAAAAATATTATCAATTTTATATAGGTACCCAGGCAGGAATTATTTTTTGAAGCCCAATAATATACTGTATTTTAGGGTAACATAGTACAAGGGCCCAGGAACTATAATACGGCAAGGGCCCAAGCAGGAATCCTGGCCCTCCGACCCTGCGTAGGTACCTATTTATTAGTGTCACAAAATAAATTATTTTCTGTGTTAGTAATTTTTAGAGACAATTTTCCCCAGGGTTAATTATAAACTTTAATTAAACTATATTTTAACTTGTTTATTTTTTTTATGAATAATAAGTATATAGGTACCTATATATTAATAATTAGTTACCTATATTAGTCTTGTATTGTTCACAGATTATTTTATTAAATTCATTAGAATTTAGAACTGTAATGTAACGTTTTTATTTACTTTGGCAGGTGTATTTTTCGACGACAGAGTTGAACATATTAAGTTTGTAGACTTTTGTGGCAAATACCGTATTCCGTTGCTACAGTACCTATGTTCATCAAAATGTATAGTCAACCACAGAAACATACTTGGAGATAGCACCGACAGCAATATGATGAGAAAGGTTTTACTTGGATAAATCCGTAAATATTTTTAAAACAAATAGGTACCTACTATATATTTCATTTGATATATAATATGTAAATACCGATATTCATACATACAAGCTCCAGTTATGGCTATTCAAGACCAAGGGTTAAATTCTTCAATATATCTAGGCAGAGTACAAAAAAAAAAAAATATAAACCTATATACCTATATACAGTCTCTACCTACCCTAATTATTTTATGATTTTTAATGATAAAAATAATAGCTTATTGATGATTTAAAAAAGAAATAATTTTTCCTTAACTTGAGTTTGTTTACATATGTGAATGGAAGTTATCCTATTAAATTCATTTAATAAGATTTATCGGTTTATGTTATAACTATAAATATACCATTGTTTTGTTTTTAAATTGTATATTTTTATAGACATAATATACCGAATGGAATATCGACTGATATAAGTTGTTTGGCAAATAAAAACCATTCCAGTTTAACTATGAAATTATTATTTTATACCTACTCAGTGATTGTTATGGTGAATTTGAAATTTTTAGAGGCAAATTTAATGCTACCAAATTAAGCTAATTACTGGCCACTAGCCATTGCAATATTTTTAACCAGATAGCTGTCAGCTGTCATAGCATATACTAAATAATTAGTATCTATTGGTTATTACATCCACAATAACTTTTTAAAAAAACTCCAAATTACTTCCTCGCCATATCACTATGATATAATATAACCTTATTAGGAATATTTTTTATCGACATGTACAAATTGAGTGTTCTCAATATACACATATGTATATTGTATATATTATATGTAGATAAGAAATTTATGCAAAATGTTAGCCTATCGCCCTATCTGTTTAAATAGATATTAATGCCATTTTCATTTAATAGAGTATTTTAAAATAAGAACAAATAAAAACCGATTAGTACATCTATTATTAAGTATTAAATAGGTACACTTGGAGCTCTTTTAATAAGTACATAATACCGTTTAGTAGACATACTTCACTGTGGAGTAGAATAAAATGTATCTTATTACAATAAAAACATCAAATTACATCATTCTAAGCCGATTACTATATGAAAAGAATTTGCTAAGAAATTATGTATTATCTATATTGTTTTAAAACACTATTTGCATATGGTCGAATATGACATTATACATGTTTAATATTATTTAAAATAAGATAGTGAGTACCTAAAATTTAATATTAATTAGACCTTTTTTTTTATAATTTGAATTAAGAAAATATATTTTTGTTACCTACAAACATTTTCTATAAAATATTTTTAATTCCCATAATGATTCAATATTACATCAATATATTATGTGATTGGAATATGATACTTAATTCTAATTACCTACCATTGATTATTATATTTTATACTGGTGGGTATATAATTATAAAATTAATAATATTACTACTTAATTAATAAATTATGTCTTTTGATAAATTTAAGTGAGTATTTTTTCTAAATTAAGAAAAAAAATGTAATACAGTAGGTATTGCATTTATAAGAATTTTTTTTTTAAAATTATTACAGCTTGTTTATTTTGATTTTTCAATTTTTTCCTATTGTATGATTGTATAATATTAATAATATTATGTAAACATTATCACATTATCTGGATTACAAAAATGAGATATTTACCTACTCAATAATATTATTTCATTATGTTTATCACAATTCATATTATATTTTTCAAAAGTTAAAGTACAAAACATTTTTATTTTAATGAACTTTTTGTAATTAATATGCAATATTATTTAATTATACGAGTATTTAATATTTAAGTTATTAACTATCTAAACTTTATGTAAAAAAAACAATTAGGTAATAGTTTTTGATTTTAGTGAATAAATTATTCTCCTTCTATTTTTTACCCAGTTATGCCTTAAATTAAAATATAATCAAAATTACTATCTAATTAGGCATACAAAATTAATAAGAGGGAATTTAAAATTGTAATACATATTGAAAACTGAAAATACCTAAATGTAAGTTTGGTCAGAATTTGACAATTTAAATAAGCTATACAAAATTGTACTAAAAGACATATAATATTAAGTTTAATAACAGTAATTATTTGCAATTCATTAATTATTTAATAATACTTAACATAAAATTTTCATATCTTAAATATGTATTAGTTTAACTGATAAATTTAGATACAATATTAAGGTTATCCTTGATTTCTTTCAAGATATTATACATATTATAAATATTATTTTTAGAATTTTAATTGTACAATTTTATTTAAATTACTATAGAAAATAAAAAAAAATTGAAACTATAGAATCTTTATTTAATTTTTTTTTTTTGACGGTATTATTCCTTATTCAATATAATTTAAATTTAATTAGGAAAGATTATTTTTCAAGAATTTATCTAAGTAAATTAATAATTAAAGATTAAATAATAAACATATATAACTAATAATAAATAATAATTAGTTTTAAATATTAAATTTCTGTAAATAAAAATTAATTATAATAAACTATTATTTTTGCATACAATATCTGTACTTTTTATAAATTATTCTGTTAATTCATTATCTCAATTCTAAATTTTAATAAACATAGCTTGAAATTATATTATATAACTGGTAGTTTTTTTCTTAAATTGTTTAAATACATATGCCAAGTATCACTTATTATGTTACATGGACATGCACAGAACCTTGATAAAATAATGTATTATTTAAGCTATACTATACTATATTATTCATGCACTCATGAACTATGTATTCATATAAAGTATTTAAATAGATAGTATGTTATATTTTGCTAAGATAAATATAAAAGTAAAATAATAGTAGTCATACCATAACAATATGTTAGTTCAAATTATTTTTGTAAATGAACTAAGTATAAAATAATAATAATAAAGAAATAGAACATATAAAAAGATTTTTAAATGTATGTATCAATACTTAATAGTATTTTTTCTGTGTTTTAACTATTAACCATATATGAAAATTAATTTGTCTATATTTTATATTTAAATCTTATAATAACTTTAAATAAACTTGCATTTAAACATTTTACAATATATAAAAAAAAAATGATTACAGTAGAAAATAAAAAATAATGCACACTGGATAGTTATACATTTTTCTTTTAAAAATGTTTGAGAAACTCTTCTGAACAAATTCTTGCTCTTGCATTGATTGCCAACTTCATTTCACTGATCTCTTTGTCAATTTCTTCCATAAATCGAATAATGAAATCAATAAGTTTATTCCTGTACATCTGTTCTACATGCATGTTAGTGATTAGGAATGTTATGTCATATCCAGCAATTGGTTTCCTTCTTAGAATGAAAAAATTTTCTGCTCGTTTCATCATGAATCGTGTGAATTTATCACACAATAAACGCTCAATCTCATCACATTGTTTAATTGCTATACTCACCCGTATTGAATTTATAGAGCTTTCAATAAAAACACGTTCTCGCTCATTGCGACTGATTAACATTGGAGTCAATATTAACTCCCTGTTGGTTTGCATTTCTATTTCTGGTTTGCTGTGACGTTCAACTACTTGCGAGTAAAATTGGGTTATGCATATGGCAGCATCCAATGAATGCTTTACAACTGAAAGGTAAGGTTTGAGTGTTGTGGTCATTTTGAAATCTATAAAATATCAGAAATATAAATAATATTAAAAATAATAATAAAAAATTTAAGTAATGACAATTAAAAAATTATTTAAATTGTATACATGAAAATATGACAAATAAATGTTATTTTATATTACAAAACATACTAAAAAAATGAAATATAGATAGCAAAGTTTCTAAGATTATAAACAGAACTTGATAAACTTTATTTTTTCATAAGCTTTGTGAATTATTACCATTATTATATAAATATATTCAAATAATAATGTTTAGCACGTAAGCAATTATATTAAAAAACTTAAATTTAAAGATATTAATGATAATGTAGATAAATTTTTAAAAATCACTAACCAGATTATATTTAAATTCAAATTATTCAAATTTAAATTAAAATTATAAATTTTTCACAATTTAAATTAGATTATAAATAATTAATACATTTTATAATTTTTATAAAAAAAAAAAAAAACAATAACATAAGTGTTTGTATTCATAATAAATATAGTGCAGGCTCAGGAAATCTAGCTGAGCTGATTATGAGTTTAATTTGGTAATATTTATATATTTTTTAAATAAAATCTAGTATAAACATTAATATAAATTAATATGATTGGATTGAATTATTAAAGTGTACAGTAGCTATAGTTAAATGTTAGAAATCTTGAAACTCGGTAGGCCAATACCTTGCTTATCTGGCGCTAGTTAAGTTTTTTGGAAAGTACTAATTTTATATTTGGGATGGCTAGGCCCCTAAATATTAAGGTATAACATAAAGTATATATAAGATAATTTTTGTAAAAAAAACTATAATTTACATTTTTTGGAAGTTGTGCTGATGGATGCTCCTTTTTTATAATGTATAATAATTTTGTCAAGTATCAGCATTGATATAGAACAATTTGACAGCCACTACAACACGGATATAACTAATTTTAGATGTGAATTATAGTTATAATGTATAATATAATATACTATACATAGTATTAGCTGTACAACCTGACTTTGCTAGTGAAAAAATGAATAATCATAGTACATAAAAAAATTTGAAATTTATACGTTACACCCAAATGTATGAGATGATATGTTCTTTCTGAGTATTATTTAATCAACGGTATTGATTTTAAATTGTTAAATAACCTATGGCCATAATAATATAATATTAGGTAGGTATAAGATAACCATGAAAAATAATATTTATTTATTTACAAAATAGGCTTATACCCAGATGAATATTGCAAATAATATACCAATGATACAATATAAAATACAAAATTAATTGGCTATCACTGTTATGTTATCTTTGATTCTCGCATATGAATTATAGCAAAAACTATTTTTCAAAATTTTCAAAAATAAAGTAGTTTTAGATTTAAATCTTCAGATATGCAAATATATACTAGGTGACTAAAGATGGGTTAAAGTACCCATTAATTATCAAACTATCATATAAAAATACTTTTTATCATCACTTAGTACAGATACTTATATATTTGTCTAAAAAAGGGGGAATATAATTTACCTTTTTGATGATTATAAAATGCTTGTACAATATCTGAAATTTAAAAGAATTAAACTTAGAGTTCACTTACCTTTTGTTTATAAATTATATTCAATTTCGTGAATACAAGCGTATATTTTTGTCAAATGTGTTGAAGAAAAATTGACGAAAAATCCTTATAGGGTATTGTAAGTAGTTGGCAAGTTACACATTGAAAAAATATTAAATACTTTTGAGCAGACTATTGTAATTGTTTTGGTTAAATGTTTAATTATTGCTAAATTTAAAATAATGAAAAATTAGTATTTAATATGTAAGAAATAAAAGCCTGAATTTTTGAATTTATTAATTATTACTCATAAAACCTACTTATTATTTTATAGCCAACTGATAAGTTTTGACAGTATTAAAATATATAAGTGTGATCAAATAATGATAGCGACGCCCTCGTAAATATTGGTATGTAGCTGTTAGACAGTGGTTGTGGTAACTTCATATAACCATTATCAATGTTATTATTCATCGAGTTAAGAATTAGAATACATAAAGATATGTATTTACAATATAATTGCTGAGAATTTATGGTTCAATAATATGTGATTTTATCACCACGGCGCATGGAGTGATAAAATATATGATTAACAGTCAACACGATATAATTATTAATTATTCGATTTTTAATAAATTACTTTCATATTTTTTCATAAAATTCTAGATTATTTTGATTGTTGTTGTCTATATACATACATTTTTTATAAAAACAGTAAAAGGATCATTAACCATATAAAATGTTTAAGAAGTGAGTACAAACATTTTAAATGTTTTTGATAGAATTGATGTTAATAAAAACATGAATAGGTAGTTTTTAATTCATAGAAAAGAAAAGCTTTTTTTAACTTTATTTTATTTTAAAATTAAAATATACTTTTATATAGTTAAAATATAATAACATATAATTATGATTAAAATATTTAAAGAAAGGTTTTTAAATATATTTTTTCCCTAACCTATTACAATTAGTTGCAATATAAAATTAATTAAAATTATTTACATAAACTTTCTACTTATATGTAAATAATCTTACTAATAATGAAAAGATTTTTAATTTATTTTTATAAAATTAAATATTTTTATACTGTAATTCTTATATTATTATATTCCATTTTACTCTTAAATTACATCATTAATAGTTTTTTAATTTATATATTTAAAAAAAACCTAGAAATTAAAAATTAATAATCTCATGTGTTTTAGTGATGTTAGAAAAATCAGCGTAAAAAAAGTCTTGGAAAAGCATTTATTGCTTTACATAGGACTTAAAATTGAAATATTTTATAGTTAATAAAAAAATGTACCAAGTATAGTAGTTATTGGTTATCACATAGTTGCTACTGACATCAGTTAATCACATTGTATTACAAATAATAATGCAATGTACTATATGGAATTATTCAATTATCTATCTTTGTAACTTTATAATTTTGGACATAAATTTCAAAAATTCTTAGTTACATATGTTTGTGAAATGTGTACATACCCCATTCTATTTTGTTAAATTTTTTTTTATTAGTTTACTAGTTACAGATTTATAAACTTGATGTTCATACAATTATTAACATTTTTGTTTGAATATCATTTTAATAACTATTTAAGTCTTATCTATCAGCTTATAGTACCTATGTGATACTATTGTAATTTTTCAGATTTGATGATAAAGATAGTGTGATTGGTATTCAACAGTTAAAATCATCTGTCCAAAAAGGTATTAGAACAAAAATTATTGATCAATATCCAACACTTGAGGAGTATATAGATTCAATATTACCTAAGAAAGATGCTTTAAGAATTGTTAAATGGTAAGTCTTAAAATATACTCGACAATATACATTTAATTAATATAAGAACATTTTTTTTTCTAGCCAAGATCATATTGAAATCATTGTTAATTCAGCGGGCGACTGTTTATTTTTCCGACATAGAAATGGCCCTTGGCTACCTACACTGAAGCTTCTTCATAAATGTAAACATAATATTGTATATCTTAAAAAGTTTTACAATATCTATATTTTATAATTTATGAGATTTTATAAAATGCTACTTACTGTGATACTCTATAGAATATACTGTAACATAGGCTTACACATTCCAATACATAACAGGGAAAGAAAAGTACAATAATATTATATTAGTTACAGTAAAACCTCCATAAGACGGAACTTTGGTAAAACGGAATCCCCAGTAATACAGAAAATTTCTTGGATTTTTTTTTTCAAATTTCATGTTTATGAACCCTGTTAAAACGGAAACCCTATTAACACGGAAAAATTGCATGGTCCCAAGCGATTCCGTCTTATCGAGGTTTTACTGTAATATAATTAATGAAGTAATTCTGATATGTTCAGCATTCATAAAGCATGTTTAGGGGCGTTTAGTTACTGATTATTATAATTATAAAGAGTTAATGTAAGTAGCTATGCAGTAGTTTTTACCAAATAAATGCACCAATACATTATTATTGTTTGGGTGGTACGTCATTTAGACACTATAAGAGAGTAAGATCATCACACATGAATCATAGGAATACAACTATGCTCGTTAATTCACTAGAAGGGATTTAACCTTAAGGGAAAGGTCATATATAGAAAAACCCAAGATAGGCCTTTTCCAGGCATAATTTACCAAAGTTAGAGGGAGCATCTTCAGAACAATCAATAACTGGAATTATATATTTTTGGATTTAAAAATACTTTTAATTATAAAAACATTTGGAAATATTTTGGGTCTTGAATTATTTCATACCCCAAGCTACATCATCATCATAATAATTACCAGTACGTGACCACTATAATAGTTCAATAAAAGTAACTTATTATTTACCTAAAAAAAAAAAAAAAAATGATTCATATTTAATTTATTATTTTATTCAATGAACTTAAGAAAGTATTGTATATTTATTAGGTACTAAAAAATGTAATTAATTATTTTATGATTGTAACTAAATTAAATGTGTTATGTGTTTTATTTCTAGATCCGTTCTTCCTTCCTAAAGAACAAGTAGATTTAGGTGCTATTAAATTTGTTATGAGCGGTGCCAACATTATGTGTCCTGGTTTGACATCCCCTGGAGCAAAAATTGAGCCTGTTCCACAAAATACAATTGTAGTATCCTTTAAATTGCATATTTTAATACCAATGGTTTGACTAACTAAATTTCATAATTATTATTTTATTATTATTGTTTAAATAATCTCTTGCGTAATTTTATGAGTATTTTCTTTAACTATAAATTATTTAGGCTGTAATGGCAGAAGGCAAACAGCATGCTCTGGCCATTGGAATAACTAGTCTTTCTACGGATGATATGTAATTTTATAGTTAATATATTTTACTATGATAATTTTATAAAAATATGTTTTTATATTTATTTCAGATTAAAAGTAAATAAAGGAGTTGGTATTGAAAATTGTCACTATTTGAATGACGGTCTTTGGCAAATGAAAGCTGTGAAGTAATACAAATACGCATAGTAAACATATTGTATCAAACTATGTTCGAATTATTTTGATATTTAAGTCGTATGTTTAATAAAATACTCTCAACATTAAAATTGTATGATACTAATTGCTAAGATACAAGGTTTGTGTTTTTACATGGTCATATTATCTCCTTAACTACTTTTTATCATAAACAAATTGTATTTATGCCTTATGGGCCCTCACACGAGCTAGCTCAGTGTGGTTTATTATACATTATATTATGTTCTGTATATGTTTGTAAATAACATAAATAAAATAGTACAATGTGCATACACATGACACACTTATAGGTAGGATCCGATTCAATGCGGCCCTGAGTATCTGTATATAGGGTCTTGGCCTCTTGGGTTTGAATTTTACACTATCTATGTATTTTTATTATATCAATTTTGATATGTTATCTCTCATGAAAAATCACTGGACTGTGGCTATTTCAATTAATCATTACTTAAAAAATTCAATAACACATAATTATATCACATCAAATACTACATATTTTTATGCTTATACCTCTATTTATTTTAAAATTGTGTATCATACTTCTTAGCAGGAGTTCCTGATCAGTTAATCTTTAATTCAATAAAGACTAATAGCAAAAATAATTCTGTTAATGATTTGTCGGTGAATTGTGTTTATATTTACATAATCTGGATACCTATAAAATAAAATATTGATGAAAATAGAATCAATAGGAATTGTTATGTGTAATTTAGTGCCATTATAGAACGCTTATATGAGTATGAATTAGTAGGTATATATTAGTAATATACTAATATAATACTAATATATTATACCCTCACATTTTTATAAAGTCAAATGCAAAATATGAAATGATTTTTTCTCAATGTTGGATGATTATTTTTACAATAATAATTTAATTTTGAATATAATCGTGGCTAACTATACTACAGTCGTGCATATCTTTCGTCTGCATTATCACTCTTAGATTTTGCATGGACTGTAACGTCTGTACTCACTACCCACTGTTTTTACAATAATGTGGGTATTACTATTGTCTGACGACACTATTTTTGGAGCATTTAATTTGATTTCGTGAGATTTTAAGGTTTTAATATATTTTAGTGTAAGGAAAAAAATTACGATTTTAAATCAAAACAACTAAGAACACACCAACACCGATGATTTACCATCACTGAACTTAGTTCAGTGTCTACCATCTATAATTACGATCAATACGATACTACGATAGAGCAGACAATACCGTACTGGAGGTAAGCGGCATAGTGATACGCTCACTTTACACTTAACAGTTAACACCACTCAAATGTATTGAAATAAAAAAACCATACTGTGTTTTTCGTAAGTATTATACCTATAGTAATTCGTTAATTATATCTGATAAAACTCCGGTTCAGTGTTTGAACTTTGAATTGAGGGAGACGGAGTCGTTTCTCTTCTTTAAAAAATTATTTATGCCTTATGCGTAGGTACCTATCTTTTCTAATTATATTCTAATCAATAAGAGGTTTAAATATTCGGGTACCTACATACATTTTTTTACACTTTAAACACATTCAATTTTCAATTATAAAAAATATTATTAATAGGTATATACCTATAGTTTTATCTTAAATCTATTATAGGTTCATTAATTTTTTTAAATTTTATCATTAATAAATATTTTATAAATATTAAGCTACACATTATAATTTGTCAAATTATATTTGTATATAATAAATTTAATTTTATTATCCTTACAATATACCTAGGTAATAGATTGTAGATACTATAGTCAGTGGCGGATCCAGAGTTGTATTTTGGGGTCTCCAAAAAAAATTCTTTCTGAGCCATATATACATAATACATTATAATGATATTTATGTTGTTTATTTTAATGTTAATTTTATCTGTTTTCATTCTAATAATGGCAATAACATTCCCAATGGTTTCAAAAATAAATATTATGTAACCAATTATAATTATTAAATTATCACATTATTAAAAATATTTGTTGTAAGTAAAAATTATTTCGAAGAGTTATGGGGGGAGGGGCCCTAGGCCCCCCTGGATTCGCCATTGACTATAATATATAGATGGTTTATGGAAAAAAATAGTGTAACTTACTTGACTAAATAATTAAATAGAAAAATAATTTAATAATAGTTACCTACATATTATAAAATATTTTTAGAAATAGAGGCTAGTGTAGGTAGGTTGTGGGTACAATGATTTTATTATTGAATATTTCAATTTGAATGTAACATATCAACTTGATATTTATTATAGTATTATAAAACCGTGACTTCCCCGGTTTTTTTTTACTTTTTAAAATTATTGAGTATACATAGATACCTCATAAAAGTTTTACAAGTGTGTGTTTATTATTTTACAATCAATAGATATCTACTTATTTTATTTTTCAATGATTTAAATTCCAACTTGAAATTAATTTAACCGAGTTTTCTAAATAAGTTTATAATGAGAGAGTTTTATAGTATAAATGAAAACCTTGGATTATTATCTGTTTACTGGTACGTCATTCACACATTATAATGTATTCAAAGTTCCTTTAAATTGCTTGAAGGAGAATTCTACTGATCGTTAATTGTACAGATTTTGAATGCATCGTAATTTTGTCTTTACTTCTTGTGGATGACAGGCCAGAAACAATGCTGAACTTCGGCTACCGCATGTAGATGTCATGAAGTAATTTATTATTAAAAACGATTCACTGTTCGAGCTAGTCATTGTAAAACGGCAGTTAAAAATAATACATTTTTATATACAATAAATTATATTTCAATATTTCAGATGTTTATTGAGTGAAATAATTTCTTTTACTTTATTA
This sequence comes from Schizaphis graminum, assembly GCA_020882235.1. Lineage (NCBI taxonomy): Eukaryota > Metazoa > Arthropoda > Insecta > Hemiptera > Aphididae > Schizaphis > Schizaphis graminum. The sequence goes on along the minus strand of CM037031.1, from coordinate 35,594,751 downwards.
AATTTTGAAGTAGGTAATAATTAAATTTAAAACATTTAAAATTATACATTTTTTATCATTTTTGAAATATTCATTTTTTTAAGAGTAACGAGTAGATATAAAATGTACACGGATTAAAAATAAAAATTTGAAGTATTTACTAATCAGCTATGTTAACAAACTAAAATTAATTTTACACAAAATTGAATCTTGTACTATGTGACCTAAACTGAACAAGGTTTTTTGTTGACATTTTTATACATTATAAACCTAATAAATAGCTAAGTATATTATAATATTACTATATTATTATGAAATATGAACATTTTAAGCTGAAATGAACAGGTCTAGGTCGACTATACTCTATTCCACCTAAGAGTGAACCGCTTTCGGACATGCAGACTGAGACTGAACCGCCGGTAAGTGTCTGACCCCCCCCCCCCATGTGACGGCTAACGATGACTGTCAAACACTGTCAAACACTTATCGGCGGCTCAGTCTCAGTCTGCATGCGCGAAAGCGGTTCACTCTTAGGTGGAATAAAGTATAGGACATTCTGTCGCCGTCGGTTTCACTACCGCGCATTTCCCTGCCACCGTGTTACCGCCAAATTAAACTTCGCCAACCCGTTTTCAAATTTGAAATTTTATTCTTAATTTTTTTTTATCGTGTGCCTAACTCAAAAACTCATAATCGCAGATACTTAAAATTTATACGAAATATTTATATTAGCATTTTATATGCACGGCAATATTTTCAAAATATTTTGAATGAAAATTTTTAGATTTTTTATTAATTTTAAAAAAAATTTTCACTTGCTAAAAATCTATAAACATTTAATAAAAGGCTCAAGTTTATCATAATATGCTAATAAAAAAATATCGAAAATGCGTAGTTATCATTATTATAAATATCTGAAATTAGGATATCGATGAATTGAATTGAAATCGCGATAATTTGCAAATTATTTTGTTGTTAGAAATTTATAAAAAATATTCATTTTATATCTAGGATTTGAAAATGTAATACAAGGTTCCTCATATTAAGTTTTTATAACTAGAATAAAAAATGATTTACCAGAATATTAATTCAATTTTTTATGGATTTTTGAAGTTTAAATATTTATAAAATGGATATTTACCCGTAAAATAATTTTTATCTCCAAAAGATTTTTGATAATTAGTTATAATTAAAAAACGAATAACTGAATAGATAATTGAAATTTTCATCAAATGTATATTAGCATTCTCTATACCCGGTAAAAATTTAAAATTGTTTGAGCTATTTAACGGTGGCAGTGAAATATGAGGGCGTGCTTTTCTATTTTTCCATTCGATATAAATTTAATTTTAACTAAATTTATTATTAAGAAGTTAATAATTTATGTCCTTTTGTCGCCACCAAAATTAAACTAATTTTACTTATATTATTCATGGGGTTTTACAGTTCTTAACGCTAATATTAAAAACGACAATGGATTCTATTCTTTACGAAATTTAAGTTCTGATTTCACATTGAAGAAAGATATGCTGATTATGCTGTAAGGCAATCTAAGTATTTACTGGTATTATCAGTTTATTAGTTTTCTTTTTAAAGTGTTTATTATTATTTTATGGTTCAGTCAAAAAGCTAGATAATAAAAATCACAAATATTTTTAAATTATTATTAGTTAAAAATAGGCTGAAAGTTCCTTATAAGCTTTTTTTACAGCAGCCCAACAATATTAAATGATGTTTATATATTACAATCATTTTTATAAAAAAATATTTCAAGGTTCCTCAAGTAGATTATTTAAACGAAAAAAACTAATATTTATTATTTTCATTTGATGTTATTTGAAAAATACTATTTGTTAGAACTTTACGTTTAAATTTTACTATTACACAATTATGTATATTATTTTTACCTATGCAATACATTTTTCAAAATATTTATATTAATTTTCAGTTATTTATACTATGAACCTATTAAAGTCGTTATTCGAAGGTCAGTGGGTTAGATTAGACTAGTTATAATAGGTATTTTTAATAATAAAAATATTATTAAACTTAATTGTAATAACCTAAAACAAATCTCATTTTTGGCAAAACTTAGTTGAACGCATACCAAATTGCGAATAGTAAAATATAGGTATTACTCATATAGGTAGTCATATAAATTACATATAAAATAATATAAATAAATGTCATGTATCAAAATAGGTTGACAAAAATGTAAAGTATTTAAAAAATATAATCAAGAATACCAAATGTTATTAAGTATAAGGTTTTAAAATATTTATTCAATATACTTACACGGACAGTTTTTTTTTTATTAATTAGATATACTTGTTTTTAAAATTGTTTTAATTTTCAGCAGGCCTAAATATTGTTTTAATACTAGGACAATAGGTACCTAGTACTCCGGGCTAGTAGAATAATTACTAATTAGAACTCAGAATCTTAAATGTTCAATACAGAAAACGAATAGGTACCTGCAAGCTGATTTTATTAAATTATGAAAGAATGAAAAAAATAACCAAATGAAGGTTTTTAATTTTGTATGCAGATTAATACTAATTGCAATGGGTTTCACAGATTTTAATTTACACGTGGATAATTATTAATTTTCAGCCACAAAAGTTGTTAAATAAAATCTTCATTACAATTTAAATATTGAAATTAGTGGTAGTTATTGTTCGGTTGGGAATTACAATGCTCGAAAAAAATGAAATGAAAAAAAGAAAAGAAAAGAAATACCTACCTTTTTCGTGAGTATAATTTATGTTAATATAAACTTTTGTGATGCGAAATTGTTGCACCGTGATTAATATAAAGTCAGTTGGGATTAATTCTAGACTCTTGGTCATTTGCCTTTCAATAAGCCACCCCGTTCTCATGTAAAAAATCTACCTTTTTTCATTTTGTTCTTCTAAAAAAACTTTTCTCACTTTTTATTCGTTTGCCACACACAAATGTAAATTTTCATGATTTGGGAAATAACAAGTGATTCCTTCTTTTATCCTCGAATAGGCTACGATGCTATTGTAATTTATGATCCTGAAATGTATTTAATAAACTTTTTTTTTAATGAATGATTCCATGACGGTTATAGAACTAATAATAATAATTTTTAACTGCAATTTTTTTTTATATACTTATAATTTTATTGTTAAATAAGACTGCTATGTAAAATATCTGTAAGTATAATAATATTTTAAGGTTACTATTATTATAATTCGCTCTCAAAGTTATTTCAAGATTCTAAATAATTGGCCAAAGTTGTCTCAAATTTTAAAGAACATCTATATTACCGGGGCATATAGATGGTATAAATAGTGAGTGTAATAAAAGGTTTCTGATTGTATAAAAGATATTTTGATTATCTATTAGTAAAGACAAAGTTGCATAGCTACCTATATATTCATCACTAAAATTATAATTTAGTAAAATATAGATATTATTTTCAATTTTAATCTATATTATTGTAATTAAGTAAATAAATGACAATACAGATATTTTATCGAACAAAAAAGAAAGGTTATATAATATAATACGGTTATAAGTTAATAGGTACTTAATAATAATCTAAAAAATGCATCAGTGTATTTTTAATTTTAATAGCAAGTCCTTATATAGGTAATCAAAATGTTTTAATTCAGTTGTCACGAGTAATCTTTTGCTATCTTTAGCTATCTTTTATGCACCGTATTATTTACGAAGAGTAATATTTCTATAATTTTGTAATGTGGTTTGATGTTGATTTCTGTGATTGATAATAATTTATTGTATTAGTGTGATAGTGCGAATCACTTGTGATCAACCCTTTAGTTCAATAATAAATTAGTAAAAATTATTTTGGGTGTGAAAAAATGAAATATTAAAAATAAAAATATGTGTAAATATATATATAATCTTTACGTGCGTTATATATAGTCCAATAACCTAAATAATGATAAACGTCAGTGTATCAACATCTTTTGTGGTGAATTAGAAAGAGACGGAAACCAAGAAAGAAATAAAGAAAAGGTTTATAACCAATACTAGAATGGAAACAAATGCCAAATAAATATACCGGGTATTAAAACGGTGTAAACAAATCTTTCGGACGAAGCGCAAACAATGATAAAAGGAAATTCTTTTCTATTTTCCTACCGTCGTGGTTTTTTCACTTGACGAACACATTTTAACTGACAAACAATGCTTGGAAAGATATAATGTCAATTCTTTTTTGAGTAAAACATATTGCACTGGAAACGAAAAATTGTTTCACGCAACAATAAAAGTGTACATATATTTTCTTTACTTCCTCGAGCCGTTCATATGCATTTTTATCACTGTAAACTTAAATACGAAAAAAGGAGTAGAATAGTATAGTTCAAGAAATACGTTTGATATAGGGCTCAAGGCCGATTTTAATCAAAACTTGAAGATATACAACAGCATCGCATTAGAATTCTTGAGGACTGAAATGAAAAAAAACTAAACCTAAACTATTATAATAATGATTACAAATGTTCAGTACTAGGTAGATGAGTAAGCGTGCGAAATATAATGTTTTTAATTAAAACTAATTACATTCCGGTTGGTAATCTCACCGCATCTTTGCTATTCGGATGCGCATACGACACAGTGTCATACACACACACACACACACACACACACACACACACACACACAAATATATACTAAGTAATACCATACAATATGTTTAAAGTATACTTATAACACTCAAAACTTTGTTTCTGGAAAAGTTACGTCTGATGTATAAAACCTTTGACTATGTATCTTAAGTGGGTATGGATAGAAATAATGGGAAATTAATGTATTGTATAATATTATACGATTTAATTTTAACTTAACAAAGGACTTAATACATATTAGGTAGCTATAAGGTACATTTAAATTGTATGTAATTTTAATTAATTAGTAAAATATTAATAGAAATTCACTAAATTATTTGTCATTGATGTAGGTATTTAAGGGATTGTATAATACGCCACTTCGTGAACTATATTAGATGTGAATTAGCCGAGGCGTAATCTTAGTAACCTTATTATTTTTTTAGTTAATTTGGCTTCTAATTACCCATAAATAAATTATTTTTATTTAAAGAAGCTTTAAGAATTAGGAATATTTTTGGTGAATTATGGCTTGGACACAAATATATTTTTAGATTATTAGGTATATTACTTATGACTTAGTTGTAAAAGGTTAGTAATGAATAATTGTCAAAATGAAGAACAAAAAAATTATCGCAATTTAATGGTTAAATTGTATTTTGATATACTTACTCAAAATATTTTTTGAACTTAATTTTAATACTGATTAAAGTAAAAAAACAAAAACAACGAAAAAGCGGCATATTAACGTATTATTCACCATAGTAAATTTCAAAATTAGGTTAGTATATAAATAATTATAGTAGGTACTGGGTATCAAATGTATTTAATTCTAAAATGTCAAACAATTTATTTTATAATTACAACAATTAAGCGAGTAATAAAATTAAACCTTTTGGACATAAACCTGGGGGGTTTATTTTATATTTTTATTATTAAAACTATTTCAGTGTTTTACTACCAATTTGTAATTTTAAATAAAATCTTTACAGATGACATATTCCCACGGGGGATTTAAACAATGCACCTAATTTGTGCTCATTTGCATGCCGTTCGGGGATTTGTTTTGAAATTAAAGTTAAAATACGAATTATACATGATGGATTTGAGTGTACCGCTCAGTACTTTTGTATCGTTTTGCGAGCATCTTACTAAAATGTATTTAAGACCTTTTGTTGGTTTGGTCATTATTCTTTAAAAACTAGTTTCTTAATATTTATTAGCCATGGTTAAACCTTAAAGTGATTAAAATTATATGTTGAATTAGAAAAGTTGGAGATTGAGATCATGAACGTAATAATGATAATAATATTTGATTTTAAACTAAATTATTTAAGTAAAACCAACATATATAGTGTGCAATTATTCTAAAATTATATGAAAAAAAGTTATTTACTGGTTATTTTAATAAAAAACCGGGATATTCACTTTTGTTTTACCGATATCAAGTAGGCTTTAACGTTTAAGTGTATACATTATTGAGAATGTAACTGAAATGAATCTGATAAATTATATTTAATGATAAATATTTGTATACAAAATATATTATAAATACATTAAAAGGATTCCAATCTACGTAAATATCTATTTCTAAGGATAGTTTCTCTTATATTATATTAAGTAGATCGATATAGTTTTTGCAACAAAATTACATAATATATTATAACTATATACATAATTATGTATCGACAAATTATAATTCACATAGCAATGAAAAGCTTTAAGTGCCAACAATTAATTTTTTTAGGAATTACCTACTCACAGAAAAAAAACTTATTCAGAATAAAGAATTTATACCATTATTTTATGACTAAATAGGTAATTTTAATAAGATTAAAACTTAAAAGAATTATAAAAAAAAATTCTAAAAGTATTTTTATTTCTATAATCAAAATGTATAGTTTATATTGTTTGAAATTTTGACATAGAAACTAAAACGTTATTAACACGAACTAGAAAAACTGAAATCAGAAACTTAAAAATTAATGTCTATAAATAGTTCAAAAAAAGCCAACATGTTTTGAGAATTTTAATACCTTTACCGGATATAATACAAATATAAATATTTGATAAAAATATTGAGTTTCCGTGGAATTTTTAAAACTCAACAATAAAACAAAATTAATTTTTTTAATTGCTTATTTATAATATTCGTGCTGCTCCTCAAGAGTTTAGGCCTCAAGAAGACGAAAGGTATCATTGATTCTCTTTGCTATGTAACGGCTCTGATCAGAACCACCCTCAAAGTTGAAGATAAATTGAATTATTAAAGTATTTTTTTCTGGTTTAAAATGTGAAGACGCAGAAACAGAAAAAATATATTCAGCTTTATAATAAACCAAAACAACAAAATTATATGTAGGTACATTTTCATTCTCAGTTAAGATTCTTGTAATCAATTTAATAACAAATTTAGTAATATATCTTAGTTTATTGTAATAAATTAATAAAAATATTTTAATTATTTAGCCAGTTCGATATGTTAATTTTGTTGTATAACATTTTGGATAATTATATTTAAATTGAAGATTTATCGTTTCTGATTATATTAAAATTAAATAGAAACTGATCAAAATATTTTAATGAAAGTTTTCAAGTTGTAGAGATTCTTCATTGATTGTTAGCAATACAATGGTAATTTTGACCCTTCTGTGTTTAAACTTGACTTCTGATTTTCTCAATGTATTTAACGTTTCAAATTAAATCCTGAATAGTTGTTTATTTTGGTTACAATATTATAATTTAGTACTATGCAGTCAGAGTATAGAATTCGCATTTTATTATAATTATAATTAGTATAACTATTGAGTTTGATATAAAGTACAAAAGACGTTATTTATTTATTTAAAGATCTAAATATATATTATTACCTATGTAATTTTATTTTCTTAAGCATTAAATTAATTTTAAAGTTCTCTAATGCAGGGGTGATGGAGATGATAATCATATTTTCCATATTTATACGACACAATTTATCAACATTTTTATATTTAATATAAAAACAATACCGAAAAAAAATAGGCAAAACTCAGCATGTTATATTATGTGATACGAAATGCAGTAACATGTTGACGAAGTGTCCCTATGTAGGAAGTAATAATACACCGGAGGTTGATTTTGAGGTAGCCTTTGTTTTATTATTTATAAAATCATATATCACGCAATAATGTTTCATAGAGTTGCAGAAGAAATCACCTATAGTTTTCCCGCAAACATGAGACAAGACTGAACGACAAGTTAATCCAACAGCCAAATAATTACTGACAATTACGAGTATCTACGTCGAATGAAATAAATATTTAAAACCATTAGATTTAGTTTAAGGATTTTATAATAAAATCAGGGAACTTTAATGGAAGTATAACTCTATATCCGTATAGTATTTTTCATATAATTATATTTTATTCTTATATTTATGCATTTTATTAATAATAACCTAGGTAATATAATAATAAAGAAGCTAAAGAAAGAGAAAATATATATTTACAAACTACATTAGAATAATAGAATAACAAAATAACCTGTATCAAAGTTTAAGGATAATTATTTTAAATAGGTGTATATAATATATGCAATATTATAGCAGTACTGTACTATTGTTATAGGTACTTATAATAACTAAACACAACTAAAATATAATTTTATTATAAATAATTATTCAAATATTTAATTCATTGGAATTAATGGATCGGCGAGTTAAAAGTTCTAACAAGCTAAATCGATTTTTTAAAAACATATTAAAATAAATTCTATGTTAATTGTCGAATAATATAGCATATTATATATTTTCGATTTAAATTTTAGAAAGTTTAAAAGTCAGTTTTCTTTGCATGCTTAAAAGTTGGATATTCATTAAAACATAATGTATCTAATAAGATACAAAATCTACTTAAGGGTTACAAAAAAAAAAATATATATATATATATATATATATATATAAATATATATGAAGTCGACAATCTTCAAACAAACCTTTTTAATTTTAAGTTACTAAACATAAAGAAACTACGAAACTTATACTAAATTATGAAAGTTACATTATTGTTATTATTGCCTTTTATTGATTATGTGTCACTTTTTAGATATTTTCCATTTAATTTAGAATGTTTTTTTCCGTTATTTCACTTTAAAATGTTCAGTCAAAATAAATAAACTAGATTTACCTTATTTATTCGTTTTTTGTTTTAGTGACGGATATTGAGTATATGCTAGACTCGCCAGTGGTAAAGGTCACATTTGTTAAACTATAGCCATGGTAGATCTATGGTCACCAACGGATGAAGTGGTCGTGACAAATACGGTTGACATCCCTGTGCCGAACCCTGGATTAATGAAAACCCATTGGGCTTAGTTGATTGCTTCCTCTCTGAGGAAGCATTTTGTCATTAGGATCTTGACACATTATATTAGTCAAACGGATCAGCCGATTTCCAATTTTAGATTAAAAACGGTCGAACTGATTATACTCACATACATGATTTATAAACATTTTCATTAAAAAAAAAAAAAAAGAAAATTGCTTTTTCAAATAACAGTTTGACCAATTTAAAGCAATGATTTACTGATTTAAATGATCCCATTATCAAAGGACATTGTATTTAACAGATTTTCTGGTTATATATCTTTTGACTATAATAATAAGGCCTTGCGTGCTTATTTAAACAAGGTTAGTGGTCAATAGGTAGGATTTTAAGGCTGAAAATCAGTTTTCTATCGAAGGATTAGCAAGATGAACGAAATTAACAAAGAGCTTAATAGTTTAAATATCTACTTAATGTTTTAGCCAAGTTAGTTGCTTGCATATAGTAATGTTTTATGTCAATTATAGATATTAATTAGAATATTGATTTTATTAAAAATAAATAAAAAGGTATATAAATTTACAACAAATTTATTAAATTATTGTAGATATTTAGATTCTAGATATTAAATTTTATAATTATTAATTATAGTTTAAGAAAATTAAATATTTATTTATAATTAGTTACAGAAATATTATTTCAAAAGTAAAATGTTCACAATTTCATATATTTTATTTAAAATATTATTTTTGGTACTTTGTAATATGCATTACATATAATTTTTCATTTGCGGATTTTGTTAGTTGACGAGAGTCTTATAGTTAACCAATGATAATAGTTTTTTACAATTTTTGTGCTTTTTTGTGCGTTGGAACTTCTATAAAGATTGAAGAGTACATCAACGTCTAACAATAAACTAAGGAGAAATACATTTTTATTCTGTTGTTTATACAAAGTACAACAATTTCTTAAAAAAAGTCGTCTAGAAACGGAATATGTAAACTTAATGAAGAGTCTCTTTTTGTTCTTTTCGTCCTCTTCCCATCTACTAACCGCAAGACCATGTGATCAAAACAATTGAAACAACTTTTTGTTTTATTTAATCAACAACTTTGCCGGCTCTCTCTAAACTTCTGCAAAACAAAACTGTGGAATACGATCTCTCTCTCTCTCTCACACACACACACACACACAACACACATGGGCGGATCCACCAATACTACTGCATTATGGAACTTGTTCTTTTATATTGAAGTAAACAAAATTGCCGTAGAAGAATAATAACGAGTGCACCTGCGGGTCCATACTATTCAGATCACGTGTTTGTATATGTATACCGTATAATACCGTAGCAAGTTCTTATCTGCGTGGTTGAAGCCGTTTTGATTTAATTTACTATCGTTTTTGTATGTGTGAGCACTGTGAGCTTACGGTAAGGATTATAATATTATAATTTGTAAATAATCCCATATGTTTAGTAAATGTAGGTACCTATTATTTGGATAGGTAACTTTGCGTCTCTGTGTATGTAGCTAGGTAGGTACCAATATAATTTTTCAATATAATATAGGTAATAGGTGTAGCCGTGTAGGTACTTATTTAAACTTACGATTGAATTAAATCCAATGTGTTAATACCTTAATATGCATTAAGTTATAAAATATTATGGTCAGTTATAGTACCTATGTAATATAATGTATAATGCGTAGATATATAAGCTTGACAATTTTCAATTGATATTTTTGAGTTGGTATATCGGCAAAGTATTAAAAAAAACCCTTATATATAAAAAAAATATACAGTAATATTCTTATAATTAATATTTTTAAAAAAAATTTTAAAGTTAAATGTTTATTATTTAAATATGAATTAAATGCGACTTGTTGATCTTTTGTTTTGAAACTAGATACAATATAATTTGTAATAAAATGATGTTTGTGTACAATTGTGAAAATGACTCAAACAATAAATAACAAATAATTGATCAATCAATAATTGTAGCAAGACGTTTATATACATTCAAGACACTAGACACGACATTTATACACTCAGCATAAGAATACAACATTTTTAATAATAGATAATACACATTTATTACCGAGATAAATATTATATACTGATTTATATAAATATATAGTTATTTGTATTTTGGAATTGCTATATAATATTATATTAATATATTATTATGTTCAATAGAATAATATTAAAATGAGTAAATGGTATAATAGAAGTACATAGTTTTAAATATGATTATGAAGGTTAAAAATACTATAAATGTATAACATCAAAAAATGTATATGATGAGAAATTAATATGAAAAATTATAAAATTTTCATAATTTTTAACTTTTTTAAAAATTATAAAATAAAATTTCATAAAAATGTATATTATTAATATTGCGCATAATATAGATATATCATAAAAGTACTCTTGAAGTCAAAACCCATCATTTAATTAATTTTTCTGTTTGTTTCCAAACATTTGAAGTAGGTATGATAATATAATATAATACACCTTAGTGTTGATTTGTCATTTGAATGTTTATGGGTTGGAATAAAAAAAAAAATCAAATATTAATGTAGGTATAACAAATATTCTAAAAAAAAAAATATCTATCTAAAATAAAGCAACACAAATAAAATGGTAAGAAACTAAGCACATTATCATTGAATCGTAAATACATTTTCTAGCCTAACCTACAAGTATTTAAAATTTGTAATATATATCTTTTCTTATTTTAAGCCATATAGAATTTAATTTATAAATTCATATAACTGGATAATTTATTAGGTATACCTATACACATTTCAAAACTTAACATAGCTAATAATAGTGTAATTTAAAACTAATTAAAATTCCATTTATTAAAAATATTATTATGTATGATTAATATTTTAAATTTATTACTAGTTTAAGCTTATTTTTAATGATATGCAATTAAAACACGTAATTAAAAATATATATTTTAGTTTTTATATCTGAGTAGAGAGAGAGAAAGAAAGAATGATTGATTTGACAATGATATAATGCGATTTTTTTTATAATATTTTTTTAGCCGGTAAATTTGAAAACATTTTTATTCAGAATATTCATATAAACTATAATTTTATTTAAGTAATCAATATATCATTATAATAACACATAAAATATATTTTTAAAATGTCTTTTATTTATTTTTTTAATGAATCATATATGGATATCACTTGATTAATTCATGGGTTAATGATTTAAATTTATTTTATTTGAATAACATTATTAGTAAATAAAATAAAAATACTGTAAATCTTATTAAAATATTTTATTTAAATTAAATGAATTTAGGTATTTATCTAGCTTTTTTATTTTAACGTTTTTGAATAATTATTTATTAGTCAACCATATAAATTAAAATTAATTAGTTGTACATTCAGTGGCGTATTTAGAGATTTTATGACCTGCGTACATATTGGTATGGTATATTGGCGCAATTGGTTACTCCCAAAGTTTATAAACATTTATTTACCTTTTTTTTATAATCATTAAAAAAATAATTTAAGATTCAAAAATAACGACATAATATAATATGAAACATATACATTAAAATATTTAGCATACAACCACTGTCCACTATCATGTTTTATAAATAACCAATTTTTATTTCTGAAATTTTGCGTTATTGGTCAAGTATTTTTTTATGTAATAATTGAGGCAGTAAGCACAAATAACGCGGTGTAACACAATTATTATATACACTTTTTCAAATAAAAACTTGATGTCCCTTGAAATTTGATGCTGGGGGCGATTGCCCTCTCACGCCCCCCATCTAAGTACGCCACCGTGTACATCGTACATAATTCTATTATATAGTGTTATGTTCTTTAACACAATATTTATTGAAAACACATTAAAATTTTAATAAGGCCAATAATAAGGGCAATTTTTTTTACTTTAATATAATCATATACTGAAAAAATGAAAAGTATGATAGGTTAGGTTTAGGTTTGAATCCGTTAATAAATCATTGTACATTATAAGCGATTCTGATTACTATAATGATGTTTAGTTCTGTTTTTAAGGATATTTTAAAATTTATTTATGTAACCATAAGTAATTAGTTTTATATTTATAATTTGGTAAGTGGGACTAAAATAGTATAAATAGCTTAAAATTATTTTAAATATTTAAACAATTTTAATGTGTATAAAAAATAAATTATACAAAAAGTTTTAAGTGTTAACGGTTAATAATATATTAATATTTAAATAATTGTGCTTATGTATTTTCAATAGCTCAAATAATATGTAATAACAACTCAATACCTATGAGGAATCTTATATTAAATTGTCAAGCCTTTATTTTATTCATAACAACTAAAAAATAACCAATCAATAACTAACTTCTAACTAACTAAGTTAAATATTTCGGAAATTTAATAAACTAAGAACTAACTTATATTCTAACTCTTTGGTTATTATGTTAAAATAATTTAACTTAAACTAAATGAAAGAAATGACTAATTTTCCTAGATTTGAGTCAATTATACGATATTTATTTTGTCTTGAAAACATAATACAAGTAATTATTAGTAAATATAATATAATATAAGTAATTAATCCTAAAATCAAAAAATCGAAAAATATATAAACATCATTTTTTTCTATAGCTATATTTTTAAGTATAAATTTAGATAAAATTACTCATTTAAACAAATTCAGTTATTTTGTTGAAATTCAAAAATATTTTTGTTGTAGGTGCTTAAAATGTTTACGTGTCATAGTATATTTTAATATATATAACAATATAATTTTCGAGAGATTTAGATTAATTTTATACTATTGTTTATTTATTAACATCATTTTATGCGAAGTCGGTATTATCGCAAAATTTAATAATAATTTATATAAATATATCCTATTTTAATAATATAATAAATGTAATATTTTCAATACTATTTATTTAATTTACTGTATTACTTATAGAACAATAAATTACGATAGTAGCAACTATCAATATAAATATATTATGAAATATTGAAATATACTTAGTAATATATACTCAATACTTATTTACGTTTAAAAATGACTCGGGCAGTCGAATATTTCAGTACATAGACGCGTTATCGTTCTGGTATTACTGGTGGTTGATTAAGTAGAGAAAACAGTTATATTATGTGTGACCTGCGCGCCATCGACAAAAACTTGTCGCCTTGGTCGCTTCTAAACGAGAATGTATGGAGTGTAGGTTAATGGACCATCTTCGCTTAGAATCGTTTTCGTATACAATGATTTATCGTCTAATTCAAATTCTACACATACATTATAGTTACTTCTTCAAAGACGAGATACACTCGATACCTAATAACTGCTGTACAACAAAGCGGTAATTTATACTTTCCCCCCTTTTAAAAAAAAAAAATTTTCTTATTTATTCAAGATCAGTAACTTTTATAATGTAATCAATTAAAAAATTAAAGAATTCGTATAATTTAAATCTTAAAATATTAAGAATTAATATGAAGTACATACAATTAAATGAAATCCTTGAAATAGATAATTATTAAATGTATACACTATACCAGTGGTTTTCAAACTTTTATTATACATGGCACACCATACACTTCAAAAAATTTTCACGGCACACTAACCTTTTTTTTAGATGAACAAAATTGTTTTGAATTAATTATTATTATATATACATTTAATAAGAAATGTGAGATTGATGGGTTAACAAATATTTTTAATTCTTGGACGAATAGTTGACACATACCCGCATTTTCTTATATCACAATTCAATGCAATCGGTAATTTATGGAAAAACTGCGGCACACTTAGTGGATACTCGCGGCACACTGGTGTGCCGCGGCACCCAGTTTGAAAACCACTGCACTATACACTATACAATATACGCATTAAGAATTGAAAACTTCTCGGCCTTTGAGATTGCAATTAATACCGTTTCGTCATTTCTAGATAATACTAGGTACTTCTAGTACTTCTATAGCACTTCTATTCCTACTATTACTATTTACTATTACTGTTGTCTACTACTACTACTATTACTACTACTACTACTTTTTTTTTTTTTTTTTTTATCGTAATTATCGCCGGACTCGGAGGAGGACTGCCTTTGCTTTGCTTTCCCCCGAGCCGCCATCTTTTATTTATCAGAATGAACTTTATACATTATACGCCTTAACCTTATACTAAACATTCAGCACCAAAAAAATAATAATAATAATAAATGAACTGCAAATAAACAGTGTCTACAACTCAGGATCTTAAATTAACAGTATTACACGTCTGTGCATTGCACCTGGATCGGCATTGGATTTTTGGTGTGCGTCCGCTGCCTTGGTCCTCTCGTTCTACCTCCTAGGCCTTTCCTCTTGTTCTTTAGTTCTCAGGATTAGAGTAACGTACCGTTCCACCGATTCCCAGTTACCCTACTAACCTAACCTAACCTACTACTACTACTACTACTACTACTACTACTACTACTACTACTATTATTAACTACTGAGTCTCTTCTACTACAAAATATGGTGTTGCAATGCGCCACTGAAGGATGTGTCCGCAACGTGTAAATTAATTTATACGGTTCACGGGAAAACAATGACTAATCCTATTAGAGCGGACGACGAGAGCAAGCAGCCGTCATACTGTTTTTTGAACCTTTCGAGCCAAACGAGCTAATAACGAGCGCATTTCCATTCGCGGGCGCGTGTGAACAAAAGAAATTGAAGACAATTATTGTGTCTACGTAGGCACTTATTGGTAACTGTTGTGCAGTACAATAATTTTATTTTCATTTGAGTGAATCTAGTGTTTTATTTACCTAGTTTATTTTTTATTGTCATATAAAGAGAAATAAGTAATAAATAATAACCAATAAGTCCAATTTGATCTCACGAAATAGTTATTTTAGATTACTATTATTTTAAATTATTTTTCTTAACAATTGTAGTTTGATAATAAATTATTACAATCAAATGCAATACATTTTTGGCTAAAATAGAAAAACTGATTAACAATTATTCAAATAATAAGTAATTATAAATCAGTTGTATACGTACACATAGGTTTGCAATAGAATACTATAAAGGTGATCGGTGGGAATAATAGGGTGAGAAGATAGGATTTAAAAGGAAGTAAAAAGAACGAGGAGAGAAAATGAAAGCAAAGAAAATAAGAGATTATAGAAGTTTGAATGGGATGCCAATAAGATTTGTTCACAACTAATAACAATGAGCAGGACGCGAAAAACGTGTCAATATAAAGGTATAGTAAAGGTTCAACCTGCTTACCCTTTGTGCGATTGATCGGATATCTATTATTGAGTGATTGTATTTATAGTCTCATGTTATGAATGTTATGATACTATTACTGTTCATTTATTCGAGTAGATATAAAAATATTCTAATGACCTGTACGCCGTTCGGTGATCAGTGAATCCTGTCTTATGCGTTAATTGCATGGTCTGTGGTTCGATACTTAATATTACGCTATATAGGTATTTTTTGTCAACAAAGGATACAATGAAATTCGATTATTGAGTATTCGCTTAGCTAATGACCTGTCGAGTGTCAGCATTTTCTAAAGTTTAATAGGTGACCTACGGGGTTTTCTTTTTAATTTAAAAACTCAACATTTTATTTAAAAGATGAAATATATAATGTAGTTAATTGTATTAAAATATTTTCCTGTATCTACATTATAAACAATTCAAAATTGCATATACCCGTGTACTAATGTATATTATGTCTTATGATGGTAATAATTATTATTTAATTAAAATTGAATTTTCATTATTTTTTTTAATGACATTATTTTAATTAATCTTTTATTATTATTTAAATATTAAAATAATATACCTTAAAATAGTTATTGCTACTTTAGTTATACTACTTGTTCACCAGCCATAATGCGATTTATTAAAACTAGTAAAAACAATATAATTTTAATAATTTATAATCAAAATATAATAAACGATGCGTAAATAATGACTAATATTGTAGTTACCTGCATACTGTATAGGAATTAGCTTCATATAGTTCTTGCATTTAAGTAAAGTTTTACAAAATATTAGGTATTTTTATGTGTTTGATTAAGTGTATATGAAGTTTTTAAAACTATACATATATATCTATAACAATTCTATATAAAGTATTTGTGATTTATTATGGAAATATTCAGCGCTTGATTGGTTTATGTTTTAATTCTAATGTAAATCCAAAGACTTATATTTATGACCTAGTAGGAAAAATTGTAAAATACTATAATAATATTTATATACTCATAAAACAAATAATTCTTATTGTGTAGACAGACGGTAATTGCAATAGTACAATTTGCTTGTTATTATTATTTCCTTCCAGATACTACATAAAAGTCAAATCTTCACTGTATTTGTTATTTTCTAGGAAATTTGAATGAAACGATGTTTTAATAAAAATACGACTACGATTTTGAACAGAATGTAAGGAAAAATCGGATTATGACTAATGAACATGGGCATTAGCCACTAGGGCACTTGGTTCTTGTACTTTTGGTTATCATATACTTATTTCATTTAATTATAAATCTTATTTATTTTTCAGTTACATTATTTAGTTAGTAATTAAAGTAAAATAGTATTTATAATTTCAAATTAGATAGCACCTAATAAGTTTCATTAAAATTATAAGATTTAAAATATATAGGTAGATAAATATGGCAATAATGATTTGTACTTGTTTAATACATTTTATAAATATAAATAGCCACCTATTATTATGCAGTGTTATAATAGTTTACTTTTTTGCTTCGGCTAATTTATATAGTATCTATCTACTCTGGATACTAAGAGGTAAAAAAATATTAAAAAAACTGCATTCAAAAAACTGTCTGTTGTGAAAAAATTGTTTGCAATCAGTGTGACTTGAGGGGACGACAAAAACAGATTGGTTTACACTCCACTATCCGTTGACAAATGCACCGGGAAGGGAGAAAAAATTGCTCTTCCTCTTGGGTGTAAAAAAGAAAAAAAAGGAAAGGAAATGGCCCTCTGATTAACGACAGCAATTGTAGCAAGTTAATTGAATATATCATTCATAGACACCCCTTGCCATCCACTACCTGCTGCCATATCCACCAGTTCCATGGTAAACGACACGCAATTTGGCTACCGTCCTGTCCACTTGTCTGTTATCATCCACCGTATCCAACAATGTATTTATGAAACACAGGGGACGTCTATGGTCGGTGTCCGCCTGTCCAGTAGGTGTGTTGCATAATTCGTGTCTGCAGTACCACACCAATATACAATTATACTGTACACCCATACTACTCTATCTTTGAGCCTTGTCACGTTAGCATTATTTATCATTCGATTATGGATGTGTAATTACTGTCTACGGGAGGGGAGAATTTGTGTTATCAATTCCAGCGCAGGAGGGCGAGAGAGAATTTCAAATGGTGGTTTTTAGACCACGGGGTCTAAAATGGCAGATGTGAATATAAACCGAACACGTATTATTTAATCGGTAAACGGTAAAAGTTTCCAATTTAATCGATAACGTAAAAAGTAAAAACCATTAAAATGGAAACATGTTAAGTTAAGCAGACGTGTACAATTTCTACGTCATTAAATTATGGCGAAAACGTGATATTACCGAAACCAAGAACTAAATCGATCGTTTAACTTTGATAATAATGATAACTATTCAAATATATCTACATCATGAAGAGTTTAAATAGATTTGGAAATCGTTTATCACAGTAAAAATATTATTCAAACTAAAGTAAATATATAAGAATTCCTTCATAAGAAATTAATCGAATTTTTAATTAAAAAGTATGAATAAATAATTAATTGTACCCAGGTAAATATGAAAAAAGATAAATAAGAACGGGTCCTAACTGTTCTAACGGTATATTATCATATTATAATTATGTTATAGTTTATCTGTAGATATATCGATAATCGATATAGTGGAGTTTACTTTTCTTTACATTTTTTCTAAGATATTAACAAAAATACTAATCATAATAATTAACTCATATTTTGCTAATTTTATTAGTGATCAAATCAACCAATACATTTTATTTTAAGCTTTATGCTTTTTAATCAATGTATATTGGATATTTGGATTTTATATATACGTTTTAAACATTAACAGCTTAATATAGTTTTTATACTTAAAATTTATCAAAATTATGTATTCATATTATTATCTAGGTACTAATAAAGTAATAACTAGTACTGTTTTTAGCAAAAACTTTTGTACATTTTTTTTTTAAATATTGGTAATATTATATTAAACATATATTAATTTTGAAGTTTATACCATTTATTCATTGTTCTTAATATATAAGTGATATAACTATAAAATAATATATATAGTAAGACGCAGATCAAGATATTTATATTAGTAGGTACGGTACATAATTTATACATATATTAAAGGTATTCAATTTAAAAATACATTTTTTTTCACAGTAGTTGAATATAGAAACAATTAATAATGTGATTTTATAAATATTATTTAGCATATTCACTGACTCTTTGTTATAATAAAGAGTATCGATTGGACTCAAATGATTAGTTATAAATACCTATTTGTGAAATAGATACCTATAATAGTTCAACTTTTTTTTAATAAAACTGTTTTATTTTGATGTATACACCTATAAGATACTTTTTAAAATTTGTAATCAGAATGATTCACTAAGAATGATACTTAAAGATCATATTTTTAAATGTTCAAGAGTTTTTGATCTACTTTAAGAGTGTTCTGCGGAGATATAATCTTCTGTTTTTTAAACGAGAACTTCAATTTTCTATTATAAATTATTTAGCGAATAATTTTTATGAAAATGTTGTGGTATTAAAATAAAATTAGAACGAATATTCATTGAGCATATATTTCAATATTTAATTTTGTGTACTAAGAATACCTAATAGATTCATGATAACGGGTTTAGAAGGAGTTTTGGTGATTTAAAAACTTTAATAATTTATATTAATTTATTAATATTTGTAATTTTTTTTTTTGTAAAAATAGTTCAAGTTTAATAAATACTTAATCCAATATTACATATATTTGTTATTTTTAATGACTATTATTCTCAGTATAAACATAGTGATAAATGAGAAACTGGTCCTTAAAAATTTTGAATTTTGAATTTGTTATATAATAATTACCTATAACTAAAGAATTTACCCTAAAACAGGGCGGTTTTTGTTTGAATATTAGAAGTTTGTATTACCATGGGACACTCCTTATTGAGTAGTTAAAAAATATCAAGAATTTGAATAAATTCACTATTAAAGGAAAAACGTGGTATGATCATTCTTGGTAAATCATGCTGTATAGATTTAATGATATGGTTGGTAGATACGTATGGATTTTCACATAATTAAATATTTCTCTTTTTAGCCTCATTAACTTTATTTTATAATAAAGAAACAGTAGGTGTAATTTTATAAAAATATTTTAAAATTGTTCAGAAACAGTAATTATTTGTATAATATGTTAAGTTGTTACAGTAAATTGTGAGTTTTACGAGATGAATAACCTTTGTTATGATATAAATTATATTTTCATCCCTAATTAAAATTATTAATTAAATTTACTTTTTAGACTATACTTAATATTATATTAAGTATAGTATATTGCAATTAACAATATTGTAATTATTAAGTTATATTTACTAAAATAACGACGAACAAAGAAATTATACTAAAGTTATTACATTTAATTACATCATAGTAATTAAAATTAAATTACTTATGCACAATAGACAAATAATATAATACATACACATTAAACATTTAAAAAAATAATAATTTATAATAGTTATTATGAAAACAATATTAGTTGTTATAACTTTTAATATGATTTTTAGTTGAAAATGTCTACCACAACTAAGTCTATTATTATTCTAGAAAGTCTACTTAGCTGCACGAGATATTAGTTGATCACTTGTTAATGAATTATAAGTATAACAATATTGCACTAGAATGATTATCTAGTCACTTATAGATAATCAATTATTCTATTAGACATACAAATATATGGAAGAGATATAAACATTTCGTATGTGCATGATTAAAAAAATATTTTCAATTATTTAATAAATCAAAATTTTTTAAAAATATTTCGAATGTGATAATACTTACAATAATTTAAAACTAAATTAATGAAACATATTTCGATAATGCATTAGCTTGTTAAATATTTTTTTACAAAAAAAATTTAATAAATAATATTTTTGAATTTAAGTCTAAATTGTCTTAAATAGATGGTTAGTATTAAGATTGTGGTAGTGCCACAATAAATCTACCAGGTTTTAATAAAAACGATTACAGCTGTCTGAAAGAATCTCTGAAGCTATTAACAAATTCAATAAGTTGCTTTAATACAACGGCGTAGAGAATGCGTTGGTGTTATTTTTGTAGCTCGAGATATTGGGTTACGCTATTAGAATTATAATTAAACTTTAAATCAAGAGTTTAATGGATGTATAATGTTGGCTTTGTGCGGAGAGTTAGCAAAACAAACGATACCGGTAGTTGCTGTCAATTTTGTAATGGCTGTATGGTGTGCAAACAGAGGAATAGATACTTAGGTTGTATATAGTTTACCACTCATCTCCACCCACGAGTTTTAGATAAGGTATTATTAGAAATTGTATAATAATTATTCAAAGTAGTAAGTATATGGCCGACCATTTAAAATAAAAAAACGTCTATGAAATAATGATTAATTTTCAGAGGGTCACATAAATCTTTAAGCGGATTTTCTAAACTAGAATGAGGGCTACAGGAAAAATAAAAAACTAAATACGTATGAATCGGAAATCCTCCTAAAAAAATAAATAAATAGATAGACCCTTATTCTATTCACTTTAGACAGAAATAATGTTATTTATGAGCATTTATAGTTTTTAGTTTATATTTTTACATGTCTTATTATGATTAGGTATTACTATATTACATTATAAAATAAGTAATAACATATCTTAATATCTCAATTATAACGATTTTCTCATAATTTAGCATTATCTACGTACATATTTTTAGTATAATTTTCTTATTAATACAATTTACATTTTTGTAATTGATAATATTAGTACATAATCGTTCATATGCTACCTTAATGTTAAAATTTAATCGTATTTCTTGAACTTTACAAAAGGTACCTATAATAATAATTAATTAAATTTTTTTTTTATTTTGATTCAATATATTAAATTACTTTTAATGAACTAACTATCTACCTTATAATATTAATAATAATGATAACGTCGAATTATAATATAATATGACGCTTCTATATTAATAATATTAATTATCAATCGTCATCATTACTATATTATAAGTACTACTAGTGTTGAGTATTGATAGTTTATAAAATAACTAGTTTTATTTCATGAACTATTTAATGATTAAAATTATAAGTGTACTATATTTACAATATACTTTGGGATTTAATGTACTTCTTATTAATATAACTATCTCGTTATCGATGTTATTTATTAATTTATAAAGCTAACAGAAAAAAACTATTTTAATAGAGTTTTTTTTTATATATTATATTAAAGACTGAAATATCGGTAGTAGTATAGATACTTCATAATATATGATTATATGATTGATTTTCTCTTTATGATCTAGAGACCTCATCATAAAATCATAAATAACAATAATTTACATTAAGAGTTACCACACGATGTTACTATGTTAGTGAATTGTATCAAAATTTAAAAGACTGATTTCCTCAGTTAGTGAAAAAGAATCAAATTTAGAAACATGTGTTACGACTATGGGATGATTATGAGCTTTTTAATGTAATACACAAGATACATATATAAAATGGATATTGTGATTGGGATCGTAGGTACCTAATATCAAGTAACAAAAAATAGAAAACAAATTACTCAACCGTTGTAATGAAATAAATTGGATTATGTTTATCCTGTTAAAAAAAAAATGTCTGAAAAAACCTATTGTTGTTAAACCGACGGTTTTCAAAAATGTCAATTAAAGATGTCAAAATATTATGGATTTTCAGTCACAGCTTGATTAAAATTTCAAATTTCAATAGGTACCTATGTTTTTATCAAGAATATTAGAAAATATTTAAGGAATTATTAGCTTGACAGTAATAGTGGTATAAATGAATAAAAAAATGTTTATGACATACGTAATTAAAAACGATTTTTGTATTTCAGGTATATTAGAACAACACTTGTTCATAATTTGCTATTTGTTCAGAAAACTTAATGTCAACTAAAAATGTATCACAAGATAAATTAGTTTCATTAAGGTCTTAAGTAATGAGTAGCGTTTGAATAATCTCTAGGAAATGGCCAAGGGGTTTTTAAATGTTCATATACAACTAAATGTTTAACTAAAAGATGTACATGTTATACAAATAATGTCTTGTGTAACTCAAAATGCCACCAAAGTTTTGGTGTTAAAATAAGTAGTTTACCTAATTTGCCTATTAGTATTATAATTTATAATGTACCTAGTAAAATACTATAAATAAATAATCTACCTGGAATTGTGTCAATATTTTATACAATATTTAGTAATTTATTGTAGATGTAATCTGCTAGTTATAATATAAATAAAATAAAATATTATAATATATTTTATACTTTTTCTAAAATGACACATTTATTCATAGAACTACGGATTAAATACTTTAATAATATAGATTTAAGAACGTATATATTGACTTATGTGGCTATGTCCTATATCATATTCTTGATATTAATATTTTAACTTATCGAACAGGGTTGTTAATTTTATTTTCATTTATTTAGTTGATACTTATATCGTTATTATTTATTTCTAATATTTTTAAATGTTCATTCAATTGCAATTTCAAACGCAAATAGTTTCAATAAATATAGGTATTATATAAAATATGTGACTAATCTGAATGATGCGATCTAAATATTTATTTAAAAAATTAAAAAAACGAAAAAGATAATTCAGCTATAGCAACGTTTCAAACGTGAATACCTTAAATAAACATTAATGTAAATTAATTATTAAAGTTAATCTCAGTACATTTCGCATGATAAATTAGGTATTGATATTAATAAACATAAATTACAAGTTATTACTCATAATTATTAAGTCATAACCTACTTAAAAAAAAACGGTCAACTCGCTTTGCTATATAATAAATGTCGAGTATATCTCTTCAATGGAATTCATTAGTATTGTTAAATATTATATAATATATATCAATAAATTGTAAATAAATAAAATACTGTAGAATTAAGTGGGGGGGGGGGTGCATTTGATAACGTTATGGTGAGATTAAAAAAATATGTCCAAACACTATAACAATAATTCAAGTAGCCATAATATTGAAATCAAGATATTTGATGAAAAAGTTTACATGCAAATTAATTGAATAAATATAAAGGAGTACCTACGTTTCAAATCTATAGCTATTATTCTAAAAAAAAACACCCTGGTAACATTACACCAGGCACGAAGTAAGTAGTAAATATTATATATACTTGAAATAATATCTCTGTTTATTATTATTAATCACAAGAAGTAGATAATTATACAGGGAAGCAATAACAATTTCAAAAAAACAAATTAATAAACCAGATATACCGAAGATCTTTCATATATATATGACCATCACATGTATTCAGAAACAAATTAAAAATTAACTTTTCTACGATTTCGTTCAAAATATACAAGGCATATTATATAAATTTGTCTTTATTATTTTAGTTTTAATGTTTTACTTATTACCTATTTATTTAGTAGTGTATTTATATTTTATTTGTTCATTATTATAAAGTCGTATATGAGTTATTAATGTTTATGTAATAATGCTTAAAACCATTGGGCTCCACACGAGTTTTCTTTAGTGTGGCCGAACATTTCTTTGTAAGAAAATACAAATATATATATATACATATACATGTTATCTTGTTTCAAGGCGAGTGGAGCATGACAATTATCTAACATCCAGTCACTGTTCACAGTCCGTTTTATTCAATGAACTTCTCTTTGTAAACATGTATAGCTACTATTTTTATAAGTTATAATAAATATATTATAAAAACATAAAAGTTCTAAAAAAAATGTAAATCCTATGAAATACACATTTATAAAATGGTGAAAAATAATATTTGCAAATACAATTGTTTCGTTTTCTGAGTTTTAATATTTTGAGAGTGCATTAATATAAAAATTGTACAACAAAAGATATACTTTATGATAATAAATGTATGAGTTATGACTTAATGTTAGTTTAAAGAAAAGGGGAAAAATACAAATACATACACAAGAGACATTAAATGCTATACTCGTACCCCTGTAAAAATGATAAAATCTATCGCTTTTATTATGTTTCTTTTGATTTTTGTGTACACGTGATGATAAAAGATTATATATTACTTTTTTGGTATGATATCATTATTGTATTGTGTTTAATGTTTAAATAAGATATCGCAGTTGTTTCTAAAGTAAACACGTGGTTGTTGAATGCTGTTAGCTTATTACTTACAACGTACAATAATCATTGTCGAGTTATTATAATTTGATTGGATGGAACACAACTAATATTGATCAAATGAAATATAGTTTCGATCAAAAATGTATCTTAAAATTTTTTTAATTTTAAAATAAATGCAGTTTTACTAAAATTACCACGCTAATTAAAAAAAAATAATGATGTTAAATGCGCCCAAATAAGAATATACTATGATATATAAAACTTATCTACATATTAAGATTTCTATCATAATAATATTTTTTAACTTTTTTAGACATTAAAAACTCTGAAGATTTTTGAATTTTGAAATATTTACGTGATTTAGATCCACATTAAAAAAAAAAAAAAAAAATGATATCCTTTATATTATTTTATTTTTTAATTGATTATATTATTTTTGAAATTATTTTAAGATTTATTAAAGATTACAAACATTAATT
Source organism: Schizaphis graminum (assembly GCA_020882235.1). Lineage (NCBI taxonomy): Eukaryota > Metazoa > Arthropoda > Insecta > Hemiptera > Aphididae > Schizaphis > Schizaphis graminum. The sequence continues at coordinate 35,568,932 of CM037031.1, read as the reverse complement.
GATTTTAAATATATTTTATCTGCAATAATAGTATTAATTTAATTATTATTATTAATATAATACTAAAATTATTTAAAAAGTATACTGCGAGTTGTGTAAAGCTCATAAACATTTTGGTAAGTTAATTACTTATTACCTACAGGCTACAAGCTACGCCCTATCATACGAGTTAAGTATATTATTAAGGGTATTTATTATATATAACGTTGTATATGTGGCATGTGTGTATAAAAATTATACAAGAAGCATATATCATGCATTGTAAACTAAAATAAATCGTTCATGCGCAATATTCTCACTGATGGTATATATCTCATTGTCAACCCCAATAAAATAAACACAAATGACCACGAAGGCTGCATTTAAAAAAACAATATTAACATATTAATACAAATGGAGTTATTCTCTTCTACCAGTTATAATAGCAATCATGGTAGTTGCCAGTTGGATTCAAATAATTAGAAAAATAAAGAAGTTTTAGTAATATATTTTACTATTATTAATAATTATTTCCGATGGCCATTGCGTGGAGTGCTGTATAAGCAGTTTTGGTTTTTGTATACACATGATAAACCGAAACTACATAAATAAATTCATATTCTATGTAAAATAAAAATAATAATATAATATGTGGTTTTTAGTAAAAAATTACTATAAAACAAATCATTTCCAGATTTCTATTTAAATGAATTTGAATAAATTTCAATACAATTGTAGAGTATGACTTAAAAATCAAATCGTGTACAAAAATTATAGTCTGAAATCTAATTATATAAATAATGGATAATCAAGTTTAGATGATATGTTATCACTCTAATTGGAAACATTCACAGATATTTACGACGATAATCAATTTTATGTTATCCAATTACTTACGGTTATTATATATGACATGATCCGATTCATTAGGCGATTACATAGTTAAACTCTACTCTAAGTATAAAATATAGTGAATATACTGAAAATAGAAGATTTAAAGTACCAAAGTGCCAAACTCAATAGTGTAAATGATGGGCAGTGATTAGGGGATTTATCCCGCCCTTCAAAACCAAAAAAAAAAAAAAAAAAGTCCCGATTAAAAAATATATAAAATAGAAATACAATAGTATTATAATTTATAAGTTTAACGAGCAAAGGTATACAGAATTATTAAAAATTTTTAAAATAGAAATTATCTCTAGTATAATTTATCAGTGTTATTTATATTGTCGACGTTATTGCAATATCGCATATTACATTTTATCATGTATCGTTGAACTATAAGTAAAATAAATATTATTTTATTTCATAATATACATAATTAGATATTTCTATCACACGGAAATTTGATTTCCAGTGTCAGCTAGATATAACCTAAATTTTAATAGCCATTTATTAGTGATATCAAAAATAGAAAAGTTCATAATATGAGTAATTATAATTTAAATTTAACTTTATAATGAGTATAAATATCAGTTACCTTAGTATACAAGTATGGATAATTTATTGCAATCTATTTTTAATTTTTATGCATTAACATATTTTATTATCTTAGTAAAAACAGCTGTTATAAACATTTGAATTTAAATGAAAGTAGATGGACACAATTTGATACTTTATATAACTTTTTCAAAATCAACTGGTATTTTATAAAATAAATAAGTTGTACATATTATTGTATAATATTATAGTCATTATAACTAAAATAATTATATAAATAATATTACACCAAAATAATTAAAATTTTTTTTTTATTCTTTATAATTTTTATATAAAAAAAAAATATAAAGAATATAATTATTAAGATCTATTTATTAAAAAGCTAAAGTTAATATACAAAACATTAATTTACAAGTCATTATAAATTAATTTGTGGTAAAAATGTATAAAATTCGATAAATTTGATTTTGTTATAGTTCTAAAATGAATAAATGAATAGAATGAAAAAGCTGAAGATAATTTTAAATTTTTACATAATATTTACAGTAGCTTTATCTAGAAATGATCTTATTTTCAAGATATATTGGTATTTTTTAGTTATTTATAGAAATTCAAACAGGTCCTCATAATTCGTTTATTCAGTAGTTGCCAGTTACATAATACAACCTAAAGTGGCATACCAATAGATTCTACTACTAGATCATTTTAATTCTCGAGTGAACATTCATGTAGTATAAAATATAAACCAACTTTGCACGGCAAAGCTTTTCACTCGAAATGTACTTAATTAATTAATTTAATAGTTTGATATCAAAGTAACTAATTAACCATACAAACTTATATGTAAATAGCTTACATAATTTGTCATTGTAATTTACTTGTTTTTTTAAATTAATTTCATTAAAATATATGATTATAAAGACTTTTCAAATAGAGTCTACAATTGTTATTTTATCGATATTAATTAAAAATAAAATTAATTAGATCATACTTATTAGTTATTTGCTGCTGTATGCAATGCATATCTATTACGCTTAAGTCGTATACTCGTATACGTGTAAGTATCCACATAAGTTCATTGTCGTATTACAAGGGAGTAAAACAAAGAAAAATTTCATTCAAAAGAACCAATATTGTGTTATTATAATTAATATTAGAGTTAGTAGACCTATTATAAAACTCAAAGGTAAGAATGTAAGATTGTCATCTAAGTTTGCAAATATATTTTATGACATTTTAATTTTTTAGTGAGTTATGAATATCTTTAAATTATAATATTTTACACTTATAACTCGCTGAATAATTTACAAATCGTAAAAACACAGCATGTATTTTTCGCATCAAGCCTTATGGTTTTATAGTAGGTAGGTCAAGTAATTGTATTATTAAAGCTAATAGAAAATTGGTTCTGCTGAATTTATACTCGTCACATTTTAAATTTACAAAGAAGGTTAGTACAATACGTACGTGTTGTGTCTTTAAGCTGTAAGCTTAATGCAATACATGCAAATTGTAGTCTAGAGTATAATATACACATTGCACAGTCTGTGTAACTGGTTAATAGAGTATATTATTACAATATACATACGTATTAAAATATAGTGTGTACAATACACTATTTTACCTATTGGCCAAGTCTTTGAAAACCAATTATTGTATCATTCTAATATAGATACATAGAGTATTGGTAATAATAGATTTATTTAAAATAAAAAACCTAAATAATTAGGTTAGTATATAAAAATAGCATTTTTTATTCATCTCATTGAAATTAAAACATGTAATATTCATAAAATAAACTACTAAACATAATTTTATGGCAATTGTGTATTTTATTTTTTAAATATTTATATAGTATCTTTCTATAAAGATATTTAAATATATAAAAATTAAAAAAGTTTTGTATACATTTTAAACAAAAATAGGGTCTTGTAATGTTGATACCCCTAAGTCTCTATGAGTCCCCTATGTACGCTTCAAAGTATACAAGCATATTTTTGTAATACCTATGTATATTTACAAAATTAAACATAAAAACTACAGTTTTCCCTATAATAATGATACTTAAGTAATTGTTGTAATTCAAAAAATACTGTAGAGACAATTTATATGATTATCATAGATTTTCAGTAAATTGACGTGTATGAATTTTATTTTGATGTTAATTAGCATCATATGTTTGAAAAAATTAAAAATCAAAAAGAAACCAATTTTTATATAACCGTTTTTCAGATGGAACGATGGAGTATTATACTATTATTACATTTGCCATCGGGTCTGTTTTTTATTTGATAAAAATAAAAATGATAAAATTATCACATGATTGTCTCTGTTTGGCCACTGTAATCAAATTCAACTTATTCTCCAGGGAACAAAGAAAAAAAACAATTAATCGAAGAGCTTGGTCTGGAGTGCATCAAAAAGTCGAAATTTATTGTGCCAAACATAAAACTAGCACAACGGTTGTCGTTCATTGATGGCGAAGAATGAATAGGAAAAGAAAGGAGCGGCTAAAGAAAAATACCGCTTCAACCAAAATTCAATTCCCCGCAGTGAAATAGTCAATTCGCTTGACGTCAAACGCGGGTCAGCAATATTATTCTATTTCGTTATCGTACAGAAATATCGGCGTAAAAATTATCAAATACATTTTTCTCTTAAGGGGCTTCATGTAATAATTTAATAAAGTTACTTACAGAATTTTTTGTGTGCAAGATGTTTCATCAAGCTACCTGTATTAAATATTATGTATTGACAATATTGACAATATTTGAAAATATTTAAATAATTTATTATTAAAATATATTACGTTATGACCATTTTCCCGCACACATATCTATGTGGTAAAAGAATGAACGTGACACGGTACCGTTGGACTACATCAGACCGATAATCATTTGCGTCATTGTCATGGCTGTTTCTGGTTCCTTGTCATTCAATTTTTTGAATAATGTAAATAGTCATATAGTCACTTATAACTTATTACTTGGATGTGATCTATATTAAAATTGTATTATCAACATTTATCATAAATAATAATATACGTTTAAATTGTCTAATAATAATTTTAAAGTAGTCTAGAAATTATGAAAAAATTACTGTGTACGAATTTTGAGTAAATTTAAAACGATTTAAGTTTCTACAGTTAATATTTTTAAAATTACAGTAAAATAATTAAAATAGTTATTTTTTATACAAAACAAAGGATTTGATTATAAATGCTCAGAAAAATTATTATTTTAACTGTTATAAGAACAACTTGTGAGGGATCTTGTACTAATTTTTTTATCTCAATATTAACGAAATTATTAAGACTTCATTAACATAAATATTAAAATAAAATAAAAAGTTAACTGTTATATAACAATTATATATAAAATAACAATTATAAATTGGTAGCCATATTATAAGTACGAGAGTTACTATAAAATAATTGAAAATAATTAAATAATTTTTAATTCATTATGTGGTTTTTAATGTTTTTAACAGAGTTATGTATCTACTTATTTTAGTATTTTTCTTATATATTGAGTTGTCAAACATATTTTTAAAGATTGAATAATTAATATAAAATCATGAGAAGTAATCTATACAAATAAAGATGACCTACTATGAAGGATTGTAAGATTACATTATATCATTTAATATATTAGTTATGATTATGTTATAACATAGTAGCATGTATTTTGTATATTCACAGCACTTTTGTGCAGGCAGATTTTAAAAGATTAAGCAGGAGTTTTTCCTTCAAGCCAATTATTTCCCTGTAGCCGATTTTTAAAAACCATAATACATGTTCACAACACTTTTCGACAGAGAGATTTTAGAAGTTTAAGGAAAAGTTTCTCGGTAAAGCCAATTTTTTTTCTTATAACACAAACTATAATAAAATTCTGTATATCCTTACCCACACTTTAAAAAAAATAATTGTTCTAAATCAAATAAGAATACAGTTTGATTAAAAAAAAATTTATTAATACCTGTGGTTTCATTAAATATAATATTATCTTAATCAAACCGTGCTATTATTCAATTTAAAACAATTATTTTTTTAAAAAATTGGCTCAAAAAGGATACTCCCGCTTGAAAATTTAAAATCTTCCTGCCAAAAAGTGCTGTGAACATATATTATGGTTTTTAAAAATTATTGTTTTTTCGTGTTACAGGGAAATAATTGGCTTGAGGGAGAAACTCCTAGTTAAACTTTTGAAATCTTCCTGCTCAAAAGTGCTGTAAACATACAAATACACACCGCTTAAAATGTTAATAAATAAATAATTACTCATTAATACTATTCGATGCCTTAGTTTAATAATAATTTTACGATTTTTGATAAAAAATAATGGTTTTTATTTTAAATTACAACATTTATTTAGTATTGTGTTAAAATTATATAATATATTATAATATTATAATATATTAATATGTTACTCATACTGCTATCACTAACGTGGCTTATTTAAAAAAAAAATTACGTTTAGTTTTTTAAAATTCAAATTAATTAAATATTATAATATTGTTAAATTTATTGACTATCATACAATAGTTAATTTTAATTTTCATTGAAAGTCACTCAGCAAAACTAAGGTAACTTCTAACTAATACAAACATTTTAATGTTTAATTTTAAGCATATTATATTGTATGACAATATGTTTTTTGATTCTAATTAAAAAGTTTTGAGCAAAATTTTTAATTTTAATTAATCGATTTATACAAATAACAAATTAATGCAGAGGAATAATTTCATAAAATTTGCAATTAGACTTGTATTGGAGTATAAAATTACCATAATGGATAGGCCAAGAGTTAAACAAAAATGCATAATACATAAGCGTTATCACGAAAGAATGAACAATTTTGTAAAAACTATAGTAGACGGAGAAAAAGTTATTGTTAAAAGGCTTAAATACTAATTAAAACATCTGAATAACGAAGAAGTTTGTCGTATTTTTCATTTGCTCAAACTGCATTATAGATTTTCTAATTTTTTAAATAAAAAATTTTAAAAGTTTTTTTCTGAAGAATGATGGTATAAAATTATAACTATAAAATTTCTACAAGGTTTCATTGAATAACTTATTCAAAAGCTACCACAGAGCTACACAATCTATGTTGAAATGCAAATATGGCACTTCCCTCAAAAGCTTAAAAGGTAAAATGCCACAAACAAAATGTAAGTTAATCTTTTTTTTTAAATATTTGAAATAGGTACACTGCCATAAACATTCAGTTAACCCTGATTTAGAAACACTCTTTAATGTAAATAATTATGATAATGATACCACAGATAAGTAAGTTGATTCAGTTATAAATCAATACTCCAAAAAACAAAAATAGATAACAAAATGAATCTATGCTTTAGATATGTCATTAGCAGAGTCGTACTGAGCCATTTTTTAGAGGTAGAACTATAGTAACGCGCCCCCCTGGGTGGATGGGAGGGGGGGTTACACAGTTATAGTTTTTAATATTTCTTGATAAGCGTCGTAAAATCTGAAAAACTGTCATTAGTTTTTGAGAAAAACACGAAAAACATTTTTTAGCTACAAGTATATAATTTTAGATTCTGAACGGAGTGATGAATGTATTGATTTTACAATGAAGTGTGTTTTTTTTTTTTTTTGTGTCTGATGACAACATTTGGAGCAATAATAATGCTCAGATTTTTGACTTCAGCCCCTCTTTGAATAGGAAAATTCATCTAGTTGGTACTTTTGGGGGTCAAAAGTAAACATTTTCAAAAAAATCGATTTTTTGATTTTGCTGTAACTCAAAAACGAATTATTGTAAATACTTGAAATTTTCACCAAATGTTTATATTATGGTTATCTCTTTACAGTTAAATTTTCAAAATATTTTGACCATTTTTAAACTACTTATAGACAATTGAAATTTTCAACTTTTCTAAATTTTTTTTCTTCAACTACTGATAAAAAAATTTTGGGTGGTCAGAAAATCTTGAAAATTTAATACAAGGTTTCTTATAAGTTGTTCTTAAAGTGTTAAAAAAAAATCCGAAATCGTTAGTCACAATTTTTTTTTATAAGTGCTTAAAGTTCGAATTTATACGAAATATGTCAAAATTTAAATTAAATTTCATACTTTCATTATGCATATGTTGCCAAATACTTTTTTTATTAATTAACAGATACTATAAAGTAACTATAGTAACATATAGTAACTATACTATTTGTTTCAAAATAGAATATATGATAATATTTAAATATAATATATCCTAAACTGACAAATCATCTTCGTTCAGAATCGTTTTTCGTATACAATGATACCTATCATTGCATTCAAATTTAACCTACCATAGTCCGAGGTCCACCCCACCCCCTAATATACAGCAGAGCGATACCCACTTACCCGCTTTTTTTTTAACATTACGCCTATGGATTGATGAAAAATATTACAATGTTAAAGATATTTTTCTTAAGTTAATCATTTAATATTTTTGCGCCTAAGGCAAGCGCATTATCCTAGTTACGGATTTGACGCTAGATATTTGTATATCATTTATGAAGTAGTGAAAATGTACATTAACACCTAACAAAACGATGGAGGAAAATCGTGTGTGTATGTAGCAACTTTTAGGATCGTTGAAAAATTATATTATAGATTTAATTAAAGTTTTGAAAAAATGTTAAAATTTTTTAATTATTATTTAAAACAATTATAACAAAATAACAAACACATACATTTAAAATTGATAGCTGATGATAATCTTATAATAAGCTAAGTATACTTTTGTAATATTATCTTTTATTAATAGCCAGAGTCCATGATACATAAATACAATAGTATTAGAAATCAGTTTGTCAGTTTGTTGTTAAAACGAAATTAAATATCCTCATACAATCATTAAATAAATATTTTGATATCGATTTTTATTGGTCAAAAAGTAATACCAAATAATAAATGTGTATTAGTTATATCAATATAGTTAGATCGTAAATTTTGTTAATTCGTGTGAATTTTATGGATAGTGTTTAGAACATATTATCGAATATATTATATTATTTAAAGAATATATCATATTTCATTATATTTTACGAACTAATTTTGATATAGGTATAACAACCGTAAAACGGTGTGAATGGATTCATGGTATAAATAATTTTAAATTAGAGTAAATATTTTAAAGTTTAATTATAATATTATTAATTAATAGTGGAAAGTTTTAAGTTTTTGCCATACATTTTTTTTGAAAAAAAAAATATATATAAATAAAATTTTTGAGGAAAATATGTTTTTTTCTTTAATATATTATAAGTCTGTTAAAATTTGAAAACATGAATGTAAATATAATGTAGACAAGTAGGTATCAATCTGATGTACATTACATGTTGAGTGGGTCTTTATTATGAGTATGTTAAATTTGAATTAAACGATGTATCATTGTAGATGAAAAACGAATCTTAACAGAGATGGTATCACTAAGTGTATTTAAAGATATGATTTTTGATATAACTATTTGTCGTTTATTTTACTTTTAGTATTACGATATTCTGATAGGTATATTATCGGAAAAAATTACATCAACACACTGTAATATTAAAAGTGATATACTATGTTATATCGACTTACATAATTCAAAATTTAATAACATCTTTATATAAACCGTAAAACAATAGAATAGAATAAAATATAAATAGATAGCATCTTAAAATAAATCAAAAATATCATTGCGTTTAGTAAAGTACATAATAATATAATATACTTAACTATTTTAAGTTTCTAGGAATAATGTTTATAAATTATAATAAAATAATAAACGTCGTTATTTATTGTTTAAATAAATAATGTTATCCAAATTGGAACTTAGAATGTTTATATATACTTTTAGATTCTGAACGGAGTGATGAATGTATTGATTTTACAATGATGTGTGTTTTTTTTTTTGTGTGTCTGACGACAACATTTGGAGCAGACTTCAGCCCCTCTTTGAAAAGGAAATCGGATCTAGTTGGTACTTTGGGGGGTCAAAAGTTAAAAATTTTCAATATTTTTTAAATGAGTCGGGAAAAACCCTAAAAAAATGACAGAAAAACGGGAATTTTTACGCAAAACCAGTTTTCGACAAAATCGAATTTTTTATTTTGCTATAACTCAAAAACTAATAGATGTAAATACTTGAAATTTTCATCAAATGTTTATATTAGCGTTTTCCATACACAGTTAAATTTTCAAAGAATTTAGACTTTTTTTGAGTTATTTATAGACAATTGAAATTTTTAATTTTTTTTAGTATTTTTTTTTAAAATAACGATAAAAATTTTTTGGCCGGCCAGAAAATCTTGAAAATTTAATACAAGGTTACTTATAAGTTGTTCTTAAAGTGATAAAAAAAAATCCGAAATCGTTAGTCACAGTTTTTTTTTATAAGTGCTTAAAGTTCGAATTTATACGTAATATGTCAAAATTGCGAAAATTTACTAGTAATTATGTGGTTGAAAAATCGTAAAAATTTTTTCTTTTATAACTAAGTTTTGAAAATTTGGTACAAAGTTCTCCATACATTTTTCTTCAAATATCTGTAAAAAAAACTCTACCGGATTTAGATAAAAATTTTTATGAGTGTTTGAAATTTAAATTTTTACAAAACCGCGTTAAATAACGGTTTAGCCTCGAACGATTTTTTATATTTGTTGTAATTCAATTAGTATAAGTCGTAAATACTTGAAAATTTTACCAGTTATTTAGATCGCCATTTTATTTACGTGATTTGATTTTCAAAATATTTTGACTTTTTTTGAGCTATTTATAGACAATTGAAATTTTCAATTTTTTTTTATTTTTTTTTATAAATGTTGATAAAAAAAATGTAGCTGGGAAAAATTACTTGAAAATTTAATTGAAAGGTCCACATAACTTGTTCTAACTCTCATTCAAAAATTATAAAAATACTTAGGCACCATTTTTTTTTATTAGCATTTGAAGTTCAAATATTGACAAAAATTCGTCAAAATCATGAATATTTTTCACTATTTGGTAGTTAAAAATTTATAAATATTTTACTATCAAAAGCTAAGAATTGAAAATTTAATACTATGCTGTCCATAAGTTAAGCTTAGAATAATTATAAAAAAGTTTAAGGATTATTCAATTAAAAAAATTTTACGAGTGTTTGAAGTTTTAATTTTAATTTGAAATCAAAAATACACGTGTAAAATAACGTTTTACTAATAAATAATTTTCGATTTTTGTTATTTTTAAAAAATTACTAAACGTAAGATCTTGAAACTTTTACTTAAATGTTTGAATTAGTTTCAAAATAGAATGTATGACAATATTTAAATATAATATATCCTAGACTGACAAATCATCTCCGTTCAGAATCGTTTTTCGTATACAATTATACCTATCATTGCATTCAAATTTAACCTACCCTAGTCCGAAGTCCACCCCACCCTCTAATGTACAGCAGAGCGATACTGACTTACCTGCTTTTTAAATTTTATGGTTCTAGAGCGAAATACTTAGGTATGAGGAATCTTGTATCAATTTTCAAATCTTAGGTTTAAAAACCAAAATGTTTACTACAAAATAATTTGTACATTTTGAAGATTTTGATACATATTATTATAACTGTAATTTTAAATAATTATAAAAAATATTACAAATATAGACTTTTGATATTTTTTAATTAAAAATAAAAGACTTATAAAGCGTTTTATATTAAATTTTCAATCATTACTACCGAGCGAATAATTTTTAGTCGAAACTTTTAGAAAAAATAAATTTTGTATAATTGAAAATTACTCATGCCTATAAATAGTATAAATACATCAAAATTAGAAATATTTTGAAAATTTTAATGTAAATAGAAAATAATAACATAAAATTTCAGTGGAAATTTCAAGTATCTGCGGCTATTCGTTCTTGAGTTATACCAAAAACACAAAATAAAATTTGCTAAAAGTTGTATATGCATGAAAATCCCTGGTTTTATTTTTTGTTTTTCTCTCATTTTTGAAAACTAAAGATTTATTACTGTCCAAAATGGTGACGACTGATAATAAACAGAAAAAAAACACACATCATTGTAAAACCAATACATTCACCGTTTCGCTCAGAATCTAAGGAAGCATAATATATATTTTTAATATTTTTAAATTAATTTAAGAGTAACTTGTAAACCTTGTATGTATTACACGTTCTAGCTATAAGTGCCTATGATACACATATTATAACAATAACTGTTGACTATTTAAAAAAATATATAAAATTTTCGCAAATTTTGATATTATTTTTACTAATATTTTAAGGAAAATTTTGTATTAAATATTCAAATTTTAAAATTAAAAACAAGAAAAAAATGATATTTTATTGTAAACTATTGATAAATCTTGTGTAATTACGTAAATATATTAATTTCACCAATTTTTATTATTTTTATTATTTTTCGATTATCTGGGAAATAATTAGTAACTTGTTTTCTACTTTTTAACTTCTATCAATTAAATACAACTTTTTTTTTATCTTAAAGTTGAACGTTGAAGCGTTTTTACTGCTAAAAAAAGTGACGACAGACACAAAAAACTTTCTTTTTTATAAACACACATCATTATAAAACAAAAACATAAATCGATTTGCCAAGATTTTAAAATTAAATATAAAAGTTACAATACAAAATATAATTCGAATGGTAAACCTGCATGAAAGTTTTGACATATGCTGGTTAAAATAAACCTCGAGGAAAAGGCAACTTCTGGATTGGCCACAATAAGCACACTGAGTCTCGGAACGAGTTTTAAAGTTGTATCTACTTTTTGGAATCTTTGTGTTGTTTTAACTCGTTTGCTTAAAATCTGTACTTTAAATGCAATATCCTAATCGAGATCTTTATTTCTTCTTATTTGTGTTGCCGTTTTTTTTTTTATTATTTTTATAATGCACACGACAATAATAACATTATCTTTTCGCGGTACTTTTGCTGTGGGCAAATCTGATTTCTCATCTACACGGTCGCCGAGGCACGCCGCCGCTACTCTTTAATTGCCACGTGAATAAAACATATCTGAAACTTATAAGAGGGTCCCGACTTGTGGGCATTGCGTTTTAAAATAATTAGATTGTAAAATCGAAGCTTGCGTCGTAAATATGTCTTCGTAACGGTATACGTTACGTTTTAATATATTTATTTTTCATTTTAATACAATATAAACGCTACCATTTGTCACACGTGTGTGCCGGTTATGGACTATTTATCATAAGCGCGAGACACAAATTAAAATTGTAATAAAAACAATAAATAAACTTGACGGATTTTTTTGTTTGTCTTCCAAGTCGCGAGGCCATGTCAAACGCACGTTCCTCGTCGTCGTAGATTTTTTCAGTCTTTATATTCTGTCTTTCTATTCTTCTAATAACACTCTGGGGTCGGCCACCTGGGGCTACGCCATCGGAATGCAATTAGTCGCAGTGGAACATATTAATTATTATGCAATGCGACTTACGTCCTGCAATGTAATGATAAACAAATGATCTAATTTTAGATAAGCAGCTTATACGGACAACTTAAATTATGGTGAACGAGCTCATTACCTATATGATATTGTTTAGATTAAATCGGTGAAAATAAAATATAGTCTGTAACGTAGATAATTGATAAAAAAAAAGAAAAACACGTTGTAATGGATGCTTGTATTGTTGGTTTAGCTTATTGACAATTAATCACATTGCATGATATTAATAATATTAATATTATTGACGTAAAACATTTAAATTTTAAACATTGGATATTGGATATACTAGGTACTTGTGAAAACAATTATTATAATTTTTCTTCTTGTTATTATGAATATTAAATTAAATACATTCATAATAATAATATGTCTGTTAAAAGTTAAATAGCACACGTTTTGTTTCCTCGTATATTAAATGGAAACATGTAATTATAATATAAGCTAAGTATAACAAAAATATAATTATGCAGATGATAAAATTATATAATAAATATTACCAGGCCAATAAGTATTGTCTACATAGATTCATTTAACTGTTGCAGGTTAGGTCATGATTTTATCACAACTCACAACTCAGTGGAATTTATATCTTAGAAAACCTATGTTCCATATTTTATTCTTTTATTGATTTTAATAATCGATTTTGCAATTAATTAGATATATTCTCATTTTATTTAAATTTTTTGTTTAATTTCTCTTGATCTAGTATACAGTATTTTCACTAAATTGTTTATAGAGCCCATAGAGGTAAAAAAATACTAATTTAATATATTATATTCTTTTTATTACTTGAATTAATATCTTAATCTTAAAGAAACTATCATTTTAACCCCTTTCCCTCACAACAAATATTAGTAACTAGTAAGTGATGAGTTAAAAATTGAATAAATACTAAACAAATATAATTCATGTATGGAATAATGGATAATCAAATAATTTATTCATACTAAATTATCTTATTATTTCATTTTTATAATTTAATTTAAGTCGCTATATGTATATCTATCTTAATTTTCTACTAATTACAGTATTGTTATTGGTTATCGGGTCAGTAACAACGAGTGAATGAAAATAAATGTATAAAATAATACTGGTTTTTGATAGCTCCACATAAAAAAAAAAATAATATTAACAATGTATAGATGTTAATAAAATAAACAATAAGATAAAAGTAATTGAATGTCAGAAAATTAAATTAAAAAATTAAACACATAATTGCAATTTGATTGCAGTCAAGGGTTATCATAGTTTTTTTTTTTTTATAAATTCTTAGGCTAGTGTAAATTTTTCTCCAGGAAACTAATATATTTCATTTTTCTGACAGTCTCCATTTTATTATCCTGCAACGTCAAAGTAGTACGATAAAAATGTGTTTCTTAGTCAGGAAAAGGTTAATAAAAAAATGAGAGAAAGCCGTATTTTCTTTTAATAAAGTGCCAGCGTATAATATCCTAAAGACCTAAAACACTCACCAGCTATATGATACAATGATAAACGTTTTATTTTTGGTATAGTAACGAAATATATATATATACTTAGGTTCTACAGTAAATCCTGAGTAGAATAAAATTATTATAAAGTATAATATTGTATAAAGTTTTTTTACATTTTTTTTATTTAATTTTTTTTTATTGGTCTATCGAGATTATTTATAAATCTTTATATTCAAAATACCCGGTGTATTTTCTTAGTATAATTCGTAAAAAATTAATAAATTAATACATTCATACTTAATATGTACCTAATAGTACAACAATTTGATATAGTTAGTATAGGGTATAACTAAAGATTTAGACGACTGTTTTAACCAGGGCTTGAATTTGAAAAGAAATTTTGTTTTTATTGTTTTTTAAAATTATGACGTTTTGGACTTTTTATATTTAAGGAAAGGTATCCTATATGTGTGTTATCTTAATGCTTCATCCTACTAACGCATAATAGATATATCAAATTTTAAGTCATGCAGAATTCGTTTTATTATGTTATTTTTAATATTAGTAAATTTTATCTATTATCAAGAGCAACAATTATTTATCTGGGACATTTCGAAAGTATTTTTTTTGTATTTGAAATTTGAATTTTAAACCTATGAAAATCAATTCAATATAGCTTCAAATTAAAATATCAAAAATACTTCTTGAGGTGCCTAGATAATATTCTTACCTAGGTACCTATAAATTTGATAATATCTCAATTCACTTGTATATAAAAGTACCTAAATATAATAAATTCTTCTTCACGTAAAATTTGTTACGTTATGCATTAGTTATTAATGGTTATTAACGGTTAGTAAGACAGAATCAACCTATTGCTTGCAACAACTATTGTAAGTTCTGGTTTTTATACTATGAATTGGTTTACTTCAATCTCTAGACAGTATACGTATTGTATTATGGTAAATGAATAAATTATTATATTTTTTCTGATGCTATATAATCCCGTTTTAAAAAAAGAAACACATACGATCAATGTTGTGTTATAATTATAAAAACGTTTAAAATAAAACTAAGCTTTTGGAGTGCTTTTGATGACCATATTATAATACATATTTTTAGATATTTTAAATTATCGGTTTAATATTATATTATTAACAATGTATATTAAACGGTATGTTATAAAAACCTTAAAAAGGATGAGTATGTACAAATTATAAATAAATATGAATATATTTTATTTTTGTATTCCAAGGATATTTTTTTTATTATGTACACTTCTATACTTATATTCAATATTCATATAATTTATATTTTTGTTGGTAATTCACTAAAACGCATACTACTAATAAAACTTATTAATTTACTAGGTTTAACTAATTTTTGCCAACAATGAATTGCAAATATTATATAATAATAATGATAAAAGAATTTTATAATACGCAATTTTAATACTTATAATTAAGTGAATATTAATTCACTGTATAGAACGGATTGAGCATTAACGTGCATAGTAAATACCAGTATTATATAGTAATATAGTAATTCTTATAACTTAGAATAATTCTATTTTTTGAAATAGGTAAATAATTAATTTGAATTAAGTCGCAATTATTTTTGACAATATATAACATAGTTATAGGGTTGTATCTTGTACTTGTGATAATAGTTATACAGTGCACATTAAATATAATACTTATGCCAATGAATTCATAGCAGAAATACCGAACGTTTGTGATTTCCTTGTATAAGTGATTCGATAAATCACCTCAATAATATTCATTTGGTTGGATTTAAAATTTTATAGTATGGAAAAAAATGATCATGCGATAAGCTTAACTTTGAGATTTACTAGATCGCTATATCAGTAGGTACAGTTGTTAACTATTTTTGTGCACAGTCGGATTCGCAATAGAATGGGATTTTATGCAAAGCCATAAAACGAAGGAAAGAAACTTTCTTTTTTATAGTAGTTTTGTGTTCTCTCGAAGAAATCTGTCAAAAAAAGAAAAGGGATGTATACCAATTAGATAACAAGAATCGGAATAGTATAGGCACCTAATGCAAGGGAAACGTCTTATTATAATGACAGTTGTTTAGTTGATTTCGTTGACAATGCATTTACATTTATACCAGCATCAATGTGTATAAAACACGAATTTGTTAAGTTTAAATTTAAGTCTATGGATTCAGAATCGAATATTTAAACAACGGTATTCAAATTATACATCAATATTTTTAAACATAATGAACTCGCAAAAAATTACCGTAGTTAGACGAATACATTAATTGTGTTTTGATTATCAATGCGAAAAGGTGCTAAACAAAACTTTTTGAATTTCTTTCATGGTTTAACGACCTCGTCGTTAGTTCGTTCTTCAACTGGCTCTCTAAACCCTTGACGCGGGGTAGCATACAATATGTAACTATGAGGTACGGTTCATGAGTCTTGAGTTGACTTTATTGAAAAACATAGGAGTGGTCCGACTCCTTAAGAGCGGCCCAAAAACCATTGTCTAACCTAATACCTAATTACAGCACTTATATAAATATTTAAAATACTACACATTTTCACAAACAGGGATGTTCAATGTAACCAATTGTGAAATAAGAATTAATAAAACACAGTAAAACCTCTACTCGTTTTCGAACTTATAAATATTGCCCTTTTGTTATTATAATTTTCGTCAGTTTTTATCAAAATTTTATTCAAATACTACAAAAAAATTAAAAATATAAAATATATTGTCAAACTAAAATTAATTTTAAAATTTTTGTAATTTCGATGAATTTTATTAACATAAAATTTCAAACACTACAAAAATTTGGAAACATTTTTTTCTTTTTATTTGCATTTAATGCATTTCTATTATAATCACTTATGACATGAGATTCCTATATTAGAGAATATTCTTTAGCTCATTATTACTTATTACTAATGTATATTAAATAATTAAATAAATGTATAATAAAAAATAAATAAACAATTTGCGTATTATATAGATAATACAATCAATTCATTAATACATTTTACATTTACAATGTACATAAGTAAAACTGTTTTTATATTTAATATTGGTATCAATTTATAATTGTACACTTATTAATATATTATAATAATGAGCATGCATTGGAATTAGTATTCGTTTCTGGTTAAATGTTACTTATATTATCGAATGTATATAATAATTGATCTTTGGGTTTCGAGGTCATTTTCAGTGCAGATGATTGGGAATATTTTGTAGCATTTCATTAGGTGATGGTATATTTAAATGCTTTCAGCATATTATTGCGAAAAATGGAAATTACATGCACGCGGTTGTTGTGGAATGTTCACCTGATATTATTGTACTGAGAGCGTAGGGGTGTAATGGGATGTACAATTCCAGAATTTTGCGGGACAACATAATGAATAGGCTCATTATTGAGACTTACCTACAGATTTGAGGCTGTATCATCCAGTAAGACGGGTGCGGGGCGACGATACAGACTGGCAGTTGGGTCGATGTTGTGTGGCGTGTGATATTGGTATACGGTGTAAAGCGGACAAACGACATACAATATAATATTATTCGATATTGCTAAAATAAAATAATTTATTAATGATATTATGCAATGAAATAAAATAAGTAAACATTACATTCGGTAAAAATATTATTGCATTTTACACATTGTTGAGATACGTACATTATTCAATTATTAAATAAATGGTTCTACCTAAACTGTATTAAAACTGTACAATGGAGATTGTATATATTATATAATATTATACTGTAACGGAAACTTTAATGAATTTTGATTTATCAAATGTTTTATCTAAAACTGTGTTCAACGATCCAGTAAATTGTTATGATTTATTTTTATCGCTCCGATCAAATACGAGGATTTCCTCGACTCTTGGCATAGTAATATTTTATTTAGACGTATAATATTGATGACCAGGTGAATTGAAGTAAAATATTATAGGTCATATAATAAGCGTTCTGCGGACTCGGTTATTTTATCAGGCATAGATACTGTTTATACTGATATCACTCACCTACTCAATAGTCAATAATAATAATAATAATAATAATAATTTAGAGGTCAAGTACACGTGCATCGTCTGCGCGCTTATGCGTATTAATCTGGACCAGCTGAACGATGAAATGCTATTCTTGAAAAGGTTTGTTATTTTAAAACGTTAATTCATTAATACAAATTGAATGACTTTCCTGGAATTATGGCGTATTATTTAAATTTAATAAACGTGTTTATTGTTTATACATTTTGTAATATTGTATAAGCGTCTGACGTTCAGCATTAACCGTACCTCTCAACAACAATATATAGTCTAGCCTTATATACTCTGTACCGTCGTACTCGTTAAAATATATAAGCTGTTCAAATATTGTAGACTCTAACCAAAGGGTGTACTGTTTATACCTTCGCATCTTTTTATTTCTAGTTTTATTTACTTATTCACTTCTCCCTTCCTCCGTCCCTCCCCCTTTTGCCGTCTCGTATTTTTTTTTTTTATCAGATTCAAACTGATTGCGCCCGTTTGAATCCTTCATTATGCCAAATATTGTCTGGGTGTACTGGGCGTGCAATCGTAATGTAAATAAGGCGGGTTCGGATCTACGCTGCAAATTGACTCCGAACCACTACTGCTACCACCATCCGATCCTGCTATAGCCGAGCGCTTTTGTTTGCTCTCGGTAGTAGGCATTGCACATATTGTGTATTGTTTTCCACTGCGACGACGTCATTAGGTGCTGTAGGATCGCACTTACTGGGTTTTCAAAATTTACATAACCATTTTCATCGTCATCGCTGGCACCCAATAAAGGCGTCTTTTGAGATTTGTATAGCTATCCAATAGCCAAATAATTTACATAAATCGCTAAGAACCTCCTCAGATCAGGGATGAGTTTTAGGCAGATCCGGCGAAGCAAGCAATAATAGTAATATAAATATAGTTACCCGATACATTATCACTGTTGATACGTGTCAATTAATTTAATATTCGATGATGTTGAAATGTTATTAGTCTAACAATTGGGATAAAAATTGATAGAATTCATGCGAAAAGAACTGAGAAATCGTATACATAGCATAATTTTTAAATATTAACGTACATTTTATGTGTATTCTAATAAAACAGTTATTAAATCTAAAAGTCCTAGAATGTATAGTCTTATCAAACTGAAACATGCGCAAAACTCAACAGATTCTTTCAATTTTAAAATTCCGTTTAGGTTTTGGTAAAATGTAAAATATGTTTTATAAATAAATAGTATTAAATATTAACCACTATTGTTTAAAATACTTTATGCTAATTACAGTTTTTTAATATTATACTGACATTAATAAATAAGTGTTTTAAGAAATAAATTTCAATTAAAAATAATTAAGTCATATATTTATAAAATATGATATACCTAGTTAAATTTTAATGATGCATTTTTTTCATAATACAGTGAAGTCTGTAAAAATTGAATTTAAAAATAATATATATTATATATATGTATGTGTTATTTTATTTACAGCCATTTCTGAACGAAATTTAGGTTAATCAAACATTTGGTTTTCCATTAGACTACGAAACAAGTAGTGAAGTAAATAATGAGATGTTTCACGTGTCTGGCACTACATTTTATATCTGTCACAAACAGATAATCCAAAGATAAAGATTTACCGATTAGTTGAAATACAATTTTTGAAGATTTATCATAGAATTGCTATTCGAAAATTTAATTCATTGTAGGATGAATGAATTCTATAATATTATATATAAAATGAGACGACAACTTTTAAATTACAAAACTAACAAAACTTATCAAATTTATTTAACATGTTTACTGTTTATGTTATCTTAATGATTACAATATATATTTTACAATGTAAAATTGTAAGACTTTAATGTAGGTACTCAATGTTTTATTATATGACATATTATAAAACATAAATTTAGCTAACAACATATAATTTGTTTTTTATTTACACAAAAATTTTTTAGAAATTAACCAATTTAACCATTCAATGGAACTGTTTAAAGTTAAATCTATTGCATGTACAATGTACATAATATTATTGTTATAAATATATATATAAACTATATTAAAATAATAAATAATATTATTATTATAATAAAACTATATTTTGATGAATATTTAATTTCAATATTAAAATGTAGTATTTAAGTAATCATTAATAATCAAAATTTTTTAGCTTATTACTGCGTATTTAAAAATCATAATATTTGTATTACTTTTTTTGGTAGTTTCTTATTAATTTAAAATGTGCGCTTAAGTTATTAAATTCTTTCTTAATATTGGTTATTTCAATATCATCTTAAATACCAGCATTTGTATTATTTTAAATTTCAAAAGTAAATACTGCTGATGAAATAACTTTTATCGAGTGAATATTTTTAAAATGAAAGGGTTTAACTTTGCTTTGAATGAGGAAAGTAACATATAAAACAATTACTAAAATAATTTTCAAAACCTTGGTAAAATTGTTTAAAAAAAAAAAAAATTCTAGAAAGTCTGATTTATTTTATGTTACAGCTTGCAGTTTAATTTTTTTTATAACATTGCATATTCAACCATATTATATTAACTATTTTCATCCAAACGTTTTTTTTTTTTTTTTGTAATTTAAAAACGAATAACCACAGATACTTAAATTTCTACAACATTTCTATATTATCATTTTCTATAAATGGTAAAAATTTTTGAAAAGTTACAAATAGTCATATTGGAATTAAAAATCTAAATAATATACAAAAACAATTATTTTGTTATAATTAAAAAACATAATTCACGGAAATTTAACGCATATTATGAATTTTAATACATGCACACAATGAAATTTCCAAAATATATAGATTAATTTAATTATAATATTATCTATTTACAATATATGAATCTATTGACATTATTTTACAGTATTTACAGTAAGGTATAATTTATTACCAAACTCATAAGTTAATAACATAGTCTTACAATATGGTATAAATATATATTATTATAATAACTAAATACTTTTATTAACTAAATTTTCGGGAAAAAATTATATCATATTTTTCTAAAAGTAAAATAAATTGCTTCAATAGTAACAACTAACATTAAACAACATATTATGAAGCATACTTAGTGATAAAGATTGACAGATCGAATTTGCTCAGAACCGTTTTTCGTAAAGAATGACGTTATATCTTTGAATTTAAATTTAACACCTATAAAAAAAAACCCACCGATACCTTATGTACAGCAAAGTGATATCAATATGTTCACCTTTTTAAGTATTTGAACTAAGGCTTAAATATATGTATATACATATTTATAGTTATTAGTTATTACACTCCCTACAAAGAAAAAGTATAATCTATATAGTAATCATTTAAAATAAGTATTTGGAAGTACCTTGCAAAAATAAATTATACAATCGATTTTGAGTAATTTTGTTAAGTTTTTTTATGTTTAGAAATTATGTTACCTGTAATTTTCATTTCTTTATTAATTTATAGACATTATTATTATCGGCTTAATTCCAGTTTATGAATACTTTTAAAATTTCATATCTACTTGATTAATCCATATCAAATACACACTGATTTAAAATGTTAAACTTAATTTTCAAACAGCACGTGGTGGATTCAACCACAAAAGAAGATGGTACTGCATCAAACCCGAGAATACGCACACACGTGAATATTAATATTCAAACGTTATTTTGAATACTGATATAGGCACGTCGAAAGAGGGTTGGTGAGTGTGAAATTCATATTCGTAAAACAATAAATAACTTTCCATAACATGGTTATACGTTCACAAAAGAAAATTGCTGGAATTCATGGGATTTGTGGTTAAGGAAAAAGGAATAAAGTTGACGAAATTTTTCGGACAAATAAAAAATCAATTGTCCACATAGCCATTAAACTAAAAACTTAATACAGATTAATGTATAGATGGAAATCGATCTTATATTTACTCTAAAAAATTAATATTAATCTGTCAACAGTAAAAATATACATAAATATTGGTTAAAGCGGAAGTTCACTTGGATATTTTAATTCCATGATATATTTTGTAGGTACATATTTTGAAATAAATAGGTGAAGGTATTTATAAAAGTGCGTTTTAAAAAAAAACATTCTGTGTAGTGTGTATATTGTATATATTACTATAGTACTATACATAAATAAATAATAATACTGATATTTCACCTTAAAATGGCGATAAAAATAAAATTGTAAAATATAATGATGGTATCAGAGGTATAATATTTGTATGGTACCATTTTAAATTTAATCTATTTAATAATAGATTTTAAGCTAAAAATGAACTCAATTTATAAAATTGTTCTTAATATTTTTAGAAACAAAGTGGTGAAAACGTGTATTGGTCTTTTTATAGTAGGAAATAAACATTTTTATTAGCCTGGTCCACTTTTTTTCAAGCCAATTTAAACATATTGTATTCAAACGTATGTTTATGTGTGAATGGAGAGTGTAGGTAAATTTATACAAATAAAAATGCAAAAATATTTCTTTTGGAAACTAATTTGTGTATATTATTTATATACACTTTTGCATGTAGTTCTTCAGTATTTGAATACTTCAGTTTTTATGACTAGTTATTACTTAAAAATTAAAATAATACCAATTACATAAATAAATACAATTACATTTTGATACCATAATTAAAGTCAAATGCCATACTTATTAAATTCAACAGATCTCTTACTTTTTTTTTTTATTTTTTATTCTATTTTAGTATATTTAAATTAACTATAATTTTGTTTTTAATTAAATTTTTTATTGAGCAATCTATAAAATAATAGAAAGTTCTATGCAATTGGTTTTTGGTCGATTGTAAATAGTTGGAAAGGCCTTTAAGTTGAAAGCTGGCTTATTCAGAAGCCGGTCATAGCACTATTTGTGTTTTGAGTTTCCTACATGCAGGTAACCAAAAATAATGGGGGCTAACAACTCCGTTACGAGTAGGTTGTGATGTGATGGTTTTATAGACGGGGATAAAATATTTTATAAAAAGTATTGCCCTCTTTTTGGACGAAGAAGTAGAGAGATCATTAGCGTGGTAAAATACATAGTAAAAGGCTTTAATGATTTGAAGAATATACTCGCATTTGGATTGGAAAATTTGGATGCAGTTTATGTTAGAGGGTTTAGTTTGAGCTGGATTCTGTAGGCTTTATAGACCTATCATTTAAATTTAAAAACATATTAAAATTAAAATAATTAAGTATACCTTTTTAAATAATATGATAAATTAAATAGTTAAAGTAAATTGTAATATCATATAAATAATTTTGTTTTACTGAAAATTACCGAATAAAATAATAAAAATGATTTAATACCTAATAAATTGGAAATGCATTGATTCTTGTCACAAACCTCTCCATACTGTATTACCGTAGATTGGTATTAATTCATTAGTTACAAATGAGAATTTTGTTAAAAGTCATAATTTAATTTACTGAATTGAAAAAATATATGCATCTATTAAGAAATTAAATCTATTATCATTTAATTGAAATTTAAAAAATCTATTATATAACATTCATAGTAATAAATGACAATATGTTCATATGAAATCTACTATACAGTAGAGCGAGTTCTCAAAATTTTTTGTAATTAAAGTTTGTAGTAAAAATGTAATTTCATTTTGATTCATTGAAAATAATATATGAAAAATTATAATATCAATTTATTGGAAATCATGATTAGAAAAAAAAATACTTGTATATTAAGTAGTTGACTATATGAAAATTCAACAGCCATGAAAACTAGAAAATGAGGATAAAAAAATACTGGAAAAATTGGCATTGTTGTAGGGTGAGAGCTTTGAGCGCTACAATCGAACATTGTCATCTCGACAGATGCCAAACGAAAATCCCTGGTTTTAAATAAGTTATAATGCTGATTCGCATAGTAGATCTCGAAAAAATATTGTATTCTTATCTACGATCGATTGGCCGAAGATTTCTAAACTCAATGATGTTGGTTGTTAATTAAAACATTTATGTATGTAAATTTTTTCTTTATAATAATGAGACATTAATATAATTTTATAATTTTAAAATTGGTTTAAAAAGACTCTGAACTGTATTTTATACTTGTTATTCATAGTTTTATTGTGTTATAATAACTACTCCGCAGTTGAAAGTTTGTAATAAAAATCTAATTACTGAAAAATGATTTACTCAATTACCTACTATAATTGGTGTACTTGCTTCATATTTTTTTAGCATAAAGATTTCACCTGTACATTTTAATTTGAAAAAATATAAAATTTCTATGAAACTAAATGTTGATAAACAATTTTTTGCAGGATTAATTATACGAAAATGTAATACATGGTTTCTCACAAGTAGTTTATTCTTAAGTTGAAATCCAAAAAAATATCTAAGTACATCTGTATATGTATATATATTATACATTTTTTATTGACATATGAAGTTTAAATTTGGATAAAATAAAATATTTAAACAAAAAATTAGTAATTTAATTGTTTCTAAAATATATTATTTTTAGGGACTGGATACTTTAATGTAGGTTTTAATAATAATAATAATTTAGATATATTATTATATTTTGCATACACAATTAAATTTTGTATAATTTATTTTAATCTATTGCTATTCATACCATGTAGATATTCACACTGTTCTTTTGTAAGGTGGTATGTTTCAAAATTGATCACATAATTAGTTTTGAAATAGCCTATTTATTATTATTGTTTTTGGTTTTTGATCAAATTTCATAAATACATAAATTAAACAAATTCGAATAAATTAACTAAAGTAGTCATAGTAAATAAGTAAATTTGATCATATATTTTTTTTTTATATTCACTATTTATTTAAAAAAAAAGTATTTAACTTGTTAAATACCTATAACATAACGATTTTCAAGGAAGAGCAGTGTATGTTGTGATTTATATGATAAGTTCAATAACAACGAGATAACAACAATGAAGACGATGATGAACGATAACATAAAAAAGAAAATACAAAAAAATAAGTTAAGTTTAGCTTCTACTTCGACTCGTACCAGTAAATTATCTATACACTATATACAAGTATACTATATATATATATATTATATTATATTGCAGGATCATAAGGGCACAACGATTGCGGTGGTGTATACTTCGGAAGGAGTTTAATCAATACGTTATAATGATTTTACAATAATCTGATTTAATGGCAGTCTTATAATGCGCAAATGGTATGCAAAATATTTCCAAAAATATTTTATCGATTTTGACATTCATTGTAGGTACAACGTGCACAGAAAGAAAAAAACATAGTTAAATTAATAAAAATTAAAATCAAATCAACAAAATAATGGTTAATATTAGGTCAATAGGGAGTATGTTATTATAACAATTAATATTTTGTTGATAATAACAAACAATTTTATCTGGTTAATTTAAAAAACTACCATTTTGTTGTTTTCAGATAATACGCAGTTAGCATATTTTTATAACAATAAAATAATTCGTTTACTGTCTATCGTGGCACACTGAGTTTTGTTATTCCTACAGCCATATCTCACTTGTGAGACGTAACAATAAAGCAATTTTACCCAAGTTTGTCTTTAATTATTGGAAAGTGAATTAATATTTTAGTAGGTACCTATAATTATCTTATTTTTCTTTTTCATAAATAAAGTTATACAATTTTGTCCAAGTAAATTGTATTATTTTTACCACTTTTTATTATCATTATTATAAAAAAACTGTATTTTATTGCACTTCCGAATCAGAGTTTAAACGAGTTATCATCAACGCGTATCTAAAGTTGCTCTTTGATGATGTCCAGTGCTACCGATAACTTCTACCACATCATACGCTCCGATAAAATTACGTACATTTAGTAACGTATTACGTTAATGTAAGGCGTTTCAATCTATCCCAATAAAACTAAATTGCTGTTCAATTGCGTATACATATACTGTTTTAAGGCGCGTGATATTTACTTATATCAATACCACCACGAGTCGTACTACAGTCGAACAATCGTCAAATAAACTAGTCGACTCCGTACTGACTAAAAATACTGATAAGTGATTACGTTAAACAATGTGTGGTAAACGTTGAAGCTTATCGAATCCCGTGTTACTTTGTACGATGATAATATATTGAAGGCATTCGGACATCAGACTAATGTTAAATCGGTGACAGTTACTGTATCAGATTTTAATTCAAATCTCATCGAAGTTATTTCGAACGCCTAAGCGATAAAATCGATCATTAGAAAACAAGAAGCCACCGTCTAATACCGATATGAATTATAAACTATGATACACTTCGTGAGGCCCAAGCATCAACACAGAATAAGCATAAAATTCAACAATATTTTGTTTATTGATGTCCCCAAGTCGGCTGATGAACATAAATTTAGCTTAGTTTTTTTTTTTTATCATTTTGATCTATAACAATGATCGAGCTGGTGACGGTAAGAAAGTTGGTGTCTATGACACAACTTCTGGGTTTTCTGATCAGAGTGGGATGGGCTCGGTCTAGAGGGTTGCGCATATAGAGGGTAAGACACAAACACAAAGTGATGGGAGATTTAATGATGGAGAGGGGGTTTGGGATGTGTTTGAACTTTTGAAGAGCTTCGGTATGACGGGTTGAGTCAGCGGTTGTCAGAAAGAGGTATAGGATTCATGGGATTTGTGAGGGACACAGAACTGACCAAATCATATTGCTAACCTGCGATTACCGTATTACTAATTGTCATATAAATATACTAAAAATACCCTTAAAAATAGATGCTAACATGTACAAGCATGTATACTCACTAAGAATCTTTTTTTGTATAAATTGATTTTTACATAATAAATTACTATTAATTGTAATTATATATAAAAAACTTATAATTTACAATATTTACATAACACAAAAATCTGAATATTCAATTCATTTTTAAAAAATTAAACTTAATTATTTAACTATGATTTTTTTTTAAATTGTATGAATAATCACTAAGAATATTATCCAAATATATACGTCTTACTCTTAACAGTATAATGTAATGATTTTTAAATATATTGTTTGAGCTGATACTAATCAAAATTTTTAAAATAAATAATATTTAAACCTTATTACATATACATTTAATATAAAATGAAATAAGCAATTACTAATAAATGAACATTTTTAGGTTCTACTGTTAAGAAATTGTAAATAAATACATAAATTATTTGACGATATTGTGTTTTATATATCGTATCATTTATTTATTTAAGTCATAGAATAATTTTGGTAGTTTTTTTGGTTTTTCTGAAAAAAATAATATGACATTCTTAGTAGGTACCTATTACTTGTTTAGAATTTTTTATCTATTGTCATATTGAGATGCATAATAGCAGAAACTTTAATATATACAAAATGATGAAATGGGATAAGGGTATTATCTAAAGAAAAAATACATTTGGAAATTCAGTTCTATGTTTTAATTTATTCTTTAATATCTATAAGATATTTTCTTATGGGTAATAAGAAATTATATCAAATGTAATTTATTTTTATTTTTTATTCAACGATCTTATAGTTTTTAATTAATAACACAGCAGCTTGAGGTTTTTAATTATTGAATTAAATATTAGTAAATACAGTATACATATTAAAATAATTATTACAGATTAATTAATAATGAAAAGTTTCGTAAAAAGATTTTTGGTGTCAAGATTAATGATAATCGGTGACTTTAAACATATTACGGCAGTACAGTATATTATACAATATGTACACAGTACACATAAGCAAGTACGTATTTATGTGAGTGCAGTGTATATATATATTATAAACTCATATACATTTTTTTTTTATGGATCTTGATTGTGGAGTCTTAACTTTTCTCGGCAGTCTATCCAAAGTCGACAGAGTGAAAATGCCAATTTATATGACAAAGCCTATTATAGTGTTTCTATTAGAACGGGATTTACATAATGGTTGCGGGACCCCATCTGCTGAACTACACTCCTATGTCATTGTTGGCTGCTCAAGACCGCCATAATTGAATTATTATTCACTGAAATAAGTCAGAAACTATTGAAGCAAATACAATAGCTATAAAATATTATTTACCTGAAGTATAATGTGTGATAGATAGATGTTTTCTTTTACAATAAATTAAATAGTAAATTTAAAATTAAATCAAAAATTAAGTTTTTAAGGAACTTATTTCAAATTATATTCATTTTTTTTAGTAAACGAAAATATGTATTTTTATTTTACATGATTAGTTTAAAATATAACATTAAGTACAGTATTTTAGATAGTAATTCAATGATTTTTTTCCATGATAGTTTGAAACGAAGAAAATTAATTTTAAATTATTACTTTTTTACACTAGGTTTATTATAATATTATAATATTAATGGTTTTTTAATAATAATTTAATGAAAAGTTTTCATATACATTTATAAAAATGGTCTTAATAGAGTTGGTAAAATCAGATATATTTTAAGGTTCATTATATAACGTTTCTAATATAGTTAGGTGGACGATAAATATCACTTCTTTTTTGTATTAATAATATTTTTGTTGCAAATCATTCATTGCATTACTCAACTTTTTACTTTTTATTATAAACTTTATTTAATCTACAGTGAATAATTTTATTACAAAATGTGTACATATAATATTTATTTATTATCATGATTTGAAATTTTATGAAGTTTATGAAAATACTTAATATACAATGTTTTATTTCATAATGTTCGTCATTGTTTATGGAGATTATTTTTTATGATCCAAGTGTGATTGGCTACGTGTTTATTTTAAAAATATTAATTAATGGAAAAACAATTTTACTATGCATATTAAGATGAAAATTCTTACTGACGAAGAAAATATTTTAGGGGATATTAAAAGGGAAAAGTCAATGAATGGAAAAATAAAAAATAAAAATACTATAAATAAATAATTTTCCTTTAGTCATATATCCTTTAGATATATTATATTATACCTGCGTACGATGATTTACAGAGACAAGTAAGCACATAAGCAACAAAATGAAAAAAGCGGGTAAGTGGGTATCGCACTGCTATATATTAGGGGGTGGGATGGACCTCGGACTAGGGAAGGTTAAATTTGAATGCAATGATAGGTATCATTGTATACGAAAAACGATTCTGAACGGAGATGATTTGTCAGTCTAAGATATGTTAATATATTATATTAAAATACTGTCATATATTCTATTTTGAAACAAATTCAAACATTTAAGTAAAAGTTTCAAGATCTTACGTTTAGTAATTTTTTAAAAATAACAAAAATCGAAAATTATTTATTAGTAAAACGTTATTTTACACGTGTATTTTTGATTTCAAATTAAAATTAAAACTTTAAACACTCGTAAAATTTTTTAAATTGAATAATCCTCAAACTTTTTTATAATTATTCTAAGCTTAACTTATGTACAGCATAGTATTAAATTTTCAATTCTTAGCTTTTGATAGTAAAATATTTATAAATTTTTAACTACCAAATAGTGAAAAATATTCATGATTTTGACGAATTTTTGTCAATATTTGAACTTCAAATGCTAATAAAAAAAAATTCTGCATATGTATTTTTATAATTTTTGAATGAGAGTTAGAACAAGTTATGTGGACCCTTCAATTAAATTTTCAAGTAATTTGTCCCAGCTAAATTTTTTTTATCAACATTTATAAATAAAAAATAAAAAAAAATTGAAAATTTCAATTGTCTATAAATAGCTCAAAAAAAGTCAAAATATTTTGAAAATCAAATCACGTAAAGAAAATGCCAATATAAATATCTGGTAAAATTTTCAAGTATTTACGACTTATACAGTTTGAATTACAACAAATATCAAAAATCGTTTGAGGCTAAACCGTTATTTAACGCGGTTTTGTACAAATTTAAATTTCAAACACTCATAAAAAATTTTTGTCTGAATCCGGTCGAGTTTTTTTTACAGATAATTGAAGAAAAATTTATGGAGAACCTTGCAACAAATTTTCAAAACTTAGTTATAAAAGAAAAAAATTTTACGATTTTTCAACCACAAAATTACTCGCAAATTTTCGCAATTTTGACATATTTCGTATAAATTCGAACTTTAAGCACTTATAAAAAAAAATTGTGACTAACGATTTCGGATTTTTTTTTATCACTTTAAGAACAACTTATAA
Source organism: Schizaphis graminum (assembly GCA_020882235.1). NCBI lineage: Eukaryota > Metazoa > Arthropoda > Insecta > Hemiptera > Aphididae > Schizaphis > Schizaphis graminum. Next base: position 35,538,421 of record CM037031.1, on the reverse strand, counting down.
GAAACCTTGCATTAAATTTTCAAGATTTTCTGGCCGGCCAAAAAATTTTTATCGTTATTTTAAAAAAAAATACTAAAAAAAATTAAAAATTTCAATTGTCTATAAATAACTCAAAAAAAGTCTAAATTCTTTGAAAATTTAACTGTGTATGGAAAACGCTAATATAAACATTTGATGAAAATTTCAAGTATTTACATCTATTAGTTTTTGAGTTATAGCAAAATAAAAAATTCGATTTTGTCGAAAACTGGTTTTGCGTAAAAATTCCCGTTTTTCTGTCATTTTTTTAGGGTTTTTCCCGACTCATTTAAAAAATATTGAAAATTTTTAACTTTTGACCCCCCAAAGTACCAACTAGATCCGATTTCCTTTTCAAAGAGGGGCTGAAGTCAAAAATCGAAGCATTTTTACTGCTCCAAATGTTGTCGTCAGACACAAAAAAAAAAAAATAAAAAAAAGCACACATCATTGTAAAATCAATACATTCTTCACTCCGTTCAGAATCTAAAAAATATACAAAACTGAAATATTTTTAATTATATTAATATTAGTTGATTGGTTATACTGTGATATATGATATTATAATATAATATACATTTATTAATAACAAATATAACGCTTGGCCACTTAATAGTAATTTTTAATACCAATAAAAAAGTAGATTAAACTTAGAAATCTTCAATATTCATGTAATTTGTTTTAATGGCTTTAAATAAGGACACATTAAAAATACACATTGTTATCAGTAAGTACAACAATATAATTAAATTTATTACCTTCCTAAATTTGCATCATATAAAATGTAAATATTTAATTTAAACATAATATTCAGATTAATTAATTTTACACTTTAATTAATATAATATTGACCGTTTGTTTGTATAATAGCTTTAATGTTTTATCCTCTGAAATACATTTTATTATAATAATGAGTTAGATCATTTTGATGTTTTTAATACGTACAAGAGTATTCATTTGATTTTTTTTTCAACCTCTAAAAAGTCAAATAAAATAATACCTATTGAATCAATTGTGAAATTCTATTAGTAAATTAAAAAATTCAGTACTGATATTTTACTAATTACAATATTATACATCGTACTATAGACCTTTTTTATTGTGTAGTTTCAATAACATAGACACTTAAAATATTTATATTATTATAGCATTGAGTTTTGACACTGGACGATTGATATGTTAAAATAATTATTTCCGCTCTTTGCGTGTACAATACCTTTGTGTACTTAATATGTACGTCTGTAGACTTCTATTAGCTGCATGCATTATAGACGCACTAAAGAATCGGTGCAACATAGCTCTTACGAGTAATAATTACTGGATTTCCACGTCAAGACAGTGTTATACCTAGAGCATTCGAATGAAAACTTAAATTTGAAACGGCGTATTAAATCGATCCCGGCTGGGTACTCTATTACCGTAACAATAGACCTTTGGTTGTAATGTCTGTAATATAACTGCGTCGTTATTTCTCGTTAACCTTACAATGTAATGCGCCCTATCTGAAAACGTTGATTGGAAACGGGGGTAGCAGTAGATATAGTAGCAAAACGGTAAATGATCATCCCTTGGATCCCCACTACCACCACCACTACACCCGAACGCCATCCACCACCACCCAACATTCGCCAGCTCACCAAACAATGTTATTTTCATCAATTTTGTATTGCCTAGGGTGACTATTACTACTATGATTACTCTCTGCGCGTAAAACATTATGGTACTGACTACTGATAGTGCTTCACATAAAAGGGGTGGGAAAGCTAAAAATGCAGAAGTCAATTATTACTTGTACAAATGTGTAAAGGGAAAAAGCTGGGATCTATATAATTTAATTTACGAACTAGTGCAGTAGTGTAAGGTATATTATTATATATTTATATGTGTTTTAGAGAAGTTTTAACTGTATAGTAGCTATATTTTATAGAATATTATGTCAGGTGTTCAATTATATTTGTGCTTACAAAACAATTAATTTGTGAAAGTTTTTTTAAAATCATATACAATATCGTATACATTACACAATCAATGGTCTTATTCATTATGACGTGCACTACGAGTGATATAATTTTTTATATTTAACCTTATTTTGATTTACGATTGCAGATAAAACATTCTTAGCATAGTACTAGATAATTTGATAATAACAGTATTTGATTTAGGTATCAATAATTTTATAAATTATAATATTTTCTGTAACGTAGTAAAAAAAAAACTCAAACACATTATATTTTAAAACCTATTTTGAAAATTATAGGCATGTTATTCTTTATTTTGTGTGAAAACATATAAATATAGTGTATTCTTGTTTAATTTAAAAACAAAACATTTTTGATTTAAACTAATTCATATTTCATAAAATATTTATCAGGTATCAATTATATATTTCTTAATTTCTTGATATATGGTGTGTAATGTGTTATGTGTGTACCACGTTTTGTGTTAATACATTTACATTAACTGATAAATTATATATTTTATAAATCCACGGTATACTTACGTTCTTAAAAGTTAAATAACACTAAGTTAGTTGTGATTTCAGAATGTTTTAAACCTAATAAGGTTGATTTGATACTTTTTTCTTGAAATTATAAAACAAAAATTAAATTTATGCGCCAGAATGGAGATCAATTTTGATGTTAAATAGTTAATGATTGATAATATAATATTGTAATATTTTAATAATAATGTTGAATTGTATAATATGACGTGTCTAGTATATAAGTTTAGGCTGAGGTATTGTACAGGAAAATATAGGGTTACCTCGTGTACATCGTATGAATATTAATTTAAAAATAATTAACTTATCTTTTCTTAAGGAAAAATTAATAGTATATAAATTTAAATAATAATATTATATAGTAAATATCGAATTTAATTGTTGAGTATTATAATTATTTTAACTAGAATACTGATTGAATATAAAATGATTGGGCTTTATAAATAAATTTACAGTATTATTTGAAAATATAAACATAACGATCAATGTTTATAATTATAATTCAATGCAAGTAGGTTGTTATTATTTTTAATTTATAAAATAGAAAATAGAAAAGAAATAAATTAAAAATAGTTGTGTTTCACAAAAAGGAATATTTAGAAATACGTATTTATATTATATTTTATCTAAATATTAATAAAGGTATGGTTATGGTTATGGTTTAGGTATGACAAATGGAATCATAACATTTTCATTTATTATATAATTATTCAGATGCAGTGGAAATGTTTGTTATGATATAATAATATTTAATTTTAGTTTATTTTACCCAAAATGTATAGGCATTTTAGATTTTTTTTAAAACTTTATTTATTTCATAAATTTAAATGTTTATAATGTTGGCTTATTTATTATTCAGTATATAATTTGAATCTATGTTTTTTCCTGAATTGTTTACCTATGTAGAAATATTTCTTATTTATAAAAGTAATAATAATAAAATAATTAATTATTTTGCATTATTTGCAAAGAAATAAGAAGAAAGAGAATCACTCACTTAAGTAATACATTTTCCAAATGAATACGTTCTTAAACTGTTAAAATCTGTTTGTAATACGTTTTGAAAAAATAAACAATTTTAGTGTCCATAAGTATTAGAGAAGAAAATCCTAAACCCATCAACTCCAATTATCTTTGTTGAGAAACCTATTTCCAAACCACCTGTATTTGCAGGAAACGATAAACCCTCTCAGATGTCATTTAAGAAATGAGAACCATTTTACCTTTATATGTCTGTATAAACAATAAAAGAGTACAAGAGGAAGAAAATGGGAGAGGTATCAGTTATGATTGTATTTTGTACGAACAAATTACATGGGATGTTGCTTGGGTACAGATGTAAAAATTATATCACCAAATCTTCTATTAATAAAATCAAATCTTTGGTAATATTGTCTTATATCTGTTAATTATACTACAGCATACAGAACATTGTGTATCATATTAAAATTAGTTAAATTTCATAATAAATACTCACATATTTTTATGATTTTTCGAAATATTAAAATTTAATTTATTGATTTCAATATTTCTAATTTATAAACACGAAAAACTAGGTTTTTGAATAATATTCAAGATTATTATTGAATTTTAGCTCTATGATTATATAATTAAAATGTATTATTTAAATAAAATCGTCAAAACTAATATTTCTACTATAAACAATTTACTAATTATAGTTTATATCCATGAACTATCCATATTAAATGATGTAGCTATTATAATAAATAAATTCATTATTGGTAAAACTAATTTTTTATTTGGTCTGGACCAATTAAAAATGTACTGTCTTCTTTAAGCATATTCAAAATATATTTAATAACTATTCGAATAAATTTAAATACATTTTAAATGTATTGATTTAATTTATTAAATAATAATGTTATTAATGTAATTTAATGCCACAGATGACAGATATTAGCTAAAAATATTTTACCGTGACAGCCAATGGCCATAGTTGTTTGTGGATTAAAAAAAATCAACTTTAAGTGCCTCTATAAATATTAGTATAGATAACCATATTATTATGACCGATTTTACTGATTTTACCGACTTTACCGATTTTAGGAATTTTTGTTCTTAACATTGTTGCCCAACAAATGATACATATTTGATCTATCTATACGTATAAACACGATTTATTTTAGGCATACCTAACAGTTTTCCGTCAAATAATATTCTATTTTATATAAGCACATAATATAATACTCTTAGAATGCCATAACATAATAACATACGCCTATCACATAGTGCTATACAGTTAAAAATAAAATTTTCACTAGACCTGTAAATGATGTGTTTTCAATGAAAGCACTCTTGTCGAACAATACCTACTTCTATCGACTATAATGGCGTGATCGGGTATGGGCGGGTACACAGAATATCGGATGTGTAAAATATAAAAATGTTCGTTGACGTACTCTGAACACGGTAAAGCCATTATGCGCTTAGCAGAATTGAGAGTGTAATAAACAATAATTTAAAAGGCACTGATGTTTTTCTTTTGCAAAAATTACACGTCGATAGATACCGAATAATATGGTTAAATAGTTCAATTTCGCCATATTTCAGGCAGATCGGTTTTTTTATCTCACTGGTGGCACTCGCGGTCCGCAGTGCTGCAATGGTGATGAAAGCATTTTGGTAGTACCTACTTATTTGCATGTCTTCATCGCGCACGTCATAATATATAACTCTGTAATAGTAGCTCAAAACTCTCGTGAATAAATTATGTTGCACGGCAAGATACATATTATATAACGTGGAAATGTTATGTACCTATGCGCGTGTGTGCGCGGAAGAACGAAAGGAATTTAGGTAGACGTGTACATGATTTTGTTCTCTTCATTCATTTATAATATTTGTATTTTGTGTTTGCCTCAACGTCATGAATAGTTTATATTGTCCGTCCGACGGGAGAACTGCTGAACACAACAATATTGCTACATATCCTGCCGGTGAGACGGGCCAAAGATAATTATATAGAGCGGCGGTGGTCGTCATTAACAACATGTCTTGAAAGGTCTTTTGAATGTTTGAATAGCACAGAAAATCATTACGACACAAATGGGAATGTACAATGGCCAGATTAAGCTCGCCGCTAGTCTCGTCTAAGTATAAACGTTTCTCTAAGACAAATAATCTGTCTAAGTTGGTCATTTAATTCTGCGCACTATGACGGATATTATTATAAGACTTAAATTTAGTAATTATAACTAAATATGCACACTACATGTATAACTGTATACATTAAAACTATATATTAGTTAGTGAATGTATACGGCTATAAATTATAATACATTTATTTATAAATGGTACATTATGATATATCGTTATTATTATCAGTTGAAAAAAATTGTTTAGCTAATATATTCGAATATTGATTAATTTGATTTTAAACCTTTTTATAGATTAGTTTTCAAACCATTTTTCATTCTAGTGAATAATAAATTGTAATTGAAGACTCATCAAATAATGACAGTAAGAAATATAATATGACTTCTTTAACTATTCAAAACAAAAGAAATCATAGAAATTAATTTCTCCAGAGAAATAATTTGTTGAATAGTATTTAATGAAATATCTATTTATATTTATATTGAAATAATAATTGTATTTATAAATATATATGATTAGTAAATAGTATCTTCTAATGATAATATTACGAGTATGACATAGTGTACGTATAACGTATGTGATCGTACAAATATTGTTGAAGGAATTAAAATTAAATTTGTACAGTAATATTTAATGCATTTATTTAGTAAGAAAATTTAAGTGACATTTTTTTTTTAAATAACACTATTTAGGTATTATTACCTTTTAAACAAAGATTATTTTTAGATCCCAAGAAAAGCAATCAATGCATTCATTTTACAATACCAAGATATTTTTGTGTCTGTAAACACATTTGAGGCAGTAGAAAAAAATTTTAAAATTTGGAAAACAAAAAAAAATAAGGGATACGTGGATTTTGAGGCAAATCCAATTTTCAATACAATCGTTTTTTTTTGCGTAACTATAAAAACGAATAAACGTAGATACTTGAAATTTTCACCAGATGTTTAAATTATCGTTTTCCATTAAAATGTTCAAAATATTTTGACTATTACTAATAGGTTAAGCTGTTTATAATCATGAGAAATTATCGATTTATTTCTTAGTATTTTTTTCTAGGAATATTGACTTAAAATTATTCGCTGATTAAATATGTATGAACATTTAATACTAAGCTCATCATATTAATATTTCAATTAAGAAATATTAAATATCTGTAGTTACAATATTTTTTTTATTATTACGTATTTAAAGTAAAATCTTAATAAAATTAAAATTCATAAAAATATTGAAAATTAGCAAATTATTTTGTAAGAGTCCAGAAATGTTTTTCAACTACAATGATATATCATTGAATTGAAACTTAAAACACCCTTAATAGATATCTACTCGACACCTAATCTACAGCAGAGCGGTACCTATTTTCTTACGTTTTTATTATATGAATATTCACTGTTTAGTAGCAGTAGTCACAATATAATTATCTGTTGTGGGTAACTCTATCACCTCACTTGAATATTGTCAAAAGTAAGTGATTTTGAAATAAAAAATTAAATCGTGCAAGTCAAATGTCAAAGGAACTGAGTTTATGTTATTTGCTTTACATAATATAGTTTTATTATCGTAGTCAAACGATAATCAGTTTATTGTATTTTTGTACCTACCATTTAAATATTATACATTTATATTATCATACAACTGTTTGAACTTATCAGGAAAATTTTTTTCCACAGCATCTACTCTTATCCAGAGAAAGATCTGCAGTGCATCATTTGATTTGTAAGCAATTTTGTTTATTTAGAGGAAAAATAAATAAATTGCATGTACAAATTAAATTTATTATTCATTGGCGAAACTAGAGTTTAAATAATAATATGTATAGTGTACAAATGCATGGTTCACAGAATTGTGGGAACAGTACTGCTTTTTACCTCATAAAAAATCATTCGAAAATTTGGATAGATAAAAAAATTAAAAACATGCATTATTATAAAAAAAAAATAATAAACCAAATTTTTCTGATTTTAAATTATTTAAGAACAACTTATAACGACCTCGTTTAACATTTTTTAACTTAATATATTTTATTGTTTTTTTTAACTACCTACCGAATAATTGTCAATATGTACATAAATTGTTTAAATTTTATTTTATTTAAATAATTTCATAAATGTTATCTTCATGTATCCACAACATTTTGAAATAAAAAAAAAAGTTTTTATACGATGATTAGATTACTGACATTTTTCAATTCCAGTAATTTAGAATTACGAAAAGTATGGACATTGGACATTGAAGCCATATATACAGTACAGCAGAGGTGTACGCCATTAAATAGATTTAAACCGTTATTTGGTCTAATCCAATTTTAACTTCTAAAGACCAATTAGGTATAGCCGACAAAGTTCAGTGATCGGGAAAGGAGAATACTCTGAAACTTTTTCTACGCTACTAATTACTGTTCTTGGTGGTCAAACTAGATATTAGATGATAAAAATCGATTTCCGAACTATCTTTTTTCGTGAAAAAATAAAGCCAAGTTTAGTTGACTACTTTTGATAATTTTATATGTGTAGTTGCATATTTTTTATTTCAAAATTAAAAAATAAAGTTAGATTCATAGAATAGCTTAGAAAACAATTTTAAAAAAAATAATGCAATAAAATGTATAATATTATAACGATTAGAGCATACATTTTCAATGATATAATAATGTAAGCTTTTGAATAAATCAAGAATCATATAACAATTCTAATAGAAAATATATATAAAAAAAAAAATAGTGTATAATTTTTCTTATGAAGATGAGTCTTAAGAAAATCGTATTATATTTAATATTACTAAACATATAATAAGTACATTATACAGAGTATACATTATACACACATCACTATTTTGATAATTTTACAAAACAAATATGAGTGAAGCTATATGCCTAATACATATTTGTATTAAAATGCTGTAGGTATTTCTTTGTTGATTTAACATCAATATATTGTAAGAAAATGTATTTACTGTCTTGTTTATTTACAACAGTATTCTAATATTCCAGTTTAAGTATGTATCACAAATAGTTTTATTTTATATAATATTTTATCAATTAACTCAATTTATTATTTTATTTATTCAACTAAATATAAAGGTCATCACTATTTTTTTTTCCATCGTTTTAAACCTTATTATTGAGCGCATTTATTGATTTCATTTCGTTGAACAAAATTTGTTATGGCCGTTATGGGGTAAATATAAAAATCAATGTATGTTTAATGAAATTTGTGGTTTCCGTTATAAATTGAAGGCTATAAAAGGGTTCCGAATTTGTCCTTGAAAAATAATATAATATGTATTGTGACATTGAAAATTTTTAACGGCATTAATAAACTACGAAAATCCACTCAAGGGACAATCATATTTTTGGTACAGTAATCATTGATTCTTATCCATTATTTTTGGTTCGATAACTACGAAGAGTTTGGGTAAAGCTTACCTATCCCCGATAATATTAGAATAGAATTTGGGCTTCGATACATTTTGGTGTAATTGAACTTTGAAACTTTGACAAGGATAACTGTTATACTTTTATTTTTATTACATGTATTATTTTGAATTATTTTTCTTCCCTCAACAATTGAATGGCTTAATTTTACCAATATATATATTATCTTCAAACAATAATATAATTTTAAATTTACAGTCCAAAATATAATCGTGCTGTTATTATGATAATAATGAAGTGCTGTTATTTCATAAAACATTATATTATATTGTGTGGCAAATAATATACGAAATTTGAGGTCAAGATTCTGAGAAATTTAATGCAAAACGATTGTTCCAAAATCGTACTATAATGGATTTTAATTCCTTACAATCAACTCATATGTTTTCCAAATGGTTAAACTATTAATTTACTACAATGTTCATCTATGGTTTTAATGCAGTAAATTATTAGCTTAGTCACAATACGATAATAATATTTTAGTTAAAACGTATAATTATAATATATCTTAAGCTATATATATATATGTATTTTTTTCGTATATACATATATTTATGAAATTTATTACGCATTAAAAATATTTAATTTATTAAACCATAATTTATCGAGAGTTAATGTAATACTGTGCTTACGATTCACTATAATACACGAATGTACGGCTCATCGTCCATGTAAAGAAATACGTAGTTTTATATTATTACAGCGAATAAATATTGACTTTTGTTCCTGAACCTTTATACAGAATATCAAAACGTTCAAAAAACAAAAGTTGTATCACGTGTATTATTTTGTTCGCTTTTCTATTGTTTTTATTTACCCAGAATTAAGTCTGATGTTTGCTTTCGGTCGTATAACACAATACAATAAAGCCAAAATATTAGAGCGAATAGTACCCGGGTAGGTACGTGTCAGAAATGCATGACGAGTGTGCACAACTGCGCTAGCTGTGCGGAGGATTTAGAATTTTCGAATGAAACGATCGTTGACAAAGACGTAAACTTTACTTAGCAAAGGATTTAATGAACGTTATTTCAGACGAGAAATTTCACGAACTCGAGTCAGTCGAGAGTTTAAATTTGCATCTTAAGCCAAGCAAAAACTAGAACCATTGAAGTGTGTGGTATGTAGCCAGAGTTTATCGATACAGTTTAGATTTTATTTAAATATTGATATGACCCTATTTTTTGAATAACGAATAGATCTGCAGCTTATGGAATTGATTTATTTCTAAATTATATCAAAATGGTGTATATATACATAATTTATTTATTCTGACGTCATAGAATTAAAGCTCACTATAACAATTTAAAATCTTTTGAACATGCTCACTTTTGACAGAAATCATATTTTAAATTAATGTAAATTTATATTTATGGGGCACCATTTTTAATTACATTTTTTTTCTCAATATGTTTTTTTAATTTTGATAACGAATATGTAAAAAAAAATGTGGAAATAAGTAATTTAGTAGTTACAACTATTTAAAATTTACAATTTCAGTATTATGCGTGGGCATGTAACAGTTAATTTATGTAGTAGGTACTTACGAATTTTGACTAATCACATTGTTATATCTTATGTTTAAACTCCTAGAATTTTGACCACGAAAATACCATGGTATAAATAACCAAGTAACCAAGTACTTATGTCAGTAGATTATCACTATCGTAGTTTTTCTGGTGGTTACTGTATGAAACAATAAAATATGTTTTTTTTTTACGGAAAATATAGGTAGGTAATTCTTATATATTATATAATGTATAATGGGGCACAGTTATTTTATGACAATGAAAAGTGAAATTCACGCACTAAAATAGATTTTAATTTTACACTTTTTGGGGGATACTAAGGGGGTTCCACTTTTTCTACCTCCGCGGGGTTCGGAGACCGCATCCAAGCTGAGGTCCACAGGGAGCGACTACTTGTCATAATTTAACCGGGAAGGTGAAACACCCGTCGACCTGAAGGGTAGGCACACACTCATTAGGTTGCCCGTCTAACCGAAGGTAGTATAATTTATGTATGAAATGTTTATGTATTATGATGAATATTACATCATATTAAAAAATAATCGATCAGATAAACATATTAAAATAGGCATAATATAGGTTATAATATATTATATTATATACATTACCTGAACTTTCTGTGTGATGACTGAAATATTTAGGAGTTTAAATAATAATTAAATATAAAGATTTTCCACGATGACTGAGAATTGTAAAATATTGTTGAATCAAGATAGCGTGAATCCATAATATCAGTACAATAATTAATATATCTAATATGGATTATTAGAAGTAAGCAGAAATAATTTTTTTTAAATATTTTGATTTTAGAATAAAACATTTATGAGAAACTTTGTATTAGTTTTTAAGTTTTCACTATATACATTATAAATGCAACTTAAATTAATACATTTTTATCTACAAAATTGAAAATAGTTGTCCAGATTTTCATTATTTTGGCGAATCTTATTAAAATTAGAACTTCAAATTCTTATAAAAAAAAACAGTCGCGCTTATGCAAATTAAAAATTTTAAATAGCCTTAATAACAACTTATGAGGGAACTTTTTATTACATTTCTAAGCTTTTTTACATAGCTTATATTTTTTTTACAAAATATTTTTGAATATATTGTCAAAACAATTGAAATTCTTATCTCAAACATCCATAAACAATAACTAACTATAGATTATTACTCATTTTATTTTTAAATTCTAATGATAATAGGTTTTGAAAAACCTATTATCATTAGATAATTTAAGTTAAATTTAAGTTTTCAAGTTTTTGTTCACATAAATACATTTTGTTTAAAAACTAACCATTTTTTTTTTGTTTTTAAAAGTAGCTATAGTTAATATTATAAAATATAATATATATAGTAAGAAACACATGTAAAAATATATGAATTCGACCAAGATTAATGTAACCAATAATTTTGAGATTCAACACGTACGGTGATTATCACACTTTTATCAGTTAAAGTACGTCAAAACAGCTTATTAAATCCCACTGTTCACCGTTACACCATACAACATGTTATTTTGGTGTTGTACAAATACACATTGAAATATTAGTTTTGACTGAATATACTGTCATAAGGCGTCATAATATATTGGAATACTTATGGTCCACTGAATAATAAATTAGTTCAACCCATTGTTCTATCCCTCACAAATGTTAATAGCAAACGATGGCTTTCTGCCAATGCTGTGTCATGTGCATTATTGTGCAATTTGTGAGTAGTGGAAAAAGAAATTCTTGTGTAACTTGATGTCTAACTGGAGTTTTCATTTTTCTGTTTAAATTCTTCAGTCCACTGTAGGTACTTTTTTTTTTAATAAAATAAAGGTACAATGAAAAATAAATTCAAAGCAATAAGCGTGAAATGTGTTTTTATCTCTTTAATGTTTTTTTTTATTCTGTTATCAGTAAAGTCTTAAGAATGCATTCAATGATCCGATATCACTTTTAATTTGCTTTTTTTAAACTATTTAGTTAATTAAAAACTTAGCACTTAAAATAAAATATGTTCACTGTAATAAACATCAATACATTTAGGTACGTGTAATACACAATTATTATATAATTGTGAAATAAGTACTTTTTAAATTTAAGATCATATTATAATGATTGATATAATATATATTTACCTACATATTTTAGTAATAACATTAACATTAATTAATTTAAATCTTTTATGCATATCATAAATAATATTTTATCAGTACATATTTTTTATTTATGAAGTAAGTCAATAAAACATTAATTATTTTCTATCAACTTTTTTTTAATAGTTATCAATGTTATTTATTAAAGTTAATGCTTATAATATTTGTATTTAAGTAATTTTATATTTTAAATTTTAATTGCACCTATATTAATAAAATGTTCGTTTAAAAATACTTTTTTTATTTCAGTTAAATATAATATATGTTATCAAAAAATAAAATAAAATCTTTTATAGTTAAACAGTAAATAAATTAACCTTGATATAATATATATTTTTTATTAACATATTTTATTGTTGATTTTTACATGTTAATATTTTTTCTCAATAAGTAGTTTTATTTTTGACAAGTATTTCAATTTGATTATTTTTTCGTGATACATAATATGTCGTTCAAAACAGCTCAATGCCACAATAATGGCTTCTTTTTATGAAACATAAATTATGTCTATTTAAGTTCTTAAAAGCATTTGAAAATATTTTCAGATAACCATTTTTTTAACTGTACATGCAAGGACGGGGATAAGAGAGTTTTATTTTGTATAAAAGTTGTGTAATGCTATATAAAATAAATCAAGTTATTTGGTAATATTATTTTATATTGTTATTTTATCTTTCCATTTTTAAGAACATACATATATATAAAGTATATAAAATGAACGTATTGTTCACATATAAATATAATTATAATCCAATTATAATAATTTAATAACTTTGTAGTATTTAACTAGTACGAACATCTAGTTATTAGATTTTAAATATATCATAATACGATCATTATAATATAATATAAATATTTTAACTAATAGCGTGATAATACTATAATTTAAGAATTTGTGTAGAGTATTGAATGAAATAGTTTTTTAAAGATATTTTATATTTTTACGCGAAACGATGATCAATATTTTCGAAAGTATTTGAAAAATAATTAGAGGTATAACTTCATTTTATTTAGGATAATATAATAGTTTGTTACTAATTTATCTTATTTTACTTTCTTCAGATTTAGTAGTAAGTGTTATTATTTAAAATATAAAAACAATAATTTATCATCATTGTCATAAAAGTATTATTTGTGCCAGGCTTAGTTAATCAAATAATTTTAGAACTATTAAAAATAAACGAAGTTGTTAGAAAGAAAACCGTTAAGTTAAAATATTTGAAACTTGTCGATTATAATAATGAAACAATATACTAGTAAATATATTTTTATAATAAAATTATTGAAATCGATTAATACAAAAAAAAACTATAATATTTTATGACAACTTATAAAATATTCCATAGTTGAATGATAATATTTTGAAACTTCTAAAATGTATTAAGTGCAAAAACTATGAATAATCAATTAGAATAAGACCATAACAATTTTATCTTTTATCAATTCCAAAAAGTGTGTTAAAATGTACGCAGACAATATTATGATGAACAATGAATTTAAAAACATTTTAGGGTAAATATGATAGTTTTCACAAAGTGCTTTCCAAGAAAAAAACATTATTTTAAATCCAAAAGCTGTTTTATACTTTTCGTAATCCAAATCAAAATATATAAACTTAAAATTATACTAAAAATCTATTAACAATTCTAGTATAATCATTAATCTCACATAGTGGTATAAATGGCAACATAGTTAATTAAAGGATTGGTAAATTGTGTTCTGAATGACCTTTTTAAAGTTAATTGGGTCCCGGAAAAAAGGTAGTAGGTAAGTTAAGTCCAAGAAAAAAAGGTTGTAAGTAAAGCGAGTCCCAGGAAAAAACAAATTATGTATTTTTTAATATCTAATAATCTTTATTAGAAGTAAAATCAATAATAGGTATATTTTATAATTATATCTACGACCTTTTTTTTATTCTGGACTTCATTTACCAACTAAATTATTTTTTCTTCATAACCCAATTTACTTAACCCCGTTAATTTACATTTTCCTTTATTTGTTCCTGTATTAAAAAGTGAAATATTCAATTAAATTTAACCTATTTTGTGACAGAACATTTGTCTTGAATATTCATTATTTTCAACAAAGTAAAATATATAAATAATCTTTATTTATTGTAATTACTAAAATTTCTTTGAACATGTGTTCAATTTTGATATATAAACAAGGATTGCGATTAATTTTTATGTACCATTACTCTTACTCTGTAAGTAAATACATGTGGAAAAAAGAAAAGATAAATAATATATTCTTAAAAATGAACAGATTTTTGATTCTTTTTGAAATAATACACTTTCTCTTCTTCCCCACTTTGGAAAAAAATTCAAGAATTCAAATGTTAAATGACAAATATTATCGACTCGGTATACCATAAATACGTAAATTAAATATGACGCGGTGTTAGGTTATTAAATGTTAGTAATATTTTTTGCTAGCTGCTATTAATTTGATTCTGTGTATAATATCAATATATTATATTTTAATATGAATAAATACATAAATACTATATTATGCTATATTTCACGGTTTTTCATTGTATGGCAGTTTTAAAATATTTTTCGATGTAAGTACATATAATAATATTATTTTTATGCTATACGATGACAAAATATATATATATATATACGCCTTTAGGCTCACGCACTAGAGATGTTTAGATCTTTCCGGAATGTGATTGTCTCAGAAAATTAATGTAAGAGAATACAGCATCCAGCGATGGAGAGGAGTGGTTGGATGCGTATCAGTATAGTATTACTGCATTATTCGAGCGTTGTTTTCAGAAGTCGATTTCATCTATAGATTCATTGAACGGGTGCCATATTTTATTCTTGCGCTACTGTCTTTATACTACAGTCGTACGCGTTTCACAATTCGTCATCCACGTGTTCCATTCTGATAGCATCGGCCAACCTGAAATGTCGCTGGAAACGCCCGACTACCATCACGGCGTGTGTGTGTGCACGTTGAATTATTCTTGTTAAACTCGGACCACCGACCGCGATTGCATTATCGTCACGATCGTTGTTGTGACAATCAATTTTGAATAAATTAAATATATCGCTCTGGCGTTAGGAATAAAAAAGCGAGTCTGCCTACTAGAACCATAATAATAATTGTAATGTTCTTTTATTTTCACCGTGAACTTGCGTGCTCGAATTGAATGTAATCTTGGTGAATTCGATATAAGTGTATAAAAGTAAGACTTACTTCCCTAGTCGTATAAACCAAAAGTCTACAAAGGGTTCAAAAAACAAATAAAAATAACTAAAGTAAAAAGAGTTTTCTTACTGGAGGTATTACTTACGGTTCAGCGTCACTTAAATTGATGGTGTGTACATAAAATATATATAGGTATACATAATAATATACGAAATACGAATGAATGCAGTCAAAAAAGATATTTCATTTTCAAATTTTTTTATTTTTATTTTAGCATCCTCTTATGGTGTACAGGAAAGGTTTCAATAACATCAACTAAAATATCCAAAATTTAAACCTAATCAAATATACAATGAATAAAATGTGCTGTCGTTGAATGTATTAAATATTAATTCTATGTTTTGATTTTTATATTTTTATATTTTATTAAATTTTGAGTGAAGTGAAATATATTTTTTACATTTACTCATAATAATTATATATATATATTTTTTTAAAATTAAAAAAATAAAATGTCTAAATTCAAACAGAATATAGAGGTATTAATTATTTTAAATCAATTAATATACGTGTAAAACAGTTTTATGTTGCAATGTTTTTAAATTCTGAATGAAGCGTAAATGTATTGATTAGGTATACAATGTGTATTTTCATTTTTTCGCGGAAAACCTTACTAGTAGAAAAATGCACTAAACATGATACGTTGTTATTTGTTCGCTCTTAACTAATGACACATTATCTGCCGGATTGCACTTGACTGATTGTCAGTTGGTAGTTTCTCGTCATTTGATTTACCGAATAATCAAATTACATCAGACATATGACTTATTACTCTGGATATTACATAATTTATATTATGTATGAATATAATTTATTCAATTTATCAATACATTAGTATTCAATATTAAGTTTGTGTTAAATATGATATGCCTAGCTATTAAACAAACTTAATATTTAATTTAATTATTAATCAATATTTTATTGTATCCGTTATTGTTGCAATATTATGGCTATTGGCCACTAGGACCCCACGGTTCTCGTAAATATAATGTGCATCAATATAAAATTTCGTATTTACTTTATAACTTATTGATGACTTAATTTTTTAGAATTGTAATCATAGTATGATATCTTGCTTGTTTTTTATGGTTGTGATATGCATTTCAAATCAATAATTTTCTATCTTATTAAAGAAACTATATAACTCTGTTTCCAGCAATCGAGGAACAAATGCTTAAATCGTTTAATTAAAAAATATATAATATGATTAAAAAATTATTCAGACGAACAACAATAATTTTTTACTCTAATTTGATCAATAGCTACATTTACATTACTTAATAAAATTCTATAAAAGCTTCATATTATTCACGAATTATGAGTTCAAAATATATGTAATAATATCATTTGAGTGCTTTGAAAAAATATACCTTTTAGAAGCTATTATTTTTTATACTTTCAAATTATATGGCATAAAATGGCAAATATTTTTTTAGTTTAAAGATTAATCAACGTAATACATTAGAGTTAATATAAAAAACATAAATTACAATAAATAACTAATCCTTTACATTATTGGTAACAATTTGAAATAATTAAGCTTTTTTTATTTTTAAATAATATTACATTTTCTGAATACTTAAAGTATATTTTATATTATTTTAATATTTAGATTTTTGCTTAAGCATTCTTATTACAGTTATTCGAAACTGTTAGTTACAGGAATATAACCCACCTATTCATCTATTGAGTCGGCGCTGACGATTTACTAATATAATATATATAGTAAAAAGAGCTTTTTCTTATATTATTATACGGACGAATCGTTATTTTTGAATCGTTTGTAAAAAAAATACCCACTGTAATACCATGGATATTAGCATTTCATTATGCGTTTCGATTGAAAGTAGAACAATTAACATATTATATACGTTCTTAGGGTATTTCTCCATTCTTTTTTCATTATATAAACCGAGCAAGTATACATAATATATATATATATATTATATTATACAGTGAGTGGCGAATATTTTATGAAAATGTAAACTTTCCTTCGTCGACCGACCGCATTATAATGGTCCGGTGAAAAACACTGCGCCTCGCTACCCTCAATCCCTATATCCCCACCGACCATCATTTCTTCAGAATCTTATTTTACTGGAAGGTTCAAGGGTCCGAAATGCTCCCCCAACCAAGGAACGACCGGAGCGGACGAGGGAGGGGATGGAGATGAAATACACAGCGAGCACTTGACGAACGCTCGTGTGCAACGAACCGTTTGGATAACGCAGCCGAAAAGAAGTCGGTAGAGACTGCAAGTTCTCGGTGCACATGATATTTGTATAAAAATCAAACGGCTTAATTGCAAATCCTTTGAGCTAGTTACGCGATGAGTATTGCAATATGTATGGGAATCCGTAGACGGACGGACGAACGGAAATTCCTTACAATATACACATGTACAGAGACCGAGGAAATTTAATTTACATCAAAATAGAGAACAATGTATAATATCATATGATAACTGTACCCGTGTAATATAATATTATTATATTATAATATCAATTGAAAATGTTGCTTCATTATAAATTTGCTGTCAGTTAGAAGTGTAGACATATATAATAAATGTCTTTATAGATAGATTTTGGTTTAAACAATTTACTGCAAATAAAATTTAGATGTGTAATTTAGTTTTTAAATAATTAAATTGATTGATCATTAAAATAACGAATTGAGTAAATGTAATTGATAAATTTATTATATGGTAGTTGGTACCCCAAAATTTGAATATCGTAAATATATATTTTTTTAATTAGTAATCAATTTGCAATGATTTTTAACCGCAAAATTAGAATTTATAACCTAATATTAACCTCTAAATATATGTTTTCTTATAAGGGATTCTCAGTGCAGCATCATGAGTTCAAAATATCAACGTATTAAACAATTATTTAGTAGACTTTAGTAAACTAATTGGTTTTCTGATTACTTGTACATAAATTCAATAGGCAGAAACAATTTTATAAGCTTTCTTGTAATAGGTTTAAGTAAGTATGATGACCAAATCATAACAAACTTAAAATGGGGATTCAAACATGATTCATTATGTGCCAAAAGCAACGAATTTCTTGTGTCTTTAATCGGTAGTAGTGCTACCCTATATTTAGCAACAAACAAGAAAATAATAATTTTGAAAAAAATACTACAATTAATCTTTACCTAAAATACAAATAAAACTACTAAATTTGTATTAGAAACGATTGGTAACAGACCCATTAAAGAGATCTATATAAACAGAATTTATTTGTTATCTCTCCATTTCATAAATCGAGTTGATTGGACATATTACTTTATTTAATATAGCTACAAAGCAGCGTCAATGTGTCAAAAATGTTTAAAAAATTGCTTTCATTTCAACGGTTTGATTGCTGTAAGAGTAATTTATGTTTTAATCCGGAAAGAAAATTTGTAGAAACTCTAATTTTATTGCTTGTAATTGATGGGCAAAATTACTATAACAATAAGAAATAAGTATTTTTCTTATACCTTCAACAAATTTAAGTGCATAATATATGAATATTGTAAAAATAAAAGAAAAGTAACATAATAATTGTTTCTAGATCTTACGGAATCGGCTAGTTTAAACAATATTGTAGAAGTACATAAAATAAAGCAGAATAAAATTATGCAGAAAAGTTTACGTAGAGACTAAATAAAATAATAATAAAAAAAAATTAAAATTAAAATACAAGGTATTAAAGAGGTTAAATTAATAGCTCATATAAATGTGCTAATATGTTAATCTTTTTGTTTGCAATAAATAAATTTATTTTTAATCATTAAATTCATTATAAATCTCAATGTAACTTATTTAATCGACTAATTAAAGAATGAATACCTACAATACAATACTATAATAGTCAATCAATATGAATATTTGTTTTTTTTTCAAGTTTTGATTTTTTTTTTCTATGCTACGGTAATATATAATATTCTTTAAACAGAATTCTATTGTATATATAGGTATATATATATTTAAAAATATATAAAACTTACAAAAAACCCAAATGAAAATACTATGAAAAGGCCGTAATGAAAAAGTTCTCGGATTGTTTTCTTAAGTTTCATAAAGTGATCTACATTTTGGTTAGCTTTTGGAAAAGGATTTATTTCTGATTACGATTTTAACTGCGTGTCGGTTCTTTGATTTCCATTTGTCATTATTTATCTTAATGGAGTATCTATTTGCGAGAAAATTCATTATGCAAAGTGTCGTAAAAGAATATGGTAAATTGGTTTACTAGTTTCAAATGACAAACTGAAACAGTAAATGTGAATACCTATACTATTCGGATTTCATTTTACAACATTAAAATGTTTTAATGATAATTTATTTAATACCATTTTAATTTAGTTTTTTTATTATAATAATGTTTATGTACCTATGCAATTTGTTTCTTATATTTTAGATTCTAGACAGAGCGATGAATGTTTATTGATTTTATAATGATGTGTGTGTGTGTGTGTGTGTGTGTGTGTGATTTTTTTCTCTGTCATCACTTTTTGGAGAAGTAAAAATCCTTGAGTAGATTTTCAACTTCAATACATAATATCTTCTTTGATAGGAAAATCAATCGAGTTGCTACTTTCGTAGGTCAAAAGCAAAATACCTCCAGTATTTTACTTAATAATGGGCAGAACATAAGCTAAATCTGGAATAACGCAATATGTTTACGCAAAACCAATTTTTAACAAAGCTGGATTTCTGATTTGGTTGTTATTATTTCTTAGTAGGTAGTAAAATTTGATACAAGTTATAAACATATGTAAAATAATTTACAGTACATCACATAATATTTTGTAAATTGTAAAATTATACTTAACAATATGCTAATTAAATATTTTATAGAAGTCATTTTTAAAACTTTTATTTAACCCGCAATATATATAATTTAGTCGATTTGAGTTTAGTTGCTTACATTTAGATGTTATTGAAGTTTTGAAAAAAGCTTTATTATTATTTTTTTTATTAAATACAAATATAAGAAATAATAATATTAATAATAAATAATATAATATACTCGTGTATGCTACAAATCAGATTTTATTAAGCTTATTTTTTGAAAGATAAAAATAAAATCATTACGGAATAAATCTTAGAATCTTTGATCCGAAATCAATAGAAGCTATTCGAAGCAGATGAGTGTTCAATTGACAAAATGTGAAAAATATTGGTTGAGTGGTCAAACGTATAAGGGGACCATCCTTGTAACGATAGCAACTCCGGCAAGCAATTTCACGGACTTGACTTTTGGCTCTAAAAATGCCCTTTGCGTTTACAATGAAGCTTTTTCATATGGTCTTCGGATTTAGTAGGGCAGAAAACAATGAAATTTGTTCACTCATATCACAGTGGACTAAGTTAATCGATATATAAAAAAAAAATCAAGTAATAAAACTTTAGTACCAAAAACGTTTACCATTAATATTTTATTTATTACATTATAAATTCATATTTTTTTTTAATGCGCCTAACTTTCAGATTGACATTATTATTTTAACGAAGAAATCATAAATTTGAAAGATAATTTAGTGTTAAACATTTATAAAACTCTTTTATTATTTATTTAAAAAATATATAGGTATTATTAAATAAAAATAATTATAATTATAAAATAATAATAATTATTAAAATATATTAATCATTAAACAACAAAATTTCTCAAACGCTATATCTATTAATAGCTTTTGCTTTAAGCAGGTTTAAGTATTTTGCAAAAAAATATCTATACGAATAATACTTATATTTTTAAATTAAATAATCAAATATTAATATTTTACAATTATAACTTGAATAAATAATTACATTTATGTAGGAACGCATTTTTAATTAAATGTTTTACTATCTAAAAATTGACTAAAACACGACATACTAAATTTTGAGCACAGTTTTTCAGCTTCACCCTCTCTAAAGCATGAGATGATAAATGTTAATATAACATTATTTATAAATGTTAACTTTAAAAAAAAAAAAATTAGGCGAAGTAAGCTTATGGCTACATAATGCTTAATGATAAGTATCTAAAATATTAGAATATATTATTAAGATTTTTGACAAATTTTATGTTATTAAATATTAGATAATATTTTAAAAATGTTTTGTAAGGCTTGTTTTTAACAAAGATGAAAACGTTTTGATATTTTTCTAAAGGATTTCTACTATATTAATACATTACAGACGTCAATTATAGTAGGTATGTTAGAAAGTAAGGTTTTTTAGGCGTCTTGGCATCTAATAAATTAGAATATAATATATAATATACAGGTATACTTTATTAGTTATAAAGTAAACAAATTGACAGATGAATAGAAAAAGAAAATTCTAGCGTGTACATAATACAGTTCAAGAGTTCTCCATAATACATAATACACAACATACATATATTGTATAAACATATTATAGAAGCGCGTTATTCAAAGGTTATCATACTATACTAAGTAGCGAGTATTGTGAGTACGTAAAACGCAGTCTGAAATACTGTTTACTTTGGAACGAGTTGTACATAATATAATATACAAAAAAAGGCAAAAATATTTCATTGCAAGTTTCTTATCTTCCCGCCGCCGCCGCATCATGTGTAGTCAATGTTCACAGCTTCTTTGTAAATATAAAAAAAGGTAATCCCAATGACGACGGAGCTTCGGGTCCCTGACAATGGCAGCCAATCAGTATGTTCAGTCTAGGCGCACGTTGTCAAAGTTAAGACGACATCACAAAAGAAGACGGTGGTCTGACAATTTAAAACATTAAAATCAAACACCGGAAATTCCGCAGAACAATCTTTGATTGTCTAGTCAATTTGAAGCGGTATTGTTCGCTTACAGGTAAAATATAAATTACAAATATACAAAGGTACCTACTTACCTAGCTATATGTTTGTTATTTGCAAGTCTATCGTCTCATATTTTATTTATCATCTTTCTTTATTGCTGTACTTGTTTTTTCCCCCTTCGTTTTCAAAAATCATACAAATCCACGTTAAGCATTTAGAATTTAGCATAAATATACATTTTATAAATAAATGTAAAATAATATTGAATAGAACATACACTATTTTTAGTACTATTAATAGATCGTTTTTATTGTAAATGACCATTGTTTGTTATCGGGATTATATTCTATTTAATTTTATTTACATAATATGTATATGTAATGAAATTTGATTTAACATATTTATTAATACATAAATTTTATGAAAATACAACTAAACATTTAATAGTTACATCATTAAAAATGCACTCAGTGCTTAAATTATTTAAAAAATAAATTGTAAACTAAAAAAACAGAATTAACTCAGGTACACGTGGATATGAAGTTGAAATAACTATACAAATACAATGTATATATAATTTAAATGTTATTCTTTCTTAATATTATCCTATAATAAAACCAATGAGATACCTAACTTTCAATTATTGGGATATGTATATTATCGTATACCTATATGTGTTGTAAAAGTTTAGATCGTGTTATTAATTTCTATAAATAATTAAATAATCAAACTGTTCTTCAAATTTTAAACTAATTTGTAAGACTTCGTTAGATATCTTACTACAACAATTTGTGTCTCAGAATTTAATATTCCAAACCTCCAGCCATAGAATAAAATTATTTTCTGTACATTGTTCATAGTGAGAAAAATATTTCTGCAGAAAATTGATTAGATTTAAAAAATAAGTTGTTAAACTAACAGCAATAAGAATATCATCAACGCTTGAAAAAAAAGAAAAATTATAATAAAAATGAGATCTCAATTTTCTTTACTGTTCTTAAAAGTTTTACTTAAATTAAATATTTTATTCAAACGGATGATTTTTTTAAAAATACATAATAATATTATATTTTACAACGCCAGTTTTTTTTTTCATAATAGAAGTTGACATTTACTTGTAATTTTATTTTGAAAAGTTTTAAATTGTAGATCCTAACTAAATGTTTAATTCTAAACACATGACTATACTTATTATTTTGTCATTTAAATTGCGTTAGTTATTTTCTACTTATTTTTAGTGCATGTGTTTCCAGGACTCGGAAACACATCATTAAGCTTAGAGCTTTTATTAAAAGGGTTCAGAATAAGAGACTAAATTGTAATATACGTATAAATAATAAGCCACTATGGCTTATTTTGAAACTTTCATTCGCATAATGATTTTAGTAAATAATTTAGGCTGGTACAAAATATTTAAAAATTATTTTTAGATTTTTTTTACTCGAATAATATTATTTAAATTCAAATTAATTTAATACAAATTCAATTTTTGTAGACTATGATCAATTAAACATACATAATATCATTAATATCTAGTTCTAACCGAGCATAATAAACATGTAAAATTCAAGGTAAAATTTTAATAGGTAATACAATATCGTATTCAATGGATTATAATTATAATATAAAATAAAAAATAATAAAATAGAGTTTTTACAAAACATTTTTGACTCGACAGTCGACATAATGTTAGTGTATAAAATCTTAAGTGAGCAATATTATAATGACTTACATTGATACATATTAGTATTGTATTATTATTTTAATTTAAATACTGACTAACGCTATATAAAAACAACGGTTCTTACCGTAACACTGTTTAATTTTAAGCTTCCAATATTTTATTTTAATCAAATCGAATAATACCTGTTCTGTTTCCAAGTATTTAAATGATATATATATAATTATAATTCGAAGGTAGCATGTATAACTTTATAATATGTATCCACGACTTACGCATGAGCAAAACAAATTGAATTTCTTATGTTTATAATCTGAACTGCAATACGTATACAATAATACATGACGGCAGATAAGTACGCGCTACAGCGAATATGCCATTGGACAGTCAAATTGATTGAAACTGAGGATATTTAGACTGGGTCTATTGGGGGTTATATAAGCAGTGTAATATACGTAATCCCGTGCCATAGAAGGTATTTTCATTTTCCACCGCGGTATTATAGACGAACAGTGAAAAAGTTTTAAAAAGAAGCTACTTTTCCACTGGATATTTTTATCCTAGAAGCTGGCGAATAAGTAATGTTATTAGGCCAACAATTTCTAATCCGGTCCCCGGCGATGAAACTTCTGTAATTGGTAAACGGCACGAAACGGGCTATGTCACGGATTGGCGGGCAAGAAGGGTCAAAGAAGAAGGCAATCTCCAGTTTCCATTACAGTCAGACTCTTTTTCCACGGTCGTTTTTAATACAATCACAGTGTGCTTCTTGATTAAATACTAGATACAGCACCGAATAGGAGTCTAAGCACTCGAATTTTAGCTATTTCCACTCTAAATACCAACGCATAAAAGCCATGTACTTCAAATTTCGAGGAGAATTATTGTTGACCAAACTCGGTCTGCTTGTATAAATCCTATTTGTAGTTTCGATGGTTATAGATACTATGCGATTTGTGTAAATTTATCTATACGCGCAAATAATTAATGTCTTATAACCAGCTAATATATAAAATGATGTTTTCGCGATATAATTTTATTTTCTCTCTCTGATACTGCACGCACAACATAGCAAAATTGTATCCAGTACAACCAATATTGTGTTATAAGCTTTAATATAATGTGAATTGACCTATTAAAAATATAGTTAAAAACAATACATATGTGTATTTGAAAGTTGAGTTTGTTTGAAAACTATAACTTTTATGCAAGTCATGTGTATATAAAATGTTAACTGATATTTTACAGTTTGAAAATACTTATATATATTAAAGAATATTATTGAAATATGGTGAAAAATCGACATAGATAATATATTTATTATATGCTCTTAATTTTAATTATATAGGTAAATTCACTCTATTATTTAAATCAACATTAGATGGATTTTGTTTAACGTAATTTAGCTATTTTATACATGTGTCAGAGAAATGAAACAAGTAATGTAACATCTTAATACACGTTTATTTATAATTAATTAACACAGATATTTTAATAATATTTAATAACCATTTACATTTTTAAGTATGTAAAATTAACAGAAGTATTGAATACCCATAAAATATAAGTAGGTATGTATGAAAAATATGAATACTTAAAATACAATAGTTAAAGAATATATTTTACAAACAAAATAATATCATGATCTAAAAAATAATTTTGGGTTATTTATTACTCGAAAGCTTAAATGGTGCTTATAAGATATCATAATATTTTTGAAACGACTAAACAAATAATTTATCTAGACATTGGTATTATATTATTACAAGTTTGAAACATATAAGATATTATATAACCTGATTCAAAAATTATGTATTTTTAGAATGATTTCTGTCAATCAATACGTTATAGATTATTGGAAAACTAATAAAGCACACAGGATTTTTTTTTGTAAGAACATTTCGAATTTTATTTTTGACAATACTTCCATTAGTTCATTATAAATTTACGAATTAAATTTTTTTTATTTCCAAGTCGAAAATTCGACGATAAAAATATATAACTGTCAAAATTATGTAAATATTTCTATTTCCTAAAGTTTTAATTTCAATGTGCTATAAAGTAGAACATACTGAGATGAAAATGAAATCATTTTATATAATATTTGGACTTTTACGATCACCAATAGAAGTTTCTAGATTTAATTTTAAAATAATTTCTAATATTTATTTTAATTAAAAATTATCCTCATAATAATAACTGTCTAACCAGTGAAACGTTTCAGAAAGATATTATACATTGTTTATGCATATAAAAAATGTATTATTGTGACAAAAAATATAAAATAAAGTAGGTATCATTTTAATATAAAAACGATTTAAAGTGTGATCATTTCTTATAATACTTTAAATATCATATTCAATTAAAAAAAAATAAAATAAAAAAAAATTTGCATATAAATTCAATGGTAAGTTTAATAATATAATAAATTATCATATAGTATTTGACGTCAAGATTGCCGTGATATTTGCGCCATCGTGATGAGAATATAGTGTGGTTAAATGTTCCATAACGCACTGGGCATAATGTTTGTGATGGAAATTTGCGCTATTAATAACTGCGACATATTATTATTATTATTATTATTATAATAAGCTGGTGTATCGAAAGTAGGTCTGGTTCCGCGTGAATGCGACTTTTCGATCGGCGGAGAGCAACTAGGGAAAATTAAACCTTTAACTCTTTGCAGGCGTCATCCAATCTTCCGGGTGGCCGGTTTCATTTCACGCAGATTTTTATATTAAACGCGGCACTGTATATGCGGTGTGGTGATACCGGATTTTTTGCACGCTTCTGCCCGTGTATACGATAACGACGACGTTTAATTTTCCGGGCTCTAGTCGGCAAATAATGACTATCCACCATGTATATAAGACTATAATATGTATATAGCGAGTGCCGCAGTATACGTGTATATAGAGAGGTTCTTGTCGATTTTTTCTTCTTCTACTGCTTATTTTTTTTTTTTTTTTTGAAAAATCGTCTTTGAAAATTCGCTTTTGCCACTCGAACGACCGGAAAACGTGCTAGCCCTGGTACCGGTAATGAACCTTGTAACCCGCTTAACGATTGCCGGCACGTACGACGCTGTGTTATTTTTATTCCGCGCGAAAAGTTCGGCGGCGCGCACATCACTGAGCGCGGCCCGAGACAATACGCGCGCACTTCCGCGGCGGCGGGTGAGCACGAGAGTTCGACAACAACCGTTAAAATTTCGAATTTAATGGCCTGGAATCCAATGAAAAGCGTACCTCCATAATAAAGTAGAAGTGCCCTAACCGCATCCAGACGACTCGGTCGCGGTCAGTCCGCCGACACTCGGCCGTACGTGCCATTGATACGGGACCGGCGCTCGCGGGGTCGTACGCGGCGAGACTATCGTCGCAGATACGTCAACTGTCCGGCCGTGGTTACCACAGCTGTTCCATACAAACAGTGTAAAAAAGTACCCAACAGAATATCAATATACCGCGGTTGATAATGTAATTATTAAAAATACCTACAGCCGTCGCCGTGCATAATATAATATAAATTACAAAATAATATTTTGAAAATAATATTATGCTGTGCTCATCGCGTATGTATCGAAATAAACATACGAGTTGTGGGTTAAACTATTGCCTACATGGGTACTATATATCAACGTATAATTTATACGGTTCAACGATACAAGTCAACACACACACATATTTTTCGTACAAAATATTGTAACACGCCGGCGGCGGTATACTTTTGTAAGCAGAACACCAGCCGTACACCTACGTGTTATGTTCTATTCTGTTTTACACACAAGCAGTTCGATTTCTATGAAAGCTTCCCCGTAGGTTCGGTTAGTCTCCGTAAATCGAATTACTCCGTATTATATATAAATACATCGGCGCAGAGTCGACAATTTAATGTCAGTATATTATGTGCTGAAAAATTCATTCTTAATCCGGATGCTTAAATTAATGTATAATTAATATAATACAATTTGTTATTCTAAATAATCTAATGTTACGAGAGCATTAAATTTCCGATGCTACTGTATCACGTAATGTATATACTTTGTCATAACGATAATGTATATGTCGAGAAAGGTCTAAAAGTTTCACGTGAAACTCTTTTATTATATTGTTGCAGACTCGGAGTTGTAGTTTTTTTTCTTTAAACTCTATGATCAGGTAAACATTTGAATTATTAAGTGCCACCAGGGGCTTCTAGAACCTTTTTTAGCGACCGCAAATCATAATTAAAACCACGGTAAGGCAGCTGTTCTGGTTACATCCTGGGCGGAAATTCGAAACCCGTGTAAGTTAACCGCCTTCCAGCAGTAAACTTCCGAATTGTGCTGAACCCCGTGGAAATGCACAGCGAAAGATTCATTCAAAATGCTTTGACCATCCCGTTGTGTACGGGGAGAACGTTACAACGCTTCTGACCCACGTCCCACCCGACAGTCTTCTTACATGTATATATTGCATGCGAAGGGCGATAACATTAACTGAAATGGATTTTACGGTCGACGTATAGGGGAAGCTCAGGATTAATAACATTAACCTAAATAGTGGAACGATTTTCATACTTGCAATCATAAATGTATATTTTGATGATCTTAGTCCCACAGTCATTTGCATACCGACCGGTGTTATGATTGAATTACCAACACATTGTGTAATATCACCTTGCATTAATCAGCCTGCCGCTTATAAACATCACGCAAAGAATCCAAGTTAAATCATTTATCAAACGCACTAGTCCGTGAATTCTCAAAGAACTTTACTAAAGATATCTTAGAAAAAACTTAAAATCATAAACCGTATTTTTTTCACGGCGACGACTAACAAGCTAATCATTAAAAATCAATACTTTATTTATTGATTAAAAATTCTACATTAGATTGTATATGTGAACCATTTTATTTTTTATAAAACTATAGTTGTACTTTATAGTAGGTAGATGTCAAATATATTAAAATAAATTTTTTTATTAGAAATACAATACTTTTGTTAGAATACATTTTTCTGTCAAAAATGTAGCATAGTGAATTTATGTAATAATATATAATCTATTATGATGTTAAATATTACTTGTTAGTCACTATTGTAAGTAGGTTACTTGCTTATTATAGGATCGGATAAAAAGATTAATGATAATATATTTAGTATGGAATT
Organism: Schizaphis graminum; assembly: GCA_020882235.1. Lineage (NCBI taxonomy): Eukaryota > Metazoa > Arthropoda > Insecta > Hemiptera > Aphididae > Schizaphis > Schizaphis graminum. The sequence goes on along the minus strand of CM037031.1, from coordinate 35,508,849 downwards.
AGTCTAAATAGTTTTAAAATATTCTACCTATAGAATATAGAAAACAATAATTTTATTTATCTATTAATAAAGAGTTTTAAGTGATGGACACTATAAAATGTAAATACGTTTTTAATTGAAACAAAATAGCACTTAAGCCGTTATTTTTAAATTATATTTATTCAATTTTTTTCAAAATTTATACTTTAAGTGTCTTTAACGAAAAAAAAAATGTTTATTTTTTAAAGCTTTAATTTGCTTTAAAAACTATTTATGATAAATCTTGAATTAAAATTTCAAAGTTTTTGACCATTTTGAATATTTCTATTAATATTTATGAGAAAATAATCTAAAAATATGTTAATATCTATAAATACCTTAAAATTACTCTAAGTATTTAAAAAATAATTGTATTGTGCATAGAAAATAATTATTTAAGATAAGTGAAAAGTTTCAAGTTTTTACAATTAATATAATTTGGATTATAATACTAATTAACAATAATCGTCGAGGAAAGATCATTATAATTTATACTATTATATTTGAATATCTAATTGTTAAGCCATTCTTATTTCAAGAAATTTTCTATCAGAGACCACACTACAAATCGAAGAGTGAAGCTTTTTAGAACTCTAAAATTTAACTATAACAAGAAAAAGAGCTCATAAGATTGTTAAACTACTAAATTTATCGTTCCGTCTAGAATCGAAAATCAAAAAAGTCGTATGATTAATCTAAATTAAACTTCATAATAAATTTTAAAATGTTTTCATATTTCTAATCACATTCTTAGTTTTGTCAGCATATGTTTTTATTTTAAAATATTACATAATATTGTCATATGGACTACAATATCTAACATATAATACATGTGTAGGAATTTAGATTTTTTAATTATTTATCTGTCACAAATCATTAAATATTACCATAAGTAGAATATTATAAATTTGCGTTAGTATTTTTAATTTATTATTATTTATTAGTTATTACAAATGTTTTTTCGAAATGATTTTGTTTTATAGTAAAATACTTTATGAACATGATTGCCCCTAGATAACTGATTGTTTATTATTTTTCGTGGTTCAAGTTTCTTTGGCACAATTGAACACAGCACGTGTGAAGTTACTTCGAGATATACAATTATTGTTAAGTGATGGTATAGTTGCAACTGGCGATAAGGGTAGGGAAACGACTCCAGATGGCAGCTAGATGGGGTAAGATAAAGAAGAAGAATATAAGGAGACTTTATTCAGATTAGTATTTTGAACAAACTTTTGTATGGGAAGAAAATTTCCCACTGTAAAATGCTGTCCTTAGGCGTCATCTGCTGTATAGCCAAGGGGAATATAAAACTCTTGCTAGTTAAGCCCTTCTCAACATCCATATATTTTCACCGTTATCATAACAAATTGTTCTACCTATAATTTATATATTTTTTGAAATTATTGACAGTAAAATATGTAGATTAGATGTATTTTGATAATAATGTTTTTCCTCTAAATTAGAATTTTTTTAATGTATGATTTTATAACTTATATTTATAATATAATCGTTATACCTAGGTTTTAAATGTGATAATCTTGTATAGTTTATTATATGAGATTAAGACTTACTAGCTTATTATACAAATTTAGAAAGCAGAGACTCAAGCATGTATTTATACTTTTAAATTCACAGTAATAAAATGCAAATAAATGTGGACATCCTTACGAGTAAATAAAAAAAAAAGCATTAAGTATTATTATCATTTTAGAAAAATAATTAATTTAAATAATTTTACGATTATAACTTTAAATAAGGCACCTACCTACTTGATTATCTTTTTTAAAAAAAGATCTGTTATTATTATTTCAATAAAAAATAAAATGTTCACAAAAAATTGAATTACGTTAAATTATTAAATACGTCTTCATAGTTTCTTACTTTTGACTTGGTTTCATAATATTTTTACAGTAATTAAAATACAATGATTCTAAATTAAATATTTTTAAAATATTTACAAATTAATATTAAGAACTAGAATATTACAATAAAAAAATGGTATGGTCGTTTCGTACCACATATAGTTGATATATGACTTGTAGTCCATCTTGCATAACTAAGATGTATTATAGTGTTCCTACCCAACTCGACCTCATCCGTCACCATCACATTTCATTCTAATTCCTTTTATCCCTTTACTTTTTTCATCTAGGTTTTCGAGTTATGCGCATTCTATATGTTTTATTAACTATTAAAATCAAGATAAAAATTTAATATATAGCATATTTTAAATTACTGACACTGAAAATAATGATGAAAATAATGTGAGAAGAAGTTTCTAAACTATGTATTATTTAATTTTAGTTCAACATTATGGTCAATTTATCAGTTATATAAAATTATTTTATAAAAATTTAATTTTGTTATTAAATACAGAAATGATGTAATGCCCAGTGACTATAAGTGGTTATATAATATTTGTGTACCTATAATTATTGTTTACAGACAAAATTATTGTTTATAGCCTTATAGGGCACGACAAAATTGTTTTTCCTTCTCTATATTTTAAATCATATTTCACGTATATTTAATGAGTTATGACTATCTATGAATAAAATATGCCGATATCAGCATTAAATCACCCATAAATCTGGACTTCAGCAATGACAACAAATTTAACGTCCGGTGTTCGTATATACATGTTTTGAGCGCACATAAATCGGATTAATCGCGATCATAGTATTTATGCAGCAGATACCAATCCTGGACATATTTCGGAATCCGATACTGTTGGCAAATAGACGGAATAGAATGCAAATACGATGAAAACGCGATAAATCATAATACGGTATTACGGTGTGAGAGCTAATCGACATTAGCTCGGTGGGGGATGATAAAGAGAGAGTGGAGTTTTGCCGGCACATAAAACAAATCCCGAGTGACATTTTACAAGGTATTTTTTCGTTTGCTCGTTTTCGCAGTGTCTATGAGGGTGATAAAAAATATAGAGGAAAAATATTATATAAGGCAAAATAATGAAAACATCTTATCCCGACACAGGTAGATGTAGGCACGGTATATATAGGGTGATGGCAAAGCCCCTTACCGGTAGTGGGGTGCGACACTAGTGGCGGGGAGGTCTCGATAATACAAGTCCCTCCACCCGACACAGTTTAAATTGTCAATCGCAGCTGCTGGAACTCTACGCGTATACATCAGGCCGGAATGAAATTTTACCTCTGCCCCATACGCGCACATAACGCACACACACATAGGTATATACGTCATTTTCGATATTTCCAACCGCCGTCTCGGATGGAGAGAAAATATATATTTTATATTATGTATATATATTTATATACATATAGTACCTATACGTATTATACGAGTATGTATGTATTTGTGCGTGAATGCGTGCATACGTGCGTGCCCGTGTTGTATGTGTGTGTGTGTGTGTGTGTGTGTGTGTGTGCATCAGTGTCTGTGCGAGAAATACAATGAATTCAATTCCGGACTATTCAGCGACTCAAAATGGGTATAAAGTTTATTTTTTCCTCGGCAAAGTAATTTAAGTCCTATATGTATTTTTTCTCATATTATTATTATGATTATTATTACTTTTCAATGACATATTACTCGAACCTTTAGGTGCGTGCCCGCTGCCAGTGACGGTCATACACATAATTGAAAGGAAACGCAATGTATGAAACATACGGTATCTAAAGAAAATACCACAATCGACCGCATATATACTAGCGAAGAAAAAGATTCTTTATTTCTTTTGCCGGGAAATTGTAAAAAGAAAGCCACACGAGGAAACCCGCATCGAGTCTTTTATCTAGAGACGTAATCCTTTATTGAATATAATTGACTGCAGTCGACGTTGAAAGCACGTTTTCAAATCATTCCAGAATGAATATAATAAAAGTCGAATACACGCAAATTCATCCAATTCGTGTAAGTATAGTAGGTATTATAGCTGGGTATTGAATAAGTATTTTAAAATGATTAAACGTATTATATTAATTATATTAATTGTTATTATAATGAACAGTGTATAACATTTTTTTTTCGATTTTGAACCTTAATATACTAAATATACTTGATTATATATAAAATACAAAATAAATTTAATTAATTATCGTGAATACACGTGTGTTTCTCTTTGTATAGCTTATTATATAATTTACTGCTAAAATACCTACATTTACGTATCATCATATTCACACACACACAGATTACATATTATATTCTGTGTAGAATAAGATATTGTTATTTTATCAAAGTATGATAATATGTATTTATTGTTTAATTTATATTATGTATATATATATTTTTTCTATTAATTTTAAAACATAAAACTTGCATATAGTATAATATTAATTGATTGAAGAACACTTTCAACAATTAAAATAGCTAATATACTATTATGTAGAACACAAGGTTAGTATAGTTGTAACGCCGTGTAATAAATTCCTTAAAAAAATTATACTTAGTATAAATATAAAATTGCCAATATCGATTAAATATTTTAGTAAAAATCGTTATAAGCTATTTGTGACATAATTAAATTTTATCTGCTTTTATGAGAATCAATAAATGCAATAAACACTCATAAATAAATAAGAAACTGATTTAATTTATAATAATTACAGATTGAATGATTTCCATCAATCTCTTGATTTTTTTAAACGAATCATTACACAAATATTATTTGAAGAAAAAACCGAGGACGTTGCTTAGTAGTGTAATAGGTTTCGATGTTTTGTATGCATCTACTTCATCATTAAGTAGATTAATGTATATAGATTTAGGCTTACTCAGTTAGCTATAAATTAAATAATGATTCACTGTACACGAAATACGGTTTAAGCGGATACGAAATTTCGGAAAAAGAATATTTTAGATTCTCATCAGTATGACAAATGTTAGCTTTAAAATGATATGTGTTTTTATAATTTGTAATAAATTTGTTTTTTATATACATTTTTATAATAAAAACAATGCTCTCAATTTTAAACTTCAAAAAAAATTTTCTGATAGAAAATTTTATCTAGTTATTCCTTAAGAAGAAATAAGTACATATTTGGTGCTATACAAATTGAGTAGGAAAAATATGAATTTTTAAGTAAACTAATTTTTGACAAAATCGATAATGTTATTGATCCGATATTAACGAATTTATGAAAAAAATGAGTAACTAAATTACATAGATTAAAATTTCTAATCTAATATTTATATTAATATTATATAAATATGATGTATTTAAAAAATATTTTGTCATTTTAATACTATTTGTAGGCATTTCAGAATTTATATTGTCTTCTTTTTTAATTTTACATTTTGAGAGAAGCGATACATGAATTGATTTTACAATTATGTGTTTTTTTATGTGTATAATGGTTACACGATAAGTATACAAGATAATGTTTTTAATTTTAAATTTTGAGGATGGTTTAAGATGGAAATTTGGATTTAGTACTTTAAACAGGTAACAATTACAAATTCCCAGTACTTTTTTTTATAAAATAAATTAAGGAAAACGGAAATTTTTAAAAAATTTTTTCTTTATATTAAAAATAAATAACTACAAAATGGCTATTTTGAAATTTGGAAAATAAAATTTAAGTGGTTTTGACTTTTTTTATTTTAGACCATTATAAAAGGTATGCTATTAGTGATATATTATATTGAAAAAATTGTACTACAATATATGAATTCTTTTTCAAATTACAGCTACAGACTTTTCAATTAATTTACATAATACATACTGTATAAATATATACTAATTATACTCGTATATGGGGGAATTGTTTAATAAATAATTTACTTTATACTTTTAAGTTTTAATATCAAATACATTATCATTAATTTATTTGTTGCATTAACTCAAAATACGATCAATTGGATTATATATATATATATATAATATGAGATGTGGTGGGTTTAATCAAGAAAGTTGTACAATAACGAGATAAGTATTGAGAAACGTGAAATTGTACAAGTTCCAGTAACTCAGCACAAGATATAGTTCCATTTAAAAGTTTGGACATGCAGTTAACGTCCATTAGTCTGCGCCTAGTATTCAAACATTCTGAGTTAAAGACCTCTTGAGCATTTTTTAAGGAGGTTGAAATAATTAAATGGTTGTTATTTTATTATGGTATAATTGATTTGATTTTGCCCACAGTCGTACGGTATTCTGTAATGTGACAAGATGTTGTATAAAATACTGAATTTTACCCTTAAGTTGTAATATAATATACAATATATACATGCATAATACTTTAGACATGTGTGAAAGGATCATACATGGACCTTTTGATACAAAATGTCATATAGTATAATTCTATAGAGATAGATATTAAAGGTATTCAATTTGGAATATCCATCAATCTATGGTTGTCAGCGTTGAATGAATATGAAAATATTGTTTACTTTACGAGTGTGATATTCTACATGATAATAATAATATTAATAATAATAATATGAATTCACATTCAATAGATCATTTTATTTATCAGAGAAATGTATTTATCACATTGAAATTGTCGTCTTTTGGTTTCTTAATTTCTTATGATCTCCTGTAAGAATAAAAACGGTTCGACCAATATGCTATCATTAGTTCACAATGACAGTAAAACGATGCCGAATTTCAAGTGTAATTTTTTTTTTAACTAAACCCAACCGAATTACTTATATATCTTCACAAAAACACTCGAATTTTAAATAAATTTTAATAAATTATTATCATCTTTTTTTTATCTATATTTAACGTTGATTTTCTTTTGTTTTCTCTGTCGTTTCAAATAAAAAAAAAAAAATAAGTATTATAATATTATTGACTATATTTATAAATTACCATAGCTATATTATAGCACACTGGTAATTAGAATTGTATGATGTATTTATAATTGCGTACACTCAATACATATTAGACCAATACGCACACAAATATCAGATTAACAACTGTTACACAGTTTGGCGAACATGAACTATAATTTCGGTTCTCATATACAACATGTGTAGTAGATAGAAATACAAAAAATATAAACACACGAGGATGACTGATCAGCGAGGTTGAGTACATCGGTTATTGTTTCCATTACAACGGGTTATTGTATTGTGGCATCGCGGTAGCTTAATATAATATTATGAATTATCGAGTGGCACTCAAAAAACAAAAAATGTTACGAATATCTGGATATCGTCACGTGACCTGCAATGGCAGAAACAGCAGATGGCGGAGGCCATGTGTAAAAATACTATTGTATTATTATTATTTCTCCACCCTAAAAACTTAAGTTGTAATTTGATTAGCATTTAGCGAACCGTTTTTAAATCTGTCATGTGGTTTACGAAGGACATGTGTGTGTTTGCGTTTGCATATAAAATCTTAAAATTCTACCGGTAGAATAGTGTTATGGTAATATGGTTTTTTAAACCTATATTTTCTTAAAATTAATAATAATAGGTATAATTTTATGGTACTGATAAAGAGCATATTTTAAGTACGTTCAGTTAAAAAAAATGAACCGATTCATGTATATTTAATGTATTTATGTAGATTTCTATGGCTATGAATAATAATTAACCGTGTATAAAAATAGCTATATTATAAAACAGGGATAGACAGCTCAAAGTCACTAAAGAGCCAATTTTTAAAACTTAAAAATTTAGCGAGTAAAATATAGAAAATATAGAAAGCAAAAATAAATTTAATCGAATTTAAAATTTACAATCGACTTTTGATTTTTATATTAATTTATTTATATTTACAACATGTATAGCATATTATATGGATCAGATAAAAAAGGTACGCGGGCCGTATCCGGCCCGTAGGCCGCCAGTTACCCATCCTTGTTATATTGTATACCAATGTCTTATATAGTTTATATTATGTAAGTTGAGAGTCATTTCGGATCGACAACGATGATAGCATTGCAAAAAACACATTGCTAACATTTTAACGACGCATGCCAGTCACGAACTATGTATAAACCACACACATACAATTAAACGTCCTCATATAAAGGTACGATTATAACATACCAGTTAATTAATATCATTCGCCATTTTTCTTTTTAACGAGCTACCTACTTACTACAGTTATTTGACTGTTATGCCAACCAGGAACATGAATTATTGTACTAAAATAAAAAAAAATTTCATAAAATAATTTTTAATATTAATTTTAAGTTTTCAACAAATTATACCATTAATTTATGCAAACTATGATTTAATTAAAATTCTTCTCATTGTCAACTAAATGATTACGCAGCTTCGTCTTTTGGCAAAATATATTTTATTCATCCAAATATAAGGGAAATTAAATAGTTAATTAATTTTATTAAAGCAATACTGCAATAAATACTTAATTACAAGATCAAACGTCACTGCTTGGTATTTATAGACCTGCAAGCCTCTCTCTGAAAACGGTTAGATAGATCAATATAAGTATGATTGATATAAAGTTTCTATATGAACACGTATTATATAAAATATATAGTTATAAAACATAATTGATTGAAATTTTACCGTTTCATACTGAAATAAAATATTATTATTAAAAGTTATTTACTGTATCAAGAACAGTATTTGAAAATCAACTAACTTCCTCATTGATATATTATCATTGACAGCCGACAGGAGAAAGACTACCAAGTGAGTACTATGTACATAAGTATACATACATTAATTAAAATATATTGCCACAGCGTTCATTAAAATTTAGAATAAAAACTCTTGAAAGTTTTTAAACGTTATCAATAATAAATAGTATCCTGCTGATGAGGATATACTCGAAGTATTTGGATTGCAAATCATATTTAGGGACGAAAGTTAAAAAAAAAGAAGTATGTCCTATTGACATTTATATTCTCGTGAGCTTCTTAAATATTTGTCTGTAAAGTTAGAGCATAATTTATAAAACCATTTCTTTTTTCTTTCGGTCTAAAATATTTGGAATTTTTAAACTTATTATTCGTCATAAAACACACGCTCTAATGCACGAGCTAACCGCATGTGGGGGTTTCGTATGGATTTTCTCGGAATACCGTAATAAACACGTGCCAAGTCTTTTTTTCATGTATGGAAATATAACATGTTAAACCGATCAAATGCACTTCGTTCCCTCTTCTAAATTAACCGAGTATTGGCGTCAAATGTAAATCCAAATGTGTCAATTACATTTATGTGACTTCCTCTGACTGGATCTCACCCCTTCTAGAACGTGATTTTTAAAAAAATGTTATGTAATCAATTTTAAATGCTGCAAGGCAAATAATATTATATTAAAATAAAATAAATAAAAATTTCATTTTTTTTTTTATCAATGTAATTTTGTTAATTATTTTATAAGTTCCACGCACGTATCCACTATCCATCACCCACATTTAACTAGGTATTATATTTATGAGCGTGTCAAAGATTGACTTTAAAATTAACGCATACGAATTTAATTATATAGTTATTTTGATGACAAATTGATTCAAATATGATAAAATTAAAATCATTAAATACTTAATTGGATTTAATAAAATATTGATTAAAGTAAATTTAACAATTTGAAACATTCAAAATAGTCAATTACGAGTGTTGAAAACAGGTATTATAAATCGTAAAATTAATAATTACTACATAAAACATAAAATTATTAACAGGAATAATACTAAAGTAAAATAAATTATGTTAATTTAAAATTTAAACAGTAATAACATTCTATTTTTAAAATAAATAAAATATTATTAACTGCAAAAAAATCTATGATATTGTGTCACGGCAGATATAAATAATAGTTGCGTACTAACAATTAAAATAAATAAATAATTAGCAGAACTTAAATTAATAATAATTGATTTTAATTTTTTATTTATTAAACGTTAGCTTCGACAAAAAATCCAAAAGCTTTACATAATATTATATTTTATATAATTTTTCTAACAATTATAAATTTAAAAACTATATCAAATTATAAAACGGATACTTATGGGCTTTGGCTTATAAAAATTTGTATTTGTGTTATATTATGTATTTAAAAAAAATTTAAGTTGTATATTAATTACATTTTATTTGCTTTTAAAATTAGCATTCAAATATAATAATAATATATACAAAAAATAATAAATCGATTATTCAATATATCGAATTATTTTATTTTTTTGGCTTATTAAAGCGTTTTTTTTTCTAGTTAAAAATATAAAGAAGAATGAGTTGTGGACAATATATAATTAATAATATAGAATTTAATATGTATAGTGTATACGCTCTATAGTAGTTATATATCTACTAATGCTGGTATAAATGTTCAAATCTTAATTTGAAATACACGTGTCAGCCCTAAACTCAGCGCAAATTACATTCATCGAAACTATCCTGAGCACGTACTATGCCAAATGGGCGTATACATTGCTAAAATAATTATGACTTTTTGAATTATATATAATTACAACAGTTATCTACCGACATTTTATTCTTCAAGTAGTCTGCACACAATAGTGATCGAACGCGTGCCACAACTATTATATTATTATGAGTGCTTTAGTGCTTATATGTACTCTAGTCGAGTATCTTTAAAGTTTTTCGCTGTTCAATTCTCGGGAATGGAAATACAGTTTTATTAAATATCTGTTTGATCATTTCCACAGTCTTTTGCTTGTTTTTCCGAATAAAAATAACATCATTTTTGTATGCACGCTTGTTTCTTTTCATGGCATCATAACATTGTCAGATAAATATAATATATTGTATGTTACAATATACCTACCGATGTTTGCTAAACGAAACTAACCCAACCGATTCTAGTATAAGACTAACATATCGTTGATATATTATTTATACAAATAATGTGTTCAATTTATTATACCTGAAATTATTTATTTTTTCGTGGGGAGGGGGCTTGTAGTAATACAATACGCTGTTTGTATCAATATTATTAGTAATAGTTTTAATTATACATTAATAAAATGGTAATTTGGTTTATAAGGTACTTATTGTATTTTAGCACTATAAATAATATTAAATTTTAAACTGACAGTAAGATAATATGGTTGATACAAACGGTTTATGTTAAAATCAATATTATGTTGTATATAACACATTCATTGAAATGTCCAATTAATAATTTTATACATTTTTATAGAATCCAAAATACGAAAATATATAATATAATATTTATTAATTCCTTATACAAACGTTTAATGTATAGTACCTACTATTTATTAATTTAAAACAAATAATTTACATTTATATAATTTTTGTCTATCACTTGTTGTTTAATTTTAATTTTATGTATTATATTCGTGGATTGTATGTAATAATACGATTATTACTATTATTATTTTTATGATTTCAATTAATTAAAGAGTTAAATACAATTTTACATTTTAAAGAACTTGAATACGTAAAAAAAATGAATAGGTATTTAAACATATAATAACGATATTTCCTCAAACGATTTTACTTATTTAATTGAAAAATATTGATTTTAAAGTTTTAAAAATTTTCGGTATTAGATAATATGTTGATTATTTATTTTTTTTTATAAAAAAACAATTCTTCAAAACTGAATATTATTTTTAACATATTTACACTACGAATCTATACTAACCCTATTAGAAATTCTATTAGTTCGTCAGTATTGATTTATTAGCTAGTTAATAATAACAATAACACATAATAATATAATATCATAATTAATAATGATTTTTATGTAATAATATATGGTGTTTTTTGAAAAAATTAGTTTAACATACAGTATTATAGAAAACAATAAATACTTAATAATGAAATTAATTCATAAAATATACTTAGATTTATTGGTTGACATACAATCTTCACTCAGAATTGGTTTTTTGTAGGTACTAAATGGTTCATAATTAAATTTAAATTCATTACATGCATAACATTATAACAAGGACTTTCTCAATGAGGAGGTACACTCAAAATGTATAATATAGTAAGCGAATTTCATTTTCTATCGTTTTATTATCTTTTGATATTACATATTCACCAATTATTAATGGAATCCAATCAGGGTTTCTATTATTTATATGCATTTTTATAATACATACGACATCGTATTATTATAAATTTGAATGGTTTTTCATGAAAGGACTTTGATCTTAAACCCTCGATCTTTTTATGTGGCTATTAAATTTTTGATCCGATTAACATCATCTGCATGTAACTGGGTTATTCAGAATACATCCGTTTGTTTTGACTGTACAGTTACGAATAGAAGCATGTAAACATTTATATTGGACAAACTTTCATTTTGACAGCTCGCAGCTCACACATCCTACACATTTAATGCAGTAAAGTACTTACTCTGCAATAACAAACATTTGTCATTTGGGTCAGAATTTAAAATTGCATGGTAAAATAGATGAAACAAAATGATATCCAAAAAACCATGTATTCTCAAGCTAAAACAGTCAAACACTTGATAAAATATATTTGTTTGAAAAATTTACAATAACTATGTGCATAAATTGATTAAAATGGATAACTGTAAAATTGTTCTTACATCAAGTATAATTTGTTGTCGTTTATTATTAGTTTTTGAGACAGGAGTAAATAGTGTTATTTTTTAAATTCCAAATTCCAAATTCGTTTTAGATTTTTAATTAAATAGGAATATTATAGGTATTTGTATTTTTTTATGATGTTTTTATCATTTAATCCTATAGGTGCGACGATTTAATATACATATTTTTTTAAATTAATAAAACTATAAACAATAATACCAAAGACAATAAAATTATTTAAATAACGTTTATCGTTACAAAAAATAAAATTTGTATTCACTTGTTAAAATTTAATGAATAGATAAACAAAAATATCAGATTTTTACTGAATATTAATTTTATTATTGCATCGTGTAAAATGGAAATCGAACAAATTTAAATTTCCACCAGTTCAGAGGTGTTTGGGAAATGTACAAAAATTTACCTCAATATTTATTTATATATATATATATATATATATATATATACATTATAATGTTCTTAAATCATTAGCAAGACTTATATTTTCAAACAGCTTTACAGTGATCAGTTTTTCAACTTTAAATAAATATGTATTACATTTTTTGTCTAAGTATATTTAAAATCATTATTTCATACTTTGTCGATGGTTGACAATTTTAACGATGAAAAACATTGCCCACTTAGGTAATATTTATGAATTAGTTAAAATTTTTTTTAACGTCATTAGTAGGAGTATTATATTGAATTTTATCAAGAGGATAGTAGATTATACTATAATAATATTGTCAATAAAAATAAAAATAAATTTATAAATATAAAAGAAATTCTCCAAGCTTACTATTTTGGAGTTTATCTACCAAATTATCAAGCAAATTAACTTGATAATAATTATTTTTTTCGTTTTAATATTTTAATATATTTATTTTTATATAGCTTGAAATGCTACTGAAACAAGTACTTCAAGCCAAATAACAAAAACATATTATAACTTATAGTTATATAGATTTCTTCCACTTGTAAAGGTAAAGTTTTAGTTTTTAATTTTTAAATTGTTGATTTGATTTTAAACCATATTACAATACAATATATTATATTATATATATATATATATATAAAAAAATAATGAAGTATGCAGTAAACTATGTTATTTATATAATATATTATTTATATATAATATACTAAGATGAAATAATAAATATTATAAATATAATAGATATTTATGTAACGATAAAATATGATAAATAAGTAATGAAATTAAATACTTCAAATACTTCAAATGCCTATAAGTAAATAATAAAATCAAAAAAAGCTTATATTATTAATATTTGGCGAAATTTTTAATTATGTAGACAAAACTACTACTTATTATGTAATCATACCTGATATAAATATAACTCAGTATTTATCATTCAATTTATTTTTTAGAAGTCATTATCTATGAAAAACATTACTTATACAAACTCTGAAAGTTTAACATATTATATTAAAAAATATATTATAAACAATTGTAATGATTTATTATTATTATAGTTACTGAACATGTATACAAAATACATGTAAACATATAGGCAAATACACATTCAATCACACACGCTAAGAAATGTGTAACAATAAATGTCATTAAAGTACCTGTTAGCAACTAATAGTTATTATACAATAATATAATAATAATACCTAAATTGTTTTAAATTAAAAAAAATATCCATTTTATGTTTAGATTTAAATGATTAAAAGGATTCACGTGAATATCTGGATTATAACAAAATACAATGTCTTATGTAATTGGTCTATAATGTTAATGACTTTTCGGTTTAATATAGTTTGATATAACTTATTAAATTAAACTGCATTATAAATTATTTTTAAATTTGTGGGTATAATAGTAATTCCGAATTCGGTTTAATAATTGCTTTCCCATTACCTTTTTCAGTGTTTGATATACATTTAATACTTACGCTTTCAAAAAAATTTTAGTGACTATGTATTTATTTTTATCTGTATTTCTGAAAAAACATCAACTGGAGAAATCTTGAAAAACTTCAAAAAGATATGATTTATTTTAAAAATTAAATCATATCAAAAAAATGATATCATAAACATTAATTAGTGAACATTTCTAGGACAATTATTCTTTCTTGAATTACAACAAAAGAACAAACTCAATTTTGTTAAAAATCAGTGTTAAACTGTTAAAAATAATATTCCTTTTTTCCACTGGTTTTTATTAGATTATTCTAATTGTAAGCACTGAATATTTTATGTTTTACCCTTGAGTAGCAACTATATCAAAATACATTTTACCAAAAAATCATGTTTTTCTCCAAAATGTTATAAATAGGACACATACCTACAAATAAATAAAAAGTGAAAATAATACATTCCTCTCCTTCGATTTAAAGAAATCTATAGTAAGTTATAGTCAACAGGTTTAATTGAATGAATATTTGTATAAACTATAAGGTTATATTAATACGAATTAGAATTTTAGACCCCCTTACGTACATATTCATTGGGCCTATTATCTTCTTGAAGAACAAATAAAAATAAAATAAAATAAAATAAAATATAACACTCGATTATCAATTCGTTATGTCTATCATAAAAAATGCACATGTGCTCTAGACAAACATAAATAAATATATTATAACTGGCCACACGAATAATGAATTGTATCGACCAATAATTGTGAGAAAATCTTAATCGATTTTTTATATACATTTTAATAATATTGTGAAAATTGAAGATCACCACAAACGAGACATTAATTTACTATTATCTTCGGTTCTGAGTTGACTTCAAACAAAAAATGTTTTTTAGTCATCTGGGAAAAACTCATTGCTTTTTTTGCTGTTAAAAAAATATTCACTCGTACAAAAAAAAAATGGGGTTTAACGGATTTGTGGGGCATAGGCTTAAAAATAGGATTAAACGATTGTGTACGCGCAAAAAGAAAATTCGTTCCACGGTAATATTTCCCCGGTGTGAAATAATAATATACTAATATAATTTATAATAATAATAAAACAACAATCGGTCTTCATATCATTATTTTCGGGTGCCGCTCGATATGTGTTTACAATATAGTCGTTACAGGATCACCATGATGGCGCGGGCGGTGCGGTAAACCGTGCGAATGAAAAATCCCCTTCTCCGACCACTCCTCTTAACCACAAACCAAACCACTGAACTATATATACGACCGGCACGCCGGCCGAACCCGAAGCCATTCACACTACACACTATACAACGATAATATTATATTAATTTGTTTGCATTTTCGTAAGCACACACACACACATATTATATATATGTAATATTTTTACGGCTGTTGTACATGTCATAGTGCGTATATTTTTTAATTTCTCCCTCGTCCCGCACTTGCACGCGTACACCGCCGTCGGAGCTATTACTTTTGTTCGACGGCGATGCGCATTGTTGCATTTTCAAAATATAATCAACGACGATGACACGCGCCCGTAGCATTCGCGCGGTTGTTCGTACGTCTCTGTTTGTTGGTGTTACAGGGCGGCGTTTGGATACGATTGTATGACGTTCAGACGTCATAATAATAATTAACGACCGACGCGTTATTGGTGCCAATAACGGGAAATGTCAATTCGAGTTTTGGGAATTCGACGATGAATGTGTTTGAAAACCAGTCATCATTAAAATATGACCATAAGTGTGTTCTTAATTTTTCATTAATACATTTCATCATTATAATAATATTATCATATACGATTCTAATCATTAATCTCGGCTGATCGACTACACTCGATATACGGCCACGAAACTACAGTAGATATGACGTCTCATAACGTTTGTATTAATTTTTTGATGGTACCAGCTATTGTTCATTTCACTTTCATTTTTATTTATCACTAAAATGTGTTCGTGCAAACACCCGTTTGTTTCTATTTTACTAATAGCATTTAATTGAAAAAAAAACTGGATTTTTTTGGTTTTAAAATATTTTTTTTGTCGTGGCAAGTTCAATAAAGTTGTTGGGCAGAAGAAGTACTTGCAAAATTTTATGTTATAGTGACTACTTTTAAAGATCGATAATCAATCAAATTAGGATGATTCTTTGTAAAAGTAATTTTTCTCTGTACTTTATCTAAGTGCAAGGAAAAATTACTGACTATCATTAAACATGTTAGAAAAAACGTAAAAAATGCAATTATGAACAAATTTTATCTGGCACAGTATTTACCGATCTTCACTCAGGGTAAATTATTTTTAAATTTTTAATACATGGTGCTTTTAAATAAAATGTAATACACACAACTGTGGCACTATCATGAATTAAGGCGAATGCAGAGAGATGATTGAAATATATGCATAAGAACACTGTGCTACGACGTGTTTTTAATATTTACTAAGTACAATTTAAATTGTCAATAGCCTCACGCCTCACCTCAAAACAAATTCCAGATAATTCATCCAAACGTCTGAAAAAGTACTGATGTAAGTATCTATGCTTTCATTAAAAATCTCATTTGGAGTGCTGCCACTGGGTGAATGCAGCCATTCGCGCCTCTTGATTCTTTATTGTAAATATATTGCACAGAATATACAAAATGTACATTTTTATTTATTAATTATTATAAAATATATAAATATATAACTATGCTATGTTGCTAATAGATCTATATTTTTAAATTATTGTTTCTCAGATTTTAAAATAAGTAGCAGTCTATACAGAACTAATACTGTATACAATTTATACGACTATAATATACCGAATTTTAATAGTAATCTTTCGTACTTGCCAATATAATAACGATATTAAGCAAACAATATTACTACAAAATAATTGTACTTTCAAAATATGAATGTACGATGGAACATGTATATTGTATATATATACAATTAGAGACCTCATAGAACTCATTTAAGTATATGTAGCTAGGTACATAATATTTAGTCACTTTTGACTTTTATAATTCCTGACTACAGTAAAGTTGAAACACCTGAATGATACATTTAAAAATGATTATTTAATATATACAGAGTGTAACAGAAAGACATGAAAAAAAAAAATGATATTACTTAAACGTATGACAAAAATTGTTAATTTTTAGTATTTTAGTATAAAATTTCCTCCTGATTAAAAGTCTATAAACAAGATGTATCATAATTCTGAATCTTCAAATTTGTTACAGTATTATGTTTTTACATTAATGATTTTCTGGTATTATCTCTATAATATAGTCACTATAAAACCATTTTATTATTATTTTTATACATTAATGATATTTTAGTATTATCTCTATAATTTTATAATTATCACAGTGTAATTATTTATTTTTACAACCATTGTGCTTTTAAGTTTTATCAATAAATTGTATTTATTTTATCTAACATGACATTATTTCTGTAGAGATTGCTAAGTACTTTTAGCTATAAGATAACTTAACGTAAAACGGGTCAATAGATTTGCCTCAGCATTAAATAAAAATGTTTACTTACACATTTTATATTATTATTTATTAGGTACCTATCAACTATTATAGTTTATAACATTATAAATGTATAATAAGTAAAATATTATTGTAAATATGTGTAATTATTATAAATTACTATTTTTAATTGTTATTTAATGACATAGTTATAATTATTAATTGAGCATCTATACTATTACTATATAAAATACATATTCAATGTTTATTAAATACCAATATAAAAACTAGGAAAATATGAGCATGAATAATTTTAATAATTGGTGGTCAAAGGTATTATAATTTTTTTTTATTATTCTGTATAAAGTAATGCATAACGTATTGATTTTACAATAATGTGAATTTTATATTTTTTTATCCACCATCACATTTTAGGGCAGTAAAAAGCTTCAATTATTCACTTTGTGGGTAGTTTATAAAATAAAATTGGATCGAGTTGGTAATTTAGGAGGAAGGGGAAAGAGGTTAAAATTTTTTTTTTTTTTGAAAAAACCAAAAATAAATTTAAAATAACGGTTTTCACAGAAAATATAGTTTTGGACAAAATTGATAAAAAATGAATGACCGTTGATATTTAAAGTGCTCACCAAATTTTAATTTTATAATGTTATTCTATAAATCATGTTGCAATTTTAAAAGTATGTTGACTCTATTTGATAAATTGTATTAACATTGTTGATTTGTTTTTTATATCGATAAAAAACTTTTATTTCAATCAAAAAAGTTAAAATACAAAACAAAACTCATTATAAGTTTTTATTGTAATGATATAAAATATTAAAGATACATACGATGTACTTATTTTTTTTATAAATATTTGAAGATCAAGTCTTGATACAAATTTGCTAATCTCGTGAAAATTAGTAAATTATTTTGTGATTAAAATATATGAAATGTTCAATTTTTAAATTAAATGATTTAAAATTTAATACAAGGTTACTTATTAATATCTAATTCATACTGAAATTAAAAATATAATATAAGCAATATAGAAAAAAACTATTATTTTTTTTATTATAGAAAATTTTAAATTTTAGTCAATTACTTCGACACGAAATAGGATATTCAAATGGAGAATGGCAATTATAAATATATTATTGAAATTTAAAAATATTATTTATGCATATTTAAATCTATTAACGAATATATTTTTATAAATTCTACACTCAATGAAATTGTAAAAATCAATGTTTTTGGAAAAAATTAAATACAGCGCATTATATTAATATATATATATTATATATATATAATAAATATATATGTATATAAATTATAACTCGGATTTACTTAATGGTACAGCAGAGCTAAAACCTATTTGTCCATTTTTTTTTCAATTGTAAAGACATTAGTGAGTATTTTATTTTAATATCTATCATATAAATATTAGATACTTTTAAAAATGCGGGTTTTTTTAAAGCATTATTATAAAAAAATTTACTTTTTATATAAACATTTAAATGTATTAAACTTATATTATATCCATTGGTAATATTATGTATTATACAGCATATAAATCAGAAATTGAACATCCATTCAATATACCATGCGTATATATATAATATCTACAAGACAAAAGCCAACGGAGTCAAAGAACTTTAGTTAATATAATTTTTTTAAAGAAATAATATTAATATGCTAGAATGTAAAAATCTTTAAGGTTTGTATTGAACACAATGCATTATATATATATAATATTATAATATATATGTATGTGTGTGTGTGTGTATTTTATCTAAATACTTAGAGAAAACTTTTAGTTTACTCCATTTGTAAAACATTATTATGTTATTAAAAAACTTTGGATTCGAATCATATAATCCAAGAATAAATATAAAATCTAATAAAAATATAAACTATAAGTTCTTATAGTAAAATGAATAATAATATATTGATTGGTTTTATTAAGTTTTTATGTCAATAGTTAATCATTAAAATCAATAATTTCAAATAAAGTAAATTTTTTTAAGTAGACTTCAATTATTTGACATTCACATTTATTACCTTAATAATAAAATGCATACAAATATACACGTAGATAATAGCATATTTGAATTACTTAAATTGCTGTTTTTTTTTTTAAATTTGAATTGTTTATGTACACAAATACAACAAACCCGATCGATTATTATTTACGTAATATAACTTATTTCATAAATAATTTATAAATATATTATCTTAATACTAACTAATAATTATTTTTAAATTAATATATTCATATATTTATAGGTTATACGAGATTATTCATAATATAGCCATAGCATTTTCATAATCGATTATTTGTTTTTGAATAAAACCGAAATTTGATACCATCAGGAAACAATACATAAAATGTTTAAAGACCAAATATAATTTACTATAATGGTAGTAACGAATTAGTGGTGTAACAACTATGATGGTGTTTACCTTTACGATGCAAAACACTAAAGAAATAAAGTTTCCCGAGCAGTATTAAGATTTATTGGTGGGGTGAGCAAATGGCACCCTCTAGTCATTTAAGGTTTTTTTCTACTAAATTACATCTTCCCTGTTTGGCTCATTTCAGAGCCATCTAAATTTTACCCACCAATTTGATATTTTACTGAACAATTGAGTATTACAAAAAAATTCAAACATAATAAAATGTTTAAAATAATTAGCGTTTTACTGGTATATGCAACTTAATTTATATTTGTGTTATTTATTTAACTACAGTTTAACAGTTTTTAACATAAAAGTAAAACTACTGTAAATAACAATACGTAAACCAAATTTTGTTTTTATATGTATGTAATGATATAATTTGGTGTTATTATACATATAAAAGAGTTTCGATTTATTTTAAAAATAATTTAAACTTTTAAATCGTATTTTAGTGTTTTAAATATGTAAACATGATTTTTAATAAAAATTACTTCTAGAGTACCTTATGAAATATTTAAGTTAAGTATTATAATATGTTTAATATAAATGGGTATAAAATATTTAAATATTCCAATTCAATGTAATACATTATAACAAATAACTTTACAGCAAATATTTGTAATTGGATATAATTACAATATATGACGTAATTAACTTTATTTTCAGTGTACCTACATTTATTTGGATTTTTTTTGTTGAGTATCATAAATACTTATTTGATTTTCTAACACACATAACAAACGGTGTCATGACCTATAGAGTGACTCTATTCAAAAATAATTATTAAATTTAATTTAATTAACTATTCATACATTACAATTATTTGTATTATATATGATTTTTATTGTATAGGATAAATTACCCTAATATAACGAAACAATTCTAATTTATTTCACTAACCATATACTTATTAATAATATATTAATTGATAGAATCTTAAGTTTACTATATTCTACACATCACCTAAATATTAATTAAAATAATTGCTATAAATTAATTGTTTATTTGATTTATTTTAATTGTATAGATAAGATAAATATAGTAAATATGATGTTGGATACCAAATTTCAGATAAAACTCTTTAATTTACACATATTGTTGCTATATAATTCAGATCATTTCTGATATATTATAGAGAATTTATATTCAAACATTAAAATATATTGAATATAAGTTACATGAAAAATTGTTATCAATCTTATTATTTAAAGTGCATAATAATTTTTCAAGAACAGATATTGTCTTTATTTAACTTATAAGTATATTTTTAAGCACCTTGACCTTACGTAGGTATTAATTTATATAAAATATGGAATATAAATTATAGATAACCATTGACTTTTTTTATAAATTAATTTATGACTATATTATATGGTAAATAAACATATGTAATATGTATATATATTATATAATAACTGTGGAGACGTTTATCATCGCATTATTATTATTATTTCGTAGACCAAATGACTTGGGTATTCCTTTGTAACGGCATCGTCTCCACAATGGAGGAAAAGATATAATATATTTTTGTCAAGATAGAAGAATTTAATTTCATCTGGCAATGGTCGAATTGTGCCCTTTACAGTGCACATAAAATGTTCAATTCCCGAACAGGAAAACGTGCGGCCGGGGGTGAGAGGATTAGGATTTACTCTCAGGGGCAAGGTGAAAAGGCCCGCGATGCTTTTAGCTATTCTATTTATATCTATATATAGATTCGATTCCTAAACCAAAACGGGAACAATCGAACTGGAATAATCGTACTTTTATTGATCTCAAAGTTTTTTTTCCTCTTTTCCTCCTTACTTACTGTGAACCAAATAGTCTAGATCGAGCGTATTATGCGGGCATATGATGGTATGCGAGTAAATTTAGAATGTTTATAGTAAATTGTCTGACAAATTAATCATCGTTTCCAAAACCATTATGATTATACAACGGTTACCTAAAAGGCAATAAGTAATAACTCACAGAGTTTAAAATTGAATAACCATATTATAGAATTTATACAATATTATGTACCCCATTTGTTTTCTCTGTGAAGTTACAATATCAAATTTTACAACCTAAAATTGAGCGACAAAAGATATGTGTATTTATTTTATGTATTAGACACTATACATGTAAAACTATTTCATGATATTTCGATTCATAATATAAAATATCAATTAAAAATATTTGCTATTAATAATAATGCTCATAGCAATAGAAACTAGAAATCCAGTTTTTTTTTTAATTATGTTTTTACATTATATTATTATTTAACCAGTATACATATAAAAATGATATGTGATATGTTTAAAAATAGAACAGAGTATTATATCAACCACAATATTATAGTCAATAGTCATAATATATCATACAAAGCTTGGTTGAAACTTTTTTTGTTTAATCGATACGAAAATTGTAACATTTGTTACTAGTAACTAACCTACGAATATTATGGTTATCTAACATTATATTACCTTTATTTAAAAAACTAAGTTATATATTATATTATATTTAAATTCGCAATGAATAATAATTTAGTAAATTTAATTTTTAGTCTTTTATGATTAATTTGATGTTATTTTATTGTATTTTAATTTTTACCACTTATATAATAAAGAAATAAGCGTTCATTAATAAGTCATCATTTGCCCAACTTTGTGCTTTAATTTGCTTCGGTTGTTCATTCAAATGCATTAGTATTGGCATTTTACAAAGGATTATTATAATTCGTAAAGTAATATGTGGCAGTAAATTATTCCATTTGAAACTTGAACTTTCTGAATAAGACATTTCACTTTGATCGTAGCTACCAAATAGGTTTTTTTTTATTTTTAGAGACAAAACACTTGACTTTAATTTTTATTTAACATTGCCTTTAATCTTTTTAAACATATATTTTAT
Organism: Schizaphis graminum; assembly: GCA_020882235.1. Classification (NCBI taxonomy): domain Eukaryota; kingdom Metazoa; phylum Arthropoda; class Insecta; order Hemiptera; family Aphididae; genus Schizaphis; species Schizaphis graminum. The sequence continues at coordinate 35,485,646 of CM037031.1, read as the reverse complement.
AATTAGCATTGTTTATGCGTAATATTTAGTTATTATTTGAATTCCGAACTTTAGACACTTTTGCTAATTAAAATAAAATTTATTTAGTATAATCTTATATTCTGGAATTTGAGTTTGATTTTAGACAAATTTAATTTTATCAAATAAATCAATATTTAAGTTGGAAAATTCAAAATTCAAAATTAATACAATAAGGTACTTTATATTTAGTTACTAAGAAATTATATTTATTATACTTTAGCGTCGCTATCATTGCATATAAAAGAAATATAAATTGTTTTGTATACAGATCCCTTTAATCAGCGGAAACTGCAATAAAACGTTTTCTTTCTGACTTTATGATGGTGACGAAAATAAGACAATGAAAACCATGAACAATTCTCATCCTCGATGTATTCATCCGGTGCTGTCATAAAAAAATACTATCCATATGATTTTATCAAGTTAAAAGATAATGAAAGTAGTTATCTAAAATAAAAATAATCTTTCTTTAGACTAGGGAAATGCATTTTAAATTTCATAGTCTTAATATATTTTTAATTGTTTACTTACTCGGCAGTTTTACTTAAGTGTTCTTGCAATGTTTAAAATTAAAATAATATTAAGAGTACACTATAAGGTTTAAATATATAAAAAAAAAATAGAAAATTAAAAACCGTTTCAATTATATTTATCATTTAACAGCATGCTTTTCAAAAAATTCTAGCTTTTTTGAATGTTTTAAAAATGAACGATTAAAATATCTCAGTTTTTATACCTAATATAGAGTTACTTAAATAAATTATTCTTATACCAGTATAAGAATCCCCTCAGTAGGGCCCAGTACTCATAGGTATATGAAATTCAATTAAATAAATAATAATATCGATATCTAATGGATTGAAAATTAATACATTATTATTATTTTTTATTTATACACACAAACCGTTATAAAAAAATTATATTCATGAGTTAGGTGTCTTCATATTATTTAAAGCAATATTAAATTATTGAAGTAGAATATTTATTAGTTATTATATTATTATGAACAGACCCAAATATATATTTTTTCGTGCGCACAAAAAAATATGCATTTTGAATAATTTAGGTTTTTTCTAAATAGTTTATTACTTTTTTTTATGATTTTTTTTGGATACAACAAATTTCATAGATAATTTATTCAGATAGCAGTTATTAAAGTATAAATTTATAATATAGTGTAAGTAGTTTAAAAGACGAATAGAGATGGATGAGATAAGATTTTTCGTTATTAGTAAGTTATCAACAACTTTTTGGTATATCAAGGGAGTGATTAAGTGTAGGAAGATGTAGTGTGACGAATATCAAGGTTATTATTGTTATTATAGTGTATTTTTAAGTTTAAAAGTAAATTATATTAAACAAAAATGTATAATAAGAGTTATAAAGTACCAATATATAATAATGGTTTAAAAAAATAAAAATAATATTGTTCGGCGTTATAAGACATTTAAATGTTTATAAATTGTAATGATATTGTTAAATAACTAAAAATTAAACAGTTTTTTATTTAGACGACAAATGGTTATTTAAAATTAATAACTAATTTAGTTAATAATATAACTACATATAATATACATATATATATATGTATATGCATAATATTATTATGTAATTAATTATCTTACATAATCAAATACATTATCTTAAAAAATGTTGAATGCATTTACAATTATAAATTATTGCTTTGTATAAACAAATTAAATTAATAAATACAAAAACTAAAATATTTAATCATAATTTTAATTTATTTTAGAATAGAGTATTTTGAATTCAATATAAAACAAGAATTATTGTTCAGATTTAATATCATCATTTCCATTTTGCAATGAGCTGAAATTGACGAATGATTAATTACAATGACACAACTCATGGGTGAACGACCCCACTTGAGCTGGCCACATTATACTGGTGCTTATGAAATGGTTATTGGCAGAAAGGGAATTTGCCTAACCCATCATTGACCGGAAACAAAGCTTCCCCATCGACGTACACACAAACGTACATGTCGAATAGCTACCACTGTGTTCTCTCTAGCATTCTCTGTGTCTCTCTATCCACATCCTTTCTTACTCTCTCGTTCTCTCTCTTTCTCTCTCTAACTAACCATATAAATGTTAAAACTTGAATGTTTGGGTACAAAGAGGTGAAGAACAAAAAAACAATCTCCCACAAAACGGTTTGGTTTTTGGTGAATTTCATTAAGTCATCAGCAGATAAGTGAAAATTCCATTGGTGACGGATGAGAGGGGGTTAGCGTGTTTTCAAAAGACACGAGTTGTACTGCTTGGAGGCGGTGGCGGTTGTGGTGCAAAAGTTAAAAAGGAAACGAGATAATTGGATTTTTCGGGCAATGAGCGGGCCGAGGCTCAGCCACCACCGCCACGTGTCTCGAGGGACGTTATTGCTTCTGTTGATAAGAAGATTAACACGGCGAGAGGTTGTGTGCATATACAGAGATGACAGCAAGAATGATGTGTATACGGTGTGTTCATGGTACAGTGTAAACGTCATTTTAATAGTATGTACATTATTCAAAAAACCAACAATCGTAATAATCATTCCGAATTCGAATCAATAACAGCCAATAGGCATGTCAGGATTGATATTAAAATAAAAATAATGAACATATGTATGTATCGAATTTTTATACTGATTATCATATTATACCAATAACATAAGTTTAACTTATTTAAATGTTGAAGATAATACTATGAACATTAGAGTATTGGATTATTGAGATGTTAAGAAAAATAACAATCGATAACCTAAATTTTTATAATATTTTTCCATAATTTGTAACGAGAAAACGTTTATGCACATTACACACTATAATTTATTATAATGAAATTTGATTAAAAAAAATACTGTCACTATATGTAGTAAAATACTTTTAATAAGTACCCTATTAAGTTTTTTAGTTTTATTAAACTCACATATTGACTAAATAGCTCGAATATTTAGTAATGTAATAATTTATTGTATGATTGAAATGTTTGAAATCAATAAATTGAAAAATTAATATAGACCTTTGATGTAATATTAGTTCTCTTTAGTAATTGAAAACTACACTTATAATAATCAATTTGTTTAAAAATACCGATGAGAACTTTATAAGTATCCGCATTACGAAATGACGTTTTGAAAAATGTATTTTTCGTTTTTTTTTTATTAATGATTAAAACAGTAGATCAACGAGTGAGCCACTGTCACTATACTTTTGTCATGCTAGTAACCACACACCGCAAATGGAATAATATTTTAACGTCAGGTGACATATGACGCAGCTTGACATAATATCACATTAATTTTATTCTTGGATTTAGATGATAGAGCGTGAAAAATATTATAAAACAATTGATAAGAACCACAATAGGTCTTACTTTGTTTTGAATAAAGTTCTATGTAGTAAACATTATAGTAATTCCATGTTCAGTTAAATATTTAGTAATAATACACAATAATAATAATAATAATGATACACCATGCTTTATGGATTATTTCTAGTGAAGTATTCAATACTCTGTAGCACTACGTTTAATACATTTTTTAAAGTTAATAAAATCGGATTTGTTTTTTTTTTATTAAAAGTTGTATTTTATAAAATAAATAAACGTTCCTATTTAAGATGGCATATTATATTTACTATATATAATAAATAATAATAACGAACAAATATAATTTATTACGTTTTTATATAGGTACTTAAATTTATAAGTCCTTTTTAGTGTATTTCACCTTGATGTGTTGTGAGATGAGTAGTTTTTATTATAAAATCATAATTTCCTATACGGTTTATAATACATTTATTTATTATTTTTTTTTTTTTTAATAAGACCTTAAATAATCCTATGAAATCGACGAACATACAACATATAATAACATTAATTTTTTAGATTTAATTCCATTTGTGAAATATAAGCAGTAACGCTATTTATTATTGGATATCTTCTGTAAACGGACAATAGAAATTGCACTGTTTCGGTCATCTCGTTACATACCTGGACCTATAGTATCACCACTATAATATAGGTCGTTGTTTTAAATTCGGATGCATCAAACTCGGTGGACAATAGTTCTATTCACTATTACATATTATTATTATTATAACCCATTCATCACACCGTGTCTCACTGTATGACAACGCCACTGCCTTCGAATACATAATAATAATAATAGTTGTACACAAACAATGTTATTAATTATTATTTTCGTAGCGTTACGCACTACCTACTCGTGGCAAGACCATTTTTACAGTGTCACTCCGTAATAAGTTCACGGGATTACGCATCGAGGAATTCCGCTCCACCTCATTGGTACCAGACATTCACCCCGTCGTATTTCCTTCAAGGTGATTTTACCCGCAGTATAACGACCCACAGAAAAGCAAAAGTGAAGAGCAAAACGAAGGAAGAAAAATAAACACTGCATTTATATAATATTATAAAACCTACCTAACTAACGGTCGTTTACTTTATCTGAAAATAGTTTTTATTTTTTTTTTTATTTCGTTTTTATTCTACCTTCGACTGTTGAACACCAAAAATAAAAAATAAGCTATTTCTTTCTGCAAAAAAAAAAAAAAATATTTTCAAAAATCATTAAGTATAGGTGGTATGTAATACGCGTCTAATGCGATTAAGTCCCATCATGGTTTTATGTAGGCTTTAGCAACATTTAATTGAATTCGAGTCTATCTTCCTATAACTTAAACGTTCCACAAAGTCTAGTACTCGAATTTAATGATATTATTTTTAAGACGCTGAAATAAAATTATGTCATTTATTTACGAACGTCATAATTTCTTATTTGCTTAAATATAACAGTATTCACTTATGCATTATAAATTAATATATCTTAAAACATTTTATGAGAAAATTGAGAACTGATTTAACGTTTTTATTTAAAGAAATAAGTAAGATATTTATACCGACGAATGACTTCAACAGCAATAATGCTATCACTAAATAACTTTTACCAACTACTGTTGGCGTGACAATATTGGCTTGGATATAAGAACAAGATTTCGTCAATTACCGTTCAGTAAGCTTAGTGGAGACATTAGAGTGACGAAAAAATAGTAAGGACTATTTTTAAATATTTAGTTTTATAACGATTATTAATTAAAGAACTGTAAAATTTGAAGAAAATTAATTATTAACATTTATATTAGTTTATTTTTATTAGTATTTCGAGAATTAATGAAAAATCAAAATGATATCACATTATCAACCAACTCGATAAATTTAATATTGTACAATAATATTTTTCTTATTATAATGTCGTTGAATAAATATTTTACAACCATTACAACTTGACCGGAATTACGAATTGATGGTAACGATGGTCGTCGATAATATATTTGAAAATGTATTTAAAACGATTCGATGAAAAATATTATAATAGCCCGATGGCACTAGCGTACAACGAAAACGACAATATTCAAATTATTGTACGATGCAACCAAAATGCATGACACAACAAGAGGTGTGCTATAATTATTGCTAAGCAGGTTAGCTATGGCAGATAAGAAATTCAATCACCAACAGCGGTCCAGTGCCTAAGGATAGAACAATAAATTGATAACAAGTTAAATAACAGTAAGTAAATAACCCTTAACAAAAATATTTATAATTTATAATTGAACAAATTTGAGTGTAAAAAGAATAATTATTATCTGATATTAAATCAACCTGAAAATTTAAAACATTAATTATTTACCGTAGTTTTATAATATAGTTAGCTTATTACAAATTTAAATGTATTTTAGAACGATGTTAGACATTCAAAAACGACATATATTTAATTTTAAAAGTAAAATGTAATTATTTGATACTTAAATAATGTAAGATGTGTATGTATAAAAAATTTAGTTTGTCAGAATAATGTATCACTGAATTATTTGTAGTGCGATATTTCCAAATTATCATTAAGTTTATCTTAAGAGGACGTCGCACCGGCATGTGTTGTCTCCGTCTTACACAATAGACAAAACCGTTTACGCAGTCTGAGTAGAACTCGTTCAATTTTGGTTCTAGAGCAAATAAATCTATTATAAAATTTAATGATGACAATATTTTGGAGAGCAAGGCGCTGATTTTTTTTCATTGTTCCCAATATTATAACTTTCATTATATCGTTTAGAAATAGAAAAAATTTCAAAATTTTTAATTAAACGATAAATTTTTAATATTTTAATTTTTTTTTTTTTAAAACTCATCTTCTTGCCCTCCAAGATATTGTAATCTTTTAATTTTATAATAGGTTTTTTTACTCTAAAACCAAAATTGAGCGAGTTCTTCTCAGGCTGCGTAAACGCGTTTCGTCTAAATCGTACGTGTGAACGACGGAGACAATAGGTACAATGCGGGTACGATGTGCTCTTAATAAATAACAACTATAGTTTAATGTAATATCTTCATTTAATTATTATGGTTTAGTAGAAAAAAAATGTTAAATAACTATTTGTTCATGTTATAATAGTTGTAATAATCAAAAAACAATTTTTCGAATTGAAACAAGTCTAGTAATCAATGCTATAAAATATAAATCAATTAATTAAATACAATTAATTTTATTAAAGTTCACAAGTACAGTTAAGTTTATTTAAATTAACTATACTATAGTGATATCGTATAACGTAGGTAGTTAAATGTATAACATAACCAATTCTTACAATATAATGTTGTTTTAAATAAATTCTTATAAAAAAAAAAAACTACCTATATTGATTCCAAAATTAAAATAAATATATTTTATATTACGAACATCAGCTATTATAAATTCTGTATAATGATTAATGACGTTACATATTTTTAAAATGGACGAAATAGTATATTATTTCTATGTTTAATACATGATGTTATCATTCCTATAATCTGTCTGGAATTTTTACAATAGGATGTTATTCATTTTGCTTACTAAACAACTGTTCATAGTCAATGTATTATAATAATTATACTTCACATTTTTTTTCTTCGACAAATAAGTATATTATTTTATTTCATATTTATTTGCTGGTGATTTTTCATTTCTATTGATCTCGATTAAATGGCAGTTAAAAATAGATTTTATCTTCTCAAATATAGAAACTATTAAACGAATGAATAAAGTTAGTTAGTTAAGATATATTTTTGTAATAATATTTCATAAATCATAATATATAGGTAGGTAGTATAAATTAAACTATGTATAACCAGACGTATTATGTACATTTGAAAACATGATAGCAATACATTTTGGTTCGTTATCGAATATATAAAAATGCTGACTTGAATTGTTTTCTATTTACATACAATTCGTTTGTGAAACAAAACCATCTATGTATGCTATACTGTAGAGTAATAATCGATATTACGAAATTCTAAAAAGTTCAACCGGAAAATAATAATAAAAAAAAAAAAAAATCAAATGCGTTTTATTTTCGCCTAAAACTAGTAGTAGTTTGTACACAGTTCAAACGCTTGTTGGTCTTTAGGGTATAATTTAACCCTTTCGACGGTTCTTGTCTGTTATTTCCCGATGGAAATCAAAATCGTGACTCTTATTTGGATTTTCGTAAAGAATTGCTAGCTTATGTGGGCGTGTGAAAATATCTGGTTTGGTCGCGTGTCGGCTCCCGAAAGTTGGCCATCGATTTAAATTTCGGTGAATTCAGAGTCCTCAAACCGTAATTTATATATATACTAGCTGTTCCATGAGCTTTTACGAGTTATTAAAAATTAAAAAACAAAACTCCAGTTGCCAAGTAGGCAAAATATATTATGTTGGTGTGTACAGACAGGTTTAATTTAGATAGCGTACAACGCTCATAAATACTGCCAGCAACGGACGCGGGGAACGCTCCAATTTGTACCACTTTCTCAGCTCAACTCATTGCTGTTGGTGATATTGTGTATTATTTTTATTTTTATTTTTATTTTTTAGAAATGTAGTGGAGCAGACGAGTGGGAGAAGGAGAGACGTTTTCAAAAGTTTCTCGGTCCCCGAGACAGACTGATGACCTGTATTGTGCTTGGACGAAAAGTTTTCTAAAGGGACCATAGTGTAAATAAATTAAAAAAGAAAAACATGGTAAAGTTCAAGTGTAGCTTTGGTACGAGCAGGTGGCTCATTTACACGTACCCAGAAAAAGCACATACACTCGCATGAAATGTACACTCAAAAGTCTTTTGGGTCATTCAGGTCATTTCTTTGAAAAGGTAGTAAAAAATTATATTTTTTTTAATAATGTGTTGGATGATTTTAATTATAATACTAATAGTCGTTTCATATTACAGTTGACCTAGTATAAAGTGTTTGGTTTAATGGTTTTTCATAATACTACATACTACTACACTTTACTGCCGTTAAGGCCTTACGGGTCCTCTGAGATTGTTGTTACTAATTATTATATATATTTTTACTATGGATATAAAATGTATTTTAATTCATTATCGATTGGTTATAAATATTAATTTGTTGTAATAATGTTAATACTTAATTTATGAACTAAGGTACAAATAATTTACCACTAAAATAATATTCATGTCTTTATTCATTAATTTAGTTTTGTTTCAGAAAGGTATATAAATTATAATTTATTTTTTACCAACCACTATGCATAATATATAATAATAATTATAACTCCCGCCACCTTACATGAAATTTCGTGGTAATATAGCTCCTCAGATATATGAAGTGAGATAATTGTTCAGTCGAACTTAAGGAAATTCTTGGCACAACCTTAATTAAAATTCGTGTTCAATTAGAAATAAATTAATGATACATACTTCTATACTCAAATGAATTTAATTAAATTTGATGTTTTAAAATAAAAAAAAATATATATATATTACTTGTTGAAACTGTTGAAAGTAACGGGTTTGATCGTATTACACATAATGTTCAAGCATAGTCAACACTTTTAATTTTAATCACGAAATTATACGGTCAATGTTATCAAATTCAGCATTTCGATTTGTGAAAAAATGGTATACAGCCATAAAGGAAAACGTATTATGATCATTATGTTTTATTTACGATGAAATAAAATGTAAACAAGAGTGGAGTAGGTAATTATAAAGCATGGGAAGCTGTTGAAAATATTGTTTTTAAAGTTTATAATACTACCTATAGTAAAATTGATCAGCTGTGTGTGTCCCGCGGGGACGGGACCAAACAAATAACGACAAAAGACATCGCTGTCCCTTGTTTTTTAAATATTTTATGAGAAATAAAAAAAAAATGAACACATTTTTATGGTGGAAGAACTTTATTCTTTTCACTCTGTTGATCAGGACGGTCGCAGTGACTATGTATAATATATATTTTATAAAATCATATTTAATATATAAATAGTACCTAGTTTAAAGTACAAAACTCACTAGGTAACGTGTTATTTTCTTAAATAAAATTTCAATTTGACTAACTTCCATTTAAAACTTTAATTTTTCTTGCTGCTTTAATATAAAATCAAAATCGTTAAACTATTATTAAATATTACATATTATATCATACAGTTCTGAAGATATTAAAAATTTGTTCTTTTTTCTATGAATTTTAAGGGATTAAAATATTATAGAAAGAGTAATCACTGTAATAATAAATTTGGTATTTATTAAAAAATTGTATTTGTGTATTAATAAGAAAAAGAACAAATTTTAAAATTATTTGATCCATGTCCATAATGTACTATTAAAAATCATATTAACCAAGTATACAACATTAAATATCATATTTTTTATATTTCCGTATTGATTAAAAACAATTTATTTTTTATCCTATCAGGATTTCATACTATATAAAATTTAAATAAGTGTATTAATTTTTAGTCTTTTTTATTATTTGAAAAAAAATGTATATTTAAAATGATAAAAATTTGATTGTACTTTTACTAGGATTAAAAAAAGGACCTATTTTACGTATAAGTAATTATTTTAATGATTATAATTGTATTATTTAAATCATATTTTACATCAAATTCTGATTATTTAATAATAATATTACATAATATTATCATATAAAATGATTATAATAAAGTTTTATGGATGACATTATTGTCTATGTTATAAAGTCCTATAGATTTATAATAGAACTTATAGTCATGTTTTGATCATTTTATTTAATATGATAAATTATCATAAGTTATACGTAAATACTACAACAAACATAGTACATTTAAATAATAATAATAAATAGGTATTTGAATGCAAAAAAAAATATATATTTTACATGTCAAAAGAATTTTTTATTGATATTTATTTATTTTATGAATATAATTTGGTACCTAGCATAATTTATTTTATACATTTTAACTCAGTATGTTTGTACACGTCAATATTGAATTTTTGTTAATAAGACAAATGAAAAATTAAAGGTTTTACAAAACTCAATACAAAATATAAAATGATTATCGTTAAGTAATCAATTTAAATCAAGTTTTTATATATTTTAGATTGTAACCTTCGTTTACCATACTACTTAGATATGTCCTTGGTTATAATAGTATAATATTATTATATCAGTAGTGTAACCTGCAGGATATTTTTATGAACATCTAATATATTAAGAAAATGATTCCATATCAGTTTTTTTTTTAATGCATTCAAATATTATATATAAACAATTGTTAAGCCTCCTTATAAATTAGTAAATGTTTAAATTGTTCTATTTGCAAATAAGTACTATGAGTATAGGTAATGCTACAAGGAAAGACATATTCCGGTTATAGTCTCGGTCAACCCTCATTGCTACTATAATAATAATATAATATACTATCATAAGAATAGATAGCGCTATTAATACACGGATCTGAACACGTTTCATTGAATTTGCTTTAAGTCATAATAATTATAATGAATTTTAGTAGTAAACACAAATAAAAAATAAATGAATATTTAGAATTTTTTTTTTATTCCATCAATGAATTTTGCAGATCGAATAAAATGTATTTATAATAATATATCTTATTATTTAATAATTATTACATATTTTGATGGGTTTATTAATTTGCTTCATTAATATTATCTTAAGTTGTTAAGTGTCAAATATTTTTACATAATACGTTCACAAAATATGCAATATATTTTTTTTTAGTTATAAGTGATATTTACAGTGTCAACACATTAATTCATCTCAACACTGTTAGTAGTGCAGTAAATGAAAAAAATGTGTAATGCGTGTTGACTATTTTTTATTCATGCTTTATGCATAAATGATACTAATAATAAATAATTATCAATGTATAAGAAAATTAATTAACACTTATTTTTTTGTAAATGAACCATATAAATTATAAAATCCTTACGGATAATATTTTACAATTTACAATAAAATAAATAAACTCAGTATTTTTTGTTTAAATAATATTCAATTTTTTTTATATTTTTAATTTTTATTTTGTGGAAATTGGTGTTTTGATACTTGTTTTTCAGAGTTCATTTGTTTTTCCCAAATATTTTAAAAGTCCTTAGAATTTTTCTTTTGTTTCTCCAAAGTTTAGGCTGGATCCAACTTTTTACTAGAAACTACTCTCAATATTGAATCATTTTTTCTAATGTAAAAAGTATCTTTAGACACAAAAAATATGACACATCATTGTAAAATACACATTGCTCCACTCAAAATCTAAAAATCCGTTCTTACAAAATTATGTTTGTTATAATTGATAATATTAAGGAGGTTTATAAAAAATGCCTTGTTAAAAAAAAAACTGACAAAATAATTAAAATTAATAATATTCCTTAGGTATTAAACACTTGATTGAAAAAAATAAAATTTATCTATATCTGGTGTAAAATGTAGGTTTTGGAATTACGTCCTTCGCCAAACAGGATAGTACGGTAATAATATTATTATACAGATTGTTTGATTGTGCTGTGTACCCACATATTTTTTTTTCTACTTTGAACCAATCACCTGCGTGATCTTGTTAGTCAATTGAAATATTATTTTCCTTTTGAATTCTATTCTTAAATTCATTCATAACGATAACTTATATTTTTCGCTGTCATCGTTTTCGTGGTCGTTAATACCGTATTTGGGCGTTCTTTAGGTCACTATAATAATAATATAGTATGTAGTTGATGGTAAATGCTCTACAGTATTGTGTACAATCCTGAATCCTAAATAATATTAAAGTTCTAGTCATACTCTTTCTCGCAATCATTCTTCACTATGTTAAATTAAACCCGTCACAATAACACGTTCTCCGCGATGATGTATTATAACTGTATCCGCTATGTTGTTATTATATTCAGTCACAATATATTAAGACTCACAACTAATGACGATTCTATAATAATAATAATGTCGGCCAATGCGTTCGACGTCTGCTACAGAAGATAAAAGAAACTCCAACCCCACACGGCCACACATTATACGCGCAGAAGCTAACGCTTATAATAATAACGACAATATTATAAACATAAAGACAGAAATTTGTGTCGTTTTATCATATTTTATAGAATTAAAAACATAATAGCAGTAAATATACGTATACAAAATAAAAGCGTGTGTTTAATGATTGTTTTTAAATAAAAATGAAAATGACATACCGATGACGAGAGTTATTAGCGTCAATTGCAAACAGTCATCATAAAAGTAAAACTTTTAAAATTATTATGTGTTCTAATATAAACTTCACTGCTCTTGTTAAACAAAATTATATTCAAATTATGAATCATGTGGGTGTATAGCTATGTATACAAACATTAGAAATATGATATTATGCGATACATAAAAGCATAATATATTAACATATTATGTTCTGTATATGTTTTTAGAGTTCAACCTGCAATATTGTTTGGTTAATATTTAGAACTGAAACTGCGTGCGCTTAAGTTAAATCAGTTTTAATAATAACTATTAGTGTAACGACAGCGTCGCAGCAATTAAATTGTATATATAATACAAAACTTAAAACGCGCAGTCATTTCATGAATCCATTTCATAAAATATTTGAAAAATTATACCGCTTTTAAGGCGGCTTAAAGCTGGAATGTTAAAATGTGTGTTCTATATTTTAGGCGTTTTAAGTTAGACTTGACTAACTCAATGGAATTCTATTTATAATAATTGTTTTGACTTATTGATAATAAAAAAATTAAAATCAATCTATTAGCCATTTCATAAGATGATGACTTTTATCTAAAATATTTTTTTTTTAATTAGCAAGACATGGCTTTAGAAAATGACTGCACATTTTATAGTTTTTCCATATGTAATTTCATCGTTGCTTCGCTGCCATTACCACTCTCGAAAAAAAATCCCGTTCACGCTCTTAAATAAATATATTATATGGGGTTAGAAAATCATAATTACTGAACACGATGTTGTTCTTTTACTGATAGATAGTTTTTTTAAACTATATTTCAAAATAATAAAATATTTGGTTTCCAATGTTTCCATATTTTTTTTAGAGTGAATTCGTTTTATATTTAATCTAATAATTATTAGATATACACAACACATTTAAATTCTTGAAAATATATTGATCATCTTAACTTAAGGTAATTCAAATTTATAAAAATTAACCTAACCTATATATATATATAAGATAATTTTAATTTTCTAAATTCATTATTCTTGAAATAGGGTGTAACTATTTTTTTTGTTTTTATATAGCACCAGATAATATTATGAATAAAGAATATAAATATTAATTACTTTCTTGACGTTTTATCAGCATTTGAATCTATTTAATAACTACTAAGTAAGAGAGAAATAAAAAAAAATTATAAAAACAGATCGAATAAACTACATTGCTTAAAAAAAAAATAAAAATAAATACTACTCAAATGAAAAGTGAACTTTTAGAATTTGATAAAAATGGTGAATATATTATTTTTACAATCATTTTATTGTGTATAATAAAATTCTAAATACATAATTTATTATCAAAATAACTGATAAACAAATTAAAATACACAAAAACAGAGTTATTTACATAACACCGTTGACATTGGAACACATCTCTTCATATTTTTAGTGACTAAACAGTAAAGTTTAAGTTTGTCATTAAAATTAAAACTAAATAGAGATTATCAAATAAATTTGTTTTGGATATGAAACGCGTGTAAAATAAATTAAATTATGTTGAATCAATCAGCCAGCCAATAGTTAAGTTATAAGTAAGTAAGGTTATTACATTTTTTTTTTAATGTTGTACATTTTTTTTGTTAACTAGTTTTTTAAAATAAATTGTTTACACACCCTTTTCATAGCCAAAGGTTAACTGTTTGAAAGCAAAATTGATAAGTAGGTAATTGAATATATCTGGAGAGAATATTAAAACATAAATTAAGGGGTTAAAAAGACAGATGTACGAGCATCAAAGAGATTCGGTATTGATAACGTGAAAGTACCGGGGGGATTGAAATTAACTAATTCAAATATTTTTCGGGTGGCTGTTATTATATTAATATAAGATAAATTCGATTAAAGTCATCGTAAGTTTAATTACAAAGTTTTAATTATATTGACATTAGTTTGCATAACCTAAGATTATATAATTTTGGAAATATTTTTATGAGGTTTTATTTTTATTTTACCTTTAAAACAAAAACGAAAACTGTTTTCACTACAGATAAATTATGTTATGGAGGGTTTAATTGTCTAATTGTAGTTAAAGCCGTTAAAGGGGATTCAATACCGACTGTTTTTAAGGAGTTAAATAAAGGATATTTTCCAATTTAATGCACGTGATTCCTATAAATGCGTATGTAGTAAGTGCCTATAATATTATTGTGTATAGTCGTAGTGTTAAAAAAATAATAATAGGATGCTCCCGAAGATATAAAAAAAGCAATAATATGCGTTCTTATAAACGAATATTATTGATATTGTTTATTATTAATTTATAAGTATCGATGTTTTGGACATATTTTATTGAATAATTAATTTATCCTACACAATTTCTGAAATTGAATCAAATTTAACGTGAATTTTGTTTAAATATTAATTACGGGTTTAATATTATTAGAATTTAAACTTATTATATCAGATTACTCGAACAACCACTAAACATTTAATGGATTAACAATAAACTAATAGTTCCTTAAACATTATTTAGTGGCCTAATATCGGTCTTTAATCGTATTATTTAATCAATTATTATTCATATAACCTAGATTTTTTATTCAAAATTCAAATATAAAATTTTGAAGAATTATCAATTTATCATTTTAACACACCTCAAATAGTTACTCACTCGACACCTAACCTAATGTACAACAAAAAAGTAAACTTTTTTCCTCGATTATTTTAAAAAGTACTGAGAATATTCAATTTTGATCTCTCGAAAGAAGTATCAACTAGATCCAATTGTCTACTATAAACCTCCATTAAAGTTGATGATCAGAGTATTTTTTTTTAAATGTCTTCAGATGCAAAAATAAAAAAATACATATTATTATAAAATCAATACATTCATGCGTTGTTCGGAATTAAAACGCGTACAAAATAATGAACTTTTAATACCTATTAAACAAATATATAAACATAAATAGGTAAATAGGGATATCGATTTACTTACGGTTTAATCATCGTCGTGTCATTATGAAATTTGTATTGTGTACTTAATACTTGGATTTCAAACTGTAATTGCCAATTACTAATTAGAATTTAGATCAGTATTATTATAAATACCTATCATGTCTCATTTAAAATAATAAACTATTAATTAGTCATAAATTCATGTCCATGTATCATTATAACTGTATACAACACATATCAGATCCCATTTTTTTAATATAATATATACAATTTATTAGTCGAAGAATAGACAACGATAGTTTATACAAATTACTAGTCACACAAATGTTATTAAACAGTAGAAAATATTTACGAAATAATAACTAGGCTATTAATGCTTTCAATGAACATGGTCTAATTAATGGAGGGGTAGCGTGGTTTTTAAAATGTATATTTATGAACTGATTTAAGTACGTGCAATTTGTATCTAAGAAAACTATAAATCTGACATATTATAGCATAGATGTCCAGCGTTGTTTATCCAGTTAAGTCTCAAAATTTAATTTAAAATAACAGTCACCCGGCCACACATTCAGTCATGAAGCGATTCAAATAATCCTAAATTCCGCCATCGCTAGCTAACAATAATATTATATAGGTATATGTATAGTCAATTTATCAATCCGTGTAAAATATGTTCTCGAGCAAAACTTTTAAACTCTATTATAATTGTTATATTATATTCAATAGAAAAAACTACAGACCTGCGTCCGTTCAAAACTAAATTTAACTGATTCGTATTTATAGTCGTTAACTGCAGTAACACATAATATGGCCTACGCGTATATATCGCATACACTTGGAAAATTCGATTTTTGTTTTCTCCTCGACGATAGTAATTCCGTTTTTTTTCTACGACGACCATTGCACTCGTGGCATCGAATATTAATGTGTAATCCTGGGGGTCAATCGTGAGTCCGAATGGCACGCGGGTTAGACTGAACAAATTTGTGTGTTCGCGTTTTTTTTTCGCACTCACACTCGACCGTGGCACACAGATGGCGTCGCGTCCGCGGCCCCGGGTAATGCGCACACGCCGATCGTAGCCCCCCAGTGAAGCACCGGTACTGCCGTGGATCACGCCTGCAGTTTAGTAGTCGCAAGTCTCGACGGCCGGTCCGAATATACGTTTTTCGTACCGTGAAAAAAAAAACAATAATAATAATAATAACAGCGACACAAACCGCCGACGATAACGTTTATCGGTGTAAAATAGAAATAAATCATAATATTATCATTCACAATATTATCAACGAAAATTATTAGAATAATATAGTATTGACGTTTACCCAATATCGAGCGGAGTGCACACGTGTGTATATTGTAATGATATAATAAATGTTGTCGACGGTGTAAATCGATCACGACACGATTATATTTTCTAAATTCGAATGTCGGGTGGAAACGAATTTAACGAATTTAGTTACCGGCGGACGGTGTCGTAAAACTCTATCCATTGCTGTTTATTGCCTCCCAAACTTTCTTCCGGTTCCGCATAATTATTATTGTCTCATCTGAATAACGCACAAAACAATAGTTTTCACCACAAGACACCGCATCAGTCTCCACAGTGGCCGGTGAGTGAAAACGTCTTACATACAATTTATACGTACTGCCTACATATATAGATAATGTTATATAGATACCAAAATCATCGCACCCATCCCCTACCTGACCCAGCCCATCCCACTCACAGGCGCTAACTAAAATATGACATCGGCACAATTATGGGGATACAAATACGTCATAATAATATTCTTAGATCGAACCACTCACTATTGTGGTAACCTTCTATTAATTATGGGAGTAAGATACGAGTCGTTTCATTGATGACATTTTTTTTAATTATAAAAACGTTTAATACTACTTTCATCTACTACGTACCTACTTCTAATTCGGCGCGTTCGATGTATATTTAGACGGTTGTCGCCATGTACAGTTTATTCATTGTATATTAAAACAGACAAAATACATTTCGTTAAGAATGTCGTTGAAAAAAAGTTTTTAACCAACTTTATTTTTTATGTCCATAGAAACGAGATGTTGAAATAAAATATAATGTTATTTAATAATAAATCCGCGCTAAGCTGCAAAAGCACCCGTCAAAATTATTAAATATTAGTCTAATATTATTAATTTTCCCCGTTAAATCCTAATATTGGACTCTAAACGTATTAATTTATTTACCTCGTTTAAAATGTAAAGTATTATGTTAATGAAAACAGGCTAAGCTCTGACACAATTGTCTTAACTCTAAAAAGTTCGATAAATGTCAAAAATTATTAAAGATAATTCTGTTGCGATATTATAGAGAAAATTTGATCATAATTTAGTAACAAGACTCTATATGATTGTAAATACCTAATGTGTTAACTTTATTTTGTTATTATCAATGATTTATGTATATAATATTTGTATTATTTGTAAGTTTTATAATACCTATTTTAAACTATTCTTAAAACTTTTCTACTGAATGGTCTACGTTAAACATTTTTATTTAGTAATCGATTTAATAATTCTTCTAGTGAATCTTTGATATTTCTTAAAATGTAATACACAATTTAAAACACATTATTGTCTTCAATTAAATGCATAGTTTTATACACATAAGCATGTAATATAATCATAAAATATAAAATAATTGAGATGATAGACATTATTGAAACTTAAATGGTAATAATTTAATTTGTAGTTAAAACTTTATAGATATCGATATGATTAAAACTTTTAATGGATTAATTTTACTGATCAATAATGATTCAATTACCTACATAGTAGGTTTTTATTAGAGTTAATAGAGATACTAGATAGTGTTTATAATAATATAATATTTCATATTTTAAACTAGCTACGTTTTATTACATTTTATAATACAATTTGAATGTTTAAATGCATTGTTAAAGTACGTTTTAAGGTTTTAATTGATTAAAAATTATATTTGATAAAACTAACTATCATATTCTTAATAAATTAAATGTTATGAGAGTATTAATATAGTTTGAAACAGGAAGAGATTGTTCTATTTTATTTTAAACATTGTTCTATTGAAATACACCGTATATTTTAGTATTGTACTGCAGATATTTTACAGTATTTGGTTTGTTGTATTTAATAAACATTCCGATTTTGTTTAAAGCTGGTAATTGTAAAGGGAATGACTTTAAATAATTGTAATCCAATAAAAGTCTCTTTATTACTACATTACAGACTTTGTAAATATCAAACGTTAAATTATAAATTACAAAAATAGAAGCTTGTAGAAAAAACTACATAGCAATTGAACCAATCATTAATTATTTTAAAGCAATAGTTTCGGTTGACTAAATGTTGCGGGCGGTGGTGGTTGAATGACGTGTTTATTTACACGCGTTTTTTTTTCCTAGCACAAATTAGCCTCCGGTTATCGGACGTCCTAAATTACCAGTCACGTGTACTTGGCCAACTATCGTTTGTTTTAACCAGAACTGTGTACGCATGTACAGATGATTAAACTTTTAAAGTAGATACTCGGTTTTCTTGTATGTGTGCAAATCCGAGTCATGATAATTCTCCTTTTTGAATGATTAATATATTATACCTCACCAGCGGTGGAATGGCAGCGTGAATCGTAAATCGGTTTCGTTGTAACTTCCCTAAGTTCGGTGGCAATGTCCTCGGGGACCCCTATGCTTTAATTGTGTGCATCAATAACCGAAAAACAGTCATATTTTAAGGATAAAGTACCTAAAGTGGGCTCTAGTGGTTCCGCGAAGCCCAAAAGTCAATGTGGTATTGAACGTTTCGAGTTATTGGACGTATTCCAAAACACATTTAAGTTTATTCCTATTTTCCATAAGCGTATATATTTCAATATGGATCTTCAGTAAAGTGTCTAAATGAGATAGGTACCTACTTTCAGAACATTATGGCTGTAAAGAACAGCTACTTTGAAGTTCGTACTGATCGAGTTGTTTAGATTCAACCAATGTGGCTGATGCGAGTCAATCAAGAACTCAAGTCCATATAGAACACTTACATAACGAGATTCTCTGCGCGAGAAAATATAAAGGGATTTAATTTTACGAGGCTTTCTCGACTAAATCATATTATATACCTAGTTTATGTAAATTAGTTTACTGAGAATTGATTAATATTCATTTAATCATTTTAAACGTGAAAGTGCCTAATGCAAATTTATCAGGTTTCATTTTTTTTTTTTTTTGATTCTGAACTTCTGATTTATAATAGCATATTTATAAATCCATTACGCTACTGAACTCAATGTAAAATTTTAAATTATTTTGTAGGTAAATCCTTAATATTGTAGTGTCGTGTCTTCATTCTCACAAAATATTAGACATATTATATAGTATATGTCATTCTATGTGAAATCACAAATTCTTCCGATCCAACATTTTCATTTTTCACTGAACGAAAATAAACATTGTAACTGCATGTACATTTATTTGATTGATTTTACGTTTCACAAAACAGGATTAACTTACACATTTTTATAATTTCTTACGTAAGCGGTTTAAATTTTAATATTGATTTGTTGTTTATCTGTCGTGTTTTAGAAGTATTTTGCAATGCTATCATTCAGTAGATAGTAATACGATTTTGTATTTATTTTCTGGTACAGTAAATCTGACAAAAGCTTTACTTTGAGTCATTAAAAAACCCTAGTACGCATTTGAATTTGAAAACTTGGTCATTATTTCCTTAAAAAAAATAATAAATAAACTGATTCAAAAATCGATATTTTATTCATTTTTCAGTTTTTGCATCATTTGAACGAACCGCAAAAAACTTGTTACATACATTTTGTGGGCTGTAACTGAAAACAAAATATAAGGTTTTATTTTAAATGGACATCTGCCCGGGGGGTTGTTTGTCGTCTTGTTGAAATTATTTATTTCGGCCTAAATAAAAACGAAAAATTAATACAACCAACAACTAAAAACTACCAAGAATAAAAAAGGTGTACACCCGAGAGAAAAACAACATTTTTTTAACTAAGAATAAATCTCTGAGAGTGTGAGGTGAATACTTTATGAGATCATTCACATTTTCGGTCTTTTATCGTTTGTGTACAAAATACTAACTCCCCATTTATGCTCTAGCGCATGTCTCCCCAATGCCATATTATTATGCATAGAACCAAAGATCAACACTTGCGGTTTTACACCACAAATTCACATACAAGTTTAGCACAAAACTGTTGGAAAGCAGATTTTATTAAAACAGTACTTTTTTAAAATATACCTATGTAAAACGAATTTTATATTTTCATTTTTATTTTACTATCGTAACTATATATTATATCTAACTTCATTACTTCTTTAGTAATAATTTCATATAAGTAGTATACATTTTCATTTGATAAAGTTATTAAAATTATTTTAGATACTTGTATTCTATACTATACTTACTTATAGAGGTATATTATAATGGCATAGATGCATCAAATAGTTACCATAGATAATTTTTAATATCATGAACTATTTTTTTTTTTTAACTTTTATATCAACACCGATAAATACATTTTTATAACGTTAATAAAATAATTTAATTTTTAATTGTTCTATCTAGTAGACATATTTATTTAGTGATACCCGTAAATTATATAGTAGGTTAAATGCATCATCTATCCCCATTAAAGCAAAACATGCTAGATTAATGCATTTAATTTAATTTAATTGATTTAAATGAAACATTATATTTTTATGATTTTTTATCAAATAAAATGTTTTTTAAAATATTTGTTTAACTTATATAATTAAAAAAAATACAAAATGATTGATATTATAATCTAATCAACATGTATTATAATGTCTTATAAGTGAAATACTAGAAAATAAGAAATCATTTAAATATTTTCTATATAGTAATTATTATACTCACTTATTTCGATTTATTAGTTTTCTTAGCAATAATCGTTTTTTAAATACCATTTATTAGTCGAACGATTAAAACCATTGTTAATGCATAAAATCCGCCACGGTTAAAATTTCATAAACATTTTTGTGTTGAACTTTTTTGGTAACCCCTAGAATATGCCGAAAGAGTAGGGTCGTGATCCGCTTCATTCCTGTGCACATAAGGGTCACCGATGCATTTAGAAGGGTAAGAGGAAACATGTATAAGCCATTATTTCTAAAGCTTTATTTATTTTCTTTCTTTAAGTGTTGCACAAAGGCTACGAACTTGTTAACGGGGAATTTTCTATGTGGAGAAATTACACATCCAACATAAGTGTGACCCTCATATACATTTCAATGATTGTTAGTAACATAATATTATAATGGTATATTTATTATTTAATACATTTAAAAAAGAATATAACAATATGCATATCCTGATAATATTATGTATGTATTCATGATCTAATATTTACATGTGCACGGGATAATCCATAACGGTTTCATAATATTATTGTTTATAGACAGAGTTTATAGTGTTATAGAATGATGCCTCTGATGATTTTGCTTCTCATAACATTTTTTTTTTCAGCAGAAGATTATTCTTATGAATATACAACAAAATATTGACAACCATCTAAATGACATAACAATATGTACTAAAATAACATTGCATACACGTATTCTATTATAGTAACAGCCAACGTAAAAACATATTTTTTGTAATAATATTATATAATATAATACGCTAATTTATTATACAATGTATTCGATGATGTTGGTCAAATATTATTCTGACTTACCGTGATACTAATAAAAATATAAATTAATAAAAGTAATATTATAAAAAATCCTTAGAAATAAGAGCTGACATCGTGTCAGAAATCTTTGTTCGTACACAATGATGATTTTTATGATATTATTTAATTCAAATTTAACACGATATCCATAATGCTGGCACAAATGACGAGGTACACTTAAAGCTATTACAATACAGTGACATTATTTCGGCATATTATATTCCTCTTTTGTTCATTATAAATTTTTATATCCAAAATAATAACTTACGTTGTGCATATATTGCATTACAACTTGTATTAAATTAAAACAATTTTCATTCTGTTGTAGATTTATATTGGATAACTTTATGAAAAATAAATTTTCACATATATTATACTAGTTTATTAAATGAAATTTAAATTTATAATAGTATAATACTGTATGTTTTACCATATGTTTTGTCAAATATTATGGTTGATAATCCGAACTTGACCTAGTTTCTTTATGAACTGTAACGATTCTTTTTGAAATAAAGTTGTAAGTTTTCTGTATTCTTTTAAAGCCAAATTGAATAGTATATTCACTTAACGAAACGTCTCTATCCACCAAAATCCTCTTTCATCCCATTGGAGAGACCTTTTCCACCGCTAACGTACCCGCTCGGCTTATTTGTTCTGCACACCAAATTCGGGGGCTTTCGTGACTCCCCCTGCCGATGTAGACGATGTGTATGCAAATTTATGCGCTAACTCGAATCCGTTTAGTTCGGCGTGTCGTTTTCTACCTCTCTCACTCTCTCTTACATACACGAACAAACACACACACACACACACACACACACACACACACACACACACACACACACACATTCCTTCTGTATTTCATTCTCATATTGTTGGTGGAATTGCCTTTAATAAGGTTACGAGAATGCAAATTTGTATAAATAAATAACGTTTTAACTGGTGGCTAACGTGTGCGTGTTAAAGCGATAAAATTCCCTTGGACAAGAAATATTTTAATATATTATTATACTCATTGTAGTGTAGATCATAGTATTATAATTTAATATTACTTATATTCTTACACTGTAAGCTGCCACTTTAATATAATATAATATTTATTACACATGACAAATTAGTTGATTTTGTTATACTTTGTTGATATTTTAAGACTAGTAATTGATAATATTGTCGTATTTAAGTTAAATTATCACTTTATTTTTTCTTATACTTCAAAATAACAAATTGTGACTGTTATTAACGATTGCGACTACGGACACATGTTACACGCAACGAGTTGTTTCAATCATGAAAAAAGGAGTGGCTAAAATATTTTAAAAACGTTTAATTAGATTTTTTTTATTTATTAATATTTTTATACCAAAAGAGGTCAATAAGAAAGTTCAAACTATATTATAAACACCAAAATAAAACGTACACATTTATTGATTGAGTATTTAGTTATATTAATCGGATGTTGATCATTATTTTAGTTTTAAAAGTATAATAAAATACTGATTTAATGCATGGCTCGATAATATGTGACTAAAAATAAATTGTTAATTAATATTATAAATAATAATATGATAATAAATTATTAAAAAATCGTTATCATCAGTTTGAATATTTGATGCTTACTAGTTATGAAATTGATTTGTTTTCAGTAATTAATGTTAAATATTGATAAACAAATAGGTATGTCCCCACTGATATTGTAACAAACGTATATAATTTCACATTAATAAATAATTAATTAGCAAATATGTTTGATTTTCGTTAAACATCCATTTAATTATTTCTTGGTCAAATACCAAAATTATACGAATTGAATTATTAATGAAGTATAATGACTGTCTTGAGACTTTCTAACAAGTATAAAGTTCATAGTTCACATACTTGGATAACTTTGAAGTACACACCCCTTTGAACCCTATAAATCCAATATTCGTGATTCTTATAATAATTATAGAAAAACCAACTTTACGACGAAGTATTTAATATAAAAAAATACCAAGTTTACTGTATTCTGTGAGTATACAATTATTTATATATATTATATATTCTTCAGTTGTTTTAAATTTAATTATGTCTAAATTAAATAAAACCTGGACATTTCACATATGCTGTTTAGTAGATTTTCGACGTCACTAGATTATTGAGTAGGTTATTAAAATAGAAGAATAGTATAAGATATAATATAATATTTATATAATTATTGTTATTTCCTGAAATTACTAATATGTTTATCTAGTTTTTGCCGAAAACATGAGCTATAAGTCTACAACTAAAACTGTATTACTGACATGTCGTAAAATGGATGAATAGAATATTGTGGACTGTGGTATAATTATTATAGGTACGACTAGGTAGACTAAACAGTGTATTGCAAATTTCATTGTGTATAGAAAATAATTATATACTTAATGGAAAAAAAATATCAGCTCCAATGATCAATTTTTTTTTAAATTACAACAAATTAAACTAATTAATCGGTGTTATTTATCACTTGAATATTTGAAAATTTGATCTAATTTTAAAATTGTTATAAAATTGATAAGATTTAACGTCAAACGATCATATAAATTTTAAATTTTAATAATATTTAAATATTTAAAAAAAAAAATATCATATGTAGACAATTATGGTATAAATATATTTTAATGAAAATATTAAGTCATTAATTTTTTTGCTTATTAAATTACAAAAAAAAAAAATAAATTGTTATTTGTTGAAAGCCGGTGTTGCTCAAATATTATCGCATTTTCACTGATTTATGTTAGTTTTTCACAATTATTAAATAAAACAGATGGAATCTTCTACATATATTTAAAGCCTCTAAGTATCATTTAGATTATATTTCTGCTCCAAATCATGATAACGCACAAACACAAAACATTGTACAATAAACATTTTAAATAAACAATGTATGTAAACATACATTAATAATTTTGTATAATTCCAATGAAATAATAATTTAAAGTACATAATTTAAATATGGTGGATAATATGGATACATTACTTATTCGTATAAAATATAAAAATAAATATTATTTTAAGTTAAAAAGTTATTTATAAACAAAATATTATTTTTTATGTAAGATTGAAACTCATACGTACCTAGGTTTGTAATAAAATAATAATAAACAAAAGTGTTAAATGAATATAAAAATTTCATTTCATTTTTTGAAATCTCTCTGTTTGGTGATGACATACTGATAGCTTGTAAATCACTGAACGTCTGAAATTTGGTAATCCGTCTCTGTTACAACGAGTTACTTATTTTCGGAACTGTAATTTGTTATAGTTTTTTTTTAATTTTTTTTTATCAAATAAGCAGTTTTAACTGTGGAAACAGCTCAGTTCATCGAATTCTCTTTTTAATAGAATCAAGATTAATGACAAAAATGTATAATAACACCGTGACCTAAGAATGAAAAGAAAAATCTGTACCCTTGAAAGAATAAAAACAAACATTGTAGTTTATATAATTATTAATTTAAACGGTTACTTAAATAAATATTTATTGGTATATAGTCAATAGTCATAATTTAAATCTATCTCAATCAAAAATAATAAAATGTGTTCCGAATCAATATAGTGTAAAGAAAACAATAACGAAATACACAAAGTTTTTCACGAATCATTTATTTTTTAATCGCTAAAACAGAAACTATTTTCGCATAATAACTTTAACAGCAATTATATTATTCTCAGCGAGTATAAATACAATCAAAATAACTGATTATTATTTATTATTAAAGTAGATATTGATAAATTCAGTGGGTCTTTTTCGACGTGATGGGTTAAATTAAATGTTTATTAAATACACGAGAATTATGATATAAAAAAAATTAAATAAAAAAATATTATTTTGATTAGAAAAACACTCAAGTTACCACTTGAATAGTTTTAATGGAATTCGCTTTATGAGCCTTGTTTGAATTAAAAACGAATTTGCCATTAGAACATTTTTTATCACAAACCATTTTTATGTACAAAAAAATAAAAAATAAACGAACATTTTCGTAATATTGTACTTCTAATATAACTATTATTCGTTGGCCATAATAATATATCATGCATTGTTTATTATACATTCATACAAATATCAATACAAAATGAGCAATGAGCATATTATTATACTTTATATTATGTTGTTTTTGTGTATACGTAATATGAATTTATAATTCTATGTATAAGAAGAAAAGTTTTCCACGACTTTCATAAAAAAATGCATATAACAGTAAATATTTTAAACATCCTGATTTCTAGTCTATTCTAGAAACAACAATGCAATTTTTATGTTGACATGTTATTTTTATGTTCGGTTTAATATTAGTATTTGCAACTTTTAGACAGTAAATAACCAATGCATGGAATATTATTGTCGTAAGGTTTTACACAGTTGGATTATAAAAAAATACAATATTCTAATCTTTTGGATTTATTTTATTTTCTTAAGCTATTATCAGATCAGTTGACAATTTTTACTCTAATAAAAACCAATAATTCATAATAATAACAGTTAAAGTAATACGCATATGCGATACGCCTAAAAATGTTTTATTTATATTAATTACCTATTGTTATAGTGTTCTTAGACTCGCATTTGGGAGTTTTACGTTCTACTAAAGTAATTTGATCGAAAAAAGTGTTAAAAAGAACGAAAATCATAATCATTTGTAAACGTTGAAGGTTAGGAAGTATACGGTGATATCAACTCGAAACATTTGCCGAGTATACTGTTTGTCGTGGGTAATTTTCAAACATTATTTCATGTTTTTATCGCACTGATAATTAATATTATTGGTCATAATTATCAATTAAACGTCAAACAATTGAACGCCGACTGAAAACTGTACAGTTATTGGTTCGATTGGACAGCAATTTATGCGACGGTACACCACGGGACACACGCAGTGTGTGTGTGGTCGAACGGGGCCGGGTCTGGCGTGTAGTATTTCGGTGACAACGTTATCGTACATTTGCATAATGTCGAGGGAGTAGAGGAAAAAAAGAAAAGAAAAGTGATTATTATCCGCAAAAAAAAAAAATAAAGAAGAAAATACAGCTAACCGAGATGGGCTCTAATAAAAAGAGCCTTAGGCCTACGAGGCGGCGGTCGATGAAGGGAAAATACTCTTTTCAACGCGACGACGACGAGGGGGTTGTTTTTGTATGGCTAGGAAAAGCAGATGACGTCGACGAGGGTATTGCGGCACAGGGAGTCGAGGGCTGCTTGCGGGGGTGACGGTGGGAGGGGGGTGTAGCGCGATAGTGTGAGAGCGAGCAGCGTCGGCGACGGCGACGGCGGTCGAAGAAAACAGCGAAGACGTTCGCGGGCCGATCGTCCGCCGCCGCCGGCTGTGCAGTGTGTACACCCTGTTTGCTGCGAACCACCGCCGTTGCAAGCACGACCCCGCCGCCCGAACTTCCTTCCCCGCTTCGCCAGCCTATCCCCTCCGGACGTCCTCCCCCACCGCTATTGATTTTGAAGGCAACTGGTACCGGGCGCTGCGCACTGCCGGCCCCGGATCATCATTTCTCCACCGACCATCCCTTCCGTGTTCGACTCCTCCGGCCATCCCTTCCGACCAAACCGTCTCCTCTCCGCCACCGATGTTCACCTCCTCCTCCTCCTCCTCCTCCTCCCCCGACGCTCGAGTGACGTCGGCGGTAGCGGCAGCGGTGACGGTAGCGGAGCATATTACACCGAGACGACAACGAGCGACGAGCAACTGTACAGCGTTCGCCCGTCGCACGCTAGTGTGACCCAGTGTTAATGAGCTGATTTCTCTTTTTCGTCCAAACAATAAAAATGATACGATACGATAACGCCATGTCTGCTGCAAAAGAGTCCGACGGACGACCGTCATATTGTGTTACGATATTCGTTGCATCGAGTGAAGTCACATCTTCGCAGACGTTCGTTAAACGCACGCCGATCGTGTGAATCCGTATATATATATATATATATATGGCCACGATCGGACGGTTTCCAGTATAGTTTTTACGTGTTGTTTTGAGGAAGTGTCGATCGCCAAACGCCGCGAACGGATGTCATTTCCACACGACGATGTCGTCGTCGTATTTCTAGAATTCAAAATTCTTCTGTACATTCTTTACGAACAATGTTATTAAAATACAGACACGGAATTATGGTGACGATCTCTATCGTTCCGCAACCGGAGTGTAGAATTCGAACATTTGTCGCATTTTTTTGTTTCATAATGGTTTTCAAGTTTCAAATACTTGCGATTTAAGAACCGCGCCAGCTCATTTCCATTAAGCTTTGATTACATTTAATGTTTATATTAATAAACTGTTTGTTTTGTAAACAATTTATATCTGTTACGCTTAGGAAAACAACTATTACAGCTATAACGCACCGTATGGGCACACAATATTATAATATATATTCCTATAGTGAACTGGATACCACTGAATCAGAACTTAATTTTGAACGCAACAATTTTTGATTTATTATCTGGTGGAAAACGACCGAATAGAGTAAAGTGGTTTATTTTTCATTTGTTTCTGTTAGCAAATATCTGTAAAGAGACGATTTTTTCGCGGCGAGGAAAATGTTTTTATTTTTATCCAATTCTATTCACACGGTAGGTAATGCCTACCGTACGGTGTCTGATGGTGGATTATGACGGCTGATGGTTTTCCGACAACAACTATCTCAGATTTCGGTAAACTTGTTGTTAAATGTTAAAATGCCGTCGATTATTAAAACATAAAGCTCACTATAATCCCGATAGTTGACTTATAAATTAAATGCCATCGACAATGCATTTGAAGAAAAACCCAACTTACACACTTTCCAGTTACGTTTGTATACAACTCATGAAACACGAGATTACGTTTTAGAAGAATGACCACTGAATGCGTTGTGATGTCATTATTTAAATTTGATATAATAATATTTATATTGTCGTCTAAAATGTGTGAATCTTAAAACTTCTCATAAATATTATGTGGCGCTTAAACTATAATTCTAAAGTGAAATTGTGTTGACGGTTATGTAAGAGTTATGATGACTCGTTAATGTTGCTGCCTTTGAAAATTAAATTGTTATAGTGAAACATAATACTGTAAAATATTTATGTTTATTTAAATACTTTATGAAGTTTTGGTATTTCATTCATATAGGCATAGGAATATAGGGTGTCCCACGAGGACGAACTAATTTAAAGTGGTGGCTTAATGGAGTTTACGTTACTTCCGTCACTAATAGTAAATATTATTTGGACATTCTATATAATGTATATGATTTTGATATACATACTTATTGTTTCAAGTGCCTTTTATTTTTAAAATTGTTTTTTTCTTTTTTTTTAATTCAATAGCGGTTGATGTAAAAAAAAATGCTATAATTCAAGTCTCAGTAAATTATTATTTTAAATTACAACAAGCTGATTATTTTGAAAATATATTATATGTTATTATATATTTATGTAATAATTTTAACCAAAACATGTAAATTATTATATTTAAAAAAGAATCTTTATATAAAATCAAATACAATTAATTTACATATACAATTCATACGATGTGAGACTTTTTAGAAAAAAAAAAATGTATAACTTAAAGAATTCTGTACACTATTTACTTAAAAATTGTATTACTTAAGTACTAAAAATAATCAGATAATACACATTTTTCTTGCTTTATACGTTTTATATGTTTTTATGAACGTTATTTTATCAAAAAATATTTTTTTGATGATTATCTTTACAACAAAATATGTTTTTAATTAGGAATTAATTAACACGTATTGATATTATTTTAACTATTGTGACATCTTTATTTACGTGAATTTCAGTAGTTAACGTTATATTCCCTGGCATAAACAAAAATAAGGCATTAATTCCCCAAATACCAAACATGTTTCAGCTTCAATCAGTTTTTGATTTGAAAAAAGAAACAACGCTAATAATTAACATGACGATTTTACGTATTATTTAGGATGCTTAATCACTTCATTGAAGGAGCAAACTATACTTCACAATCTACTGTAAGTAAATTTGTATAGTTTAAAAAAAAAAAAAAATTAATGCGTTAGTTTAGTACCTAGTTTATATATTTTATTAATTAATTATTTAAACATGAATCTTTTTAAAATTTATATTGAAGTTTATTTACATAGTATAATTCATGATAGGTACAGTTTTAATGTACTTAGTATGATATTGTACAAATAAATTATATAAGAACATATAACTAGAACTATAATTTGTACAAATTATTATAAATTTAATGTTACGTGAGTATCTTTTACATAACTATTAATAATCTTGGGTACAAAAAGATATACAAAGATATTTATATGTATTGTGATTTTATAAATCTATCCTATTATTTTTGAGATTTATTAAAAACGTTTCTATAATGATAGTACTTGAAATAAAAATTTCACTATCGATCAAATTTTTAAATTCCACTGATTTTCACTAATAATAATTGCTAATTCAGTGAACTAAAATTTATAACTACTAGCGTTTGAATATTTTTTTTAGTTCATAAATTAAAATTTAAGAGTTAAAGAATCGGATTTAATAAGTATAAAGAATCTAGTAATGCAAAATTTTACTTTGCAATATAATTAAGTTCACGTTTCAAATAAATGTAATGATTAAAATCTACGTGGGAAGTAAATTATAATAACAAAAAATTTATAAAAATATATTAATTACACGAATATTTTTAAATAAAAATTGTGAATGTGCAATTATTTTTATTGGACGACTTGAAGAATTATAAATTTTAATTATAGGTATTTTTTACTTGAAATAGTTCAGTTATAATTAAAAATCAAGTTTTAAATATTATTTAATTAAAAACTGAGGTAAAATACGATAAAAACTTCCAAAAGTTATTATTTATTTTTTTTTTTTTTGTCCAAGTAGTATGTTTTGAGTGGGTAGTTAGTTTGGTTGTATTGAACCATAACATTATGATTGAAATAATGTTCCATTATTTCATTTTAATATTACTTTTATCACCACTTATATTTTCATGGTTATTTTTGGTTGTAAACATTTGATTCTACTAAAAAAAGCTAAAAGGAGTTCAAGGTTTCTATTGTGAATAAGTTTAGTACAAGCGTCATAAATCCACACTTTTTTTTATCGCTCAAACGTGGTAGATTGTTAAGTAAATAAATTATTTAGTTTATCAATATTAAATGCTAATATATTAAAATGTATCTTAGGATACAAGCCGAAAAGATACTCGAAATTACTGTAAAAAGTTATGTAAGAAAATGAAATGATGTAACTTCTCGTGTTTCTAATGGAATTTAGAAATGTTCGGGTATAGCTCATCGTGCTTTATTTATATATAGTTTAGTTAGATTTAGTTTAATAAAAGTATGACGTAACGAAGCTATTTCAAATATCTATCCCACCATAGTAATTAATAACTAATAAGTAACAAGTAAGAATATACCGCACCACATATACAGGCACAGTATACGTCATATTTTGATTTTCATTAAATGATGCCTGTCATTACTTTTCTGCAGTAGAACATGTATTGTTCTTTATAAAGTTTCAAAACTCTCAGTGTTAATGAATCGTAACCTGCAGATAAAGTCGTCTCATTAAATTGTGGTTATACAGTAGTCATACATGTAGGTTTTGACCGGACTGCAGTGTTTAATGGTATTTTAATTGATCGAATGTAATGTAAAAATATTAAACCTAACCTAACCTAACCTAACCTAACCTAACCTAACCTAACCTAACCTAACACACGATTTCCATTGCAGCTAGACTGATCATAAGTACATTCTGTGATCAAAGTTTTTTTTTTTTTTTTTTTTATCTGTGACTAAGTATCAATTAAGGATGTGTAATATCGGCACTAATATGTTTTCCATTTCCAGATACACTAATGAGGATTCGTCGACGGACGTGTGACGTTTGGTTATAGCCAACGCAAACAGTCTAGTCGAAAATATTTTTCTCAAAAAGAATGATTTGAAAAAAAACTAAATCTTTTAATTCAATAAAAATACTATTTAAAACCCATTAAAAAC
Source organism: Schizaphis graminum (assembly GCA_020882235.1). Classification (NCBI taxonomy): domain Eukaryota; kingdom Metazoa; phylum Arthropoda; class Insecta; order Hemiptera; family Aphididae; genus Schizaphis; species Schizaphis graminum. The sequence goes on along the minus strand of CM037031.1, from coordinate 35,453,388 downwards.
ACAAATAAAATAATTGTTTGGAATTTTAGTAAAAATTTGTTTATGTATTATATGTATAGTTTAGTAATTGAGTATTTATTGTATAGTTTAAAAAATGACTAACACTTCCATTACATAAGCTCTACTCTTATAAATATTAAATAGTATACGATATTATAACATTAAAAGAAATGAGTGATAACGATACGCACTTTCAAAACGGAATGATTTAAATCGGTTATAGACTAATAAAAACTGAATTGTAAGTCCATGGTAAATATATTATATGGGTAGCATTTGAACATACCATGCGCTTATGTGTTTAATCAATATTAAAATCAAATATTTGCCTGTTAAGTAAGTACAAAAGGATGGACGCATATACGTATCGATGTATTGTATTCGGCTATTCAGTCATTGTCTTTCACAAATGAATACGATGAAGTACAACCGTACATATATAATGCTATATAATTTATAATTGAACGGTCTATAGCAGAAATAATAATGTCTTAATGCGTACAATGCAGAATAATATGTTTAACAGTCACAATGATCAGAGTATTATTGCGCACATATTTTACATGAAAAAATATTGTCCTACTTGTTAAAGATTTTTTATTAAGTTCCATCACTACACAATGCCTAACATTATATGATATTATAATATCGAGTGTTATGATAACCACGTCATGATTGTTTAGCCAACATAAAAGATAAATAATAATATTTTAAATTTTAAATTATATAATATTAATAATAATTATAATTATGATTATTATTGTTTCCTTTACAGTTATTAAACGTTTCGTGTGTATAGTGATATGCATCTATTATAATTTTCAGAACAAACGCTTTTAAACGTACTGTGTTAATTTGTGTTCGATATCAATCAAACTTTGTATGAGATAAAAGCAATAATAAAATGTACACAACGAAATATCACAAACCTGAGAGCAGTAATTATTGCATTATATATTATGCTCATGCAATAAAACGTGTGTACTTATCTTAACGAATGTCCCTTGCACGTGTAATTTGTCCGGAGGCTGGTATAGGAGAGAATTTCCCGGTCGGTTTTTATTACTCTCGAAGAGGAGTTGTAAGTCTCGGTGGCCGAATGGTCCCTGCGGGACGAATTAGACACGGATTTTTTTTTGGTTATTTTCCTACTCATTTATCCACCATTCCAATGTTAAACAAACGTGACTAAGATTTTATGGAGATAATTAGTAAACTATTTGTCATGCACAATCATATTTATTTTATTTTTAACTCTGAGCGTCCAACTGCGCCGTACAACAATTTAACGGTTAAGACCAACTTTAATTTTACTTAGTTAATTTTAGATGATAATTATTATTAGTGATCACACTCAAAAAATTTTTATTTTTAACAAATGCACGACGGAAATTAATATATATATATATATTATATTTATATTGCAGTATAATACATATTTGGTCAGTGACTTTAAAATTGCACAGAAAAAACTAATAAATATAATTTGTTGCCATTATCGATTCATGTAAAACGAGTTTAGCAACTATATTATAGTGTATAATTAAGAAAATCAATACATTTTATCATTTATTATTTATGCGCAATATATTAACCGTTATAAACAACCTGATGAAGATATTCGATAAATTTATTTACTATTTAAGATAAATAATATATAAATTTAGTTTAATAGTTTTTTTTTTTTTTTAATGTAAATTATAGTTTCTAACGAATTCCGTTAAATAATAAAACTATTATATACTATCGTCTATCTGATATAATATTATACTATATTATTATAGTCAAAGCCAACAATAGTCGTTACAATAAAGTGTTTCATTCCCTTCGATATAATAAATCAATAATATTTGTTGTGCTTTATTGTATAAACCGTATATATATATATTTATATTATTGGTTAAAAATGACAACAAATGTATGATCATTTAAATACGTATTTTACTATAATATATTATTTTTTTTCAAATTCCATATACGCTGTTGTTAGATGATTTTTATTCAATGGTCATATATTTTATAATACTAGGTATTGTTATTATACACTTGAAGTCGTTATTTCTATCATACAATACATTTAATTAAGTTCGGAAATATTTGAAAAATAATACATAATACATAAGTTATACGGATGAACGGTACGCAGTATAAAAAGAGTAACGCCAAAGATAGCAGAATATAATAACCAGTGAGTATTATTGACCCATTCATTGAATCGTAAAAAATTAATTAATTTTTGATTTAGGTTTGAATGCATATGCTATGTAGCATGTGCTGTGATCTATATAATACAAGATTAATTGACAGTACTCAGAATTATAAAAACCTAAGTGAAAATTTTATATGATTGGAAAAATGTTATAATAATAGTACTGTTTTTAATATGATATAATGACAACAATCTAAGGATATAATAATATGTATTGAAATATTATGATATGGGTTTGTTTGCCATTTGTTACGTTGTATAGTATTGTCAACATTTAATAATTACGCTTATTATTAATATTAATTTTTTTTTTTAGTGGTTTATTGTAACCTTTATATTAGGAACGTTTAATCCTCACTGTTAAAATTCGATTACTGTTCCAACTGAAAAAAAATTGGTAGTTTTTGAAAAATTGACGAATTTTTAATTTAATAGGTTTAAATTATTTATGATCAATAAAAAAAAAGCGAACGGAAAACAAACGTTTAACCATTCATATTCCGTTTCTTCATTAACAAAGAACGAAATATGTTTTCTTATTAAAATTTAATTTTATATTATAACATTTTTTTTTCAAAACAGAAGTTTATAAAGAGATTGAAATTAATCATAAAAATATATCAAGTTATTGAAATATTATTGTTTTTAATACCCATTCCTTGACGGCCACGAAAACAAATCACCATTTGTGTGTAGATAAATTTTTATTTTTATGTATTAATATAATTCGATATATTAGTCAACCTTATTTTTTCTTTAGTAATGCTCATACGATTTTAATTACTCTTAATTTAAATTAAAATTTTTTATTTCATGATTAGTTACCAGGGATTTCAATAATATGTATTGGTATATTAATCATAAATTAAGTATGCATTTCTTGGATCGACAAATTAAAAATTAAGATAAACTATATAAAGTATTTATTATAATTCTTAATATTTATTTCATAATATCGATAGTAATATGCATTTAAGGAAACGTTATTTATTTTGAAGATATTTTTTTTATGTATTTATGTATGTATTATTGTATTAAGTTCAAAAATAAAGTACCTACTTCTTTGATGCATTTTTGAAACTGTTACTATGAAAATTAATGACAAATTAAATATAAATCAAACCCATTAATTAAAAAGTATAGTATATGTTTATTTAAAATTTTTTTTAGTTTTTCACTATAATATTTTAAAATTTAATGTAAAATTTTTTTGTTTCTGTTTTTTTTTTTTACATTAATAGAATCATATAATTTGTATTTATGAACATTCTTATTTTATATTTGTTTATCATTGTATTTATCCTAAAACCATATCATTTAGTAATATTTTGCCAATTACTCAATAATTACGTTAATATATACCTATATTTTTAATTTTAATATATAATTGTAATTCACAAGTATACTATAAGTCTCCGAGTTATGCACAGATTTGTAAATATTGTGTATTATTAATGAATTAATATTATTTGATTATTATACTTTTTTTTGTTTTATACAGATGAATAAATAACATGAGCGTGAATTATATAATTATATAAATGAAATATTTCCAACAAAATAATATACGCAAGTCTGTAACTCTATAGGGGTTTGTAGGTATGATTATTAAAAAACAAATATAAAATATAACTGTTAGTTAACATTAAAATATTACTTAAATTAATTACATGAATTAAAATGTATTATATATTGATAAATATACATCTATTTTTAATAAAATACGTTTATTGGTGAACGATTAATATTAAAATTGTTATAATATTTTTATTCCCATATATTTTATAAAATTAATGAAATCAGATATTTGATATTACCTTGTTAAGTTCTAGCTATTATTATTATTTATTTCTACGTTTTAGTATGATATAGGTACAAGCAAATACGAGAGTTAATTTATTAAAAATTTTAAAAGTAGTGAACAGTTTAAAAAATTTGTACGCACCAATAAAACTGTTAAAACAATAAAATTTATAAAAATAAAAATGTGTTCTTGGAAAAATGTGTGACACTTCACAAAATTCAAGTCAAGTTAACTTTATTATTATTCGTAATATAATTCCATATATTCAATCAGTAATTTTAATTGAGTTTGCAGAATGCAAACAATACTTGACATGGATTTTTTGACCTTATTCTCCCCTATTTTTATACGATAGTGGCAAATTTAGCACTTATATAATATACTGATAGTGTATAATGTAAACACAGATTATTCCCCTGCTTAAGTAGCGTCACACTTGAAAGTAAAGTAGACTCTAAAATCCATTTTGTACACATATTACTTTGATAACCAATTTTTATTGTTTACAATTACTTTATATTGACACATATTTTTGAATAAGACGATTATATTCTGTCTGAGATGATCTACTGTATGAAATACCGAAACAATCACTCCAATTTGAAGCAGTTAGAATCGATTTAATTACCAAGTACTCGAAAACTGTAATGTTAAAATTTTCAATTACATTTTTGCTGTACGATGCATTTTGTTGTACGTGTTAAATGACAAAACATTAAAGTTTAAAAGTCAAAATCGTATAAACACAAATGCTGTTCTCGCAGGAGACGCTTTTGACTATAACGCCCAGGAACTGTACGCATATCACGGAGGTCATATGGCACATTGAAACACGACTATTGCAGCCGCGTGCCTTTTGGGGTCAAGAGCTTCGCGTGATCAATCGTCCTGATGGGGAGCTTTGAGACTTTAAAAACCCGAAAAGCCGACATGGCATACACACAGACAGACGTTGTCGTGTACGACACATCACGCAAGCGTAAATTGACTTCAGCCCTTTTCGCTCGTTCTACAACACCCCACGCACCCCATTCGTCTTTTCGGAATTTATAAACCAGGAAACAGTGGAACAATCCAATTACAATGGTTAGGTGTGTATTGGGGAAAAAAGTTTACCTTCGCATTCACTATTAATATTTATTATGTACCTAGTCCCCTTCACCGCTGTGGAAATTCGGCGTCTTCTGAATCAGATTTTTCGGATATGTTTGTGTGACTTTCGGTTTCAGACACGCGTCCTGAAATAACGATGCCCCGGGGACTGGTGGGTCACGGTGAAATGAGCCTTAAGTCTTGACTTTGGTGTGCATATTGTTTGGGGGTATAGGATTTCTCTAGTTAATATTATGGTATGAGAGTTTTGAAATATAAAGAACGTTTTTTTAATAGGCGATTTACCAAAGGTTTTGTTTTGGACAAGCACTTGTTTATTTCTTTTGCTTATTCATATTCATCCACTCATTATTCTTAAGATGCACTGATTATTCGTCCTGAAAACGTATTTTAAAGTAAACGATTGTTTTAATTATAAAAAAAATAATAATACTCACATAAATATTGAAATCACGATGTTATCAGATACTATCAAAACAAATGATTTTTTTTTTGCTGTGTAAAATATAACACTTATAATAATTTCTACAATACCGTTATCGTTATATTATCAACGAATAAAATATGCTTAAAGTAAATTGTTTCAAAAAAAAAAAAAAAAAAACGCTCGAGCAAAATGTATTGAAATTATTAATCTTACAACAAACCTCTTAAAAATAAAACAAAGTTATTGAAATTTTGTAAAAATCATTATAATATACCGTTTGATTTTTATTTTATTTCTTATTTTTAATAATACGATTTTTGTTAAACATTATATTGTTAACCGTTCATTTTAAAATAATCTTTTATTTATATTTTAAGTACAATTCAAAATATACATATGATTTTATTAGAGATAGGGTCTATACTTAAAGACTGGAGGTCCTTCAAGTATAATGAAATTCGTATTTTTTTATGTATATTAATATTATTCTTTGTACTTGTTTGTTCTATCACTATAACATTATAAATGTTAGTTATGCGTTACCTAAATCTACCCACCCAGCGTTTTTCATAAAACCGATGAGTCAAAATTAAATTGTATTTATTTTAAGAGGAAACAAATTGTATACATAAACAATATCCATAATATACATATATGGGTAATATATTATATACAATATACATAATGGTTTATGTTTCGATCATCCATCATTTTATTAAACAGTGTTGTTTCCGTTCTCGAAGTATTAAGACAAATATATAGTTATCCGGTTGTTGATTGCACCTCTCCATTTAATTACTTGGAAGTTTCAATAGTTACGGCGTCTCTGCCGAATTACTGTCAATATTTACAGAAGTTTAAGAACTTTAACCGTTGTTTCCTTTTATTTTACTAAAAACGCTTTTTATTTTTGTAAACGCTAATAACTTACTGTGGTACTAACCTAGGAATTATTATTTATTTTTTATTTTATAAACAAATTCAATTGTATGAATGCGCTGGTGTGTGAATCAATATTTTACATATAACAGTTATTATGGAAAGCAAAGACGACATCACTGAATGAATACATGAAAAAAACTATGATACCTTACTATTAAACAACTAAATACTATATATATTATGTGCGTAAAAATATATAGCATCAATCGATTTTCAATAAATTTATTTTTTGTCACTTAATATATCATGGAATTATTCATGGTCTGATACAGTATAAGGTTTCTATTGTCTATAATATATCCAACTAGCAACTTTTTTTAAAAATAAATAGCACTCTTGTATTGATAAAATGTCTTGTACGAAGAAAATAAAAGTAGCACATAAAACAAACTGCTAGTTTTCTATACTGATGTGTAAAGATTTTATGATTCCATGTAATATTGATCCATTTATACAATTATTTCAAATTTTGTTTATTCCTCTGCAATACAAAAAAAAATATTGAATTATATTTATAATAACTAATATAATCATTAATAATTAATAATAAGCAATATTAAGATATAAATTATAAAAAAAAAAAATAATTAAACGAAAAAGTTTCTCTGCTGCATTGTAGACTTTGAGTGTACTTAGTAAGGTCACTGAAATTAATGTATTAAATATAAATTCAATGACAAATCATTGTATATGAAAAACGATTTTAAATCGAGTTGGATTTTCAGCTTCCATTTCCAAGGATAATTGTATATCATTTATCATTTTTTTAAAATTTATGTATCATCAAAAATGCCTGTCAGTAATACGGTATATCGAACTAGTTTTTTTTGGTAAAAATAGCATAGATTATAAAATAACTGTGTATAAATATCTTCGTGTGTTGAAAATAACATTATTTATAATCGTAATAAGTTTAAAATATTTACGATTATTATCATTATAGTTTTAATATCAATAATTTACTATTAGTTATTACCTTTTTATAACATATAAATAGATTTCATTTGTAAAACAGAAAATGTATTTGTATAATTATTTTGAAGATAATACAAAATATAAGTAAATTTTTACTTAAAAATACGTGTTTTATTTGTTATATTTTAACTACGATATTGTTATTTTATAAATATTAGCATCTTTGAGAAATAACTTTGTAATTTTTTTAGTAAACAAACTTACAACAATAAAAGAAGTCAGTAAACTCACTACTCTGGTAATTTTATGGAGCTTACTTCTCTAGTAATACGCAATGATGACAAAATAATATTTTTAATTTGTTTTATGTTTTTGTGCCTGTTTACAACCATGTGAAACATACACGGGATAAACATTTTATGGTTCACTTTTTGTTCCCTTCTCCGAGTCAAGTCCGAAAAACATAATATTAAATAAATGATATACGTTACACACATATATATATATTATATTATCATACGTACTGTGACAAAGCCACTATGATTCTATATATTGAATAATGTCACCATTAATGGTGATCGATCAACGAGCGTTATAATATATAAAACGTCCTTGGCAGCTGACAATAAATAGTATGAGTCAAAGAGTTGGAGGAGTGTACACTGTACTATCGCGTGTTCGTGCAGTATAGTCTATCTAAAATGCACAAATATATGAGAAGGTGTGTGCGTGTGAGAGAAATACAGAGAGAGTGAGAGGGACATAGGAAGGGTGATAGAGTGAGGGTCTGTGATGGCGGGGAATAGGAAGAAATAAAAATGTCGTTGAGATATTTCGACGCCAGAAGACTGTAATATTATTATACATCTGGTTTGGTAATATTATAAGCCTATTGACGAGTGACGAATTGACGACGAAGGAAGAAACTGCAGTAGCATACAGGTGGTTCAAGTATCCGTTTAGAACCAGTTTCATATCGTAATCACGCTGTGCTCTTCCCGTGTATAATATCCTGGCAATATTGCTGGTTCGGTATGCCTGAAATACAAAATGAAATCGAGCGCCAAACAGACCCAAAATAGACAATTCGTCCAATCTGACGCCGATAAAGTTAATTAAATCTATACAAACAGGGAGTGAATATTATTATAAACCTAGAGATCCATAGTGGCTTCTGTTATCAGAATACACAATATGTCCCGAAGGTTTTATAGACACAATCCGAGTAATGGAAAAGACGTATTCAATAGTATTTTCTAAAGTATACTGCACAAAGGATCTCCACCGCACTTTGTACACCAGGTCACTATCGTTCTGCAATCGGGGCACTGCTTGGATGATGAAAAACGATATTTCCTAAACTCTTGGATTTATACTTGATCTGTCCTGGAAGTCTATGAAAGCCCCGTCAAAATGTTAACAAAAAATATATATATTATTTAATATTTCTTTAATATTTCTATAGAATACTGTGCAAAGACAGTTATAAAAATAAAATTTATAACACGTCAAAAGTGATTTACCATACGTCATTTGTAACTTGGATAACTTAATTTAAATGATATTATCAATTATATGCTGTTAAGATTAATATACAGATAAAATAAGAAAATTAATATTTACTCCGAATTCTGTTTTTATTAGTTACGTAAAATGCAATTTATCAATGATAGTCGTAATTAATTATGAGTAACTTGATTGCTAAAGATATTTTACAAAACTATATTGCTGTTTATAACTTAAAAGTTAAATTGTTATTGTAAAATTATGTAATACTTAAATTTATTTTACTGTTTTATTATTTTATTGTTTTATTTATTATTATTACCTACATTTGTATTCGTTCTTTTTATTTTTTAATAGTTCCACATATTTTAATTACATAAAAATTATAGTGTCATAACTATGGATTTAAAAATATTACCCAAGAAAAGTTATTTAACCTGTAGGTTTGAAAGGATTTTTTTTTATAATATAATACTTATAATAATTTCTATTTAAAAATAAAAATATATTTTTTTAATATTATCGTATACATATTATACTATGTATAGGTATATTTTATTTTGTTAGTATTTAATAATTCAAGACCAACTGTACTATTTTTGGATTGTTGCCGTCGAAATTTGTTTTTTAAACATCCCAACATTATTAATAATCTGATATTAATTTTATAAAGACATAAACAAAACGAGAATAGTATATGTTACTTGATATTTATATTGAGTGGGTTTTTGTAATTATAAATATTCTCAATTTATTTTTAGTGATACAACAAAGTATCTATTAAAAGGCGGAGTTCATCGCCAAGACAAATTGGTCGGGAAAATAATATTATTATTGTTAAAACTAAATAAATAAAAATAAAAAAATATGTTGAAGAAAATTAATAACAATAATAAATTACGAGGAATAATAAAATAAAATTATACCGAATCAATATGTTCTGTCTTTTCTTGTGTCCCTTTTGTTCAGCGTTGCTTTACTGACAATCCAGTTTCGATGGCGTAATAGCTCGATGAGTAACCGAAGGGGTACATGGATGGCTCAGATCCCGTAAATTACAGGCAGGCGACAGTATAGGCTGCTGGCAATCAATCTCAGCGAAATAATCGGTTCTGTCTGTAAGGTAATTGAAGTAAGCCATGGCAGCAATGGCTGCGGTGGCGATAGGTAGGAAAAAATTACCGAGTTTTTCCATTTTGACGCGAAAACCCGGAGACGCGGTTCGATTTATTTCAGTGCATAATTCTTTAAAATAAAAACGCGCCGTCAATTTTAGCGATCGGCGAAGACCATAAATATTATGTGTCGCAATATCGGGAAAGGGTGTACATATACACCTATACATAAATAACACTCGAGCTTTTTTCGCGAGACAGTGTATTATGCTATTATTATATATATATATATTTTTTTTTTATCAATAAAATATTTTGGTAATTTCGTGACATTTTAATTTGTCAATAACTGCCGGCAAATCCTAGCCATACCACTATTATTTAGTGGATTATTGTACATTTTTACAAGAAAATTGTTTTCGACACTAATTTTTCCAACATGATTAATGTCTAAAAAAAAAAATCACTACAACACTCTATCAAATGTTTAAATATTTAAATTTCGACACGATAAATGTATAATAGTATTACATGTACTCTAATTTCTATTATTGTTATTTAGGAGTAAAATGAGTATAGCGGAACAATTAAATGGGCATCACATGATAAATTATCCTAACGATAAGTGTTTTTTTTAAAAAAGATCATTTCTGTGTTTGATTTTTGACTCCTTCGCTTTCCTATAGATCACCAACAGATCGTCCAGGTAAAAGATATTATTATTAATTTATTTTATTTTATATTATTTACATATTATTGTGTTGTAATTTCGTTATGTATTTGTGTTTTACCGCTAACCAAAGCCTTCATTAGTATAGTTAGGTTAGATAACTATAGAAACTTTGAATCATATAAATATAACCAATTAACTTTGGTCAGCAAGTGTAATGCTTGTCTGCTTCCTCAGCGAATGAAGTTTGATAAGTTTAATAACACCCGGTTTAGACGTAATAATAAATGCTTATTCTGACAGTTGTGTGCGCTTGTGCGTATGTTTGCGCTAACAGTTAACTTGATCCACCATAGTGTAAAGGGACCAATAGTTGTAACAGTCAGTATAATATTGGTCTAGGCAATATGCATAAATACTCAAATAGGTCACTAATCTTTTTCAGAAAAGTTTGATAATATTCTCGTTAGATCCCGAGCTACTGACGTTACTGTTCTATAACGAGTTTTATTGAAAAACATTGTAAGTTATGTCAATAATAATGATGTTAAATGCTTTATAAATAATATACAATTCAGACTTACATGAATTCAATATTTTTGTTTGATAACAATTGTTTATAATTAATTATAATTAATCACGGTGAAAATATTGATTTTTGAATCCCTTCATTAAAAAAAAAAAGAAAAGAAAAACTTGTTAACAAAACTGTTTCTGGAAATTAATTGGAAAATGCATAACATGAAGGATAATATTATTATTATTATAATATCATTATATCTAACGCTGCTTTGTATTTGATAATAATAAGTCTTGTCATTTATATGATATTCTTGTAACAACACGACCTTGATGAAAATTATAACTTACTTCTTTGAAATGCCACAATAATGTTACACTTTAGAACATCACAACTCTTAGTTATACAGAACGAATATTTACTATTCAAGAAATATCAGAGATAAACTCTATTTCATAATATAATCCAATATACCACAATACCTCCCATCCTTCATCCTACTATAGTTATTTAATTAAATGATGTAGGTACGCTTAAAATTAATCCATTCGATTTGTATTATTTAGAATTCTCGTGTTACATATAATTTTTTTATATAATAAATTATTGTATTCAACTTGTACACGGCTAGTTAAAAAATAAATAAATTAATAATAATAATAAGAAATCATATTAAAAAGATTAAAACACATTAAAAATCGAAATGATTATATTACATTTTAAAATTATAGTACATGATACATAAGATTTTTAGTCTAGCAATTAATGTATTGAAGTGTGTTTTTCTTTTTTTTCTGTTATCATATTTTAGGCAGTAAAAATATTATGTTGCCATAAGTTATAATGGTGATCTCGGAAATTAATAAAAATAATATATTAGTATGATATAGAAATTCACAATTATAATTATTCAATATTATTATATTATATTTAATGCAATGTTTTTGGAAAAAATGAATCAACTTATTGTAGTACTAAAATTAAAATAAATTGCTTTAATAGCTATAGCAAAAAAACATATCATAAAATATACTTTATAATATAGACTGACACTCAACCTTTTGTCTTCGCTCAGGATTGTTGTTCATATAGAATTATGTATTATTAAATTCAAATTGAATTCATTCATAACAGTGACTCACTCAACACTAAATGTACAACACTGAAGTGTCCACTCGTTTATATTTTTAATTTTATAGTACAAAATATATGATTTATTTATGTATTCATGTAACTTAATTAGGTACACGTCATAGTAATTTTATAAAAACTGATTTCACTTTTTTCTAACGGTATTTCATATTAAAAAATGTCTTAAATTTTAGTATATTTTGATATTTTTCTATAATGTGTAAAATAAATAGGCATATTATCGACACTAAAATAAAAAAAATACAAAATTAAAACGAATAAATAAAAGTATTTAAAAATTAAAAAAATATATACATTTAAATAAATGTAAGTACTATATAAGTACTAGTGAATGTAAGTTAAAAAAAAAATTAAAAATAAGCTTACTTTTCACGTAAAGGTTTAAGGTCCGTTATCGAGCTTGTACTATCAAATCGTTCAATTATCTACTGTACAGAATACATTCTACATGTATTTATAGATTTTTGGCCAGGAACAAGGTAGGAAGAGGGAAAGAAAACACATTACGTTCGTTTAGTTTACCTGTAACAAATTGACGGGAAGATTGGGGAAAAAGGTACTATTATGAATACGTGGAGAGGGAGCCATGTGATCTGTTAGCTGTCGAATAACCGGTGGCGGGCGTTAAATTAAAAAAAAAAACGTCAGAGGGAAATTGCAGGTTGTGCGAGGGAAAAAAGACACGGGAAATTATTCAAACGCGTGCTCACGCTCGCCTCATAGTGGAAACACGTCATATACGTGCCGGGAAATCTGGGTGTTGCAAAGTAATTGTACTACAACGTGACTAACCAATGGTGATTTTTCATCGACAGATGCTCGTTTGTTGTGAAAAAAAAACGTTTTATTTATTTTTCATTGAGAAAGTATTTGTATTATAAACCAATAAAATTATCATATCGTATAATACATAAACAATATTGTGATGAAATTACTTATTTGTTTGTCAAAGCTATTGCAAATTTAACATAATATAATTTTTAAGTTATTTATAAAGTTAATACGATAAAACTGTGTTTTTCCAAAGCATCGAAGCATGAAAAAAATACATGCGATAATCAATATTTAAAGTATTTTTTATAATCTACAGTAGCGTCAGTAGCATATATTACACATTTTAAAATAATAATTATTTCTCTAGAAAAAACAAGTGCCCTTTTTTTAGTATGCAGTTTAAAATTATGATAACTGATTTGATACAATAAATATTGTCTAGCTGTTTTATATATATATTTCCTGGGCAATGATAAAGGCAGATAATATCATAATTTATAACTATATCAACTAATGAGTATTACTAACATATTGGTTATAAAGTAATAAGAAGCAATGCAATGAAGTGTAAAAATAAAGAGTACAGTTTTTATACTACGTGATTATTTTAACAGATGATTCTCAGAAAATATTCACGCTTTTGAGAAAATATATTTTTTTTAAGTCCTTATAAAATTAAATTTTTGAAAAAATAATTTTTACTCTTTATTGTTATTATGATTTCTATGGTAATTTCACTTTTTTGTACAACGACATATATTTTTCATTTAATATTCAGAAGTAGAATATTTATTTGAGAATTTTTATATATACAAACAAATTTATAACTATTAATTAAATAGTATGTAATATTAAAACAAACAGAGAATAGTATAACAACATTTTGTTCCACTTCAATCCGTTTTAATACTGGCATAATTTAACTCCAAATTGAACAGTACCTATTTAAAATCGTACTTTTAATTTACTTAAATTCGTAAGTATTAGATTTTTATTTTATAAAAAAAACACACTCGCGTTATTTTTATTTTTGTTTTTAGCGTAAAAACAATTTTTTTAATATATTACCACCAAAAGATATTTATATTATACGCTCCAGCCGTAAACTAAATTTGTTATTAATAATTTAACCGGCGCCGAGCAATCGAACGGTTCGCTGCTCACCCCAGTTTGTCCTGCAGTTGATTAAATTTCTCCAAATTGTCTATTCCGCTCCAGTTAAATTCTACGTGTAACCGATTTTTTCAATAGACAAAAAATATATAACGTCGTAAAAATTACGCTTAAATGTTTATCTTTACGAATGGTCTTATTTATACACATTCTTCATTCGGTTTTTGTGATCGATAAACTTTAAGGTCGGGACTAAATATTTCATAGAGGCATAAGAGAGGCGCCTCAAAATTGATGTAGAGCACTTTGTCTAATCAGTGTATTTTTATGTACCATGGCTCCTGTAATTTTTTTCATAAATATATAAAGATTCTCCGCTGAAATATTCATCTGATTCATCCAAAAAGTTTTAAAAAATATGTTCAAAGAAAAAGTTCAATGTTTTTATTACAAAGTTATTTTTAAACAGAAACATAATTAATAAAATTTTGTTTTCTTGATAAACTTCTTTTTACTAGTTCATCTTAATATTTTGAATCCTAAAGATATTTTAAGAGTATACGATATTTTATAAATCTCACGGAAATGAAATCAAGTAGGTACAATAATTATACATTTATATTTCAAAACTGAGAAGTTCACTATGCTATATAATAGATTTCAAATGTAGTACAATAAATTGAACTAATTTTTACAAAAAATATCTTATATTATATTGTTATAACATTATATCACATGTTAAATGTTAAATTAAACATTTAAAATATTTTTTAAATATCATACAATTCATAATGCGTAGAAACTATTAAATAATAATATACGTCTACTCAAAAGTTTCAAGTTTTTATGATTAATATATTTTTGTAAATAAAAAAGCTATATAGTTTTTGAATAAATCGTTGTTCTACGTTTAAATATCCGATGTCCTCATAATTTAAACTTCAACGCTCATAAAAAATGCATATTACTTTACAATAAACTTTTTTTTAATTATAGTTATATAGAGAAGTCTTGTATTACATTTTAGTGTACTACGTATTAAAATAAAAATTCACAAATTATCAACAACAAAACTATTTCTAAACTTTTGTAATTTGACTAAATTTTGTGGAGTTTATCAAAATTTGAATTTCAAATGCTCGTAAAAATAAATTAAACTAAATAATTTCTATATTTTTTTATTTATCATAATGATTACTAACGAGGAGTATAGTGTAATACATTTTCATATTTTTGACTTGCAAACAAACATTTTGACATACGTAAATATAACATTATAAAAAATAGCTTATATTTAAAACTTTGAAATACCTACTTGTGTCACAAAAATGGCTGAAATATTTTAAAAATTAAACCATTTATTTAGAAAGTTTTAGTATTAATATTTGGTATACAAATTAATTAATTTTTAGTTACCCTACAACAAAAAAACAAAATTGATTTCGATGAAAACTTATTTTGATTAAAAATATATATAAAAAAAATAAAAAGTATTTTCGTTTTTGTTTTTCTCAATAATTTTCAAAAATATCAACTATAAATAGATCTATTTTGTTACTATAAAGTATAAACCACTATCGAAGTATTTTTATTGCAACTTACAGTGACGTTAGACACCAAAAACTATATATCGTTCTAAAACCAACACATTTATTGATAAATAAATAATCTAAAATAGAATATTTAAACTTTAAGGTCTTTAAAAATCTCTTAAATTTTTTAGTTTTGCGATTTGAAAATTAAACGTGTTTTTTTTAAGGCACTATAGTACATATATCTTTATATTTATTTGAATTACTTTTTGTTCCGAATTAGTTGAATAATTAAGTGTATTAAAGAATAAGAAAATTAAAAGTGGTAGATTATAGCAATATACTTGTTTGGAGTTTCTTGTGGATGTCTATTATCCGATAAGCATTGAGTCGCACTACTACTCGTATGATATAAAATATACATACAGTGTAATCGTTGTCAAATACCAATATAATATGCAAACCAATTCTGGTCGTATTCATGATTACTGTGAAAACGACCAACGACAACGGAGTACACCGGTGGTGTTGGAAGGGATTATGGGGAGGTCTGTAAGGATATGAGTGGAGGGGGGTGGTCTGCCACCGGGGTTGGGAATTAAAACGGTGAATAAAGACACGAGACGGCGGTGGGTCGCTTTTGTTCCAGAGCAGAAGCAATGAGAAATGATTCGACGGGCGTGCGGCTGTCAGTTCGCGGGCCACCGAATCATTAATAAAATCTCTCTCGCTGGATCCCTCCAGCATCCACTCTCTCGGTCCATACCCACTCGTACTCCGGCGGCGCCGGTTCCTACTCTCGAATTTATTCCTACGAGCCCGGTCGCCACGTCGGAGCAAAACACAACAAATTTCATGACTGTGAAACCCGCGTGCCCAGCATCGACCTCTTCCACTTACCGTCCTCCATTATTCGTTATGTATATGTGTGTGCGTGTGTATACTGTATATATATATTATATATATATAATATATATATATATATATGTATATATGTGTATAAGTACTTTTCTCCGTCCCTCTACCGTGAATTTACGGGAGTGCGATAGCGAGGAAGAGACCACAGTTGGAAAAAGCTCCGACCTAATGAATAAATCCATCCATAGTTTCGAATCAATCTCTGTCAACCACGCCGATGACGTCCATTGTCGAAAAACGTAAAAGGCACAATGTGACTATATTTCGATATATATATATATATACGTATACACCCAATAACATTTATGTTGCAACTGCCACCGCCCCACGTCAACACCCCTACTGCAATCCTTCCACGACACATCCAGTGTCGTCGCCCGTCTACTACACCGCTCGTTGGTATTTTCTGACACTAATAATAATTACACGTTGATTACGTGATGTATGACTATATTATATTGTATGACACACGCGCACGTACACGCGCATATGGGGGACACCCTTTGCCGCACGGTATATATAATATTATATCATCAAATAACCAAATGTTAAAATTAGACGCGCTTTGATCATCGGCGGTGTCGCGCGTTATTGTTGTATTAACAAAATAGTGTTTTCCTTTCTAAGGGGTCGCGGCGACGAATCCACACGCCTGACGTCTCCCGTTGTATTTTCCTTGAGGTTTAGAGCCAGTTGCTCGCGTAGTCATTGTTTCGCTCGTACAATAACAAAAGCCAGTATATATGCATCGAGCCAATAACCAAAGTGTATCGGTTCAAGCACCCTCTGAGTAGATTGCTTAAAATTTACGCGTTCGGTGTGAACATAATACACCTAACCCAACGAAAATACAACGTTTGAATAAGTGTTCACGACAAAAATAACTTAATACCGTCGCGAATAATGTCTGCAGCTCTCCACAGCTTTAGAATTAGAAAGAATTTTAAATAAATTATATTTCAGTATAAAATAGTGCTAAAAATAATAAATACAAATAATCGTAAAAATTGATTTATACGGCAGGACGAGTTCATCGAAAAAACAACGATAATCAAGAATTTATTATATATTAATTTTATTTTAGTAAACTGAGTAGGAGGTACTTTGAGCTTTCATTATTGAATGTTTAAATACTCATTACTCAATACAAAATAAATAACCTATAGGTACTTTGCATTTGATAGTAAGCACATTAGTATTTTTTAACTTTTTGATCAACAGTTTTCATTAAAACATACACATTAATATAATATCTTTGAAATCAATTCAAATATTTACAACGTACTTTTGACAAAAAAACACTAAAAACGTATTCTATCGTTTGATAAATGTAAAATGCTGAATAAACGATTAATTCCATAACCTATAGGCTTATACTCCCAGTACGTTTTTGACATGATTTTTTAATCTTACATACCGGTATTTGTAAAGTGAAGTGGAGTAATTTTAAACAATTGAGGAAAATATATTAAATACAATTTCTATAGGAAAAAATATCAATTATTATTTTTTTATTAATTTCCTACTAACTGAAAAAGTATAAAAAAATATAAAATAATAAATACCTAGAAAAATTTTGTTTACATTTACAATTACAACATTTCATTCAATAACTATTGGGTCTATATTCATTATTCATAGTACCACATAACAGTCGGAATAATAAATTTTATGATACTTTTCGAAAATAAATAAATGTCGATAATAACATAATAATAATTATGGTACCACGGCGTTTTGGTTAGGCAAAATAGCTACACAGAGTTCCGTGATTTTAATTTTTTGTACCGGTCATGAAAATTATTAATACGATGTAATAGAGTGAGTAAAGTAATGTGAAATTCGGATAATTACCTATGTTATAGTTATCAATACTGAATGTAATTTTAAGTAGTTATTTAAGAATTTTGTTAGTTTTCATAATTATATTATTTTTAATTCAAAACTATGATTTAATTTAAAACTTAAAATCAATTATCAATTATTATTTAAACTGTTTTATTAATAAGTATGCATGAAACTTAAACATTCAATGTTCGTAATAGCTACTACTAAATTCTCCTTTTTTTTATTTGTACCTTCGTCATGGCCGAGGCCGCAATAACACTTTTTTCATTTATTGCAAGTGGAGTGTTTCATTCTAAATGACCGATAGCAAAACACCCGTTTTACACCCAACTCCATTTGCTTTAACATATCTCTACCATTAAGAAAAATAGTATACACCTGAAGAGAGAGAAATCCAAACCTTGTACATCAAATTAAAATAAATAAATAAATAATAATAAGAGTGTATTAACAACATAAATTATACAAGAGACTATAATTTATTTAATAAAAAAAAAAACATAATATGTTTGCATACAATAAAAGTGTATAATTAAAGTAAGTGTACAGGTTTTAATTTAAAAATAAACAATTTAAGTATTGTATTATAATAAATGCAATTTATTAATAATTAAAATAATATAATTATTTTATCAATGTCAGTTTAATTAGTGAGTTAATATGAAAATGTCACAATATTTAAACTATAAAAAAAAATATAATGTTATTATAAAATAATCCCGAGTTTATAATATGTTTAAAACTAAATTTCATTATTTTACAGTAGAACTAAATTATATGAAATTAAACTGTATGTGCGTTTCAATCATTTAAATTATATAACTCAGATTTATACTTATATAAATGTCTATCGAAGACGATTTTAATAATAATAAATGTAATAATATTTCACTATCATATACTAGGGTAAATTAATTATAACCAAAAAGTTGTGACGATTGAGACACTTGGCATCTGTACCATTTTCGACCCTTTTACATTTGAATACAATTATGTTATTTAATTTGATTAGTATTATTCAGATTTTTTAATTTAAAAATCCAATAGATCTTACCACAAAAGTTTGTCGTGTATTTTGTTCTTTGCCCGATCATTAAAAATGTATTGGAATGTGTTGTTGAATGACGTCTCTTATATACAATTGTATTGTATTTCTGAATTATTATTCTGTAAATTATTCAATAGAATAAATATAATGATGTTTTCCGATTCGCGTTTATGGTTAGCGTAATGTTGAATTGCCAAAAAGTTTAGCTTTAAGTATATATGAATCACGTCAATAATGCCCACGTAGTTTTTCAGTTATGGGTCTTACACGCAAACTCATATTAATCCATTAATATTTAATCCTTACACCAAAAGAAAGAAATAATTTTGCTGAATGGCTAAATCGATTTCGTCCGGTATTTCCCTTCACCCAGTACACATCAAATAATTATGGGGCAGAATTTGTCCACTCGACCGTTTTTCGTATTCAAAGAGGATTTTTTTTCTTCCTGCGTGTATTCAGTTCGTTAGGCTTGGAATTTTTTTTAACTCAAACACCATACATAATTGATGAAAGGGGAACGTTGGCATTCATTTTTTCATATATGCACCGTTGTGCATTATGACTGTTTTCAATTTACAAAATGTTCAAATACAAACAAATTTTAACCTTAATTACGATAATTTATTTATATTATATATTAAAATTTTCAAGTTGCCAATTTCCCGAGCATAAGAAACTAAAAAAAAATCTACATTTAATGAAAACCACCCAGTGTTGACTAATATCAACGTTGACAGGTTAAAGGAAATTGGTCAGTAGGATCTACGTTAAGAACAGGCGTATGCCGATTACCGGGATGCAAACGAGAGATGATTTAAAAAGTATAAGGAAACGATAATGAAGCACGTTTTCAACTACTGATTTTAGTCGTATTTATATTTATTAAAAACTCTTGACAATTTAGGAACGGATAAAATCTGAACTGACATTAAAAGAGGTACACTAAAAAGGAAACAAAATTGTGTTTTAAATTGATTAATCTTGAAACTATAACATTTTTAGTATTTTAGCATATTGTATAGATCGACTTTAGATACAGAGTATAATATAATATTATTATTTTATACATAATATTTTAAAGTAAACAAAAAAGTATAGTTCACAAAATTATTTTTGATCGCTGGGTGTTACTGTTTGAAAATAATATTATTAAAGTTTTAACTATTTATGTTTTTATTCAAATCTACAAAATTTTATTTAAAAAAAACTACTTAATATTTATAACAACTATTTTTCAATATAATATTATTAGGTTAAAAAATTTGGTTCAAAAAAAGTATTACACATAATATTGCTTCAATCTTCTGTTGAAATTTTATAATCAATTAAATTTTGTGGTAAAATTTGAATTTTAAACTTTATTAAAACACTATAGATATTAATTATTATTAAACTAAAACTACCATTTAAATTGTTACAGTAATATTATATATGATACACTATAAAAATTTTTTTCTAAAAAAGTTGGTAAGTTGATATATATATATGTAAAAAATTTTAATGATTTCTATAAATGTTGTTTATTATAATTGTTTTATTTTTATATACGATCTGCGAATAAAGCGGATAAACGATAAGTCTCTTTGTACCTAAAAAAAAAAATACAATAATAATTAAAGCCACTGATTTACAAAATAGTAAATACAAATATGAGCCAATTAAAAGAAAATAAAGTATTAAAATATTGAATTGTGATATTTATATGTGACTATTGATATTATAATATAATTATATTATTTAGTGTTGTTATACTTGTTTGATAATCAGAGTAAAAATAATTATTCGTCAATAATAATATATGGTTATTACTGTGGAAAATAGTATTATCCGATGTATGGAATTAAAATAGTGATTTCGAGTGTCAAAGTGATATAATGGCATAATCGTATATTATACATTTATAACGCGTGACATGTACATAATATAACAAACATATTCATTATGAAATAAAATAATCAAAACCAAAAGGAACAATATTATATTATGTAACTGTAAAACTTTCAACACAGCGTCGCGTGTATAGTCATCGTGTGATGCCATCATAATTATTGTCAGCTATAACGGTGTATCGCGGGTGGGGTGGGTGCCATTGAAAATTACCGCTTTTGAAATCAAAAATCAACTCCAGTCGACTTCAAAATCGAATTAGTGTAAGACAGGTGTGCACTGAAAGTTTCACGCTTCCGATGCACACACGCATACACGAAGCGCGTATTATGCAAACACTATATGCATAAAATGTACGATGTTGTTTCAATTAATGCGATGTATCGCATGTTTCATTAAATATCATGTATGCGTTGTAATAGTTACACACGTGGACTCGTATAATAACTGCGCTGATTGAATTTCAACGACCGATGGCACGTCGCTGGTGGATGACAATTATAACACAATCTACAGATTTACCCCGGTTGGTAAGAAATAATATTATGTAATAATTATTTATATACATAGGTATTTCTTACGATTTAGATAAAATAAAAACTATCTATGGCATAAATATTGATATGAATAATTGATTAAAAACTCAATCCAATTAATCTGATTATCGAGTATAATATAAAACGTTACACTACCTGTGTATCCCCAGATCTCTGTCGGCAATCGGTAAAGTAAGACCATTGTCAAAAATGTAATTACCATGTGTATATGTGCTATGCAGAGCCGTGCACCCGATTTGTGTACTTGGTGGGATAATATTAAACTGTTACATGTATTTTTATCGAGTTCTTGACCCTCTTATATACATATTATGTACGGTTTAAGTCTGTGAACTAGTCGGATTTAAAACTAATTATTACAACGTATTATTACATTGTAAGTTGCAATGTCTACTTGTTTGATGGAATAAATAAATAATAATTATAATATAATAATTATTACTAAGAACTTTACAATTGGATTTTTTACCGCATTCTCGCCGCGCAAAATCAATAATATTTATAAACATAATCCGTCAATATAATTACAACTATATTATAAAACAGTTAGCGGTAATATTTTAATTTTTAACAACGATAAATACAGATAATAAAACTTATATACCATCAAATAAAATTATCTTTCTTAAGTAAATATCATATACCAATGCAACCCACGTGAATGCTATTTCGATATTAAAATATTGACTATATCTATTTCCAGAGTTTCAGGGGAATTATTATTTTGCATAATCCCGTGGAGATTATAATTAACACGGGTTTTGTATAATAAGATACCCATAAATCATGTATGGCTGTTGCAGTTCATATCAAATGATCTTTAAAACCAATATAAAATAGTTAATGACTGACGATATTAGACTTTTTTTTTATCAATAATTATATATAATGCAGTCTTACGTTAAAAAAATACTTAAATTGATAATAATTAGTAGGTAAATCATACAAGTACTCGTATATTGTACGTCATAAAAATTCTCTAGAAATTATAAAATAAAATCGTTGTGATCTTATAAAAAAATAATGCACACGTCATGTAGAAATGAAAGATTTTTTGACGAAATAAATTTAATAAAAGCTTTGGAAAAAATAATTAAATATGAGCCACATTTTTTCCAGTTCATGCTTTGTTTTCTGTCCTGAACATATTATAATAATATTTTAAAATTAATACTTTATTAAATCGTTTTTTTTTTTTTTTGGTTGTTGTTTCACTACATTCTTTGGGATACCCGGTATTACGATTTCTGTAAAAGGTCAAATGTCTAAGCAACCCACGAAAATCGCAGGGTCCTCTATCAAAAAAAAAAAAAAGAAAGAAAAAAAAGGGGTTTCCTCGAGATGATAATTATCTTACTCGGGTAGCCGACAATATATAATTAAAGAAGAACTACTGTCGACTGTACCTAGTTAATATTTTCCCTCCCAATTTTACCCATTTTCTCATTATTCCACATGTTCCACATTTGAGTTCATCTATTTTTCCTCGAGACGCATTTCCTCATGTATTTATCGACCGTGTTCCCGTACACCGCACCCTGTAGTTCAACGACCCACTGCGGAGACCAAAAATACATCAAACCGCCATTAACATTCGTAGTACATTCCCGGGGACAATGCGACTCCCGATCACGAATTTTTTATTTTTATCGGCCGTTCGGAACCATACTTATTAAGTCGTTATTTGTGCGAGTTATAAAAACAATTATTCGTAAATTATATTTGATTTAAATTCT
Source organism: Schizaphis graminum (assembly GCA_020882235.1). Classification (NCBI taxonomy): domain Eukaryota; kingdom Metazoa; phylum Arthropoda; class Insecta; order Hemiptera; family Aphididae; genus Schizaphis; species Schizaphis graminum. Next base: position 35,429,599 of record CM037031.1, on the reverse strand, counting down.
TACCGCTAAAGCATCATCATTATTAATGATCGAGTTTTTAAAATAAAAATGTAATTATAGTATTCTTTGTTGGTCACATTTTGAAGGATTTTATTATTATTTTGTATTAATTATTCAAATACATTGCATTTAAAACTGTACATAGCTTTTGTCAACAGATTCAGTTTGCTATGATATTCACATTAATATTTGCAAAAAAAAAAATATTTGTTATTTTTATAGGGAAATGTATATTATGAATATAAATTATGAGTATTCAAATATTATTGGTGACATTTAAAATAGACTTTTCTCATATCTATTTACAATTTAAATATATGTACATATATTTTTATAATTATTTTTAACTATTTAAATCTGATCCAATTTATTAAATGCAATTGTTATTAAGTGTAATATTGAAAAAAGCTATTATTACAGCAGTTAATATTTTAGATTCTGAGAGCGTTTGAAAATGTTTATTGATTTCACGGTGACAACACATTGGAGCAAAAAACTGTTCTAGTTTAGTTCGTAGCAGATTTTTTTTTTTTGCCCTAAAATAGAGACCGAGTAATGCATCGACACTATTATAGTTGCTAGTTGCCATTTTATAGTGAACTCAGCTATAAAGTACCCCAACATACTTCACCAAACATAAATAAACAGTTCTAACGAAAGTAAATATTTAATTTTAAATAATATAATTAGAAACTGCATTGCAACAATAAATATTTTTTTTAATTAACAGATATTCTACTATAGTGACTGATCTTGATAAAAATGTTGAAAAAAACAGTTAATGTATAAAATATTTTTCTTCAGAAACTAAATAGCAAAGAAATTAAATTTCCTTCCGAATCAACTGCAATTTTTTTTACATAATATAAGCTTTGGGTAATTCGGTTTTAAAAATCGAAAAAAATATATTCTTTAATACAGTGAACTTTAATGAGATTAAAAATCCGTTTAGTGCTATTATATTAATGAAACCTCACAATCGTAAGTACTTCGACGTTACTTTAGAGTATAGTAGTAAATAAAGATTAACCGTTAAATTTTATTTTGTCGTTAGGTAAATAATATTAAATTACACATAATTTTTCTTTTGTACATATCATACATTAGAAGCAATATTATATTATTATAGTATGACGTATGAAATATATTATAATTTAGAATAGGTATACGCAATACATTTTCTAGAAATCTATTCCCGAATGGAAATCTATTGAAAATTTGCAAATTTTGTACGACCACCCACAATGACGACACAACGATTTATTAAATATAATATTTTTTTTTATTTTATTATTATTTTTTTCGTCTCCCCATTATTTGATTCTTATCTGAATACAACCGGCTAAAAACGCGAACGTCACAACGTAACGTTTTCAATGCGAAGGGCGTGCGTGTAATATTTTTAATCCATCACTAATCCCTTACATGTGTGTTCGTGGATGGAGCACGTAAGATAATTTATGATGCATACTAATATTATTATTATGTAGCGAGTGTGTCTGCTCGATGAACCATTGGCGGTGGTGGTGGCGTGTTTACTTATTCACTAACACTACGGCACCGTCGGACCCGATATGCGAGCCGTCGTAAGTTCCGTCTCCGCCGCCGCGATCGTTCTGCTCCGATGCCGCCGCTTCGACGGTGGCAGCAACGACGAGACGAAATTCGTAGTTTATAATATTACCATTATTCATTATTATTATTATTATTATAGTCGGTGGAAACACATGGCAACGAGTCGAACGAAATAATAATAATAAAAAATAACGTACGGAGTATTTTTATTTTTACTTTTTTTTTTTTTTGTTATTATTATTTTTTTTTTTTGCGTCCCAATTATGTACCCAAATGTCATTTGTTTTTCCGGACAAAGTATTTTTGTCGCCGTCTGTCGCGTTTTGGGACCGGAAAAAAAATATTCATTTAACAACGTACAATTATAACGATTTTTTAGTATCGTTAAATCCACCTCATCGATTTTTTTTTCAGATTCCGTCTCGTTTTGTTAGTTTAACACACAATTAGCTTGTCCGTGTACCAAAAAATATCGTCATTCTTATATTATATACAATATGGGTGACTATACAAAAATAATAATAATAAACGGAAAGATAATAATGTATACAGTACCGACCAAACACAATATCGATGATAATGCACGATTGTAGTTTATAGACCGATTTCCGTTCACAAAAAATATATTTATAAAAATACAAATTATTGTAAACATATTTAATTTGTTACACAATGCTTTTAAATATGAGAATCATTCGTCTTATACAAATATTATGTGGTTTTAGGACTAAACAACTAAATTATAATGTGACTATTATGTTCTGTGTGACGTTTGTATACGTATTCATACACTAGACACACACAGACGGTATTTGTGATTTGTGATGATATTGTCTCTTATCATATGTATATGTTTAAGTTTCGTCTGGTGATCTGTTACAATTTACAACTCATACTTTTCCTTCGAACCTTAAACCGGTTTATAAATTGTTTAACACTGCAAGTATTCCAGGGTGGGCATTTACTTAAACATGTATATATATTTTGTATATATATATATATATAAAGCATAATAATATAAGCATCCTTGTTTGGCTTACATAAATATTTACCGAAAGACACATTGACTGTTTATGTCAATTCGTATTTACTCATACTATTATTTAGTTTATACACTTCTGTACAATTTATTTTCAACTGCAGCGTATTATGACTATTATTATTGTTGGTTTACTAAAATTTACAGCATTCTCTCAATAAACAATACATTTTTTCAAAATCATTTTTTTTTTGATTACATAACGTTATAATATTATTCACTACTCATTGTTTTATAGCATACTAATAATGATTGTACATTACACACGCCTGTCTATAATTGATATTATTTGCATAATAAAACAAAATATTTATAAATTGATATTGTCAAGTTACCATCTCTAGTTAAAATAATTTTAGAAAACTTTTTTAATATCTGACACAGGTGTAAAACGTATAAACTCTGTTTCACTGTAAGTGCAAGTGTATGCGCGCGCGTGTGTGTGTGTGTGTGTGTGTCCCAAATATTATTACTGAAGCGGTCCGTAGCCCATAGGGAAAAGGCGTTTCGTGTTTTTAGTTTTTTACTCAAGTCGTGTCGAAGAAATAAAACAATTTTCACGCACGTTCTGCAACATACCTTAGAAATTATTATGGTTTGCATGTTTTTTTTTTTTTATTATTGAAATGTCGATTATGAGATTTAAAAACATAATATGCGTTACTCTATTTTACCATTGATATATGTATTTAAGACTAGTATATATATTATGGTATATAAGTATTTTATGTATTGTAAAAAAAACGTTATTTTTATTTATTTATTTTTTTAATCCAAATAACAGCTATTTGCTTACATACTTTTTCTTTTTTTTTTTTAAATATTATCAGATCAAACTATGAATATTACTTTAAAAGGCAATTAGGCGTATAGGTATGTAATAAGTAATAACATAAAACAGAAAACTGTAAAATGAAAAATAAATAATAACCCATAAACACTATAGACGACGTACAACGTTGATGTAATTTTACTATAGTTTATGGTTTCTAGAAGTTGCTATTAATTATAACTTTATTATCGTTATATAACATCTCACTTCATATTATATTGTACATACCTATGTATTATAATATAATAATATATATATAGAAAATTATACCAAAATATTTTTGTTCTTTGAGTTCTGCAGCCATATGTTATAACATATGTATATATATACATACTATACTATAATTGACACATTAAAAACTATTAATTACCCGTATTTCATAGTATAAGAAATTAAAATGCTAACAAAACACATGACGGAGTTGTTATAAATTACATTTTGTTTAGAAACTTCGTGTTTCTGCACTCTTTGCAACTTATATATTAATTAATATTATCATTTATCATGGTTTTAAATAGCATACGTTCCTTTTTGTGGTTTTGATTTTAACAACTATCAACATTATCGATCCGTTTAAAAAAAATCCTTACTAAGAACGCTGTCGAATGGAATATGACATTTTTTAATTCATTGGTAGTGTGAAGTTTATAACGTGATAGTTTTATAATAGATGTAAACTTCAAAGGATTTAAACGACGTGTGCTTATGCATATATTTTCTTCCCAATCGTTAAAAGTTACTTTTCACGTACACAACGATATAATATGACGTGATAATATAATAGTTTTTGCCATTATCCGACATAATTATTTTCGAGTACAGTGCTGTAATTTGTAATATTATAATTTGCAATAAATTATGAAATAAACGTTTGACGGACTACCGGATTACAGTGGGAGACGACCGTCGGCCGTGATGCAGGTGTTCCAAATCGGTCGGACCGGTTTTGAACTTTATGGGTCCGGTCGGTGTAAATAAATAAATAAACAAAAACGTAAACTAATAATAATAGTAATAATAAAAAAAAAAAAAGATTCTAAAATAAAACATCAGACACCACTTAAACCGGACCGCAGCTTTTAATTGCTTAATTTGTAACCCCGGACACATTTCTCGTGTTGATAAAAACATTAAAAAAAAAAAAAAAAATTACAGCAAACTGGTTTTGGCCGTTTCAATTAGTAATCGTTTTGTTGTCGTCCCGAAAGAAATAGTGTGTGTGTGTGTGTGTGTATAACAAACACGACATATCATACGCATAAATATAATATACATTATAATATAACTATATAAAACACATGGCGGCGGCGGTGGTATATTATAAGAATCGAGTGTAGTTTTTTTTTTTTTCCCAGTATTTTACCCGCGATGTCACCCCATATAGTGGGCCGCGTTTTACGCGCCTAACCTGAACAATAATAATATTATTACGATACGTACCGCGTCGTCGTGCGGTGTACCGGACGAGATGAAACCGATCTCGATCGCGCGAGGACCGGTTGCGACGACGGCCGTCGTAAAAATATCGCCGACGTTTATCGACTGGGCGGGCGACCGGCCACCCCGGGGAGCGCAGTGGCGCCCGGCTTGACGCATTCTTCGTCACCGTATATTATTGTATATTATTATTATTATTATTATTATTATATTATACAGAATCTTCTCGCACACAAAATATTATCCGTATATAATATATATATACTTACATTTTATTTTCCACCTGTACCTGGGTGTCCAAACAAACGTTTACCGGTTATTAACAGAGTTTCGTCTCACTCCTCGTGTATAATATACACACAATAATGCACACGCATTAAATACACAGAGCACCACACACGCGCGCGTCTGTTATAATAAGACCGACCTTGTTGCGCGAACGACTATCTGGCAACGTCTCGTCCTGCCGTTGTGACCTGCAACCACTCGGTGGCGGCATATCATATACCGCGAAACCGTGGTCAATATACCTACACGATGTTATTATCGCGGTCTTCTACAATAGGCATTATGTCACTGTTAGCCGTCGAAGATGCCGCTTCGCTCGTTTATTACTGCGGACGAGGACATACCTAACCACCGCGGCACTTGTAAACAATATGGTCAAAGGTTCTATATGACTTTACCGATTATCGTTGGGCGGTCGACGACGAAACCTACAGCTTTTATTGCTACTCTCTTACTTATTTTTCGTTATTTATATCGTTTGGCGTTAGATATAATATTATATACGGTAAAATTGTGCACACACGATTAGGTTCGTTTTTTTTTTGTATTTTTTTTCGCAGTTTGTCATCATAATGACGGTAAATAACAATAAAACACTTCATAACGTCATCTTTTAACTACTAATCGCTATTGATCGTGAATATATTTTCATTTTTTACGATAATTAATCGGAAAATCGCGGTGATCAACCATATATTTTTTTTAATGGACACGAAATAAAACTGTTATAAATATTATAGTACATAAAACGATATTGCTTCACTGCATTGCTATAAGTGTCGTAAATATTCAAAATTAAAGTATTCCACACTTAATATAATTTGGCGTACATTTTGGTTGCATAAATTAAAGATCTAAAAATTGTATTTTAAAAGTTTATCGTGTGAAAACTTTTAGCATGTAGATAATATAACACATCCTTATGGATTGCTAAAATTTGTTTAAATTCAAAGAAATACGTAAACAATTTTATTGGAAAATTTACTGCATAACAGTTAATATTTTTTTCTTCATATTTCCTTGATAGATAATTAATATTAATTTTTGATCCATGAAACCTGAAATAAATCATTCTTAACTTTTATTCGTTAAAATATTAATTTAGAACTAAAATATATAAGACTTTTATCTAAATCAATTAATTACACTTTATATCAGTGCAATCATTTTGAAAGTTATATCTTTTCAATATCTTTTATAAAACCTGGGGAACTCATTTTTTTTTTAATCGTTTAATGTTTTTATTTTTTTATTTTTCATGTTCTTTATTACATTGAAGATATTCTTGCAAACATTTATTTATTAGTCATAAAATATTAACTCATGTTCACTTATAACCACGAAACAAACTATTAAAATGGTTTGCTTTTTACACGCATAAAAGTAATAGAACACAAATCATCGTTTTTGAGACTATAAAATGATGACTTTTTATAGGTAGCTTTAATAGTGATATTAAATAGAAATCTTGAAAATTTTAGAACTATATTATATGTTTCTTAAAAATAAATATAATAGTTATTCAAGTATAGTTTAGAATTACTTTATAAAGAATAGCTATAGACAAATAAATTAAATTAGTCATTGATCAAGACTCAATATACATTACACATTAACTAATTATATTATATATATAAATATTGTTGTTCACTATCGTTTCACTTCAATACTTCATCTACAACAGCGCATGCTTAAATTGTATTATTATTGTAAATCTTAATACAACGATAAATCATCGCTTTCAAAAAACGATCTTGAGTTGATTTCGGGTTAGTACCTACTTAGACTTTATAGGGCGTGTTTAAAACTTAAAGTACTCATAAAAAGAGTTTACGAGTGGAGATTTGACCATTTTATTGAAGGTAATAATGAAGATGATAGAATTCATCTTAAATTTAATAGACGTAAAATAAAATTACAAATTTTATCAACACTTTATATCAAATATTTTAATGCACCACTATTAATTATTATTTGTGAAACAAATAAATAAAATTTTTTTTAACTTACACTCTTAACCAAAAAGTTGAACTTTCTGATATTTTAAATTAAGTTATAATAACACATTATTGTTCACTCAGTATTAAACTTTAAGGTTTCAGAATTAAAATTACACATTTTATATAATAAAAGAGAAAAAATTATAACAAATGTTCGAAGATTTAAAATCTCTAGGATTATTAAAAAGTTGCAAAAAATGTGAAAAGTTTCTATAAAACCAGTGCTTCCCAAGAGACACTGTTAAGGACTTAAGGTGATGGTTTTTTAGTACAGTATTATTTCACAATGTTTTATGAAAACAAATGGAAAATTAAAATAACCTTTTTAAGGACTCTTGTTGTAATCAAATATGTTAACAGTCAAAAAGAATTTAAAATTATTTAATTATATATATCTTTGTATCATATAATAATGTAAATTAATGTAAAGATAACGTACTCGAAAATTACGTTTTAACACAATTTATTAATATAAACGATTTTGTAATATGTTCATACATTAACGAATAAAAAATAAAACCATGTTAAATGAGATGATACGAACTGAAAAATTGTCTCCTCTTTTGTTTTGAAGAAACTTAATTTTTTCGTGTATGAATAAATCGAAGAAGTTAAAAATTAATTGGGCGTAAATAAACCCCATGGAAATTACACAATATTGTTTAGCATGAATTTTTGTTGTTGTTTACAACTGAATATTAAATTTTATACCAAAAATTGTACACTTTATTATTAGTAACAATATTCAACATTTAAAATTCTACGTAGTTTCTATTGACTATTTAAAAGAAATTATTAATTACAATTCAATATATGATGTGAATTCTGTAATAAAATCTATAGTACAATCTTATATTATTATTAAATTAAACATAATATTTTTTAAGGTTATCGATTATAATTTATGACTGCTAACACGGTTTTAGATAAATTAAAAATATTTAAGTATCGCTAGTATAATTGGTGATTCGCCTAGAAAAATGAATACCCTTTTTAGTAAAAATAAATCGTTTAACGGTTAATAAGAAATTTGATTTTCACATTGACCTTCGGTCGAAATTTGTTAAACATGTACACGGTTCTATATTCTGTCGCGGATTAAAAAAAAATCCAAGCATAATTATTATTTTTGTATACCAACAATTTGTACATGCATAAAAAGTGTGCGTGACGGAGTACTACAACACGGATGTCATCGACGGCCCCACGGGGAAGCCCCGATATCAACGGTTCAGCGGTTTTAATCATTAACACATAATAATAATAATGATAATGATATATTATATATATTGTATAGTTTGTTTTCTGCCCGTGTTGATAGAAAATGATTTAACAATAAACGCAATTAGGACACACACAGCGTGTAACTGGGTGGGACGGTATAAGGAGGGGTGGAAGGGGTGTGAGTTCGGCGTGCGTGTCATGTGAACATTAACGCTGAAAAAACAACCACTGAAGAATTAATTATCGGTAGCCAGATGTTGCTTAATCAATACATTGTAGTCGTTATTGGTTTTAACTCGATTAAATTACTTTCCTTGAATATAATAACACACACATGCATGCGTGGGCTGGCGGAACTTCGTGTCTACATAGTATACATAGGTAGCACGCGAAAACCGTTCAAGGGGTTGTTGTGCAAAGGGACGGGTAACGATGGCATGGCGGGAGGCAATAATGTAATGGGAGAAGGATTACATTGTTTATTAGAAACTATATCACAAGTGGTATATTTTTGTTTTTTTTTTTTTCTTAAAGAAGGATATAAATGCACATTATTTTATTTTTTTTATTTTTGTTTTGCGGTCTCGAAGAGACCAAGTCGTTTAAGTCGCAATGACAAATTATATGTACTACGAGGGGCCTTCTCGAGTACTTATTACAATTACATCCCCTGGTCACCGCACTCTAAATCCCGGATAGCTCCCGGAGGGGATCCAAAAACAACCCAGAATCTCTTTTACTTCTATATAGGGTGACCCAAAATCGTATAAGTTTTCCAAAACTGTTCCAATCCATGCCAATTTTCATTTTATAATTTACTAGGTGGTTAAAGTTGCCAAAAGCATATTTTCCATAATCTCCTTTTATTTGAGTCGTAGAAACTAATAGTTTTACTGTAGTCATTGTAGATAAAATAATTCCACTGTCTACTCTGTGGTTACAGAAATTTACTGTATAATCGCATTTACAAGCTTAATCAATTTACTACACTACAAAACTCAATTATTTACAATTCAAAAAAATTAGATTTTTTTATATGAAATAAATAACACTCGCAATAACCGAATAATTTTTTTTGGTTGTAATGTCAATATTAATAGTGTTATTATAAAAATATAATGTACATAAATATAAGTGTTAACCTTTTAAAAATATATTGATCCTATTTTATTAAGTGCTCGTATAAATATTTTGACTATAAACATTAAGCATACATTTTTTTCTTTCGTTTGTATTTATAATACTTTTGTAATAGTATTTGTCATCCTAAACCCAATTTAAAGGATATTTATTTGAATTACAAACGTAAACATTCACATTATAGTAATGTGACATTAAATTCAGTTTTAGTCTGTACAAACATACTATTTTAATTATTTTTTTAACAATTATCACCAATATTATACAAAGTCATCGCTAATTCATTATAAAAATAAAGCTTTCAATGAGTTAAAACATATTATTGTATTATGACCACTATTGGGTTATAAAAAAAGCTCTTTTGAGTACCACGAGTAGTTATGATTAAGTCATAATATTGTAAATTTCATTAAATTAAATAACGCGCCTAATGAATGTTTAATTATATCCTCTTAATTTAATTGTAATTATTATTATGCAAATTTGATCGGCACTCATTCGAAATTAATTCTGTTTGATATTAAACGACGCATGGGGTAAAATTTGATGGGAGGACCATGTTTCTCACTTAGAATGGTGGAATTTTAATTAAACTAATAATAATATATACTTAAATATACATTACTCAAATTTATTAAAGAATATTGAATGTCTGAATGAATAAATATTTCTTTCAGTGCGTTAAAAATACCCGCATAAAACCAAAACACTAAATATTATATTATATTGCTAGTGTGATAATAACTGTCTAATAATTTAACATGCCAAATGCGCTGTAAAGTTTTATTCATGATTTTGTTTACTGAAAACTTTGCTATATTGTGAGCTTTAAAAATAATTTATCTTAACAATAATTATACAATTTTAAACGATTATTTCCGAGTTACGTAACTGATAGCCGAATTATGTTCGTATAGATTTTCAAGACTTGTAGGTCGCTATAATTATTATACCATTTATACCTATACATTAGTTGTGAGTACCGAGATGGGTCGGTGGAGTGGCAAAAATGCCCGTGTTAGGAAAACGTGATGGTTCGGGGGCGGGAGGGGGGAGCCAAACGAAAGTACATAATAATAATAATACGTAATAATTCGATCAAAATAAAATGTATTACGCGCCAAGCGTTGACGTGACTTTATGCAATGTTCGTGACAGGCACGCGGAACAGCGTAGGTACGTATGGAGACGGTTAAGGTAGGCTTTAATATTATATGCATACATAAAGTGTGTGTGTGTGTGTGTGTGTGTGTGTGTGTGTGTGTGCAAAGTCTTGGGGAGGTATGTTTATTATTATTATTATTCGTATTCATAATGTCCGAAACATAAACGGCGTGTACCCACCATATAAGTACTCATAACTACAGTTATTATGTATTATAATATGTTGTGTATAATACTGCACGGGGCGACTCGCTTAGGTTTATTTTTCTTACATTTTTTTTTCTAATAAAGAAACCGTGCGAGTGTTTTGAAAAATTATGTCTGATATGGATAAAAAAAAAAAAAATGAAGAGAGAATAAATTAAATTGTACGCGCGCAGCACTGCGCGAGGAAAAGCAAACGAGCCAGAGAGAGACGGACAGAGAGAAAGATAAAAATCGTAGATTTCTCCGTGACATTTTTCGGATGGTCGTGACTGCGCTCCTACATGTAATGGCGCGCGCACACGAATATTCCCGACTGAAAAACCGACTTCATGACAATTATTTATACGTATTGTTCTTATTTGTGTGCCCGGAGGTTAAGACCGCGTGTCTCAGATAAATCGTAAAGTCGTGTATAGTAGTCGTTGTGGTATAAAGCAGAGGATCTTATTTTTATTTTTCGACGAGATAGCGGGGAACGGAGTAGGAGGAAAAATGAGATTTAAACACACATTCACACGCACAACCACGCTCATGAGGTCTCCGCAGACTGCACTCGTCGCAAGTTGGGTTTGGTTTAACGAGCAAAATTAACCGTTTTCCGGCTCTGTGGGATGAGCGCGAAATTCCACGGTCATTAGAATATTATAATACACGTGCATGATCGTCGTCACAAGACAGAGTCACATAAAACTATAGTAAAACGACAAAGACACCGATGACGACGATTTTATCAGACGCTGAAACGTTTCCTCACAAATCATCCACATCGTTTATATCTGGTAAACTGATCCACGTCATTGGTTTTCCGTTTTATATTATTATAAGTTGTCTTATTGTTATCTGCTCATCGGTTATTTGTTTTATAATCAACGACCGTTCACGTAAAATCTGTGTGAACTCAAAGCACGACGTTTTACGTTTTCGGTCGTATAAAAATTAATTTTATTCTAGCTCCTTAAATGAGTATTTTTTTTCTAAATTACATAAAACACTTTTTCGCGTAAATCCAAAAATTCAGCTATTTTTATCAAGTGAAAATACTAAATTGCCTCTTTTAATTATTTAAAATATTTAAAAATACAATAATATTAAACGCTTTATTTTTAAATTTACGAACATAGTTTTATCAAATTATTATAGTGAACACTCAGAAATAACTTACTAACTGAGCTAACCACTTTGTAATAAGGCGATAAAAATGATGTTGTGTTTAGTTTATTACCCTAAGTGTTACGGTGAATTTGCTTTTACATTAAAGCTCTCACAACATTTAGCTTTCAAAAAGGGGGGAAATACATTCCATAACATAAAAAAAGGTGTCTGTAAACATTTAATATATTATATTAAAAAATCGAAATATTTCATTTTTTATTGTCTTCAACTACATTGCTGCGTTTATATTAATGATAAACAGTAATATTGAGATATTATAATATTTCAAAAGTATTTTAATAAAAATGATGAAGTGAACAAATATTTAATCATATGTGTACCTACTTTATTTATAAAAGCTACTCATTTTATTACACTTCCTAATTCTAAAATATATATTATTATATCTATATTGGTGTATTTATTTATTATGTATAGTTCTTATATTTTGAAATAACAGAATAACAATAATATTGTTGTGAAATTGTTAGCTCTAGAAAATAATATGCTACAGAAAAATATTTTAAAACTCTATCTGCTATTAAAAGTAGGTTATTATTGTGATTTAAAGTATATTATAAGTTAACAATAACTTGTACATAATACAAAAAGAAACCATGCTTTCATTTCAACAACAACTGTTCTTTCTCTCATATTAATTTATTTTTGGAAAAATTAAAAGTTGCTCTTTTAAATTAAAATATACGGAAAATTCAACTTAACTGTTTCAAGACATAATTATAATATTGAGTTATTTATAAAATTGTAATGTGAAACGCATTAAAAGCATATCCTTTAAGAAAACATCAACCTTTTTAAATTTCATCGAATAAAACGTTTTGTTATCGAATATAAGTTTTTTCCGTATTCACAATTTATTTAAATACACCAATGCGAATATTATTATTCTCATTACGACATAGTGCTGTTGTTCTGTTCGTTCGATTATGTTGAACCATATTAATATTAATATGGATTCGCCTGCAAAAAAAAAAAAATAAAAATAAAAACGATTGTGTAAGTTTTTTTAGATTTATTTAACATAGAAAAACTTAAAACATACATTACATAAAAATATATTATGTCGTATAAACCTGGATCAACATCATGACGTTTTCGATAACCAGCTCCGAAGGCGGTGGGCCATTGTTTACCGGAAATCAGCGTGTAAAAGAGGGTGAAAATTTGTGTAAAAATAGAAAAACATAATCGTCGTCGTCAGCCACCGCGGTGAAGGCTGCGATATGTCGACGGCCTGAGTGGAATACCGAGAAAAGAGCTGTACATAATACAATCCACCCCGGCGGTGGTCCTGTACTCCTGTGGTACTACGCGCGGTCGTGTGTGTTTCGGAAGACAAATGCGTTGCCGAAGTTGTGTCGCAAACCTAATTGTTACACCGCGCATAAAACACGACGATTGTGGGGGACAGATAAGAAGACTCGAGGGAGAAAAAAGGTCTCCGTCTCCGCGCACCACGTTATTCGTATTATAATGTAACTGTCTTACAGTCGTAGCAATCGGTCTGGTGGCCAGATGGCGACGTTTTGTACATACATAAACACGGTCGGCCGCCCGCGTGGGCACTGTGTAAAAAAAATAGGTTCCTCCTAAACAGGTTTCAGTTATATTACGCGAGTCTGTGTGTGTGTGTGTGTGTGTGTGTATGTGCTTGTCCGAGACAGATTCCTGCTCAGAGACGGTCGTTAAAGTCGACACGTGATTTAGATACATGCATGCGTATGTATGGTTCTACGACTTATTGTGATGGGAAAACTTGATGCCTTTAAATAGGCGGAATACACGAGTGCGAAAATATTTCCGACAAATTTACGTGCGCTCGCAGTACGAGTTAGGTATACGTTCTATACGAAACAACACTGTATTATATTATACTCTGCACAGCAGAGATTATGACGTGGGCGATGAAAATGTCTAATTACAACGTGTCCGGCTGTTGAGTGCTTTAACGCAATATTGATCAACGCCTTATATGCAGATGGCTGGGTATAATACGAATTTAATATTTACAAGAACGTTCTGAAAAGTTTCCACGATAATAGAATGTAGGCGTGTAAAATATTTTGTTAATATGAATTGTACGTATTCATATTTTCTTCAAAGCTTATTGCGCATTCCTTTTTGTTCAATGCACCAGTCGGTAGGTATATGTAGGTATAGAAAAACGGTTATCGATCATCGCTTCAGAATTATTATAATCTAAATTATTAAGGGGGGAAATGTATTAGTATTTAAAATAAGTGGCAATTTCAATTCAAAGCCACAAGACGGCTGTCAGCAATAATAGTAGTAATAATAATAATAATAATAATAATAATAATAATAATAATAATAATAATGGGATGGTTCCTCTATAATGAACTTCCAAAACCAATTCCAAATGTGCCCATTGTGCAGTGTATCCAGTAATGATTAACAAACGACTAACCGTATTTGTGTTTGTCGAATATTCTCCTAGTTACCGTCTTGTAATATACAATATATATTATAATATTAAACAGTAAAACGATTTCAAGTTTAAATGATTAATAGGTGTTGGGCCATGCATACAAATGGAGTTGTACGATAAACACAAACCGTTTACGATGTCACGATGTGTATATGATAAAAAACTGCTCGAACCAAGATAACTGTATAAAAAATAAATGCGTTGAATTTTTGTGGTAATACAGAAGGGAAGAAGCTTTTATTTCTTATTCTTTTATTTTTGTTATTCTCGAGTCACCCGAATCGTTAGGGGATGGACGGTTTAATATGATCAAACGTGCCAAAAAAATACATTTTTTAACCGCAGCGTGCACTTACTTAATACTTTAAGTTGTGTAAATACTAATTGATTTATCAAAGACTGCCCACCACTGAGGTATACAAAAATGTGCGTTTAAGAGGAAAAGTATTTTAAGAATGTCAATAATAATAATAATAATAATAATAATGTATAATAATTTTGCATATACAAGTACCTAAGTTGTTTGCATATAGAGAGATGGCTGTTCGAGTTTAATTGCATGCTTTTACCGAGATATTGAAAGATATAATAATGTGCGCACACTGGTTTTGTTTCGAAAGAAAAGGAAATAACAAATGTTGGTATTTTGTGTTGGTGTTTAATATAATATAATGGATACAATTGACAACTTCGATAAGATAAATAATATGATGAAGTGTATTATTACATCGTTAATGAAGTTTTTATTAACCTGAATGGTACACGTTATAAATGGCTATTATAAATACGAGTATTGCAATGCGTAAGGATGAGAATTTTTTTTTTTTTTTTGAAATATCGTACCTTATTTTATGTTATTATTTTTTCTACTCTTGATATATATGGTGGCTGTTTTTTCAGTCGTTAGCGTTTCTTGTGTAATAAAATATTAACCTGAACGTAAAGATAATAATACTCAACAGCAAGAACAACAACAAAAAATATCTAACCGCCAATTGACAAATCGTATTCGCGTGGGATGTACATAAAAACATATAGGTAAATACCGTATTTGTTTGACAATATCGATGACAAATATTTTTAAACAAAAAAATGTTATTTTACGAGTGAAATTTTATTTCGAATAAATGGACGTAAAATACGCCAGTACAATAATGTTATTATATGCATAACGCGGACGGTATCGCATCAATAATTTTCCTGAATGCAAATTCGTAATCTATATAATATATATATAATGACATTGCAATAACAACGTACGCATATCACTGTATACTGCGCCTAAATCGTTACAGGGTATTAATATAGGCAGATGAACTATACTACGGCATATAATATTATATATATATATATATATTATTATTATTATTATTATTATAACGGCGAGCACCGGAAATCCGATATCGGTCAATATGTATTGTCGACGACGGACTTTCAAGTATTATATGTATGTAGTATATATAAATATGTGTGTGCGTGTACGAATAGATCACAGCCCATATTATAATATAATAATATTATATCATCAGAAATTTACACTCGTTTAACTGTTTGCACGCGTATATTGTAGCGAATACCAAGTGCAGGCCGATAAGCCGGAACGAGGTGCGTTATTATGCGCGCGCGTGTAAACGACCGATATATTGTATAATATTGCTACGTATTATGTATACCTATTACACACACACACACACACACACACACACGTATATATATATATATATATATATATACATTATACAACAATGTATTATCCCGCCATTAGCCCTGGGAAAATTACGTTACGCGGCCGGCGGGCCTACCCTATTAATCGGTTTTCGATTTATGCGCTGGCGTTTAATTACTGCCACTTTCCTCGCTGCACAGCGTACGCTATAATACCTCTAAACGCCAGAATCACGAGACAAAGAGAAGAAGTTGTAATTGCTTCGGAGGTTGTGACGGCAGTCGCGTAGGGCGTGCCCGTTACGATCCGGTGCAACCCTTAAATACGAAAAAAATAATAATAATAAAGAATCGGAAGAATATAATAAAGTATGTGTACACCCGTTAAACTATACCAATCTCATTGTGTACGTTATACGTATAAGCATTGCTATACATATGTTCCGCAGTAACGTGATGCATATTCGACGGTATATATTTTTTTTTGTTTTACTTTTTAAATTAAACTCAAAAAACAAATTATTATTCTTCCACCGGTGGGGCGCGGCTGCGCGCTTAAAATATTACATCGTAATGTAGCGGCAAAATACATTTTTATATTATATATTACTATAATATTATGTTGTATATGCTTAAACAATAAAAAAAAAAAACACGTAAAAATGGAATTAATGATACTGTGGAAAAAGTGCGCTGACTGAAAGTATGAAGTAAATATTATGTTAAGACTGTTGTATTTTACATATTATAATAATATATGTAAGAACAATGTGCTTCAATCAAAACACGCTAAAAAAATTACGAAATTATGATATCAATGAAATGTGGGTCGTGGATCGAATTTAGGAACATCAAATCTTATTGAACGATTCCTGTCGAAACCTTATCTATAACCAACGATTTGCAAACATTAACAATGCGGATGGGTATAGCTAGTTTCGATCAAAAGTTCAAATTAAAAACATTTTTATATTTTAAAAATAACTTATCAATAATAAGAAAAGAATCATTAATAATACATTTAAAATGTATTTAATGCAGGTATATTTATACATTTATTAAAATATATTTATACATTTTTTCATTTTATTGTTTTTAAAATAAGCTTACAGCACTAATATATTATAACAGCTTTTAACAATATGGAAATTGATTTGGTGGTAACATGGAATCAGTCTATATCTCATTTGGTTGGAATAAATGTTGGTGGAAAAGGAAAAAGTACGTTTTGTATAAAAAGTATTAAAAACGGATGCCTCGCAGGAATATTAACCAGAAACAATGAGTGAACCTTGTTATCGTGATATTAAGCAGCTGATTATAAACAGGACACCACTTCCCGCCCTCCCTATTCGCGGGGTACAATAGCAAAGAATGAACGGAAAACGAATAGTGTAAACGTCCTTACCGGTTGCTCTCGGGCGGCGTAAAAATGATTTTGCGTGACCACCGCGATAAATGCGGCAATAAGCGATGGATAAGGATCGCCTCTAATGTTACCGACGGAAACCCGAAATTGAATGTATACCAAAACCAAAAAATAATATACCTACATACGTACCTACATATTTTGTACGTGAAATGTGGCGCGGTGACTATTAAATCATATTTATTTCGGTGGATATTTATTGGAAAACAGTTTTTTTTTTTTGAGAAAAAAAAAGCTTCTCAAACGATCGAATAGCCGACGGACAGTAAAAACACGCTGACGACGCGTGAGAAATCAGAAAAGACTTCACAATCATGTTCGCATATGATTATCGTAATACGGTTATACGATAGTTGCTGCAGGGCGCGACGCAGCGTATAATAATCTGTTCGCGATCATCCCGATTTCGGTGGCGAAGAGAACAATAATAACAATATTATTTTAACTCGGTGAAATCGACTGATCGGTGTTTGTACAAGACGGGATGCCGTTAAGAGATTACGGAGACGCTGCAGCCACATGGCCGATGACGCGGTGTGTCGGGACGTCGTCGGGCGCAGACTATACACACACACGCTACGTGTCCGAAATAATATCTTTTTTTGTTTTTCTATCCAGTCCCTCGTTTGTTTACTCATGGCATACCCACTGTAAACATTACAGTTTTTTACTTATCATCGCCGGTTAAAGGCGTTTCGGTTTACGGCCGATAGATATACACGACTAGCACCCCGCACCGCTCGCTCGGCAAAGTCATAACACATTTTGACCTTGGCATATCCCAGCACACCGCAACCTTGGACTTGAACCTCTTCTGTACAATATAACACTATACATTATAGGTATAGGCTGCACGGGCGTGATCATTGACTGACGGGCTTGACTTGGCGGTACAACGTAGTGATTATCACCGTTTACGTCGTTCGATACAGTTTCGTGAACACATTTCCGGTTTTTTTTTTTTGTATTATTTTACGTATAAATCATACGACCGTGTACCGCATTAGAGTTTGGTGAGAGTTGCAGTTAAAATGTTCGATTGTAAAAAAAAAAATAAATACATAAATAATGAAATTTATAACTACAATATTATGAGTGTCGATTAAATTTTTTGAACTTATCGCAGTGAATTTTAAAACGATTCACTTGTTATACAGTTTGTACGTCTTACTCTTTTGCTTTGAATGGAAAATTATAACAGAATACATGTGTATATTATAATAATACAAACATTTTGAGTAAAGTAGGTACATTCTATAATAAACACACGTATTTTAATTTAAATGCGATAATGTAAAGTGTACATTAATTTACATACAGCCAGGGTAATATATCAATGGATATAATCGCCGTGGTGCTTGTCCAACCCGTTATTCGCGTAATCTGCGACATGAATCTCTACGGTCGTTACCTCATAAGCATAGATTTTTTTTTTATTATTATTATTATAAACATAATATAAAATACCTATGTATTTATTAACACATGATTTAAATCCAAAAGTTATAAAAATAAAAACCAGCAGGCTTTTGCGAGTTATGATCAAAAATAAAAATGACAAATAAAACAAATTTATGATGTGTTGGAGTCAACAGCGTGAGAAAACTTGATATTATTTAAATTCGACGCATTTTCCTTAAATTCGTTTAATTAAGAGTTTAACTAGTAAATAATCAACTGGTCGAATTAAAGAAATTTAAGTAAAATACGTTTAATTTAATTAGCTGACTAAATTAAATTATTTCTAATTTTAAAATCATAAATTATTTAATTCAAGAGAAATGAGACATTTTAAAAATGAGATGATATTTATGATTACGAACACGATATAAATTAAAACCAATAAACGGAAATAAAATAAAATATTATATTATGTACTATAAATTTAATATAATTTGTTTATTAATAAGAAAAAACATTTTCCGACTTGAATTATTGCAAATTAAGTTGTTTAAAATAACAATTTGTTTACGTTTGCAGTGTATGTAAATTTTTTTGGGACATTATATATACATGATATTATATTATATACTAGTTGTACTCATATGGCTAGTGGCGCAACAAAAATGAAATAACAGATTCTTCTTTCGTCTATAACACATGTTCTATAAAACGGTTTCAGCTTGTATAACAAAACGTTTTTGTTCACCAAAGAATTCTTATTATTCCCCCGTTGTCGTCTTGATTATATGTAAAAAGGAAAGTTATTTTTAAAATGTTTATACCGTTGCCGGCCTCTTCTGTTATTTCAAAATTAAAAGAAAATAGTTTAATAGATCCATAATACTGTTTCGTCCTATACGGTGATAAGTTTTCTATTAACATCGCGTTCAGTGAACCAAACACCTTTATGAAAATTGAATTAATATTAATGTTGTACAGTGACTGCGCCGAGATAATGGTTCAATTGACCGGTTGACTTGTTTACGATCATTCTGCTCCCGTGTACGTCAATAAAATTATTGAAATCACAAAACATTGCACATAAATACATAATACATATAAAATATTGTTGCCATACTAAAGGTATTTGGATTATTACATCAGGCCACATAAAAATCGATTAAATAATAAACATCGATAATATAATTTATTTTATTTTATGTTATGGATTATACAGTTTCAACATTTATAGAATATAATATATAAAAATAAACTCTAAAAACTCAGAATCATGGGTTTATTTAAAAAAATAAAAATAAAAAAATGTGTTACAATATTTTAATAATATTTTATAAGTCACAGGAAACCTGTAGTATACACATAGAACAATTTATGGAATATTTTACGCAAACATAATAATATTGTATTAAAAATATAAAACATTAATATTTTTTATTATGTCCATAAAAAAAACACCTAATATTATTGTATACGTACAGTATTTTACTGTTATAACTTATTACATATTGTCTATTGACATAATATTATTATTAAATAATATGAAATTATATTATCCATCATTATAATGTTCGAAACGAATGTTTTCAATATAAAATATAAAAAACACGAAAACATTGTGAAATTAGTTAAATTTGTTATAGTCGGGGTTTGTTACCATTAGTCGACTGTTTGGCCCGAGTAAATCATCAATTAGAAACACTTGAGCGATTTGAAAATAAGTTAAAAATATATACTTAGTCGTTCCAGACAATTATACTTGGAAAAAATAATTGGGATGTAAGATACTGTGTTTAAAATTCAAATTTATATTTTTAAACCATTATTTTCGGCGTTTCCACATCCTATTTAGGATTATTAAAATTAAACTATAAGTTATATATATATATACATACAGAAGGTATTTTTAAAAATGTCGACGTTGCCGAACGGTGTACAAATCATTAATAATACGATACGATATTATGTTCTAAAAAATATTATAAACGCACAGATCACCGATCAAACGACGTAAAACGGGATTGATGTCGTTTGAAAGAAAAAACAGGTGGATGACAATCGATGTTCTTTTTTCGAGCGTAAAAAATCGGTGCCTTTTTATGTATTGTAACATTAGACGACGGCGAATATCCCCAGACGGTGATAAATATATGATTTTACTCGCCCTTTTCCGAATCGTACAGCGCATTATATACGACTCGACCTTTGATAGACGTCGTCGCTTTCGAGGGTGTCGAGCAATAAAAGTCCGACGAACAGGGTCTGCGAGCGTGCGCGGCTGGCTCGTGTGTGTATGCGCTCACGGCGCATCCGAATATTTTCCGACGACGACGGGGTGTGCACCTACGTCTTAAGCCGTAATATCACGACGACCTGTACACCACGCAGTACACGTACAACAATACACTTTATTTTCGTCGTACTACGTGTGATGTTTTATACACGTTTTAATTCGATATAAAAACCGTTTTAGTGGGAAACACAATGCGGCTAAAATACAGACGAGCGCGGTGTGTGTACACGCACACACACGTCATGCCCAGTACATAACTATAATAATAATAATAATAATAACATTATACAACGCCGGGCAACACGTTGAAAAATACATCTCTCCGGTCAAATGACACATCGCCTCGTCGTCGTCGTCGTGGCACACACGTATACACATTATATTATTATTATTATACGCCGGCGTATTATTATTATCATTATCAATTGGCACGGGCACGACCGCCAAGACCACACACATGAAAACCGAATACAAAACGCATAAAATACACACGCTCACACGCCCGAACACGCAGACGCTCGCACGCGGTCGACCAGAGGGTGCAGTTTATCCCCTCAGACACCTCAGAGAGCTCGTGTGTGGGTGAGTGCGTGTGCTCGTATGCGAGCGTGTGTGGGTGTGTGTGTGTGTGTTTGTCGTCTCGTGTTTTGGAAACCCCGTATACATATTATATGTATATATACGTGTGTGTGTGTGTGTGTGTGCGTGTGTGTATAATAACGCATTCCGTGAGCAACACACAACCCCTTTGCCGCCGCCGCCGCCGCCGCCGTCACCGCAGCCGCTGTGATTTATCGTGCGGAGCGCGAGCAGTAAATAACTGCCACCTCTACCCTCTTGTAAACGGCCACACTTCTCCCGCGGGCTAGTGTATATAATAATAATAATAATAATAGTACGAGTAGTAGTAATAATAATAGTGTACTCTTTTTCCACTGCTGCAACGCGCCACCGCCGACGACATTCAATTGCGGAAGCAGAAATACCAAAAATCGTTTCTGTGCGACAATAATGATATGACGGCGGTGCGGCCGTTCTGCAGCCGGTGCAGAGTCGCGGTTGTCGTCGGGCGAAAACGTGTGCGCGTGCGCTCGTACGACGACAAAACGATACAATAAATAAAACAAAACGGGGAAAAAAAAACACTCGTAAAATATTAGTATAGGGGAGAAACTTTGTGCAGTCTAGGACGGTGATAATAATATAAAAGTCTATAATGATATATGTTATACGGCTAGGTAGGTTATTATAGTCGGCACGACGCTGGTATTTCGATGCATGTGTCAAACGATAATAATTTAATGCCATACGGTCCAGTAGACAAAAAAATAAAAACCAAAAATAACTTTATTATCTAATATCTACGTACAGCGTTGAGAACAATCAAGATTCTCGACTCGTGTAGTAGTTTTTTACTTAAGTTTATTTGTTAATAAAAAAATAAGAAAAAGTCTCACGTGGCAGTATATTTTCATATGAGTATACATTTTTTTTTTTTTATATTAGATTATCAGGATTTATGATCGTTGGTGAAACGTACGGTATTGAAAATTGAAATATAAAATCTATGTACACATAATCAAAAAATTGTGTCTTATTTACCGTAATTTTATATAGTACAAGTTTGTAGTGTTCTCGATAGTTTTAAAATGAAAATAAACGATGCTCATATTCGAAAAAATAGTCTGACGTTAATTTCCTGTTTATTTTAGTCGTCGTTTATTAGAATATTGCTCTATCGAGTAAGAAGATTTAAAAAAAAAAAAAAGGAAAAAATATTATAGTTTTATAACATTCAGTTTAAAATAAAAATTATAATGGACTTTGTCTATCCTACTAGGTAGGGTTTGTCATTATTATTTTCGCTCTAAGACTTATTATAATAATATTATGATATCATTATATCATATTCATAATTTCCATAAATTTATTTCGAAATTCGACATTAAACTGGCAAGCTTTAGTCGTATTCTAATAATTTATAATAAAATATTACATATATATATATATAAGATTTATACATAATACGAATTCGTTGAATGGTCAAATTATACGTTTACCATCGCTTTGAGATCAATCCATCTGACCAAGACGAGCATATTGTAATAATATTTATATACGAAAAACACGTTGTCATGATTGCTACTCACCTATCAGTTATGCTATAATTTTATCATCGTCCCGTTCGTCTTCAAGCATCCCAGGTCGGGCCCTCCACTCGGGGGAGTCATTTAAATTATACAACCGAACAATGTTCACAAACTGCACTATACGGCACGAAAACTATATGTATACGTTGTGGTGTGTACATTATTATAAGACATTGCAGTGTATGGCGGGGCGCGCGGGGTCGTTACGCCGGTGCAGCGTTATGTTATTATAACAATATCAAACAGAGTACAAATTCGTTTGGTCGGAAAGTATATATTATATTATGTACACTATTATATTATCATTATTATATATATATATATATATATATATGTGCAGACGTCGGGGCAATATTTGCATACATCGTCGCGGTCGGGAAGGGTCGAAGGGGTAAAATATGATTCTCTCGTGCAGACCGGAAGACGGGCGCGGTTGCCAAAATGCCGTTCCGTATTGCGGCGTCCCCCCTCCCACCACCGAAACCACTTTCGCCCGACCACGCTCACCGTATGATTTGTCGCCGAGGAAGTCGCCGGCGTTTTCGCGTCGTCGCCAATGCCACCGAAGCCACAAGCACACGAGGGATGAAGAGATGCGCTCGCGTGCGAGGAGACTGCTGGCGAACTTAATTTATCGGCATCGTTCGGGTTTATTGCACGGAATCTACCCCTGCCGCAGTGTTGTCCCTCTATCGTATATTGCATTCCTCGAACCACTCCCGTCGGTGCTGACTTCTTATATGTATACATACCACATCTCGTGTATCGGGCTTAGGTGCGGCGAAAATAATTACGTAATTTTGTTTTTATTTTTACTCTTGACGAGAAAACCGCTACAGTATTATTTTTACAAACGATTTTCTAGTTATTATTGATAATATATCCACACGACCACACCTATAGGCGGTAGGCTTATGAAGGATATTAACCCAGATGCGAGTAATTTGCTCGTAACTCGTGCATAATAAGTGCAGTAAGATATGGCTTTTACACCATTTCATCAATAGTAATCACGAAATGTTTTACATATTTATATCTGAAAACCGTACATGAACATCTAATAGAATCGAAAATATTATTATATTCAATTTTTTAAGTAAATTTATAATTTTCATTACATAACGAGACGTTTAATTTTTAATCTGTTGTCGAATTTTTTATTGTATTTGATTTAAATATTTTAAAGTGTCTTGTGACGCATATTTATACGTAATATTATACCAATAATGATATTAAAAATAAATAATTTCTAAACAACACATTTTTATTAATGTTTTATTTAAAGTAAAAATTGTATAAACACAAATAACCAAAAGTAATTTTGTCCACTAGTTACATACAGTTTTTTTACTTATTTTTTTGCTTTTTAATTAGTGAGTGATAGATGTTTGAAGGCGCTGTGTTTCTGGTGACTGGTGCCAAAATATCATTTTTCAAAGACAAAATACCTTCAAATTTTTCACGCCACGACTGCGTAATGAGTTTGATACATTTTACAAACAAATGTTATTTTGACATTGACAGAATGTAATTTTTCAGACGTATTACTTTAGGGACTTTTATTAGGGCTTAGAACTCGAATTAATATGATATAATTAAATAACTCAAAATAGTACTAAAAATCTTATTTCAAAAAAATTAAACGTTGTTTGTCTAATAAAAATCATATGGAAATCAAGAGAATGGTACACAACTATAATAATGTATAATATATTAATATACTATATAGTATTATTTATAGCGTGGTTATGGGTCTTATAGTTAACGTATCTTCATATTGCAAGACTTCTACGGATATCTTCAGAACTTTCAGTACAAATAATAAATAAATATACAATATAAAAGATATTCGTCAACCACAACTTTTCCTTCTCGACCCTAAGCAATAACCACTCTCTATTCGTTTCTTATTTTCTGTTAACGATGCCGTTTATGCATGCAGTCATGTGTGAATATTTAATTCCTTCAAAATTTGATAATAATAATTAAAAATAACCATAGATGAATAGAAAAGTAACACTCACCAAGAAAATGTTTGGTCCAATAATACACCATAATTTTGTTACCAAAATATTATAAAAAAAAAATAACTTAAGATTTTTTTTAAATACCTTAATTGATTCTTCATTATTTTATTGCATGTGTTCAATCGTTTATATTTTTTTGGATCCCACCACCAATGGCGTGAATGTACTCGTTATTGAATAGGATCATATTATTAGGTACTATTATAGTTTTCACATAGTAAACTTAGTAATGAATTTGACGATCAGTGAAAAATAAATTGTGTTAGTTTATATACTACCGCGAAAAAGCGTAGGTATGTATACAAATATTACAAATATTATGTCAATATTAAAACAAGTAATAAAATAGATTATGAGTGTTTTAAAAAAAAAAAAATTAATTGTTAATTGTTGATTGTGATAATAATAATAAATATTTTGATTAATTTATAATATTATATTGTTTAAATAATATATTAAACTAATTAAAATAATAACTATAATTTTTTTTTTTTTTAAGAATATTATCTTGTCTCTATTCTCTCAATCACAGATGACATAAAATATGTGTTAAATGTATTATAATTGTATACTGCCCTGGGTTCAAAATGTTATAACACTCGATCACACATTTCAATTACTTGTTATAGTAACTAATAACTATCATATTTATTATCTCAGTATGATATAATAAAATGTTATTATAAAAAGACCCTTTAAATATTCATAGAATCTGTACTTGTTAAAACATCACTCTCGTCGTTCACAGTTAAACCTTTTCACTTAAACCCAGTTCAATAGAATGTGTAGAATGCATACAAATGAGAGGTATAAATTAGGAATCACTAACCATCTTTCTGATGCTCCTGAGCCTAAACCCAGAGCTGAAAAATGTCTAATTACTTGAATTATTATCTGGAAAAAAACCCATCGATAAAATATAACGCAATATTATAATTATGACGTATATATTATTAAGTCGTGTTTTATTTAATTTTAATTTTCGTGTCATGTCTTTTATTTAGACTGTTTTTATTAAAATGTATATGTATATATTTTTTTCTTCTTTTTTGAACAATATTAAATTAATTAATGCTGCCGTAGATAATCAAAAAAATACTGTCACTGTGTATTACAAGTTACATCGTACAATGTTTATACATCGTGTAAGAATTTGAACACGAATACGTGTGTAGTTTTCGTAATCTCGGCGAGTTGTTGTGTTGAAATGATGACGATTAACGACTGTGCAGTGTACCTACATAATATACCTACACTGGACGAAATGTCTAGTCGGTAACAATGCCTATAATGGCCAATACCTTTATATAATATAACGTAGTAAAGTATATTAGGTATAATAAACGAAGTAAAAATGAGAATTTAACAGAGTTCAGTTTTACTGGCCGCAAACGACTATTTTTTTTATATATATATATTAGCAGGTTTAACGAGCGATGTAGAAGTAAAATAAATCACCTCTTTTATTCATTAATTAACGCTATAAAGTTAAAGTTTCTGTTGAAACGCAATCACTAAGAGATTTTTGTTTTGTCAATACAAATTAAAGTAAGCAAACGTATATAATATGAATGTTTTACTACTCCGTTGTATTAATACAATTAATATTATTGTACGTAAACCAATGTGGGTGCGTTCGCAAGCGCAGTGGGCGTGACAATTGTTTAAATCTACAAATACCTCTAGTTTCGATTACACGAACCACGGATTTGAAGAAACCAAAGGGGAAAATGCAATAAAAAACTTTTTAAGTACAGCGAAGAAGCAATAGACGGGATATACTACGAATAGAAATAATATTGCTCAAAGCGTTCAAAATGCACAACAATATAAAACGTATGATATTTTTTTAATAATACTCACCTGCGTATGAAATCTAAAAAATAATAATATATTTATGACGCAATAATATTATGGAGTTCGCGATATAAGATTATTACGACCGCTATATCAAATCGTATAATATATTCTTGAAGTAGTGATAAAAACCGTTTATTTAGCTAAAGCTCGGGCAACGAAAGAGACGACTGTTTACCCGTATATATTCTGCCATTTAATATAGCATTTAAATTTGAAATAGTTTTCGAGTCTTAGATAAATGGAAAGAGGTAGGTACCTACCAACATTATATTATAATATTAAATAATGCACGCGGTCCCGACGTCATGATATAGCACACCTACTACACAGCAACACTATAATATTATTGTTGCTGTTGTTATTATTATATAGTAATTACTATACGATATCCGCCGTTTTTTTTTTTACAAGTTATTTTTTTCGTCTTCTTCGCGTACAGACAGACAACGCAACGCTTTTGTGATAGTATAATAACAATAATACCGCCGAGATTTTTTTTCTTCTTTCTTTTTTTTCGGATCACAAAGCGCTGCGTACATTTCCAACAACTATACAGCGTAAGTATCGTGTGCACATCACAAGCGCTCGTCGTCGCTGCAGTCTCGTTGTCCTCGTACCGTTAGCAGTACCTCCATACACATAATATATAATAATATTGTACATCCATTAAACGTTCGTCGCTAATAACGCATGGTATCTCGGCACCAATCTCGATGGCGTGCCGTCTATTGCGGTTCCTTATAAACGTTGTGCACGAGCCGCCGCGGAGTTGTTGAACTCTCGTGAGGTAGGTATAGGTATAGGCATTATATCTGTTACATATCTACGCCGTGTCGTATCCTATGAATTTTCCATCGAGGGACCGGATCATCGGAAGGGAGGGGGGGGGGTTGGAGAAATGCTGGTATCATATCGTTATTGTTGTCTATTGATTTCGCATCATCATTAATTATTAAAACACAATTTCGTGTTTTCGATTTTTGTTGTTTTGCCGTGTAATTTTTAATTTTTCATACAAGATCTTGACCGATAAACATAAAAACACAATTCGATTAAGTATTTATTGGGTTATTTACGTCAAGGACGTTACCAATAAGTAATAACATAAGTCATACGTACATGATGATATATTATTAAATTTTCCCTTAAACGTGATTAATATAAGAATATATATATTTTTTTATATTGTATAATGTAATGGTTTGAGAATAGTTAAAAAATGCTTAAGGGGAACATCCAAATATTTTATATAATTTGAACTGTATAGTATTGAGTTGAATGACTATATATTTATATATATATAAAATAAAGTTTCAAAGAATTTCGGTTTGTAAGTGTGTACTGTGCTATGACGACCACACGACCCACAAGACATAACGCGTTTCGCGGTTTCGGCCGTTAACGAGTCTGCGTAATAATAAAGCAATGACGTATTCGCCACACTGCCCATTTCGTTCGTGTTCGGACGACCGTATTCAATCTTGGGCGGAACGATAATATATTACAATAATAAATTGTCTATAACGCGTCACAACGACGCCGTTGCCAGTAGTAGTTCTAAACGATACAAGCAATTTGCATTGCTGTATACATTATAATAATATCTGGGTTTGTTTTTAAAGCCATCGCAATGATAATATATAATATCATAATATTACGTTGTACCGGCTGAGTTACCAACTACGATTACCATAAACTACCCGATGCATTGAAATGCATATTACTATCCGATCGACCAATTTTCATGACGTGGGATATTGAATTGTGGTGCTAGAAATTTCCAAGGAAATAATAATACATTCTCGCAGGGCTCAAATTTACGACCTCCGAAGACACCACACATTTCTTACATACAATACGTTTACAAACACTTTATGGGAGATACAAATTCTTTTTACCAATATAATACAGTTTTTCCCATCGTCCGTTGCTGTTCATGGATGCGCTTAAAAGGTATAATACATCAGAGGAAAGTTTTTTGGTCGCCGAGGGAGTGGCGGTATAACGTTGCAGCAAGCTTATAATATATAAAACTATTGCCGTACTTTTGAAAAGTAATAGATTTTCTTATTTATTGCCTCGGTGTTTCTTCGGATAGCTGTCTGTCTGAAAGTAAAATTTATACCTATTTTGATAAAGATTTAAACGGCCATCCGAATTTTTGGTCACATTTATTATTGTAATTTTAAACAAACGCCATATAAATATATATACATATCCATATTATATTGCACATATTATAATATATGTGTAATATTTGATTAACAATTGGTTATAACGTGGTCCACGGTATATATTAATATTAGGTATAACTAATAAGCTTAGGACTAGTCGTTTCGGTCACTGGAGCTAGATCAATATAAATAGTCTCTATAAACGGATGTCTCGGTACATTCGGAACAAATTGCATAGTAAAAATATAAAGAACCACCCGAAATCGAAAAATAATCGAATATATATATATATATATATAACAGTATAGGAGCTGCAGGGAAAACGATTTATATTTGTAGCGGGTATCTCCTTTTCCCCTTTCACTTCTCCGTCACCACACATCGTCGGACGATCGAAAGAAAAAACTTATTTCCTTTGGTTTGAAAGACGCGAACCAATAAATCTGCCGACAAATCTACTGTTTAGGTAGATGCTATACACACACACGACACACATATATACATAATATATGTATATATTTATACGTTTTCAGGATCTACCGTGCGTTTATCTGCGAATTTTCATGTCACCGTGTTTCCGGTGTCTCTTTCTTGTTGATTCTACCCAGTTTTTTCATAAATACATCCATCATCAAGTAGAGTTCAAAAGGTTTATATAAGTACATACATTTTTTCTTTTGTACTCTTGCTGATTTCAATATACCGAAAAGAAGTAGAATCTTATTTTTATTTCATTTTTTTTTTTATCATTTTCATAGTATATAATATAGTAGGTTTATTCTAGGTACCTATATAGTATATATAATGTATTCTCGAGCAATATTATAAATTTCGCAATTTTAATCCGAATTATAAATTAGCGAGTATTCTTCGTGGAAAAAATTCTCATTTGCAAGTCTATGTGAGGTGGTTTAATTAATATTTAAATATATTATATACTTCTAACGAAGAAACCGAACAGAAACCACATTATTGCGTACATACTCGTACGACTGATATTGCACTGATCATCTAATTTGCGAAAACAATGAAATTAATACCTCGATTTGTTGGATCTACCAAACACCGAAACAGAACTATTAAAAACCCAAAATTAAAGGCACTCATAAAATAATGGTCAACTACATTTTACGAAATAATTTACTTTATTACATTTACGAGTACGTTCGTTCCATTTCTATGTAACAATTTGAATAAGAACTTTTTTAACGTTCCCCGCTGTCAAATGCTGACCGGTTGAAGTAGTCTAAT
Organism: Schizaphis graminum; assembly: GCA_020882235.1. Classification (NCBI taxonomy): domain Eukaryota; kingdom Metazoa; phylum Arthropoda; class Insecta; order Hemiptera; family Aphididae; genus Schizaphis; species Schizaphis graminum. The sequence continues at coordinate 35,398,821 of CM037031.1, read as the reverse complement.
GGAAATATTTTTAGCTATCTCTCATTTACATTTTGACTTTAAAACGTCCGTATGATAATCAGTCCAGCGTCAGGAAACACTAATGTTTTGTTGTCAATTACCAACGGTGCTTTGAATGCCGGCCAACAATCTCGGCGTGTTGTACGTATATATTCGGGTCTAAAATTAGCGTGTCGCTGACGTAAGGGACTACTTCTCCCTGAATTTTCCAAAACAATATTTTCATTCATAATTCATATATTTTTTTTTTCATTTTCCTATCTTCCACACCCACGGCACCCACCACAAATCTCGCCAGTTGTTTTCTATATAATAACAACTGATGCGTGTGTATACAACATACATAATCGATGTATTTCTAATATAATACTTTTATTGTACGTATGCCCCCGTCTATCCCTCGCATGACATTGTTTTATTTATACTACTACCTTTGAGAAATATATCGCACGCATTCGTGATCGCATGTTGATACCTCATGAATTACGTGTTAATTGCGGCTGGTTGCGCGTATGTACTTAACTGTAGTGAGGTCTAATAAAAATTAACGAAAAACATAAAATAATAAAAATATAAATAGGTATAGGAAATGTAAAATCTACGTGGTAAAGCAGTAATATATGCAATTTATTTTAAACACTGTTTTAGTATACCTACTGTCGAGAAATATGAGCATTTCATAATTATAAATAGGTATTAATGGCATTTAATAGTTAAGTTTTGCATTACATTTATAGCTAGATGACTTTTTAAATATGTACCTTTAAGTGTTCTAAATGCAGCAATTTTGAAAAAAAAATATTTATTTAAAAATATAATTATTATAATTGCGAAAAATAATTATAATTAATTTATAAACTATGGTTTGTATATTAAAATTACTTTGTGCATGTCATTAAACGATTTTATTAAAAAGGTTTTAGTAATTATTAAGAATAATAACTGAAATATGATGTGGTTATTTATTATGGAAATAATATATACTAATATTATGTTCTTGGCCATTAATATGAGTTTTAAATTATCAAAACTCGCTGAAATGTTAATAAACATTAAACTCTCTATTTATCGTTGTAAAGATTATTTTGAAATTATTAATAAATAATTTCAGAATATTTCCAAAGATTTGCATTTAAATTATATTTTAAACTTTACCAGACCTTTTTATAATCTATTAATATTACAATATTATTATTATATTATTTATTTTATTAATATTTTACTTCAGATAGGTAAGATAGAATTTAACTTTGTTTAAGTATACCTATATACTTCATAAAATACTTTTAATCATTAGTTATTATATTTAATTTTATAAAAAATATTGTGGTAATTAAAAATAAAAATAATAATTTATTATAGTTTTATAATTAATAATAGCTATTATATAGATTGACATATATAAATGAAACAATTTCAGTTCATAAATTTAAATTTCAAATTTTATAAGTATAACTTATGTATGAGAAACTGTAAAATATAAAAAATATTAATCATATTTATATATTTTTATTTGACTTTGATTTTAATAAATTTGATACTGACACACTGATAACATAACTACATAAAGAATAAACGCTTTTAAACATAATTTATACCTTACCTACTTAAAATATTATATAAGCATGCATAAAATAATATTTATAATGAGAGGCCAGATAAATATGTTCATATTTTTTATTTTAAGAACGTAAACATAAATTTATTTTTTTAAAACGATATAGTAGGTTTACAAAAAAAAAAAAAACGAAGTTCAGAAGTAATACAGTTCCTTCACTGACTCGCAAAAATATAATATCCCGTTGGTCGATGATATAATAAAATATAATGAGATCTTCTATATGGCTAAGAACATTTGGGTTACAGTAGTTGGAAAAAAAACACCTCATCTGGATGATAATTTATGCGGTGATGGCGTGGTGGAATGTATATTTCTCGCAGTAGGGTGTTTTCGCACGGTCCCGATTACCGGCGTGATTGTCATTCGTGCAAAAGCAAAAGTTTTTCGGAAAAAAAAATCAATGAGTTCTTTTCGTAATTTTGGAGCTTTGTACTGGAAACGGGCACTATACAGTATAACAGGAAGTGTGCGCGCACTGTGACGGTAATATTGTTGTTGTCGCGGGGCGCGGTACCTACCTGCGGAATTTTACCACTAAAATGTCTTTAAATTAAAAATCGGTAAAGCTCTCATCTGACGATAATCTGGCAGCGATTCATACAAGTGTAACCGGCGACATCGGCGGAGGAATGCATTAATCATCTTCTGGTATTAATGGCGGCTTTCCCGTTGTGTGCGCTCTTCTCCTAGGAGCCTCTGTTACAATACGCATGCACGTTAAAGCACAATAATCACACGACGCGTAGGCCGTGTAAGAGAAAAAAAAATAACAATACACACCTCTGCGCGTAATCATTATAATTATTATTATACTGACTTGAATGAATAATGTAACAGTACCTATTAGTATAGTAAATTAACAACGCGGAACAGATAAGGCTCGTGGAGGATCGATAAAAAACAAAACATTACAAAAGTATTACACGGGTACCGTTCATTGCCAAAAATCTATATTATTCTATTATAATTACACCATCGTCGTACCTGTCATATAGACACGCACACACACGCGCATATTATATTTACAACAACATGCCGTCTATATATATTTTATATATAATATATTTTGCGAGTTGATATACACCGACACGGAATCGCGTCGTTTTCCAGCGTTAATAGCTAACGCGACAATAATTATTTAAATTATTAGGTATTATTATTTCACGTTTAACCATAATACCTATATAATATTATAGTACGCGAATTTAGAAATTAAAAAAAAATGTAATTTAACGTTCGCCGGTTTGGTTCATATAGTACGCAGCAATATATCGCCGCCGGGTTAGTTTGTTATCTGAGAGCATTTCGACGGCGTTATTTAGTCACGGGGCTGGGTGAAATTTGTAAAAAGTTGCCAAAAAACCACAACGAACTGTTATACAATAATAAAGTGTTGCGTTATGAAAAATCGTATCGCGTAGTTAGATGTACATATTACAGGAAACTTGCCAAGTACAATACTCGTACAGTCACGCGAAACGGCTGAAACGGAGACTGTAAACAATGTAGGGGAACATCTGCCATTAATTTCATTCATGTATTACTTTTATGCGTAATGGCTTAAAATCCTCTGCCGATACCGCGTAAAAATCAAAAACAAAAATAATTTGTTTCCAAGCTACTTAGACTGTAAAATACAGTACCGGCAACAATTTCGGCGTCTTACGGTATAATAACAAAAGTAAAAAATTAAACTCGTATTATATTATTTTTTTACCACTTTTTTTTATAAAAAAAAAAGAAACAATACTTCTTACATTTTTTTTCTAAATTAATGCTTAAATTCAAATATTTATAATTACTTACCTCGTTCATATATACCTAATAATACACATTGTACGTCGTACATATTTTTACACAATGATGAAGAATATTGTTTATTAATATTGTTAGTTTAATGTTTTATGCAAATAACCAATGAAAAGGTACATAAATTAATCACAATATTATATTACGTTTTCATTTAGGTGGTCAACAAAATTAATTGAAAAAAAACCACGCATAAATGTGAATGCAACATTTTTGCACAATAAAATAACTAACCGACTTCCATAATGTTTACTCGAAATTCAAATAGGTAACGTTATAACTTGTAATATAGAAATCGATATAGCCATTGACAAGAGAAAATAAACGATTTTCACGTTAAAACATTAAGTTAACGGTCAAAAATCGGAACTAGATATAATAGAGTCTTTATTATTGTTAACTTTTTCTAGAGATCCGTTCCGGTAAGACTAGGATTAAAAAATAAAATCACTCGTATAATTCCTACGTAAAACAAGTGTCGCTGACTTAATGTGGACACCAGTTAGTTTCGATTTGGAGATTTTAAATTTCTCGTCTCCAAAAAAAGATGTTCGGAATGCATTCTGCGTTGACGATCAGCTGGCGTTATTTCATTGTAGGTAAATATACGGGCTTATGTCGCACTTAACATCTTCAAACGCATGCAGCGTATTATTTTTATTATTATTATTACTCAAAATACTTTTTTTGGCGTAAATCCCATTAGAGCGCCCGTCAAAAAGACCGGTCTCAGGGTTTTCAGGGAAGGAACGGGTCATGGACCAATTTGGACTGCATAAAAGCGTGTATGCGTTATACTCACTTGCATATATTATAGTAACATTGTATGTATATACGCACATACATGTACGAGTATAATACATGGCGTTATCAAATTTGTCATATATGTGTGCACACGTCTATTTGGGACATTATGCAAAATACGATGGGAAAAAAAAAGAAAGGTTACTTGGCGCTTGTAATAATAACGACACAAAAATAATGTACTTACCGAATCACACACACACACACACGCGAGCTATATTCAGGGCTACGCATTACCGTAAATATTGAATTCGCAAGTGGACTCGGTGTGCACGCATTCAGGAGCGCGTAAGGATTTTTGCCTCTCTCTCCCTGAAAAAAAAAATGGTAATGGGGAGCGAGTAAAAATAAAGTATAAATAAACAACCCGCACATATTTTATGCATAATGTAACGGCAGCAGCAAAGGCAGAGAGCTAGGGGTAGTTTTTAGCATGGAATATACCGTCGGCAGTGGCGATTTATTCTGATCAGTCGGTACTTGGTACCTTACATTATTATATGCACATATATATATATATATAATATTCTCGGCCCCGGCGAAAATATGCGTCTATACGGCTATATGGAGGCGGAATGATTATTTTTCTAGATGTATATATTATATTTGTATGCGTACCACTATCAACGTTCTGAAAATATGTTAATAGATCTGAGAAATGCGTCTGGACGAACCCGAGTATGGCGGTAAGTACTATTGGAAAATGTGCACTTGAACCGGTACTGGAAAACACATATATTATTACAAAGACGTCGTCTTTATAGCAAACAAATTTTCTTTTGGTCTGTCTACGATTTCCCTATACTTTTATGGCCTTACAAGCAAATGGTAATAATAATAATAATAATAATAATATTATATTATAAATGTTGCTTGAGTACTATTTATGTAGACTAGTGGTCTGCGTTTCAAATAATATAAATATTTTATTATGTATGTATTTCGATCGATCTTAATAGGTACCTACTTCAGTTATGTATATCATAACAGCTAAAGATGCAATTTTTTAATAAAATGTTGTCGCCGATCATTTTTTTTCTATATCCAAACTGACCTATAAATTTTTTATTTTATTTTTATATTATTCAACAGTTTAATTTTATGAAAGTATAATACCTACATTGGGTTATTCAGTTATCCGTTAGAATTAATAATAAATAATGAAAGGAAATCCAGTAATTATGATACCTGCCTAATCGGATAGTAGGTAACTATTTACAGGAAGGTAATAAATAAATTATTACCAGTCAACATTTTAACGTAATATAACCTTAATGCTACCCTTATCCTGAGTGTAATTTAATTTAATTATTTGGCCACGGGGAAAAAAACAATTGATTCAGAATATATATAAAAAAGAATTTGTTGTATTTTTTCAATTTTTATAGGTATAATTCTTAATAACTACTCTTATTAACTACTCATAAATCACTAACACGATAAATACTGTCATTATTTTATTCTACTACGGCATAAATTGAATATCATAATAGTTATTAACATTTTTATTAGACATCTATCACAAAACATTTATCAACAAAGAAAAACAAATTGAACATTGCCGCGTTCAAATGTCAATAACTAGCAATAACACACTGTTTCACATCAAGTCGTACACACGTAACAATGTCATAATATTGTATACATTGTGATGATATTATTATTGTTAACACAATACTGATTTAACTTTATGTGTGATGTTATCCACGTAATGAGAGTTGTGTGACGATAAACAGCTATGGTGGAAATAACATCCAATATCAGAGATCCAATATATACAAGAAAGAAAAATATACCATTTGCAGTATATTTTTTCGGAAAGCAATCGTAACCCTCGTCTTATCGTCGGATAAGGTCCAAATCTGTGAACAGCAGTAGAATTTGCTGATTTTTTTTTTTATTATTTCACTAAAATCCGATCACATTGGGGAAAAACCCAAAAGGCCTGCAGGAATTTCGTGCATAAATGACATTGCTATATATGTATCTATATATAGACCTACTATAAGAGAAAAGTCGAAAGAGGTTTTTTAGGGATTTCACGCACAGAAAAAAAATTAAGTATCTACAGCTTAAAAATTGCATATTTGACTAAAAGTTGTTTAAATTACTTTCACGATTCAGATCTTATTATAGTTTACTATAAAAATAATGATCGAACCAACCAAGAATGGTTTTCCTTTTTATTAGTATCCCACGAAAAACCGGGTAATTAATAGAATGGCTTCCGCGAAGGGGTGTTACTAAGAGGGTGAAATACCACACCACGATATTTACCAATAATATTAATTTATGTGCACGCATTATTGCAGTCAGTGATAACAATAACTCAACCTCAACTTATCATCGTCCTTAGAAATAACACTAAAGACAAATAAATAAAACGAAATACGAAACGTACCGAATAGCCGGTGGAGTGCACACACAGAATACCTATATGTCTGTTGCATATTAGATTTTTACGTTTCGTTGCGTGCTTTGGAAACAAAACTATATAGACGCAGTTATTACGAACTGATCGAATAAACCACTCGCTGTGGTATATTTAGAAAGCTTCACGATACACACATCTCAAGTGCAATACCAGAATGTTTTTTTAAATACACATTAACCCAAACATATGGTCCCAGGGGTGAACAAAATTGTCTTTTTGTATATATACCATGCATATTGTATCTAATATGCATTAAGTGCATCATTACAGTAGTAAAATTTGAAATATCACGTTTGAGTTGTTACTAATAATATATTGTATGATATTGTTCGAGTAGCCGTACGTGTAAGTTTTACGCAATTTTTGGTGTACGACATAATTAACAGAAAAAAAAATTAGAAATTAGATCTAAATAATGTCGATATATTTTATAGTATTGAAATATTAGTGTGCGTAAAAATTAAGTAACAAATAAACAATATACATTTGATACAAGACAAATAATTTTAAAAAAAGCTTTAAAATGCTTGAGAATTTAATACATATTTATTCACTCAAAATAAAATATTTTCAACCGTTAACGATGCAACTAATGTATTAATAATTATCCGTATACTATTAGGCATTGTTATTATCGTCATTAAATATTAATTACCTCAAGGGTAACAATTTTCGAGTATTTTAATAATGGGAAAAAGGTATTGATTATTGCTTTAGCAAAATTAATTTCCAAAAAAAATATTTACAAAACACTATTTGAAACACGATAGAGTGGAGTGTTAAGTATTTTTTTCCCAATAACGTTATTAAGCAAATATTAGTAATAATATTCATAATTGGTTTAAAAAAAATATAATTAATATTGTACCACTTAAAATATGTATCACTTAAATCATTGTCGTAAAGTGTAAAATGTTTAGTTTGTTGTAATTATGCTCAAAGCGGATGATATCGACTATTTTAATTTCCGTTTAAAACGAAAATATGAGGCATAGAATAAAATCAACGCACATCATATAGTCTTTAAAGAAATCGTTTTTCCACGCCCGTTTCCGGGCGCCTGTGATAGTTTTTTAAATTCATATTTCCCACAATTATCGCGAACGTAGGGTAGCATCCGACACAGTATATCTTTGGCTCCTCTTACTTATAATAATAGTTATTGTCATTATAATAATATACGAGCGGTAGTGAGCAGTAGTTGTGGCAACAATCGCGTTGCTAAGCCGATACAGTGTGTGTTTCACTAATACATCTCCTATGGGCTAGGTATATTATTATATTCGGTATAATATTATGTCAAAAGCGATGTCACGTCACGTCAGTCGACATGCCAAGCAAGCTGTATACAATATGAAGAAGAAATTTGTTGTAGTCTTTTGTTCGACAAATAATACTATACTGCAGCTCATATAAGTGATGCAAAACACGTTGCATACTGTACAAAATAATATTTAGAACATCTCAACTCGTCAACGAAATATTTTAATTTTTAGCCGATCAGCTTTCTGTAATCCTACGGTTATAATAAGCTTTCAACGGAAAATTTAAGTTTGACAACGCGTGGCGATAGGCATTATAATATCGTGTTCACTGTCAAATATTGACTAAAATAATTTTTTACTTTTGAGCCTATCTTCTTTACTCACTCTTATCTTTTTTTTTTTGTATTCATGTTATCTATCTGTTATCATATATACTTATTATGTCATTTGATATAGATTGTATATTTTGACTTAAAATAAAAAAACACGCCACGAGAGTAACTTACTGCTAATTCCAAAATTGAATTTTTTTTTTCTTATAGTTAAAAAAAAAAATGAACAAACAATGAAAAAATGTTCGTTACTCGATAGACTATTGATTTGGTGAAAATGTAATAATGTAATTAACAGAACGTGATTGACTTTATTGTTGAGAACGTCTGGACAAACACTAGTAAAAATGCTAAGCACGTTATTGTAGTTAAAAAAAAAATATTGATAACACCCTAGTTTGTGTAACTAAACAAATATTAATATCGCTGACCAAAGGTTTAAATTACACTTGTCAACAAATCGAATTACGACTTTAACACATATTGATGGGTTACGGAAAAGTAAACTTCGCGGGACAAACACACGCCGGCGTGATGGTAGTAAATAAGTGGCTGCCGAGGCCGAGCAATTTCTCAGGAATAGAGTTCGCGGCGGGAATTTTACCGCGTTGTATAAAATAGCGTTAAGGGAAAAAGAGATAGGCAACGGACGGCCGGACGGGGACCGCTCGTATAAGATACGGTGTGCGGCGACGACGGTGCGGCGGCGAGTGGAAAAATAATACACATTTATTGTGAAGTGTGCGGTGCACGGGCCGGCGGGTGCCCCGCGATGGCGAACAATTCTTCATAGTCAGCGGATATAAAGTGTTGGTTGTAATAAACCAATAGAGGAAAATAATAACCTTGCGGACTTTTTCTCCGGGTCCAGATTAAATCCCTCCGCCCCGTTGAGCATCCACCGGATCTCGCACGACCCCCAACGACAAATGCACCCCTCCGCGGGGCGGACGACGAGACGCCGCCGCCGCCGCCTCTGCGCGCACGGTTAGCCCCTACGTATATACTACCAGGCGTCGTCTACGGAATTAGTTACCCCATACAAACTCGACAGCTGGATACAGTGCTGCAATTTTTTACACCTCCCCGCCCATTCCCTCCCCTATTGCTACGACTGCCGCGATATCACTCGCCCCCACTCGACGCCGACGAAATAAACACCACCGTATTATTATTATTATTATTATTATTATATATACCTATATTATAAACTGCAGCAAGACAAGTATTAACAGTATGTTTTATGTTTTGTTTTTTTTTTTTTTTTGTTTCAGGTAAGACACAAACGTTTTTTTCACTCGTTTTGTTTTCGACAGCGACGGCGGCACCGCCTACGCCGGAGTGAAGACAACTCGAGTAATGTTAAACAATAATAAAATTCTTTTTCGCCGACCTGCGACTGTCTGCCGTGGCGCTACATTGATTAGCGCCTGTGCACACAACTGCGCAATAATATACCGGTTGATGTAGTTTCCCCTTATGAGCGCAACACTCATGATAATTGTAGAGAATAAAACGATAGTGACATTAAATTACCAAATGGTGTTCCCAGTGACATTTTTCATATCTATTATTATACGTTTGTGCGTAAAGACGCGCTTTAAATTTAACCGTAAATGTGTAGGTTATCGGCGGTGGTCATAAAAATTATCTATACAACTTTTAACTTTAATATCCAAACCCGGGCGTATAGTTCGGCGGTTGAAATGTCCCGTGTATAGATTAGCTGGCGACCTGGGGCCGCTGACACATCTGCACGTCTGATGATACCGTTCAATAATCGCACGTATATATAAAAGGAGGAAATGCCCGCCCCTTCACCTATCCCGACAATGGAACTTATGCCGGTAATTCTCCAAATAGGATTTTTTCCCTCCCCGTTCCACAACAGACTACACGTCTGGGCACGTAATGATAATAATTTGGCCGTTATCCAAGACCGACCATAACAGGGCGCGCACTGCATGTTATCACCGCTACCGACACAATCTCCACTACCTATCTCTGTCATATGTATATGTTATGTATGTGTGTGTGTGTGTGTGTGTGTGTGTGTGTAGTTTTTAACGACCCTGCTAAGAATATCATATGCTTATATACGTATAGAAGGATTTTCATTGCGATTGCAACGTACCAATTGCTTTCGAGTTATGTATTTATTTGTGAGTGTACACCTACACGGTATCAGAGAAATATTTTTATCTCGTTCGCTCCAGAAAGTTGTACAATATGCGTTATACGTGCACACGGCCAAAAATAAATAATATTTTTTTTTTTTACAAACATTTCCAAACTATACTTTACGTTGGTTCATTGAAAGTTATTAACTTTGCGGTGACAATGATCCACTGACATTTTATTCCGTTATATACTATATATATATATTATAGTAAATAATTTTTATACATTAATGTTGTCGTAAAAATATATACTTACAAATATACAAAATATATACGATAATATTATCCTTATATATTATTAACTGTATTTATTTTTTTCCACTGAATGCATAATGTAAAAATAAATAGGTACCTATGTAAAAAAATCGTTAAACGTTCACGATATAATGCATAAAATATTCAAGTTAGTTAAGTGTTCTGAAGTTTACTAAAATAAAAATAGTTTTTCTTTTCAAACAATATTTGCGTGTATTAACGGTAGTTGTTTTAACTGTACAAATACCTACACTAAATGACCATATTACAATAAAATAAATATAACTTATTAATTTTATCCTTTGAATGTAAAAATAAAACCTGTTTTTTTATTTCACTCGAAAAAGTGAACTCATAAGAAAAAAAAACTTCATTTCAAATTCGTCTGTGCCAGGTACATTTACATTACTATTTAGATTGGTAAAAACGGTGTACGCTCAAATTTACTTGATTTTTAATTTTACGTTTTAAATCAATAATTTCTTAAAAATATAGGTAGTACCATAATCAAAACTGTTTTATTTTCAAAAACATCCATAGTCATCGTAATTGTCCTATAAGTTTAGGTACGCCGTACAATTATAGCAGAGTTATAGTAGAGTGCAAGTAGAATAATATAACAACTACCTACCACTTTTTTAGTGCCCTATTATTTTTAGTTGGGCGTAGACCGTTTATATCTGAAGATTTATTGTTTGCTTATTCATAATATTTGACTTTTCCTTTATTTTTTAATCAAATGTTAATACCTAAGTGTGTTTGATTAGATTATGTTTGCATTTAAACGAATTGGTTTTCAAAACTGCAACGTGCATTGAAAACTATAAACGTGTAGAACTGCAGCAGAGTGTCATCATTCAACAGATTTACTAGTATAATTGGTATATTATTATGAAATTCCGAGAAATTCAGTAACAAGTATGACTGCAATGTCCAATATTCAAGGAAATATTTGGTTTTGAATTTAATTCATATTTAAAAAATATTAAATAATGGGTTGAATAAATGGCTTTACTATAATAGAAATAAAAAAATTTTAATATCGATATGTTATTTTTAATCGAACATATTTATGGAGAATAATATTACTAGAATTATTCGACTTAAATATTAGATCAAATAGAATAACAATTTAATTAGTTAACTATTTGAAATAAACAGATGCATAAATGCTTCTAGACGAACAAAGTTCACTATTTTGACATTGTCACCACGAATTGTGTGTACCTTATTCATAACAAAATAACCATAAAAGTAAATAATACTACTTGATACGAAAATAGGTACATATTTATTGTAGAAAATAATATGTGATTTAAATATTTTGGTTCTCGATTATATTCACTTTAAATAAAATTCTTCACCATCATGCGTATTATGCAACGCGTATCTATATCTTATACATAATAAACATTACCTATAAATACATAATTAAATGTCAAATAAATATCTGTTATTTTTTAACCTATAGTGCTGATATTTTATTCATGAGCGTATAAATAATATATATATATATACACACACACACATAAAGGATACGGTTTCGATATATTCTAATATATTTTAATTCAATGACTATGCAGCTCTGCGTATATACATATGATTTTTTTTTTTTATCACGACTTGACCCGTTCGTTTTTGGACGCGGTACGGCGCAAGTTCATTTTATTGTTCCGTATTCATTGCAGGTTACGCGTATGTGTATAGTTTGCAATTCCGCATGCAACCCTAAAATCGTCGTTAGCCCCGATTCCGAATAAATATATTCTACGCGACCCGTGAACTTGCGTAATTCTCGATTGTGAACAATACAATAAACGTGTTTGAGGTACCTACCAACGTGCCACATAACAGCGTATTGCGTTACCCATGCAATAATGATACGAGAACATAATATATAATATTATGATATAATGTTACATTATGCGTGTATAATGTATATACTCGCCCGTGACACGGCGACGTGAATTATGCGAACGTCGTGATCCTCGGTCGACACGGTACGAAATCGAAAAATCGGTAATTTCGGGATCACGGCCGCAAAATCATAATTCTACAGAGTATTACCTGCCTACTCTGCTCGGCGATGATAATTATTATCGTTACTGGGGACGGTGTTATTATATTATTTTAAGCAAACAATTGTCTCGCGTGCGAAAAAAAAATGTTAAACAGGTATCATCATCATCGTCGTAATAATAATAACATGCACGTTGGCCGCGCCTACATAAAAATTTATATTATATTGTTATATTATGGTTATCAATAAACTATACGCTTACGCAGAATAAACGGATGACTCATTATATTCTCTTTACCGAACGTAATATAATAATATTATTATGATGTATACCGCGTAACGCGAATTCGCGGCCAAGAGACACGTCTAATAATAATTTAGGATAATATGCACAGCCCATTCTCGCAGTGGATTTTTTTTTCGCTTCCCCTCTTAACGACACAATGAATTGAGAAATAACGAACTATAATAGTGGTGCCCGGTAACGGACCATTTGTCCTGAAACTCATCTGGTGTGCTGTCGCAGGGGCGGGCTGCGACTGGGGAATACGAGCGCAAAAACTTTTACCACCACGATTTCTGTCTACGTTCAAATTTTCAAAACCGAAAAATTTCCTTCCCACGTTGTAAAAATCGCAGTCTTTGTTTCTCGATAAAACTATATTCTTTACAATATGTATTGCCGTAAACTTTTCGAACAGTAATAAAGCCTTATGAAGTGAAAACAATTATTATTTACGGTGTCCGACGCACTAAGAAAAAGTAATCAAAGTAATACTGCAATTAATATGGAATTATAACTTTTCTCAATGGTTAAAGAACAAAAAATTACAAAATGTTTTATGAGTTTCGACTATTGTTTCGTTTAGATATTTAAAATAAAATACCTGATAATATTATGAGATATTTCTGCAAGATAGCAGCGTGAATTTAAAATAAAATTTAAGGAGCGAGAATTATTAGATCGCAAATTAAAATTTCATGGATACCTACAAATTATTTCAAACCATTTAAAATTGGTCGTCAATTTAAAAATATAATGAGAAGTTATTATTTAAAATTCGTCAGAATATCTAACTGGTAGACATCTTTACAGGACGCAATGTAAATAATATAATACATGCATTTTAAACCAATATTATAAAAAAATCGAATTTGTATTATATGGCATTCATGTTTAATTAATTTATACAAATTAAAGATATTCAAATATACTATTAAGAAACAGTAATATTAAATACATTTTTAGAAGAAGAATAATTATGAGAAATGTATTTCCATAATATTTAAAATACCATTACTGGAATATTAATTGTTATTCAATGCAATATACATATTCGATTAGAACTAGTTTATCAGTCTTCGGTGTATGAATAATAAAGCTTAATTTACAATTACCATCGAGTAGGTACGGTGGATTTGAATAATGTATAATATTATAAATTGCCGTATATCATATTCGTAATAAGTAATAATTCACTCCAACCAAGAAATACCCATATATTTTCAAGTCTAGAGTTTGATTGCACAAAATATTTACACATTATCCTATTTATTACTATATGTTTATAATATTATGTTATTGTTACATACATACATACATACATACATACATACATACATACATACATAAAACTGATTTCATAAAAAACATGTATGGATAAAATTAATCTAGGACAACATATCCAAATGTATCCGTTTTTCCGAAAATAAGTGCATTACACTTAACTTGCTAATAAACTATACTTAGCTCAAACGCTCAAATAATTTTCAAGTATTTTGTCAAGAAAAATAAAATTCTATAAATGAAAAAAAATTTATAATAATATAATAGAAAAGGACAGGAACTACTCCGGTTTCTATTTATTAGAAAATAAAGTGCAATGCACTTATTTTAGGAAAAACTTATATATTTGGATATTTTAACCGATTACCGGATAAAATACTTTTATTATAAATATGTACCTACTACAAAAAATAATTATAATAGTAAAAATGATGTATTTAAGATGTTATTTTTATCTTTAATGATGACAATACTTATGTTATAGGTATATTGATTTTCAAACTTGTTTCCATGGCTTATTATATTTTTTATTTTTTTTTTGAAAAATATTATGTCATTGGTCATTATACTTAATATTAAAACTAAAATATTTATTAATGGACACCATGTCTTTACTCGTTGTTCATGAGTGAGAAAAAAAATTGTATGAGAATGTTTTCACTACACATTTTAGTTTATTTTTTACCCGTCGAGATTAAAAATAAAAAGTTATCTGACAAAAATAAGGGTAGAATATGTTAACAAAGCCCACTAACCTTTAAGACCTAAAATGTTTGTTTAATTACATGTTTGTTCTAGTTTTTTTTTTTCCGTACCAAATCAACATTCTAATTATCCGAAATTGACCCACTTGCAACGTTACATTCAATATAAATATTGTTCATATCTTATAGTTATTGCAAGATTTAATATAATATAGTTACGTAGCTAACGACCAACGCGCGGAATTCTAATTAGTTTAAATTTAAAATGATTTTGCATATATGAAATGGGACGTTCAGTTTTCCCCTACACAATATTTAATTGTTCAGTTTATTTAGATGATTTTTTTAGGAAAATGTCAACAAACAGCAAAATAAATAAAACTGACAACGTGACCGTATTCGTTAAGTATGTAAACATGGATAAATAAGAGTCCATAGGTTATGAAACACAATGAGGACTGGAGACGTTATCACATTGAACGTTGCATAACTATTAAACTAACTAATTTATAGAATGTTTACTAGTAATAGGTACCTATTGACATTATTATAATACGTCCTATGCTCGAAAAAATAAAACAATTTTCGAAAAAGTTCGATATTACCAGTACGCGAAACAATAATAATGATTATTATTAAAAAATAGAATAATAAATAATAGTTATAAATGAAATATTTTAATTTTTAATATAACAACAAATATTGAAGTGTGTACTCACTAATGTACATAACAACAATATTTGCACAAAACGAATTCATGATCAATTTTATAATTATTACCGAAGTGACAAATATTATTATTGTAATATATATATATATTTTTTTTTGCATCAATCAAAACATATCTGTGTGTGATCGACAGGTACAGTTTACGTTTTCGTTTACAGAAATTATAATAACCACGAATGTGCGTGTTGTGTGAGGTATATACATAGTATATGACGTATTATACCATATTTTCTTTGGAAGCATAATTTATTTTCCTCTCACGAACTCGTTAAGAAAGGCAAAAATTTGCAAACGTCATAATAATAATATGATCGCGCAATGCCTATATACGCTGTAAAGAGCTCCGGGAATCGCAAATCTCGTCTAAAGGAAAATCACAACAATATGGCCGAGTGTTGGGGATAGTAGGGGGTCTATTACCGAGGAATCCTTGATAGACGTGTTAACAGTCACGATGATAATCACCGAGAATCATTGATTTGAACCTCGTTATCGAGGGGTGTGTCTTCGCAACGAACGAATCGATGTGGACACTAACGCCTATATAGTCGGTAAAGGAGAACACACGTCGTCGTCGTCGTCGTCGTCGTCACTTTTGTATTCCATTTCATTCAATATACGTCAACCGGCCGTCAGTGACTACTAATGTGAGAAATGTGTATTATGTTCTACCTGCGTTCGGCAGTGTCCGTATGACACATCGACTCTTATTGTATATACACGCGACCACCCGTTAACAGGAAATCGCTCGGAGCGGATTACTAATCACTTAATTATTTGGTGACTTGTATTAATATGTATACCCACTAGGTCAGAAGAGGCGCAATAAAAACTTAATTTATTCTTGAGAGGTAGTCGTTTTGCGGCAAACATTCATCCGAATGATTCATCATTTGTCAGAATAATCGGAAAGTTGGGTATAAGGCGAATTATTAAAAATAAAAATTACACTAAAATTAACGTAATGTTGACACATCGCCACGAAATAATTAAAATGTCTGAGTGCAATAATTTTAATCAATGTCCACCATGTCTATTGAAAGATTTTCCATTTGAACGGTTTGATTACATACGATATGTCGGACCGTCCACTGGTGATACTTATCCACGGTGATCAGTACTCGGATAACTGTTTTATTACACGATTGCCAATTTCGAAAACGCGTTTTTGAATCAATGTGCCAAATGGTATACGAACAAGTTGAACCATATTATTAAAACCAACGGAATAAATTCTCTAATAAATCTTCAAATAAGAAACTGCCGGTTTAGACACCCAGTGTGTAATTATTACGATTTATTGCTGCGGAATATATTTTTTTAAAACAATAAAAATTTAAAATAAATGTGCAAAACAATAAAATAACTACAACGCGGCGAAATTAAACTAAACTGTATGTATAATATATATAAACAAAAACGATATAAAACAAATTGGATTTTTAAATCAAACGAATTTATACATCCAAAGAAGATGAAGTTTTCTTTAAGACCGAATTATGTTCATGAGATTGAGATCGTAATGGTTTTTCTGAATAGAACATGAAATGCAAAAGAAACAGATTGGATCATGTTTTGATATTGAAAATCGAGTGTACTAAATTATATTATTTCCTGAATCCATTAAGGTTATTATTATAAAACTATATTACTGTGGAACAGACAAAATTAAAATGCGACAAATGAAAACGTGTATAGTTATATTTAAATAGACCCGGCATAATTCATATAAATTCTTTGAAAAGCAATTACTCATTATTATTATTGTAAGATAAAATAATTATTATAGTATTGTACTAAAAAATTATTTTTGAAACAAACCTGACAAATATTTATAATATATTTATTTCGTGCATAATTTCATCGCATTGTTTTAAATACAATATAATATCATGATGCATAAATAAATGTAACCATTAAATACAAAATAACACGAACAAAACTATCACTATGAATAATATATTAAAAAATTATATATTCTTTAGTAATAATTTAATTTCACAGTAAATTTGATTGTTATTATATTATAATATTATATGTCATAATGTTTTACATTCTAAATCTCTAAGAGAAACATTATCATATGTTTAATAATTTTCTAATTTTTCGAATTAGCCTATAATAACGGTATACTGTCGACATGCCAGTGATGGTTCTGTTTGAATGCCAAGCTTAAAAATATGTCATTTTCCGTGAGTAAACATCGATATTCTAAAAACTATACGAATATTATTAAGATTAATGTCGAAAAGGCGCGTAGATGTAACAAATAAAGATCGATTATTTTCGCAGCTACAGACGAAACAAAGTAGACATCGAGTAGGATATTATTATATAATGGCTATAGGAAAACCTTGAACCGAACATGTGTGTAGATAGTGTATATTCAGTAAATCGTATGTTATTCAGCATAATTGCGTTTATATTTCAACTGATGGAGCATCAATTCGTTGTAGCGAGAAAATCCAAAAATGAGTATACTATTCAACCGACAGTGTACAACGCGTAAGCAGATTAAAATGCATCAGTTATTTATTTACGTTTTCGCCTACAATACGTATCCAATATCCGCAACAATAATAATATAATACCTAATGTAATTTGCAGTAGGTACCTCCTACCTATAATTTGCTCTGTTAAAATATGATTTTATAATATTATAACGTGAAAGATCAATGCAGTGTGTCATAATATTATTATATTATAATGGTTGTTATCATTGTGCTCGTTGTTTTAAAAAAAATCTCTCGTACAAAAATATAATGTATAATAAATTATTCCGCACACAGGATAATATTAAATGCGATGATAAAAAAAAATGAAAAACAATCTGAGTTGGCCTCCGTTCTTTGTCTTATAATATTTTTACGCGAGCAACTTACTGCTGTGTACAACTAGATGGAAGCGTTTGCGACAACAACAGCCGCACTATTGCTGCAAAAGGCGGCGTCGGCAGTCGTGGGTTCACACTCGAACGACTATGAAAATGTCTTCCAGTAGAACAACTCGGCGCGGCGAAGGGTTTCTCTGTGGTTATAGTCGACGACGTTTGTTTGTGTATGGGTGTGTATGTGTGTGTGTGTGTTAAAGCGACTCGGCGACGCCTGGCACGTCAACCGGCAGTGGCGGGAGAAAAGTTTACGTTTAATAATAATAATACCAGAGGCCGGGTGTACTGGAGCATTTTGCCAGGGTTTTATACGTCCTACGCGACACGATTCAGGACACGTCGTCGTGCCCCGGAATAGTGTTTAAGGAAACCTGGAACGCCCGCGCTCACCTCTCCACAACTGACCCTCCTCGTCGGATCCTCGACACCACCGCCGCCGCCGCGTCCTGCCATGTCCACGGTAAAATATAAAATAAAGAAAAAGAGACGTAAACCACAAACCAGGTTTATATTTTGTTTTCCGCTATTAAGTCGTCCGATAAAAATCGTTTCATAATAATATATTATAGTTCACACGACGACTTCGCGAGCTCTGGCAACATCGATCACCCACAACGTATCACTCGAATGTCTGTGAGATTATATCGTAGTATGTAGGTATTTACAAAACGGTCATGAGCAAAACAGTTTTGTATTCTCACAAATCCTCGTGATCGCAAAATGCAAATAATTATATACTCTAACGATCGCGCAATATTATTATAAATAATAATATTACACATTCAGGCCTTTACTCTTAATCTTACGAAAAACAAATTAATGGACGAACGCGTTATAAATTTAAGTGGGCGTATTAGGTCTGATGTTTTACCAGCGTCCTAAAAATAATTCGCTGCGTACGGTTTAATATTTATATTAAGTGCGACCATAATAGTGAGCTGCAATGTTGCGCAGCATTGTTACACGTGTGTAAAGGTGTGTTTAGGAAAATCCAATCTGCGAAAATATTAAAATAAAAGCCCTCGAGATTACCTAGAGCGTATAAATTATGTGGAAATCCGCATTGAAGAACTCGGCCCCAGATGTTACAACTCTGTTTCGACCAAATGAATAGCTCTACCTGTCAAGTATTAAATTATGTGAAAGCCAGTAGCTGAATATTAATAATTATTACTATAACACTGTGTAGCTGAATCTTTTAATAATACGCTCGTTGGTTGGCTATATATCGTCGTGGAGTGCGTTATATGGTATTATGATTTCATACATATGCAGTTCTAAAAGTAAAGTCACGTAAATCTTCACTATTAACGTACAAAGTACCCCGCGATGACAGTAATATTACGCCGACTGTGAATTATTTTCGTTCAATAATAATATTATCCTTCCTAATCAAATTTCCATCCATAGTTACGTAATATTATTATTTCATTGTTAAACATTTATTGCCATGGCGACAAGAAAAAAGTTTTTACAGTCAGAGTCTTATTGACATATTTATAAGAACTATAAAAGTAATTTTTGTTTATTTTCCGTATACGCGGATTGTACAAATCGAGTGTTCAAAACTTTTCAAACAACGCTGAAATATGTACCTACGTAGATTTAATTATAGATATAATATACTAGTATGTATCAGACCGTGTAAAAATAAATAGGCGCTCATTTCAAAATTCTATTTTTCATGTAAAAAATAAGAGTTCAGACGGACGATTAGAATCGAAAGCTCTGTGAAAAATTAAAAAATTATAAATTAATGTTAATTGCGTCGTATATGCGTATATTATATATTATTTACTTAATCCAAAAGCTTTAAATGGTTGCGAAATAATAACATTTCTATACAAAACAATAGTATATAATTTTTGTTTTTCGATATATTTCGTAAATAATATAAAATGGTACAGGATTGAGGATACTACATTTGCGTATGTTATTTCCGTCTTAGAAGCATACAACATAGCACATTTTCTTTTAGTAGAACCAATGTTGTTATTTTTGATTTTAGAGCAAATTTACCAATTATGAAACTTTAAGATAAGAATATTATTTGTTATCTCTCGTTGGTTTTTCACAATAATTTGAATTTTACTACTCGTCAAATATAAAGATGTTTATAGTTCGCTAAAAAATTAAAATATCTTAATACTTAAACCTTATATTCATAATTTAAATATAAGAACATTACCTGTTATCTCACGATGGGGTTTTACAATATATTTTTTATTTTTAGGTTTTGTAAAATATTTCAATTTCAAAATGTTCTTAACTTGTTTAAAAATTAAGATACCATAAAAAAACAAACTTATAAACATAGATAACGTTCTTACTTTTACGTTTTATATTAGGTTAATTCACTCATCTAAAATAAAAGTTTATACACTATAAAAAAATAATTAGTTCGACTGAACGCAAATGACTTATTTTCACATTTGCAGCACCGAATTTGATTGTTCCGGCCTATAAAAATGTATAGGTATCACCTATTTTATGATGGTCAAAAATAAACGTATAAACTCATTCGTTTTTTTTATATAATTAATAAATTTGTATACAATTGCATTAACAATTAACCATTCTTAAAAATATTTATATATTTAACACGACATTGTCAGTGGTATTTACAATGCTCAAATGACCCAAACAGCCTTATTGTGCATTTGTGAGACATAGGCTACGCGCATTTGAGTACTGCATCCATTTAAAGTATCATTATTTCCAAAATAATTATTTAACGAATTATTTTCAAACGCTTGAATAAGTCTGTCTGCTTTTGGGTTTCGTCTTAAAGGGCTTGTTTTTCCACAAATCCAGATCTTATATATATATATTATAGTGATTATACTGAACGTTAACGGGCCAGCAATCTCGTGATTATTATACCGTGATTAGAGTTTTCGCCCTAACTATTGCTATATGTTTCTCTTTCTCACTCTCTCTCTCTTTTTTCTCCCTTCCGCAGTCTTTTCGCTTCGAGGACAAAGGGATGAGATGACCGCATATTAAAAAAAAAAAAAAAAATTGAAATTACAGCTTTCCAACAGACGCGTACACGTGCAAGCGGCAAAATTACCATCGACCGTTATTACCGGACCGGAAAATCGCTTTATGCGAAACAAAGAGAATATAGCTGTGGGACCAAGCCTACAGCGATGGTGGTAAATTTAATTTCAAGTGCCGGTCAAAATACGGAGAGGCGATTTCACAATTAATATTTATAACAACTGATCCTTATGTATATTTTTTATCTTTCCTACAATTTAGTCTTCCTATAGTGATAGATAATTTTATAAAAACAATTTTCTAGAGTTATCATCAATATTTTTTGATATTGTGTACTGGGTAGTATTACTTGTATTGTGTTACTGTGTTACATTTCAGAGACTCAAAACGGAATTGAGGGACGATAAAAAATAAATTGAAATAGTTTTTTCTTGATTTTGTGTATTGCGCAGATGATATTATTATTGCCATTGTTTTTCTGTTATTATCGGGAAACCATTTTAAAAACGATTTTGGTGTGTTTTACATTTCCGGCTGATACGAAGCAAAAATTACCACTGGCTGCAAACCGAAAAATAATATTATTATCAATATTTTCACATCATTGCTTTTATTTTTGTAATACATTTTTTTTATAGTTTTAATCATTACGTGTAATATTATACCTGGCTATATACAACGAAAATATGATGATGTAATGAAAAAAGAATAAGGTAAAGGCTGCAGTTAATAACGATAAACTATTAAAAAAATAATAACAGTTTTGATAATAAACAGACTAGAGAAAACTATTTATATACTTTATACTTTTCATTAATTACATAATTTTAAGCGATACACATATTATAGAGGGTGATTCACCAAGTATGCACACTACAGTTTTTTTTTCTTTAATAAAATTCAAATTCATATTCTAAATTTTGGAATTTTCAGGTATTATTAAGGACTGTAGATATTTCAAATACATTTATGTTTTGTTTACCATCTAATAAGTGTTGCGTGGTTATGCAAACATATTTTTTTAAATAAGAATTATCGTAATAAAAGTATATACCTATATTACCTACATTTCAATAAATCAAAAACTACTATTTCACACATAAATAAATTTATATATGTACAAACAACATATAAAAAAAAATCATCTGCTTACAATATTTAAAAAAAAAATTATGTTAGATTTAAAACTATATTAATGTTCACATTACCTTTATAGCTATTAAAAATATTATAAGAAATCTAAATATCTTATTTAAAATTTTATAATACTTAATTAAAGAAAAATATGAGAGTAGGGAATAAGGATGCTTGGTCAATCATTTTGTATAATCCTAATTGAATAATTATTTACAAGTATATATTTTTTTATTTTACTTTTACGTTATGGTTGTTACAAATTTTTCTGAATTATTATTAGCGCGTAAAACAATGTATAAACAGGGTGATCCACGAAGTATTCCCACTCTCATTTTGTGTTTAATTATGATATTATTTAAATTCTAATTTTTAGAATGTTTAAATAAACTTAAAGACCACAGTTTCAAATTCTTTAGATTTTTGAATACTTAAGGAGTGTTCTGTAGCAATACAAACTACTGTTTTTCAAATATTCCAAAAATCAAATTTTAAATAACTGTAATATTAAAGAAAAAGGGTGCTGAACATGCTCAATAAATCAATTTGTATAATCTCGATTAAATTATTATTTACAAGTGTAATTTTTTTTTTTTTACTTTTACGTAATGGCTGTTACACGTTTTATTGAATTATTATTAGCGCATATCTATATTTTAATTATACGATACTGCGTCAAACAAAATGATTAATGAACTGTATACGATAAAACAAGTCAAAATGAAATATTATTATTATTATAACGAACAATAATACAAAATCGATAAGCATGGTCGTTACAATATATGTATGTTTTGGACGTCCGACGAGTATACGGTGTGACGTGCAGTTACACTAAATGTATAAAAGGTACCTCTACCTACTGTGTATATACAACTGTTTTATTATTATATACGCGCAGGGGTAGATTGGTCGCAGCTGCTTGCTTTCAGTATTCATTCGGACGCGATGTGTTTTTATAAGTTTAAAAACCATTAAAAATTCATAAAAACCGCCGTGTTGGTTACGTTGTATATAAAGCCACTATATTATTATTGTGAAGTCTGCGTTTAGAGTTTAGGCCGACCGCTGAAAACTACCGTGTCATCTACGATTTGAGTCCCGCAGAAACGAATTTGTCGGCGATTGATTGAATTCGTCGAATGGACCTTTTCGAGTGGGTCGAGGAATGCGGTCGATGATGGGTATGAAGATGAATAATAAAAATTAAAAAGAGAAAACCATTCACCGTCCCATATTTCTGATTCGATGATCCGTCAACGCCGCTGGTATTCAAGTCAAAAAAAAAATAAATAAATAAATTATAATAATTAAAAAAATCTAAGTACCAACCACCTAAAGTTTTTCAAATGTTTTGCGAAATCCTTGCACTACTAAACGTTCTTTTGTAGTAAGTTTCTCAAGTTTTCATCGGCTCTTTCGGCATCCTAAACAAATATTCTAATATAAAGAAGTAATATATTACTATATTATATACGCAGAGCCACCCCGAACGCATTATAACATTATTATTATACGCTGAACGCGATAAATCGTGGAGGAACTTTAATATAATTTTTTTTAATACAGCAAAAATATTGATTAAAAATTCAACAATAAAAAAAACCGAAACAAAACATAAAAGTAAACAATCGATTGTATATTATCATTGTGCTACGAGTGAGGAACATCACTTATATTCCCAGTTGCTTTCCATTGTCAGTTAATAGGTTTTGTAATTATGTCTATTATAATATTATTACTATTATTATTATTATACGTCGCTACTCATGTCGATTATTAAATATATACATATTATAATATGTATATATTATAACATTATCGTAATACGCGTTTCTGTGATTTGTTATTTCCATTGGTAGATGATAGCCATATATGTATATATATATATATATATATATAGATAAGCACGAGACTATATATTTGAATTTGTGCTTTACATAATTAAATGTTATCGAATTGATATTTGTAAAATGTTATTATACATGTATTATTATAATGACTACAGCGACATCATTCGTATCATAGGTTTTAACATGGTCGTCATTACTCGTTATAATAAACGTGCGGTAATTATTATTGTGATACGCACTTACACACATAATCATCGGCATTTTTTTTTTTTTCATTTTCTCCTCCGAGATATTATATCACATCAAACGTTTCAATTCAACCGACTAAACGCTCTGATTTATGAACAACTGACTAACTAATTTGAAAAACAGTCGGAAATACGATTATCGCCGGTTACAAATGAATGTGCCCCCTAGGCCCGCGGCTTATCCGGCAAACGGATATGCCGATCGTTCTATAAGATTAGTATTTTTTTTTTTCGTTTAATATTTATTTATATTTTTTATCGTCCACAACGTTATATTATTATACATTTATACTTCTGTACATACACATCGCCGTAGCGTGTAGTTACCATTTTTATACACTCAACCGTTTGTTACGACTAATTACGGTTTAATGACGATAGGTATTAGGTATGTACCTATACGGTCATACCTTATGATATATTATTATTAAATAGAGACCGGAAAAAAAACTAAAATGAATATACAGCTATATAATAACAGTGTTTAATAACACGGGATATGCGCCGGCTGTAGTTCTATACGTATGGTTTCTCCGAGATTGTACAAATGATTAAATTCGCGAACGGGAAAAAAGCCGGACACGTCTGTAGGACGCATTAACATTATAAATTAGTACGCTTAAGGGAGGAGTGTTGTATACATTTAAAAGTGTTAAGTGTATATATTATAGATACCGGCTTAATAATATAATTTAACGATAATTTCATTAGGTGATCGCGACTTTGAATTCAGCAATCACATCGTGGTCGTATTCTGTCTGATTCATCGACTGTCGTTGATGGTTCAATCATGTGCGTCTTCATCGGAATCGAACTCACGTTACTGACGGATTGTTAATAATTGTTTGACTCAAACATAACTACGTATTGTGTTGTCTTATCATAAAAAAAAAAAAATTATGAATTATCATATTATTATTTTCGTTTTTAATCAAACCACCAATATCGTATTATTTTAGTACTTACATATTTAGTTCAAACAACTAAACAACTTTTTTTTATTTAAAATTTATTACTACAATATTCTTATTGGAATGTATAATTGTATATTATATATTATTTCAGTTTATTATAATTTTAAAAAGTAATGATTTTAAAATATTGTATTTTCGTTGTCTTGGCCAGAGATTGTTTTAACTTCAACCGGACAATTATAATAAGTTAACGTAGGCACGCAACAACAGTGTTTCATTTATTTTGATTTATTAAGATTAAAACACGGTTTAGATTTACTTTGGTCAAAGTCACAAAGGGATGGACCGCGTTAACTAGTGTTATTAAATCAAAACGCCTAAACTGGTTAATCTTGTTTGTTCAAAACAAAACAGAAAATATACGGACACTGCCAGCACGTATAGCTATATATTTTTTTTTTTTAGAAAAACTTACACTATCTATGAATACATCTTAATCCAATTGTGAAAACGTGAAAAAGTCGAGAATAAAATGATGTGTACTTATATAATTTAAAATCAAATCGAAAATTTTGAAGGAAGAATAACTGCGGTCCTTCGACGACGATGTCGCGTGGTGATGAACGATCGAATACATATTATTGTATAAACTATATTATTAAAAAAAAGGGTAAAATTTATCGTCGACAATGAAAAATATTATTGTCTTCTATCGAAATGCTTGCTTGACCTCGCGCAGACGTCCATCCGTTCACAGGCCCACGCTATACGCGCTCACTACAATTATTTTATTATTATTATTATTATTATTATTATTATCGTTAATTATTATTACTATTATAATATGTATATAAACGCTAACAGTAATAATTATTTACATGCGTTTCATAATAATTGACCATTGCCGCGTACCCAATTAACATAAATCAAAACTAATAAAATGCTGGTCCGACGACAATATTGATGATACATATTTTTCCGATGTCGGCGGCGTAACGTAGTCAGTGGGTTCGTCTACAGTGCAGTATCCGTAGTTTGTTAGGTACTGTGTGTATTGCATCGTATAATATTATATGTATTAAAAAATATGTGAACAAAAATAACAATGACCATATAAATGGACGAGCTCATATAATATAATATATTATAAAATCGTATAGGTAATATATACGTATGCGTCGTTGTTATAATAGTATTACACTAATAACATATTACACGCCGCGTGTCCGGAGGCGACAACGACGAAATGTGCGAGAGCTATAGACGTATTCTATATTATTATTATTATTATTATTACAATACTACCTGTGTACGTGTATGGTGTGTTTCGTGTATGCACGCGCACGAGAAAGAATAACCGGAGCACCGGCCACGCGTGTAGGTGTTTATAGTTTCCACGATCACGACAATGGTTTATCATTCGGACATCATCACTGTACAGAATAGAATTTAATAATATTAGAATACGTCCAACACGGCAATTAGAATAAACCCACTGCAGTGTGCATAGCGCGTATTTAGTATATTATGTGTGCGTGTGTGCACTGCTGCACAGTGCGTATTCGCCTTTACAGTGAGCGTAACAAATTATATTGACCCGTACGGACTAGATTTTTTTTTGAAAATTCTATTTTTTTCTCATAGGTTTAAACTCCAAAAAATTATTTTTCAACATATAATTTTTTTTGATCTGTTCAAATTTTATAAGACTTATGTAGTAGACCGCAATCCAAACGGATCTTTGGGTACTGCAGCGATAAGAACTGAAGACCAAAAGGTCATATTTATAAGATGAGATATGGTCCAGTGTGAATCTGTGAACTATTTGGTTTGACCTAAAGTCTATAGTGCACCATTCATAAGAACACGATAAAAAATAATTATCGAATAACATGTTATCAAAAACCATAAGTATCTGTAAAGTAAGTATACATAAAAAGTATTATTGATAGAACGCTCTGCATTTTTGGTTACTGGTATTAAACAATTAAGTACACAAACACAATATTATAATATAATGATTAAAATAATGTTAATAATTTGTTAATAATTTCTATAATTACTTAAAAAATTTTCTACGAGTATTACTGATTTTGTTTTTAATATTTAAATGATTGAATGATATTGATATGGAATGTCAAATCCGATATACCTATAATTATACGAGAAGATAAAATAAATAATACAAATAAATATGGAATAGAATTTAAATATTACAGTCAACAAATGTTTATTTAAGTATATATATATATATATATATATATTACATTTTTCGGTAAGTCCCCTAAGCCTAACAAAACGCGATAGATTATCCCGAGAAGTACTATATAACATATTATTATTATATCGTATAACAATTCTATATACTATGCTTTGACTTTTACGTTAAAATAATATTATCAATGGATGAAATTTTGAAGCAGTAGTGACGTCACAACCACTATAAATTATAATAAAATAATAATATTTTAACGGTGTCAATTTTCGGCGTTAAACCATTTCCCCAAGGATACGTCTGGGACAATTACTCTTATCGCAACTGAATGATTTCATTTCGAAATTCTTCAACTCACCGCTATAATATATTATACTGCATATTATACGACCTCCGTCGCGTGTAATCCTTTAGAGCATTATATAATGTGAGTCGGGCATATATTGGGATTGTCGGTCACCGCAAAAATTCCTCCACACCGAGTGAACCTCTATAAATATAATTTTGATCATCAGACATACATTAAAACATTAATGTATCCAAACGGAACATACGCAGAATTCGTAAAAAATTCCATTGTCGTGTTTTAGTTAAGAATATTCTAGCCTTCGACGGTATGCTATAAAAAAAAAAACAAAAAAAAAAAACCTGGAGAGTAAATTAAATACTTGCAATGGCTAATTGAATGATAAAGTTATTTAAGTTTTATTTTTATAATTATAAATATAGTCGTATAAATAAAAATAAAACAAAATGTTGCCTATATAAAGATGAACACTATCATCAGTTCATATTTTTAATCCGTTTAGTTTCAGCAGTCTGTCTTCAGTGACCTATAAAAATGTATTCAGAAACCATCACGAACCGAGTTCATTAAACGAGATGTACGATATAAACTTGTTTAATTCAGCCTTTTGAACAGAGATATACGTATAGTGCGATATATCTGACTCGGTATAAATCTTCGTAGCATTTTTCGTTTCGCGAAAATAGTAATGAATCATTCTTTATAAAAATTATTAAATATATATTATATTCGTCCAATTAGTGCAATTATAATATAATTACACGGAGAATTTTTTACTCCGTTACACGCGTGGGATTAATTCATTTACACACAAACAAAAATAAATAACATTAAATTTTTTTGCTATAAACAACGCATTATTTTAATATATCGTATGAATATATAATACGGCTGGATAATAATAATGTGTCATAGCCGAACGTTTTCCATAAGGATTTTTTTACGATGAGGTCGGTTTTGCCAAACGATGCTGCCGACTGCAATATATGTAATATGTATACATATTATTATTCACAAATTTGGATATTTTTTCCGCGGATATTTTATCCTTGGATATTTTGACCGATTACCCTATATTATACTATTAATCTGATAAAATATAGCGCGCTTAATTTTCTTCGACCTACGTTATAAGACAATAGTATCGTTTTTCGTATCTATACATTTATAATATGGAATAATGACGTACACGCGCAACTATATTTTTAGACGTCCGTAAAGCGAACCGATATTGAATTATACTCTGGCTAAACTATAAAATTGGAAAAATCACTCAGCGTAATTGTATTACGAGCACAATAATTCAGTTAGAAACGTCACATGCATCCTTTTCATGCACCAAAAAAGGTTTAATTTAAAAATATATAAAAGGGTATATGACTGTGCCCCTATATGCGCGATTTTTTCCCTCTCCAACGCACTTGTTACATATGAAATACTTCTCGTATAATGAATTTCAATTAAACAATACTGTTCGGTTGTACATATGTAATATATATAATATAATACATTATACATAGATAATAATATACTCCCTACTCCCGTATAATTTATTGTGAATGATGTAAACAATTTTTCTTTATAGGTACATACATTAAATTAGTATTAAATAATTATAAAAACTGTCGTTCGCACTATTTTTCGATTGACTTTTGCATATTGAAATTATGTTAAACATACTCACACAAATAAAATATATTATGCGAATGCATTCTTTAGTGGTGTTATACACAGAAATTAACTTGTACCTATAGCTTTCAATACAATTCAATTTAATTTCCTTAGACCCAGTGCACGTTTACTGTATACTACATTGTCCATGTTATAATGTTCTATACACTTGGATACAAGTCTGCTTTTATAAATTCAATTTGAATCAGTTTCGAGAAAAATAAAATAAATGCTTTTTTTTATTTTACTACCAATATTAAATGAAAAACGTGAAGCTGAAGACAATATTTTAAATTTGTTTCTGCTAGAAAATAATAGTGTTTTTTGAACACTAAATCGGCTGTTATTAAATTTACTACAACTAATAAAATACAATACAATATAACACTACCTAATAATAATTGTGTAACTGTATGAACTTACAACATAACTTAAGAATGACCTATAAATATTGTTTAAAATTTAAATTGAATTTGTTCAGAAAACATAATCCACTAGAGCAATGTTTTTTTTTCCCAAAACCATACAACAGCCTACCTGTATGTTCTACCTTTATCCATTTCGCATACTATTCGTATGTACAAAAGATATTATACAAATATCGATTTAACAATATGTTTAATGCGAACTTGTCTTCGGTATACGATTACTGATCTCAATAACTATATGACCATAGTAAGTCGATTAAATTTAGCATACGATAAATATCTTGGTTGAAACCCAGATCCACGAGTAGAGAGAATGCACATAAATTCACGAAATAATGTTGCCGTAGAAAACCTTAAAATAATAATATTATCCATTAACTGAAGTACGCGAGGTGAAATAACTGAGGAAAAAAAATATTGTTTCAAACGATCCGGGGCCTATCCGCACAGCCACTAAAAAACCTACGAATATATAAAAAAAAATAATAATGTATATAACAGAATGGGTTACGTAAAACGAGAGAGAAAAGAATACCATTATTATGGCGATATATATATCGTATATATGTAGTTATACTCGACGGCACCCCCTTCTCGTATAATAATATTGCAAATTCAGGCGAGCGAGTTCAATTTAAAAATCGCGTTTACGTTTACGACTGCTGCTGCTTCTCTAGGGCCGGTGTTGGGGCAGGGGTGAGGGCGATGAGGTCTTTAAATCATTTCAGTACCGAAGTCATCGGAAAACACCCGGCCGAGGGATGGTGCAGGAAATGCAATACGCTGTCGCCTCCGAATGCAAGTGCAACATCTGTGTCAACACGGGCGAATGTGCTCAAAACGCAAGGTCAAGGATTACGTCGACGCAACCGTGCGGGGGAAAACGGTCGAAGACACGATACAAAGAATAAATAATAATAATAATAATAATAATAATAATACGTATAATATGTATACGTATATACTGCACTATATACATATGATCAAAATTAATTTATGACTATCCCGGGCCCGATTCCTATGGCGAAATTAAATGAATAATGCAGCCCCCCCTCTAACCGGCCCTCTCCACCCGTTCCGTTTGTAATGGCAGGAGTGGAGTGGGTGTACCCCTCGGGATTATTAGAGAGGAAACGCCGTTATGGTTCCCAAGGGCTCTTTGTCTCTGGGATTAAATTTTTTTCCACTACCTCTTGATTTTTCTCCTTTTTTTTTCTTTTTTTCCGTACTCGGAATCCAATCTACTTGCACACGGGCTACACGATATAATAACGTCGCCGATATAATTAAATAATCCCTTAACGCGATTCTGGGAGCCCCTTTAATAACCTACTTTGCTTGGGGGACGTATCAACTTACGTGAACGTTTACACGACTGAAGCTAGCTGTTTTACATTTTTATAGTAGTCTTGTTTTTTTAATCATAACCAATTTCCCGTGTGCCCACTCCCTTTCGTCCCATTTCCACCGACGACCGCCATACCGACGACTACTTGTATTATAGTACATATCATTATTTGAAATGGAAAAATATTTAGTTATTTTGTAGCACAGTATTCAAATAACGTTTTGGGTAATAGTAAATGCAAAAAATAAAGTATTTTTAAAGTCAAACATAACTATAAGAACTCCAATTCTAGAAAATACCTCTTATATCTTATCGCATTAGGGTATAAGCTCGTTGTGTATAGGACTTAACATAATTTTCTACATAGTGGTATATCGATATCGAAATTTATATTTCAAATTATATAATATTGTAAGAATGTCGTGGATCAACAACTGCGTTGAAACGCGTTTAATAAAACAAAATAAAATTTTTTATTACTTTTTAACGTGTTTGTTTGCGATATCGTATATGTCTGGCAAATATATAAACACATAACCATTTATCAAAAACCATTGAACCGTTACACATTTTTTAGAAATATAAATATTCGAATGATTAAATCAAACATTTGATTCTCTAACAAACGTATTAGAAACAATAGAAAACTATGACGTGATCAAATAATTAATTGTCTATAAAAGTAAATAAAACAGCATACTGTACTTTGTAACAATGTTAAGTTATTTTTGTTTACTAATTTCGTGCCATAAAACTAATACGACATAAAATATAACATTATAATAATTGGTATATCAACGGGTTTTGTTATTGGATTATTTAATAAATAATTATAACTCATAATCCATCACCAGTAATAGTTCCGCGCAAACTAAGATAGATAAAGGAACGGGCGGAATAATATTATATTGTTTATAAATCTGCCAACTTAAAAACGTCGACTGGAACTATTCTCTACACATTAACTGGGAACAATATCCCGTATGCCTCGGGGACTAATTATTCGGAGAGTTCGGTCTGGAGAATCGTATAAATAGTGGCGTACGCAGTAGGTACCTACACACGTGTCGAGTTGGGCTGTGGTTCGTCGTGTTTATCAAAATAATAATATAAACAAAATAAATTATTTTCGCTCAACTTTGCGAAGCGATTATCTTATCTGCAGAAACTCGAAACTCTGGTTTAAAGTAATAACGAAATCGAGCGTTTATTACAAGTTATAACAGAAAAAGTTGTAAAGTCGTACAAAATGTCGTGTGTAGCCGAACCGTTTTTTCTCAACCCTATTTTGCATTCATTCGACGTCATTGTTATAATATATATTAAAGTTTTAAGTTCACTGAACATATTTCAGGCACTAGGCAGCCATCTAAACTAGGATAATTGTGATGGAATCGGATATACCTATTACGAATTCGATTACTCACTTCGTAATCCGAATGAGTCTGCAGTATTGTAATTATTATTGATTAAAACAAACCCATCGTTAATTTAGTCATCGTCTATACGGTGCTACTATACTACTATATTTGAGAACTGATTTAGAGTTTACTTAAAATCTGATCCGACCGCTAATGGTAATTTAATACGTTTTTGTTTAATATATTTTTCATCGAATAGGAACAAGACATAGAACAAAAGCGAATTATAAAACATAAAGTCGAAATAAATATATTATTAAAATACTATTTTGCACAAATATTGTGGTAAAGAAAAACATCCTTGGTACCTTTATTATATTATACTTCAATATACGTGTTACAGCTCTCAATTCATAAAAATTTATATTGTTATCCCAGTTGATGCTTTTTTCAGTCTTTGTTCTATACTATTGTTTACCTATAATACGAATGTTTAGTACTGTTTATTATAAATTTAAATCAATAATGAAATACCAAACTCTGCGTTCTCTATAACTATAATGTGTATTTAAATAAAAATAGCTCAAATTAGTATTTAATCGTAATTAAAATACAACTGAATAGTAGGTATAGTATGTTATTATAAATTATAATATACAAGTTAAAAGTCTGACAGGAATTAGAAATTGCATTTATATATTATAAGTAATTTAAAGGAAATAGTATTTTTATTTAAAACACGTAGCTAAGAATATTGTTTTAATTTGGATAATAAACGTCCATAAATTCGGCAAAGGCCAATGCAATTGAATTCGAATATTTTATTGGATTTCGGGTGCATGCGCCCATTCCTAAAAGATTTACATGTTAATGTTTTGCGGAAAGGCACGCGAATAATCCAAATTCCATTTCGATACGTTCTAGCTAAACCCTGAGGTTATATAAGTCGATGGGGTTTTAAATTACCAGGGATTATTTCAATTGATGTTTTTAAAATTTTGATTTTTTACTATCAGCAGAATGCAACAGCCATACAGAAAATCAGAGATCACCAATTGATTTTCCGACCAATACCAATAAAACGTACGGACTTAAAAATGTATTTTGCGACTATTATGTAGAAGATCATCGTAATACAAATAATAGTAATGCTGCAGGGTAGCAGAGTTGAGGGTTATCAAAAATTAAATAGGTCTTTGTTAATCGGCTCGTGTGATGCTGACATTACGTATTTTAATATAAAAATTGTTATTATTACGCTGTAAAAATACGGGGGCCTTATTTATACTAACCAACTTGGAGAAAAATGTTTGACTAGCTAAACTAAAAACCAACTATAAATTAAGTCGGTGCAATGACTAAAATTTACACGAATAAATAATTACGTAACTTGAAAACCTGCAATATTATAAAGACGTATAGTTCACGTAGTTGTGCAAAACTGTAAATTGTACGTATTACGCGATAATAAAATGAATATCAATTATTCTACTATATGAATAATAATAATAATATATTATGTCGTATGGAAAATGTTTATTACGTTTAAACCGCATTTTGGCGTAGTGGTCAGTTTCGCATAATACTCAGATGCGCGATAATAAATTGTAACTGCAAATGTTCAAAATAGTATTAAATTATAATTATAATAGTCACACAGACAGACGTAATTTAATAATATATTATGTTAATAATTGATCTGCCATTTACCCATCTACATTTCAGGTTGCAATCTTTTATTATATTATTGCGTAGGATAGGAATTCATTTATTTTTCCAGCCGTAAAATCGTGTTTATTTTACATTAAAACCTACGAGTGCATGCATTGAGCGTCTACCTCAATACTTAATACAATAAATAATGGTATTGTTAATCTTTGTTTTTTTGCACATTTTATCTTAGCTAACATACTTTTACAAATCATATTTTTTTCCATTTACATTATTATAATTTTATCAAATAGTTACTATAAGGTAATTATTTATCACATTATACTAATTTGTATATCTGTGTGTAGTGTGTAGTTATATTTATTATATTTGCAATCAATTAATGAACCGGAAATTACTGTGGAAAGTCTCGTTATTTTATTGATATCAAAAATAATTTACATGGGAAATAGATCAACTGCTGTAATATACATAATTTATACATAATTATGTGCAAACCAAACAGTTTTTAAAATAGTGTGTCAACGATAGGTATATGTTTATTAAAACCTTAAATAATATTATTTGTTTTTTGTTCGTATAATGTCATTTTTTTAAATTTCATAAAAGTATACATTTTTTAAGAACCCTGCAATTTATATATTATAGATGTTTAATTTTTAAAAAATACACTTTTATATTACAAGAATTATATATTGGTTAGGTATATAGTATAATGTTTATACCTACTGGTCATAGTCACATATATAAATAGAAAAAATAACTATAATATTAATATAATGTAAAAATAACTGAACCATGATTTGAAACAAATTAATAATATATATTTATGAATATAAGTACAAGCAAACAAATCAAAATGTATGTATTTTATCCTATAAGTATTCAATTATTTTGTAATTATTTGGATACCTTGTTAAGTTTGTTTCGTGTAGACACGGAACAGAAAACCATTAATATGTAAATCCCGTAGGCATACTAGTTGATCAAATTATACGAAATATAAATCAACGTTTTACCAATTATTGTAATAACTTACTATTTTCTTTTCCTTTTTTTAATATGTTCAATTAAAAACATTTAAATCTTATAAAATTGCTATATGGGGCGGTGCTTAAAAAATACTGAAGCAAATTATGATTTTAAAAATGTTTAAAGGTTTCTGTTTGTATTGTTTTTATTTACATTAAATTCATATTATGTTTACCATTGAATCACTCACCACCTAATTATAAAATATTATATGATCTATTGCAATTAAACGGAATAATCTACATAGAATAATATATTCATTCATTTTCTCTATACATATTATATTTTACATAGTAGTTTTATAGATGTATTTATAGAATATTTTTGCCCATTTTGGTTTCTATAAATCTCTTTATTTTTTTATGCTTCTTCATTTTTATTTAGATAAATTTATACAAAATTTAATCTAGTTCTGTCGAATTTAATAGCCATATTATTGGTAGACATAATATAATAAAAGACGACTTTTATAAAAATATTCAATACTTAAATAAATATTATATGATATAAAAATATAAATTTAAGGGATTGAGAATGTAAGAATGAAAGTATTTTCTTCAATTCGAGTACGAAAACTGATATTTTTCAAGGCTGGTAGGTTCTTATAGCTAGGCACAAGAAACGTTTTACGAGAAAATTACTGTAATGTTATCTTCTTTTGTCGAAACTGGTGGTATATAGTATATTATATTGAAAGATGTCGACAATATTGATTGAATCATTTTTGTTAAGTACATATAAGTCACGATATAATCTTCTTTTTCTTCCACGTCCTCGTCTTATTTACTCTGATTTTATCCACCATATAAATTAATAATGTAATATAAGTTTCATAAGTAAAATTGGCTATTTCGTCGACGATTTACTATGCACATTTGAGTTGAGCTCAAATGTAGAAATTTTATTTTAGATCATATTATTGCTTATAAAAAAAAATTGTATAACTATATATATACGTTCCAACACAAGGTATATTATATGCTAGTTTTATGTGCCCAATTTCAACAAACGTATTTTAAATCTTACTTGGGCCGGTTTTATTGTACACATTTTATATAGTTAAACGAAAATAATGTAACATAATAACATTTTCTGTCACAAAAAAAAAAAATAAATAAAAGAAACCTCAAGAACACCGTGCAAACATTTTTCCACGCAGCAGAAAAATAAATATAATACACCTAAACTCTAAACCAAACAATCGCGGTTCTTATGTAACTCTTCAAATTAAAATATTATTTTTTATTCGTCAGCTTTATAAAGGCGTGCTATATTATAATCATATTGTTTTTGTACGATGATGGAGTCAGATTGTTATCAATAGATTCGTATACAATAGGAAACGATAATCATCGAATAATTATTGTCTTCAATTCCGTTGGGTGTACACATAAGCTACTTTTTCGGTATAATGTTATAATGTTATTTTTGAATTCCCCCGCGGTTACGAGATCGGTGTGGCTTGTGCCCCGAGCGATGTCTCGTCTGATAAGGAATACTACGTCATATTATTGCGTTTGACACACCACACACGTTCGTTTCGTCGACATCGTAAACGTCGTTTTTCTCTCAAAAACGTATTTTGTCTACGATAAACGTGGACGGAAAACAGTCAATTCGCCTCGCACGCAGCCATTATGCATTTTATTATTACCACATTCTGTGTATCGATACGATAGCGGGGAACACAGCATCACGTCGTCTGTGCTCCGCAATAATAATTATATTGCTTTTGTCCGAGCGTGTCCCGTATTTCTACCACGCTCGAGCATTGTGTGCGCAGCGCGGCGTTTGTCTCAAATTGTATTTATCACTGTTGTCGGAATAATAAAACAAACAATTTTAAAATCTACAGTCTTGTTCTTGACTATGGCGGTTGCAGCGGTGCGGGCGGAGGCTGCACGGAGCTCCGGGTCTGCGGGGACCGCGCCACCGCACCCCTGTTTGCGATAAAGGAGTGTTGACGGGGTAAGGAATAGACGCGTAAAGGATGAAAGAAGGAAGAAAAAATATGTGTATGTATATACAAGAACAATGCGCCGCGGTTGTCGAGTCTGGAACCCCTTACAGTGCCTGTGTGCCGATCAGTGACAACGAGCCTTGAATACGTAATCCTTATAATATACGAATGCGTCCGTCAACCACGCGAGTCTATTATAAACACATCAATCGTACATTGTATTCAAATGCGACAATTTTTTTTTTTGTATTATTATTATTTTTTGTATTATTCTCTTGTCCTACGCGCGCGCTGCTCGCTTATTCCACGTGTTTTCGTGTAAAAATAATCGAAAAAATAAAACACTTAACCGCGTAGTCTGCTGGCTGCCGGATGTCCACAGAAAGATGTTTTTCATAATGCACTCGTCGTCACCACCGACATAATATTATAATAATAATAAATTGTGATACACACACACACACACATGCACACCCCGACAACCGTCACCGCGGTTGATGAAGACATAAATATTATCAATTGTTTAAAGGGTTGTTGCTTATGTGTAGTGTAAAAATGACTTTGTCATTGTGACGGAGTATGAATAAAATAAAAAACCAAGATGACACGTGATAAATGTAATCGTTTTCCCGAAACTCGATTATAAAACGTTTTTATTTAAATATTCATCATTGTACCCCGAGACACAATGCAACTATTTTAATTTTATTATTATTTAAGTGTTATATAATATGTCTAAACAAAATTCTAAGAAACAAAAAGTCAATTTTCATAATATTATTTTTTATATAAGTCTCAGCTAATAATACTTTCTCAATATTACAACAAAATAACTAAAATCAATTATTTTTTGTTGAAATATTCGTTTTTGTCAAAATATTCACTTAAAATATGTATAATATGACAATTTTGCATTTATAATGTATTTTTGATATTTTTAATTACTGTAAAAACAACTTATGAGGAACCTTGTATTAAGTATTCAAACAGTTTTACTCATAAACAAAAATTGTATTGTACGTATACGGGTTTTTTCTTAATTTGTTTTTACTACTGTTACCTAGGTATTATTTATTTTTGAGAAGTTACTCGTGATCACTCAAAGTACCGACCGGATCTGATTCACTATAGCAAAAACCCTCGTCAGAATTGAAGATCGAAGCATATTTACTGCTCCAAAAGGTGGTGACAGGCACAAAAAAACACATAATTGTAAAATCAATACATTCATTGCGCTCCGCTTAGAATCTAAAATATCTCGTACCTTTCTGTCATTAGAGTTTTCATGGTAGGTAGTCATATTTTATTTATGGATTACGTGTTATCCGTCGGAATAAAAAAAATATTAATGTATACTTATGGGTTATGCAGGTATAGGTGTATATACATTTTACATTTAGTAAACTATACTTTTCTCACGATATTTTTTTCCCTCTTTTAGCATATAGGTATGCATGTTAAAATATTACAACACCGATAAATTGGTTTTAATCATGCCACTCAAACTTATAATGTAAATTTCTTGTTATAAAACGAATTATAAGTGTATAGTCGTATTATTTTTTTTTTTGGCCCGAGGACCATGTAACAAGTATATTATACTTATTTATACATATCTATATGCATACCGTCCACGGTATTACATTCAATTGGGAGTTTGCTAACACGTTTTATTTGTATCGATACATGTTTTATTAACATTCGCAAATATCCCGACGATTTGTATACATTATTTTGTGATTCGTAATTATTTTATTACTACAGACAAGACACACAATATATTATTATTGACTGTACACATATATGGCTATGAAATGTATGTAAATCGTGTCTGCGTCGTACAAAACGAATTTGTTGTCAGACGATGTGTGGTATCGTCGATGAAACGTAATATTGATGGTTGTACTTTGAGATAGTATTATACGTCCTCGACGTTGAACTTGAGATGCGGTCTAATACGCAGTCGTTTAGGTTATGTTTCGGGTAGCTGATCCATAGTCACTGGCAAATTGACGGGATGACTGATTAATGATTCGTTTATGAGTACTAAACGCCTCGACGTCCACCGGGCCACGACTTATTTGATTGATGACGAGGAAAAAAAAATAATTAACCAATGCGTACATGGGATAGCATCAATATATTATTATTATTATTATCATTATATGGGAGCACGTCTACAAATTGAAATACAAAACAAGTACATCACCATAAACGCGTCGTGGCCAATAAGTATGTAACAATATGATTTCCGGTCTTCGTAAAGCAAGAAAAAAGTATTACGTCGGTTGCTTCAGCATATTATTATTACATTTTAGAATTCGGTTATTAATGTTACTCAATAATTGAACTGCATTGCGTGCGGCGTATAGAAGTGTAGAACTGCAGACTGTCTGGCACGATCTCGAATGATATTAGTGAGAACCCGTAGTCCAAACCTAATTGATTTCAAACCGATTTGCGTATAATATTACTGGAACCAATAATAATTGACGTTTTTCAACTGTGAGAGTCGAATGAAATAATATTATGGTAGGTATTTTCTTCGAACCGTCGTAATGGAAAATAATGAAAAAATCGTTTAAACAATAATCTGATGAAAATATCTTTATTAAATTAAAAAAAAAAAAAACATTTCCATTGTTAAATGTATTTTTTGATTATCTTTTAAAAATTACTCATAAAACGAGTAAGATAATATATTATAATAATATATTAACATCGCATTAAGTTTGTCGACGTGTTCTGCGATAGTCAATAAATCAGTATACATATATTCAAAGTAGGTATAATAATATAATATTAAATATTAATTGGTCATATGTTACACGTTTCAATGGTTATTTGGTGAATTTCTAATACGAAACAATAATATTATTCAGTATTTACGTTTGATGAATTGCTAATGTTATTGTGTTTTGTTTTTTTGTTTTTTAAGACACACTCACTCGTCAGTGAGTCGTCACACCCTTTATTCCACGTATATTATTCAAAATATCTGATTGTATAGGTACACGTTTTTGAATCGATCTCAATCACACTTATTCTGTTCGCTTAAATCTATTCGAAACGTTTAATTTATACCTTACCACCGAAACGAAAGACTGCTAACTATTAAGACAAGCACCAAATGAGACGATAGCGAGTTAACCGATACCTTCTTTCAGTTCATATATATATGTATATATTTATATATGTATGTGTGTGTTATACAATTAATAACAAACTCACCAGTGAATTTTTTTTTTTTCATAAAAATGAATAATGTACACATATATTTTATAGCGCGTTAAGAACGAACACGTTCGCTCCGGGGGCCGCTGACACCAACGACCGGTTAAACGCACAGGAGCAGCTATTAATAATGATAATAATAGTCACAAAAAACAAAAATAATATATTTTCGGACACCTAAATGACACTCTCGCATCGTCATCATAAATCACTAGTTTATAATAACATATTATTAATAATATTATATATGAATTATATATTATAATGATAATATTATTATACGCCGCAGCTACAATTGATTTCGGCAGATAGTGATATCGTCATCGTACGTATATTTGGATTTAAAACGCCAAAAATAATAATATTGTAAACGACAATCGTTATCTGAGGAAACGAGTCAACTGATCACATAAAAAAGCTTAGGGAGCCCTGAGGTTTTTTTTTATCATATTTCTCTATTATCGAAGAGCTCCCGTTATTGGTCGCCCGGGATTTCGTGCTAAAAGGCAGGAATCGACCGTTCGCGATTTTATGGTCCATTAAACAAGGCCCAGGATGAGTCTATATATATGTTGTTGATATTACATAACGCGTTCGTATACATGTTTTTCATTTTTTTTTACGATCGTTATTACACAAGCAAAGTGCTCGGGTCTTACGACGTATTAATCGTTTTTATTCCATGCGCCGCCGCTGTGTGTGACTAGCTATATATTCCTTCGAAACATTTTCATACTCACAAGCATTTTTTACCGAGTCATTTATTCGAGAGCGTTTTGCGGTCTGTTCTTTTCATGCACGTACACAAAGGCGACGGTATTTTTTCTCTAGTTTTCTTTTTTTTATTATTATTATTTAAGAAAATTTACTTCGGCAGTTCGTGCGAGAACAAGCGCCACTACCATATCCACATCAACGCCAATATAGTGAAGGTGAAATGTTTATACATATATAGTAGGTATCTACCTATATATGTATTATGTATACATACATTATACATAGTTGGTAATGCATCGTATTGTACCATCTCAAAGGAACTCTATTCCGGTCGAAAATGCGCAACCTATAACTACTGAACTGCATAGCTATACCTAAAAATATATATTATATAATGAGCTAGTATTACGTACAAAAAACTGAAATACATTTTTCGAATAATAAAATTAATGATTTCATAATTCATGCGCAAAGGTCGTTGCACGCGCGTTTTGGAATATTATTATATTGTGGCTTTGTAACGTGATCAACGCGTAGGTTTATATATATATACATATTATTGTATACTGCGAGTTGGTCGTATTGTATAACCGTTTAATTTAAATGACAATTTAGACGATTTCAATTACAACCGTATTGTGATATGCTTCGTAGTTATAAGTTTAAAATTTGAAATACTATAAATAATACGGTATGTATACTATATAACTGTAGGCGATACAATATTGTCTTGAAACTTTTTAACACGCATTTCAATGTTGATCAAATTCATGTATACATTTGTGTTTTTGTGATAAAAACAAGTTGTCTTGATAAAATCATTACCGACTTTATTTTCTTAGTAAAGAAAACCGTCGGAAAGTTTGTCTTGAGTGAGATAGAGTTGCGTTTTCAGTAGAACTACACACGCACGCACGGACGCACGCAACAACATAATACATATATATATATATATACGTAATACATATTTACACTATACATGTCCCATATATATATACGTAAATAAAATAGTTACTATTTGAAACACATGTCAGAGACACACGAATATTTTGAGAAGGTATATCTATAATAGTTGTGTGTGTGTGTGTTTTTTTTAATTGAATTCCATTCAAATTTATTTAAAAATAATTGAATGAAGTTTATTTAAATTCGAACAATAATACGTACGATATAACAGTGTTCTTGATTTGTTACCTATTCTTTTGAAAATTTATGTTAATTCGACGAAATGAATTTCAATTGGCAATTGTGTTTTTATTTACATTTTCAATGATCCACTATAGCGGAGACAGGCATAACAATATATGTCGTATATACACGTAAGTTCGCTTTTGTCGGACACCTTTGAATATTCGCATATAAATCGTTGCGTTCGTATTATTCAAAAGGCTAAAAATAAATAAATAACCAGTTTTTTTTTTTTTTTTGAAGATGTTAAAATATAAAATATTGTCCGAACCAGGCGATATTATATTACTGTATTTTTTTTTTTTTTTTTTGTAAGTGGTCTATTACTATGTGCGCCATCGCCGTCGTCGAATCCAGCAGACAACCGCCTACGCTGTGCCGGCCGTTTCGTCGTCGTCGTCGTTGTGTTTGGAATATTACCGCGCGTTTATCTCGCGTGATACTTCTTTTAGTTATGCTGCACTGTTGTACGCATATAATATAATATATACCGTCTGACAAGAACATTATCGTAGATCGCATTCGTACTACCAATTTTTAGTTGCTCTTATATACAGCAATTTTATATTATAAATGTATTATATATATTATATTACATTTATAATATATATACACACATTACACACACTCTTTGTGTACGGCGGCAGCGGCGAAGGCAGTGGCTGTCCGGCCCACTAGCCTGCCGGTTGTCTCATTTATTTGATGTATTGCCATCAGACGAAACCGCTCCTAAACGCTCTTAACAGCTCATTAGCAGAGACCGTGCTGGAACAGCATCAGCACCGGCCTATTTGACCACCGTGTTATTATTATTATTATTATTATTGTTATTACTATTTCATTATTTAAAAAGCCACACGGATGCCTCTAGCCGTTCCTCCTCTCCTCACCTACAATCATCATAACCGTATACCTATAGATCTACCCGGGGCCAT
Source organism: Schizaphis graminum (assembly GCA_020882235.1). Classification (NCBI taxonomy): domain Eukaryota; kingdom Metazoa; phylum Arthropoda; class Insecta; order Hemiptera; family Aphididae; genus Schizaphis; species Schizaphis graminum. The sequence continues at coordinate 35,354,992 of CM037031.1, read as the reverse complement.
TGTGAGAGGAGATGAAAAATAAAAATTACTATTAAATCGGACGAGGAAAACGTGAGTGACGCGACAACGAAACTCCGGCACATAATATAGAGCTGAGCGAGTGATTTTTATTCTTAATATTTATTATTATTATTATTTTTTTTTTTTTGTTGGGCCTAACTCTGGTACATGAATATTCCTATTGTGGGCGACGAATATCATGGAGTTGTCTCTGCCACCGCAAATGAATGCCACAAAAAAAAAAAATCACCTCCTCCTAATGGTCGTGTCATTTGTAAAATAATATTCACATTCCTTAAATTCGTGTAACTCGTTACTATTATTCAGCTTTTGTCAATAGGATTTGTTTGATTACTGTCTACGTAATGTACGGGTTGTTACTTGTTAGACGAAACATCATGCCCACGTGTGTAAGTTCATTGCTCGCCGGTCACACTATATTTTTATTGATAAGATCATTATTATATATGTCACAATATTGGCTACAATATAACTACTGAGGACTGAGGTCAAACATTATGCATTTATCATAGCGATAATTAGACATGTTTGAGATAAATTCGTTGCTAATAAAGCATTTTTGTCTTAGCTATTATCTGTCTTATAATTTATTATACTGTATTTCTAATTTTACGCAGTTATTATAATTATTATATTCATTAATAATATTATTATATTTTACACTGAACTAGTTTTTGTTGAACTATGATAGTTATCCGAAATAATTAATGTAATCGATACATTTAAAATTTGCATTAACTTTTATTACGTCTTTAGATGAAAATTATTAAATTTTTATTTTTTAATCAGTTCAGTACTATATTCTAAAAGAACATTTATGTATTCCATTGTTGTTTTTTTCGTTTTTTCTCCTAGCAATCTATGCTATTCTAATTTTATTGGTTTATAACATTTGGTAAAAAAAAGTTCAGATAAAAAGTCTGAAGCATACGAAACTAAAGTAAGAAAATAGTCTGGTATTTTAAATACTTTTTAAAAATATAAATAAAAACAATCAAGTATAAATTAACTATATTATATTATAATTAAAAAAGGGAAAGTATATTATAATTGCTTTATTGTAGGCGTCGAGTGTACCTCAAGATTGAGTAGATCACTGCAATGAATGTGTTAAATTTTAATTTAATGATAAAGCATTGTACCTATACAATAAAATTTGTTTCTGAGTGAAAATGATCTATTTTTTTAAAGTACTAGGAAATTGCTCCTTTTTATCTCTATCAAAGTATATAAACTAGATCCATATCCTACTAGAAACCTCCCTAGAAGTTGTTGATTAGATCATTTTTTTCTATCATTGAAAAAATATTGAAACGAACAAAAAAACACATTGCACCTGTTATTTATTTCTCTGTTCTGCAGAATATAAAATACAAAAGTTATTATTATTATTTATTTCTAATCTTGTGATCAATTTTTATTTTTTTTTAAATACTTCAATTGTGATTTAATTATTGGCTATTATTTAGCTTATAAGTATTTGCTATATTTTTGCTTATTCACTCATGTTATAAACAGATAACCTTGTTCCATCTGCTGTTACTTCATATCTTTTTTTTCTGGGCGAATGTATAGTTTAATAAGTGTGGCCAACTCAATATTTGAATGTATTTGATTCATATTCCTGTTTTTATGTAAGCTATTTGTGTGATAATCACCATCAATATTGATATTTTGTGAACGATTTTCATTACATATATTATATAGATTGTACTATATGGAGGAAAAGTGAACTATTATTACTAATTTACTTTTATTATTATTTATCATAAGTTACTTTCAAAATAAGTATTAAGTTAATTTCTCAAGGTAAATTATCTATTATCTTATTAAAATTTTGATTTATATTAATTGTGCTACAAATTGTTTAACACATCAGTATTGTACCTTATTTTATTTTTAAAATTAATTTGAGCAAATGTTTTTCCTTTTAAATAAGGTAGGTATAGAACTTTTGGTAATCTACTGCAACAGCTAGATAACATCGTTTTATTTTCAACGTTAATAATTTCTTTTGCTTTCTACTCTTACTAGACTATTCATGGGTATAAAAGTTGGCGTCTTGTTTTTATAAACATTCAATAGAAATAATCATAAAATATAAATTTTAATATTCTTTAATTGTATATGAAAAATTATTACACGAACAAATAATTACACATCGGTATTATATAGTAATAATAAATTAATAAACAATAGTTATCGCAACTTTTTTTAAAATACAGCAATAAAAATGCATACAATTTTCAACTGGAACTGACGTACAACGTTCACCATGTTATTGATTCAGGCACGTGTATGTTGTATAATAATATACTACTATTTATATACATAAATGTAATGCTATATAGATAATACGGTCTTGAAAAAAAAAAATTCTTATTTTAACGTTTATAACCAGTGAACACAAAACTATAACACAACTACAGCGAGACGATCTCATTAGAACAAAAATCGGTTTGCGGTAATCACAATAATAATATGTAACACTATATAGTTTTGCTTTTGCATATTATAACACGCTGCGGTCGGCATTGATCCTGAACTGCGTGCACGCCACGGAGGAGTTAGTTAGACAATATCATAATGTCAGTTCTTCAGTAGGTATACTATAATAATAATATACTCTGCGACGGACGGAACCGGTATGGTTCACTGCGGTATTCGGTTGTACATCACGAGTATATACCTCATCTAGACGACCTACCTATAATACGTATAATGCGCGTAACGAGTATTGTTACTTTTTTAAAAACCCGATACACCTCCCGCGGAAAACTATACAGCAGCGAATGACGATAATATTGTTATTATTTATTATAGTATGACCGCAACTGAGAAGAAGACGACGACGACGACGACGACGACGATTCCGTTGGAATGTTTACTATTCGCATTATAATGCGCTGGTTATTTTATTTATCATTAAAATGCGCGTACGCAATAATAATAATAATAATAATATAATATTATGTATAATATTATATTATGTGCAGTGTGCAGTGTGACGGAGACGGCGAGTAAACCGATGGTCGGACGGTTTATAAAAAAAAAACATAAGAAAAACGAGCAAAACGCATTCGTTAATCCTATGCAAACATATATTATATTATTATATAATGATAATAATAATAATAATAATATGCGTACGCCGTCTTGCTCGTGGTGCACCACCCTAACTATGCCGGCGGAACTGTTTGACATGCATGCAATTCAGTAGCAGTCGGGCTGCTATTATATCATTATTTTCATATTATAATAATATTGTACATTGATCGGATCGAGCACCGCCAAAGTATATTACGTATTATACTTCGTATATGCAATAATAATAACGCAGACGTCGCACGAATCGAGATATGAGTCATAGTAATTATACTATTTTACGGTGTGCAGTATAATATTTTTTATTATTATTATGATTATGATATTGTGTTAAGTCGTTATAATAATATATATATAATATAATATATATTTTTAACTGCCTTCTAAACCGAGCAATTTAATAGTTTCGTGATTAGCTTGTGCAAATAAATACGAAAAAAAAATAATAACGGTCAACGCGTTACATTTATGCCGTGTGCGTGTTCGACCGTAACACAGAGCTTTACTGTAAAGTTGTTGTATATTTACAGTTAATTAAAAGTAATTGTTATTCGACCGGCTTTTTCTGTATTAACCTTTGAGAACGGTTTTATGTCCGAGTAAATTTCCTAAATGTTCAACCGATATAATAATGTAAAATGTACACAATATACGCGCCGTCCGCGTTTAAAAATATAATAATATAACATATTATATCGCTGTCGTTCAAATTCCGGCGGCAATAATAATAATAATAGTAATAATCGCGATCGTGTTAAAATCACGTTGTTCGACCAAAATATTCGTGTATCCATAATGCACGTATATTATGTTGGTGGTTATAGCGTATAGATTTATTATTATAGGTATACAATTTACAACTTACCTTTTTCGACGAACTGGTGATAATAGAACTTTGCCTACCGCTTCTTATCGGGCTCTGCCCGCGTAGTAGTGGTAGTAGTAGTAGTAGTAGTTTACAATCGGCTTTCGTTATATTATTATACACGACTCCGTCGCGGTCGGATGGACGAGGGTCTCGAGCATAATGTATATAGTGAACGGACGGGAGGTGCTGGGACACCGAGAGCGTGAGTAGGCCCGGGGACAAGTGAGGAAACACGAGGTTTTTGGGCGGCGATAGTGGCGGCGCGGATGAGGTGAGGTTCAAAGCGCATTTCCTGGCCCCACCGGGTCCGACCGTGTATATACTGTATATCTATTATATATACACCTATATATAATAAATAAGAAGGGACGGGCGTTAACACCGGGCGAATCGTCCCGAACAAAAGCCGGCAGACAAAGTTCACGTGCTACCCCGTCCACCGCCTTCGGCCCGGGATACTTCCTACCGTAATAATTATTATTATCGAGTTTAGGGAGACTATTATGTTGTATAGGTATATAATATATCGTAGATACCTCTGCTGCCACCTGCAAAACACCGTCGTATCGCCGGTTGCTTCTGAAAATAGATTTCTTAAACGAAATACGCCAATATTGTATATACTATATATACTATAGGTATACGCGGAATTATAAAAATAGTTCTGTACCTAAAAATTTTTTTTTACTAAAATATAATAAATCTTAAGTCATAGCGTTTGAAATAATAATAATATTGTAAATTTTCATCTATTATTATGACGTATAGACTATCAAGACATATATTTTATGTCCTGCAATTCAATGCGACCTATACATCATATATTATGATAAATGACGTTAAAAAAGATTTTATTATTTCAATCGTAAGTATACATAATATTTTTATTAAATTGTACAAATTAAATTTTAATAGAGGTCTTTAACCCCGCGCAATGAATCTCGTAACTATTATCACGTTTTATTAACTCGTTTTAATAATAATAATAATAAAAAAAAAATAAGCAAGGGAACATAGTTACACATTTCATTTATGCCGAATCGTTTCAACGTATACATCGCGTATACACAACGCATTTACTCGTTAACCAACTAATTTAAAGTTTATAGTTTTATTATACCATCTATTTATATTTAAATTACTAAACGTACATTATAGCTATTAGTATTAGTATTAATTTTCGTTCTCGGTTCCTTGCAGCTGCTCGTGCACATATTATTATTATACAAGCTTTGCGTGCAGGAATAACTGTAATATATTGCCCAAATAAACTTTGAAGATGTGCACATTATATTATGCATTTGGATATGCCATTTAAGGTATTAATCGTACACTCTACCAACCGTGACCCGAACTGAAGTGTATGTACAGGTGTAATAAAAAATGAAAATTTTCAAAAAAAAAATGACCAAAGTTTTAAAACAATTTACTATTATAATACCCCGAGGAGTATACATATATATAATATGCGTGTGTAATAAAGTCATTAAATCTAATTATAGATAAAAAATCTAATTAAGAATGTTTGTAGTTTTTATATAATATAATAATATATTATTATGTCGACTATATACGCGCATAGTCAAACTTTTCGGAAGACAGAGCAGACGCTATATGATATATATACATTGTGTTGTATCGCTATAATATATAAATTCGATTAAAGACGAAGTTCGTGTTCTCGGAACCACCCGATTGGTTATTGTCTGAAAAAAAAATATTATGTTCCGACATCCTGGGCGATAAATACAATTAATTTACCACGCTACGCCACCGACGCAACAACAATGCTATTATAATGTATAGATATTGTGTTATATTACATTATTATTATACCTATCCACGTGATATTTGTTCAAGACGCATCCGACTACAATCGGCACGCCCATGTGTAATCGGCCCCGACCTATTCGCAGTGCGGTGGTATTCATCGCGATGGTTAATGGAAATTCTGTTCCTTCCCTTTCCTCTCGACGACACGACCGTGGTAGATAGGTACACTATCATCCACGTTCCCCGGGAATGCCAAACAACACGGTGCCTCCGCCACGCACCGTCTCCCGAGTCCGTCCGTGGCCCATCGTGAACCGCGACAGCGCCGGGTCACCGGGTCGACCGTATGTATGTGAGTGTGTGTGTGTGTGGAGATGGGCAGATATTGTTAATTGTCTGATATTAATTACAACCGTACACAAGCGTGTGCGCGCACGTCCTCATGATAAATAATGCATTCCGAGTATACCTATGTGCTATGGGTATAGCTGCGGTGCATATGGCTCGACAATAATTATTATTAGTCGAGGTGGACCTTCTCCCGACCGAATTGATTTAGTGGTTATGGGCGTAGTTCCATTTCACGACAACGCATAGTATACCAGCCCACCCCTCCCCAAGCTTTTTATCTTATTTTTCTTACTGTTATTTTAGTATTATTAAAAAAAGAAGAAGAAGAAATAAACACTCCTTCGAAACGATTATTATAATATTATTATAGGTACGTATAAGTACGCCGTTGTATAATTTTAAAATACACACAATCGGAAACGTTCTGAGCGTCACTAATCAACGAACAATAGCGAATGATAGTGAATGTCGCACGAGTCAGTTATTAGGGCGTCTGGCCGTCTGGGTGTGCTCACGAGCCCGTGGAATATTTTACCACTACAGCCTACCTATATGTATAATATAAAACGTCATCGAGGAAAAATGAAAATCCACCGCGACCTATATACCATATAGTGTAATAGTGTATATACATATCGCTATAAAGTCGCATACCGTCATTTTCAAATAACCTTTGGTTCCGTGTCGTTTAATCTCCTAATGGCTAATAGTGCATTTGTTGTTGGCGAAAATAAATAGGGCACAGTGAAACAAATCTGACTGAATTATTCAAAATTCTGCACATGAACTTTTGCAGGAGCGACAACAAGTTTTTATGAAATGAAAAGGAATAAAGAATAATATATGCGTACTTATAACATGTATATCTTAGAAATGACCTGAGTTTATTGTAAACATCATAAATAATAAATATAAATAATATGTAAACTAGAACGTATGAAATAAAATAAAAAGTATTCAGCATTAAGTATAAAGTTCTTAGTATAAGTACAGACGAGTACAATGTTTTGTACAACTTATGTTATAACTTTCAAATCGAGTTTTCATTCAAGGGCCTGAGAACATTTTTTTCTTCTAAAAGCTATCATATATTAGTTGTATAAGATATAACATTATTTTGTATGTTCGTTTTACAACATAATATAGTAGTATATATATAGTATTTAACAACATAAGATAATGTATAATTGAAAATACACGCCACACGCGCTGTATATATAAATCTATTTTGTGTAGGTATATGTTATAACTTATAAGTATGAATTAAGTTCTAATAATATGATAACAACGTTACCAGAGTACTGGGCCCGTCAGTTTCTATACGCCCCAAAATTATTATCATTCTAAAAGCGTGGGTACTGGATGGGTTAGGTGCGAGCGCAGGTACGTGGGTACGCAGGGTAAGGCCTGACAACTCTAAGCCCAACAATAACGCGACATGAATATTAAAAATACCCAACACCTAATGTATTTGAATCGGATATGCAACATCATATATTCAGATTAAATAATATTATATCTGTAGTTCGCTCGGCCTGACGGAGCTCAAATACTCGGTAATTTAAGGATATTAACGTGGATCGTTCTTTGTATTCGGAAATTCTTGCGCCACAACCTCCCCGACCGCGGTAATATTTACATACATCGGAACACGTATATAATTATAACGCAGTGTACGCACACATAACCAGCCATCGCGGATACCGTGACTACCAAGTTTTTGTTTTTGATTTTCTCCGGGAGAATTCTAACCGAACAGTTGAAAGTATTCGGCAAAGTTTTGAATAATATAAATAAATAATATAGCTGGCGAATCCTGTAATATATAGAGTGTACCCCGGAGAATTTTACCGAAGAATTTAAATGATAAATTGTTAAATCTACCATATTATTTCTTTATTGATAATTCAACTTTATAATATTAAATATTTCATTTACCATTACAAGTTTCTATCTATACTACCCTATAGGCAAAGTATATAGTAGTATTTTTAGACTATGATATTTGCCATAACTTTTTAGGGCTTCGTAAAATGAGTTAACCTGCGCCGCAGTAACATATAATATCAGTACCTACCTATATAGCCATAATACACTAAAATATATAAAGCAATCGTATAATGGTAAACGGTATGATTACACGAACATTTCATCATGCCAAAAAATGAAGAGTAAAAAAAAGAAACCACATCATCATCATCATAATAAATCGTGAGTCCTAAATCTTCCCCTCTCTTTATCCGCTCGTATAGTCGTTACATCGTTATTGATACTCGTATACGTGGTAGTCATAAAAATATAATATAAATTACGATGTCTTAAAAAGGTCGAATAAAAACCGTTCTCAAAGCAATGACAGTCGATATTATGCGGACTTGAGTAATTCGCGCGATATTACTATAAGCACATGTGGGGGAGATTTGATTGTCACAGATGAATTTCCTACAGTCGTCCTCGTGCATATATACATATTATATCTAATATAATATGTCGCAGGCTGATTCACCGCGCCGGAAACGCGCGGCAGAGGGTCCGGATTACTTCTGTGAAGCACCTACGCGCCGCCGCCGCCACGGCAGTTCCCCCGTTATTCTCGTTGCGTTTGCGCTCGAATTATATTATTATTTGGACCGTGCTGTAACTTCGTGCCGCCGCCGTCTGATTTATGCCTAATAATACGGACTTGGTGAAACGCGTTTCCAATGTCGCCAAATGTTCCGGAGCCGCAGTCGACGCCTTTTTATAATGGCACTGTGTTGTGCATTACTATTATTTTTATACAGTCGTATTATAACGAAATGTGCAAATGCGAAAACTAATAAAACTCGTATAACCCTCGCCCTCGTCCGACCCGTGGACCGTATACAGTCTCGCTCGACTCGCACTACACGCAACTATTGCAGCGTGCGATGACATTAGTCTTCGGTCGTAAACAAATCGCCAGAACCGTGGGGGGGAGGAGGATTTAAAACAGCCGACTACATCATACACCCAGCGTATATTATGGCGACCGCCACCGCGTGGATGAGAAGAGAAAGACGATTTTTGAGGGGGGGAGGGATAGCAGTAGCGTCTGCGATGGCTAATTAAAAGCGATTAATCAAAGCGACGAATAAGCCGTAAAATACCTATGACATTATAAAGCGATCGGACGTACAGGCATAATAATATAATTGTTATTTTTTTTTCTTTTAATCATTACATTATCGTAAAACCGACCCGTTAAAATGACGGAAGAATAAATTGTTTTATAATTATTATTATGCTTTGGTTTTACGTTTATGAATACCAATAAAATACTAATTAAAATATACAACGTACTATTTCATCGACGAGACTCTACGTATTACAGATTAATATACAGATTGCGTACCATACGCTATTTTGCCATCACGTTTGAATACTTCGCATCACTATATTATATTATTATATATTTCATATCTTATGACAAAGGTTTTGATATTGGTTTGTGTACGCGCAATATGGGTTTTTTAAAGTTTTATATCGTATGTGTTGTGTATATACATTATATATTATTATACATGATATCCGTTTAATAGTTTTGATTGCTGCTGTCGTGCGTATATACATATATTAATATAGGCAGGTACAACAGCCGCGGGCCGTCATAATAATAATAATAATAATATATAATATAATATGCGGTCGAGTGGAAACTTTTAACATGTGTAGTTTATGTCTGCATATCCTATTAATAGCTGTTATTGAAAATTATTATGATGGAACTTTTGACTAGAATCATTTAATTACAGTATTGTGATGACTTACCCGTAATTTGTCCATCAATAGTATTTTATAATAGTCGTATCGAGATGTTTATGAAAAACATGATACACGTCGCGGTACCGGGTGCAAGTATTATATAAAAATACCGGTACATTACATAAATATCGAGTTATTTTTATATCTATAAACAATAATATTATATTATAACCTCAAGAGTGTAGTGGTTAAAATACATATATATTTTTTTAAATCATAAAGACCAGTCGTATATATTTTTCGAGTGCGCGTGGATAGCGAATATAACGATTACCATATTAAATATACACACACACGCGCACCGAGCCAGCCGGCGTATTTAATACAATATTATAATCTAATTTTACGTTTTATTTGCCTCCTCCAAAATTTCGTTTTCAGAACAAATAACACTAATTTTACCGCACCGGGCTCCGAAAAATATTTACTGCTGCCGTTATTAAATATATACCTACGCGCGTTGTGGGCAATCATTACTATAAACACGTACCACGTAACTAATACGAAAACCGTAGTAGTAGGTCCGCGGAGGAGTTTATCCTGTCTTTAGACCTAATATACAGGTAGAAAGGGGTGTATAGTACAATAAGAAGATGAAAAAATAGAAACGGACGGAATAGCTGTTGCAGATGTGGCCCTCAGACTATCATTCGTGCCCGCCTATCGTTTTGGAGCACCGGTATCGATTACCTGGTAATTTTAAAGAGACCCGGCTGGCTACTATGTACTAGGTATATACTAACACAATTCAGAAGAAAAACGAAACAAACGCACGGTACACGCGTAAATAAGTATATAATATTCCTGCAGCGTATAATGGGTGTTAGCCGTGGGTCATTCCAGAACCGAATCCGCACGCCCACACACACACACACACACACACACTCACTACTCACATATACTACTACATATTATATAATTTATATATACATATATATGTATATGATTTTTTTTTATATATACTACGTATATTTTGTACGGGCATGTTGTCATTATCTCGGCGGCCAACGACGGTTTATTGAATACTTAAGTGGATTTAACCCGAATCCTGGCGTTATTATATACACGCGTATGTGTACCTATAATACACATATAATATTATATATTATATATATATATATATATTATAGTACCTATGTTATGTATATACTATGTGCTCAGTGTTTAGGTGCCGTCTGCCAGAACCGCCTTTAAGTCGTTATTATTATCATCTTTTTTTCGTCCTTTCATATTTTATTATGTTATATATATGTATAAACGTGTGGTATGTATATTATATTTTTTCTACGATCCCGCGGGGCCTTTAAAAACGTGTCGTTTTCATTCCATAATCATTTCGGTTGTTCTGTGAGCGTTCCCCGCAGTGCCGATAGTCCTCGCAGGCGATATGACGACGGCCACTTTATTATAAACGTAATTATTTGAATATGTACACGGAAGCTTAGATTCGACTGTTATTCGAGTTCTAAAATAAAATGTTTCGAACCTTCAGGCCGAGCGGTCGTATTTCACACGATTTATTTCATCAAAACGCATAGGGAATAAGAAAAGATTATTATTTATAATGTATAATATGTTTACTGCAGTCTTCACGTGTTTGTAATTTGTGGCTGTTTAAAATATGCTCATATTGTTTCAACAATCATTCGAGTTCGATAATAGTAGTAAATGTTTATCGGTTGAAAATTGGTATACACACCCATAATGTATATATACGATATAATTTTATTATACGTACAGCTGAACAGAATCTATGGTTGTCCATAAAAATTGACGAATATCTTACGACAATCTAATATTCGTGTCCGGATTAAAACGACTGCAATTAGTTGCGTGTGTTGGCCGTTACGTACCATAGTGTATACTAACACTCGAGTGTACACCGGCCGCGGGCTATAACATATTATTTAAAATCATACAGATACATCTGCAAAACGAATGATACAAGTGAACGTTTCACGTTCGTGGTTTAGTGCAACAGTCAAAGCGCAAGTCGCAAACAATATGCGATATATTATTACCGTTAAGAATATCCGTGATGCAGATAGATACGTTTTGATAAAGACAATAATCATATAATGTACTTATAGGACTATGCATAAATATTTTATTAACAAACGTATTTTAAATCAATAATTTATTTTTATCGGTTACAACTTACGATTTGTTTACGAATTACAATATTGTTATGATCAAATATATTGGGTACAATAATCTTCGGTACTACCTATACGCTGCAGTAATGACCATTATTGCTAGTATCTGTATGCATGATATATATATATATATAGGTATCTACCGAATTGTCAACTGTCAAGTGCTTACTTCATTATTCGCGTGTCATTTGTAACGACAATCATTCGATACATGTAGGTACTTGTCTATGTAAATGACATTATTTTTTTTATCCTGTATCCTAACAGTCGTCTGTTGGGACAAATTACAATATGCAGCGACGTCAACGCATTTTGTATATAAGAATGGAGACTTTGTGATGCCGCCATTAAAAATATCGTCGATTCATGGCCGTCCATTGTGTACGTATTATATACGCATTATACAAGTGAATAATATTGTAATCGCCTAAAGTATATATTTATAATAATAATAATATGCATACCATGCACATTGCGCCGTCTTCAACGGGGTCGGCCATCATGTGGCGGGCGACGGACTAATGAGTACTGTGGACCTGGTTCTGCCGGCTGGAGAACCGATTCGGAACCGACCGGATGTAAAATATTATCGTTACGTCAACGCTTTAGCAACGCCAACTCGACGTCCGGGGCCTCGTAAACGCTACATAATAATAAACGGACGATGATGATCCACGAATACTGCTGCAGTGCTAGGAGATTTGCATTATGCTGGCGCTTTCGCAGACATCATCTCATACCACAGGCTCATCGGCCCTAGATGCGTCGAGAGGTAATGATGGTAATCGCGTTTGGTTGTACACAAGATTCGGTGGGACACGGGCGTGCGCGTCGTCTCGCGGACAAAGTGAGAAAAATAAACAAACACACACATATAGACAGAAAGACAGAGAGATAGAGGTTGTAGAAATACTTGCCAATTATTGCGATCCGAGTATACAAAAAAGTAAAATAAGAAAATAAAAACGTGCGTTCGGTTAGCAGCGACGAACGAGCACGCAACAATGTCGTCGTACAATATTATTAAAACATACATAGGTAACCGTCGTTTGTTTGATTTTCTTCATTATTATTATTATTTATTTACCTTGCAGATAAAATATCACGCCACCGGTCGGTACCCTGTGCATATTGCTCATCACCGTCGGGTTAGGAGGTAGAAAATCAAATAGCAAGTGTTCATATTTTATCACCACCAGCGCCTACCTTTTTAATTAAATTAATTTTCATTCTGACGATTCTCCAAACTGCCCTCTAATGTATGCAAATTTCTAGTTAAACAATCGCACTTGCTGGCAAAAAGCGCCTACACACAACAAATGGCATACACGTATACATACTCGTGTATACGTTTATTTCTGTGTGCTGTTAAAACAAATATAACATTTACATAATAATATTATTATAAATTTACGTCAGCCGTTATAAAAATTCGAAAATTAAGCGCACAACGTTCTAAAGGCTTAACAACACGCTTGTTTTAATTTTTATAAAAACATAACGCATAATATACGTACACGTGTTAGCAATTTCCATATATACGCTACCTACTTGCAAATTCCAATATCCCTGTGCAGCACACATATACATATATTTATCTTTGATATTATAATATTTTCCAAACGAAAATCAACGGCATTACGTAGAATGGCACATCATTAAACTTTAAACTTTACTAGATCTCAATTTTATAATACTATTGTTTTCCTAGTAATGTGTTGCCTTAAATTTAAAATCATTAATTAAAATAAATTAATAAAAATACATCAAAATTTCATAATTAAAACATAATTATCTATAATAATAAAAATAAAAACACCTTTAATAATATATTCAAAATATTTACTTAGATAATTAAAAAATAACTGTAATTAATATATGTAGGTATTAGGTATAGGTATAATATATTATATACACTTACGTCTTTTAAACAATATATTTCTCTTTCACTATTTCAAAGACTAGTATTTATTTTTTTAAATGAAGTTACGGAAATGATAATTAGATATTTTATTATAAATTAATATTTTTACACAAACCATTATGGCATACGTATAATAATAGCGATATGGCGTTATAGGTACTATGCAAAACACTATTTTTTACACCAACGCATGTACTACAAGAGCATGTAAAATTCAAGTTTTATATGTATTTCACGTAATCAGAAAAAAAACAATACTCGACTGTAGCAACTCGTTTTTCTTCAAATATATTTTATAAGTTTTTATCGGAAGACGTATATACCTCTTATATCCACAGATGACAGATAAACAGATTCTTTGTAAATGCATTAAACCGTAAAGACGAGTATAACACGGCCGCACGTGGTTACAAATTAGATAAAAAAAAAAGAAAAAAGAAAAGAAGAATAACGATAAAAAGATGTTTATAAACTGTTTTGTCCGTCTATCCTATTGTTGGCGTTTGTATTATTTTCTCGATATGTTATTATAATATTATACGTTCGGCGTGCTGTGAAGACGGATAATAACGTAGGGACACTATGTAATTATTATACGTGTAGTACGTGTTCACAGTGATTAAAACAACTACGATTACACACACAATTATACCATTAAACATTGTACGAACCGAGTTTTTTTATCGAATTTTGTTATGTCTCGTAAAAATAGCGTTTTCTGTTTAAGTAAAAACGATTTTCTCGCGAACATTTCAGGACAAATACAGTAATAATAACGTTGTATATTTTGCACTCGGTCACGCATTTTTCCGACAACAGCAGTGTATATAATATTGTCACGTTGGATAAAATGTTTTCAAATGTTTGCGTTTAAAGCCGAATCCGCGAGGATACTATTGAATAAACATTGCGTATTGTCTAATTTTGCATTTTTGTGGTCAAATGTACATAATAGTATTATACCAAACTCTCCGGCAGCCGGTCGACTGTATTATTCTCCATTCTCTTTCTTTCTCTCTGTAGCTCACTCTCTCTCCTTCTCTCACACACAAACATGGTCTCGTAGTTTCCAACACACTCGCACTCATACTCGTTTTTATTTCGTAGTCGCTGCTGCAGGCATATATTACACTCAAACACAATTGCGGATCTATAATACAATAATAATAATAATAATATCCATACAGGTTTCGGCGGCTCCCTAATAATATCGGTTACAAACGATATGTTTTCATCTGAGTTGGCACAGCCATACATACGCGTGTACAATGTGCATAATATTCAAAAAAGGGAGAAAAAATGTTTTTTTTTTTCGATCCTCGACGAGGGTGCGTCGTTCTCCCATACGGCACATACATTTTGTACACACACACACACGCGCATAATATATATATATAATGTATGAAAACGGTATCGTCCTTGTGTACAAGTGATCGGTTGGCGGGTGGTGGGAAGGTTGCCCGGATAGGGGTATATATCGCAGCGATTACGGATTTGTCGTCACCCCCGGGGTACATGATGGATCGATGACATGCGGATGATGAGTGAGCTCACACACACGCGCGTTCCGACCTGCACAGAGGCTCTTTCCCGGTTGCACTTCGCCGGCCATCCGATGCTAATATCCCGACAAACATCCATCATCGGTTTTCCATTTAAGATTATATACCGTTTTTATTTTTTTCCTCCTCATCTCCTTTCCCGCGGGGTTTTTTCTTTTCTTCGAGATATTGCCTTCACGATGGGATACACACTGCAGGTCGAAGGATGATATTATTCGGACCAGCGGCGGAGAGGATATTTTTCTCGTGGCCCCGTCCGATTGAATTCAGTGACGCTGATGGTGGTGTGGTGGTCTTTTCTACGGGTCATTTATTTCATGACCCGTCCAACAATATTCGACCTCTCCTACCCGCATTCATTCTTACCGACCATGACGTGAGCCCGATTTTATTCCTGCCGTTCGACCTTACCGTTTTTCGCGGTCGTGGTGACAGTGGTGGGACTTCAGGCGGGGATGCAGGGAGGATTCTTCAAGAAATTCCGTCACATCCGTAAATAATACGCATAGGATCTACGTATAAAGATTGGAAATCTAATTTATCGATGGACCTGTCCTGCAGCATGCCATTACCAAGGCTATATTATTTACTGTGGATATATATATATATATAAATGCATGGGTTGAACATAAAAAAAAGTATTGCATTTCTGTACTATATATATTATGTCTATAAGTAAAATTATTTATTGTTTATTTTATACATTAATTCGTAACCGGTAACATAATAAAAATACGAGTATAATTAGAAATATTATTATACATTTATTATTAAAAATAAAAATATATCATTATAATTAGTAATCATTATTGTACCTATTTCTTTTGTCTTAATAACCAATCTTAATCACCTTGTTTGTTAATTGTTATTTTTAATCTAAACAATATTTTTAATTCCCATACGTAGAGTTTGAGTTTCATTTTATTTTATTTATAATAAGCTATATTTATACTTTAATTTTTAATCGAATATATTTTATATTGTCGGTTTAAGTAAAAACCATCGTGTTGCAACATAAGTATAAATAATAATGCGTTTTACAGCATAAATATTTGTTTGTTCTTTATAGTTTTATTATATGGTTCCAGTGAAATAATTATAATATATATTAAAATTATTGACGTTTAAATTTTTCACTGGGTTCTCACCTTGCTTAGCCTTAATAATTAATAAAAGTAAACGACAGAGCACAAAGAAAAACTAATATATACAATTTAAATAGTATACCTACGCCATGGTATTTCATTTAGTTAGATATCCTTTGAGCCCCGATGTTTGTCTGTAGTCAAACAGTTTCATTTTGTTTCTTTTTGTTTCGTATTTATTTTATTTTTTCAGTAGTCAGCGAAATTGCTCAAGTATCCGTTTTATTGTCATCCTGCAGTTTTACCCTTTAAGTGGTCTCCAGGTATCTGGCGAGTTTTGTTTTTTTCCGACGGACCGTCTAAATATCAAAGTGATCTCTTCTACCAGAGAGATTTCAAAGCTGAATTCAGACAAACCTTATAACCTACTGACTTGCATATAATGTATATGTATATATATACACATCTATATTAATAATATATATATGTATATTAATAATATTATTAGTTTTTACTATTACTGTTTACTTATTTATACAACATAAAACGTACTATATGCGGATTAGTATGGTATTAGAATGAAAAGTGGTAAACATAGTGGTAGTGACGGTATAATCAACTGTCTAACTCTTTCTTCTGTATCCAGAGTAGGTATATGTGCAAATTTTAATGAGACTGATATGAGCTTAGTTTGTAAAATAGTAATGAGCATTAGTAATAAGGCGGAAGGTATTAGATTCGTACATACAAAATAACGCGGTAGTGACGAATCCTAATGTACGACACAAACACGTCGGCATACACAACTCTCTTAACGATAATGGTCTGGAGTATTGTGAATCCCACACGCATGCAGAAACTTTTTTTTATTATTCAATTCTACCGTGAACGCGTAATAATAATAATATAAAAAGCGTATATGCGTCTGCCACACAATCTTTGTGACATACGACCTATTATTATGGTAAAGATGTCGGATAAAAATAAAATAAAAAATGTAAAGACGATAGCGGTCCATATGTCGAAGTGCAGAAAATATCGGATTCGCAAAACGCTCAGACGTATAGCGCGATTGCTCGCGCACTGCAGATGATATCATCGCGTGGCATCGCATTTTATATAACGCACACTGCAGACCGTTATTATAGGATAAAATATTGATGTCTCCATTATATTATCGGTCGTGTGTCGGACC
The DNA here is from genome assembly GCA_020882235.1 of Schizaphis graminum. Lineage (NCBI taxonomy): Eukaryota > Metazoa > Arthropoda > Insecta > Hemiptera > Aphididae > Schizaphis > Schizaphis graminum. The sequence goes on along the minus strand of CM037031.1, from coordinate 35,337,169 downwards.
CATTGTCCGGCGTCATGGATTAAAGGCCTTATACTTTTCTCTTTATTTATATATATATATATATATATATGTGTGTATAATAAAGAATACGTATAAAATATAATATATATATATATATTTATTGCTTTTTTTTTTTTTTACACAGATACGGTCTTCCTTTTTTTCACAGTATACGTGTTTCTACGTTACAACAGGAGGCGCATGACTGTGTCCTTTCTAGATCGGCCAAAGATATCCTTGTGTCCTCCTCCCCTTGACAGTTCAGGTAATAATAAACGCTCGTGGATCGCTATCGAAGACTAATCTGATCCTAAGGGTGTTTTTAGTCGCCAGAAAATGTACTCGAAACACACAATAATGCACGTCAGCAACATTTTCTACACTTCTTGAGCGACCGTAAAACCCTCAGTTTTCTCTAAAAACATTTTATTGAATTTAAGTACGAAATTGAAAAATCGATATTATTTGTGAATGATTATCGCGGAAATGTGACATGAGTAATGTTGGAATTTTGTCAGTATACTATTATTAGCGTATAGGTATAATAATATACTTAATCTATTCATAATATACACATTATAGGCGCCTATAAATTATAGATTTTTCAGTGTAGTATTTCAATTTCGTATATTTCAGAGGAAATTGAACACTAACTATTTATTTTACCAATAACAAAAATATGCACTTTAATGGATTAAAAATGAATAGTTAAAAGCTCGTTTGTGGAATATTATTTTAAAATACTCAATTACCGATATTGTGTTTTAATATACATTCGTTTGTTCATCTGTTTATTTTGCATTCTTTGTGGGCTATGGTAATGGATGTTTAGCCATTAAATTGTATTTTATTTATTATGATTTAATGCCGTCGTTCATGTTTATATTTTTATTGTAATTAAATTACTACTATTAATGTTTTCTTAGTCTCGTGGCTTTTTTCCGATTTAATATAAATACATTATACACATTTAAATCATTGTTAACATTATACGGATATCGTTAAATGACAATTGGATTAAAAAATATCCGAATCGGTTTTATATGGGTTTGTAAGTGTCCAACATTAATAATATATTTATTATAGTATATTATTATAATAATATATCGTCGAACAATAAAGCAATAATAATACATACTAATATATAATAAATTATACGAATCGAAACACCAAATGAATACTGAATAATAGCTTATATTAATATCATCTTATCGTATAGCAAACAATTATTATTAGTCAATATTAACAATTATGAGGAATGTCTATTTTCGTATTGTTCATCGGATACAAATGTTATAATAATAATATATTAGAACAATATTACAATAAGATCTGCTCGAAACGCGCAAAACGAATAATATAATAATAAGTTAACGTAATAAATGTATTTTTTCGTTTTTATATTAAGATGTAGGTATTTTATTTTTTAGCCGGGTACTTTTACAAACGTTTTCCAAATAATATTCGTCGATGTTTTTTACTTTTTTTTTGAATACCTCTAATGGCCGGAGGTCAAATGTTTTCCGTATACTTCTCCCCTCCCTCTACCACCGGACCAAAGTACATTTCCCAGACACGCACTTAGGATTTGATTTTTGATTTTTCCATCTTACCGCGGTTGAACATTGTCAGCATTGGCCATTGTCGCCACTGCCCCCTCCCCTCTCATCGCCACCCATACCGTACCGGACTACGCCGAAACAGGCCGCCCTGTCTGACCGTTTCACTTGTCTTCACCCTTCTGCTGTTCTGCTACAAAACGGGAGACGGTTTTTACGAGTGGCAACAAGAGAGGGACCCGCGCGCACTCTCGCCGCACCGCACCGTCATCGTATTATTATTATTATTATTATTATTATTACTAACGTTCTCACCGCCGAAACCAGTGCCGCCGCCGCCGTCGCTGCCGCCACCGCCGTTCGTCGTCCCGGCGCGTATCCACTATCCAGTCAGTTAGTTTGACGTCGCCCTGCCGTGCGCATCTTCCGACCGTTTTGTGGTGCCTACTCGTCGTCGCAGTTTTTGCGTTCGAAATCGTTTACGTTTCGTTTCGGGTTACGTGTTTTTTTTTCATTTGTTTTTCCCAAATAATATATTATAATATTTCCGAACAATCGTCGTTTATGTTTCATTCTTGTTAAAATATCGTACCGTGCCAATCGTGCTATGTTCACTATTACTATTGATCTAAACCACCGTGATTTATGAAAAGCATGATACTTGGATATCCACCGTATGGTAAGCAATCCGAGGCTTTTGGCTGTTATTTTTATTTAAAAAAAAAATAATTTTCGTCTCTCTTTTTATCGATTTTTAACGATGTTTTTTATAAATCCGTTTTATTGAACGGCGTGTGAATATTGTATTTTTGTCAGATCAAAATGCCTCATGTATACCTATACTTCGTCTGAGCGATAGGATTGAGCTTTGCAAGCTGAGAACAAGGGTCATTATTTATATGTTACCTTTTTTTTTTTGGTACATGACATCAATAAGAAAGAAACTCGGAGGAAAAAAATATCATGTTTTATAGATGTGCGAGATTTAAATCAATTTTGTATGTACAATATTATATATACATGATGCATACATGCATTTCTATCAACGATTGCCCAACGGGATGTAAAATCGAGTTATAGATAAAATCGATCTCTAGGGATTTAAATCCCTAGCTTCATTAAATCAGTAAGGGGAGAAAAGTCGTAAGTTGGAAAATCTAAGTAATATAATATTTCAATTGAAATTGCAATTTAAATATTTTATGTCATATTCCTAATCTCAATTTGAAGATATATATCATAATATCGTAAGTTTAGTAAAAAATAGCTATTTCAGACCATTTTAATTTATGATAATTATAAAAAATAGGAATTTATTTTGTTTGTTTAGACTTTGTCACATTATTTTAGTCATTATTGATTAGTTAGAAACAATACGTCGTGTGCTGTGCATATACATCTAAAACAATAAATAATAACAATAATATATTATAATAACTTAATAATCATCAAGTTTTTAGTTCAAGTTCCGTTGTTTGATGGGAAAAATATTCTAGTATATTGACATAAGCATAGGTAGTGTAAAAAAAATGAAATCAAAGAATAAATACTGAATGAATGTGTGTGTACTGTGTATGTGGAGTCGTGCGTTTCGAGGTATATAGACCTAAACGGGAAGAGCCATTAATTGACCGCATTGTATGGTTGACTGTAAATCATCTAACAATAAAAAACAAAATAAAAACCATTACGTTTAGAAGGATGAAAAAAACAACACATCGTAATATTATTATTTTCTAAATCAGAAGTTGAGGTACGATAATACTTATACAAACTAAAGCCATCGCCGACGATTACGATCGCCACACGTCTCAGTGCTAGAGTAGGATTTTACCGGAGATTGACGGCTCCGATCAAAGGATTTGTTATTTATTTTGGTTTATTTTTTTATGATCGAAATACCCTGTATGTAAAAAATAAAAAAGATATGTGTACAATAAGAAGAATGTGGTTTTCGGCAGGGTGCAGGCGGGGGAGTATTTAATAATAATTTCGACCTGACAATGGGTGCCCCGGAGCTTCGGATGATACTGATATTTTTGTATTCTTTTGTTTTACAGGTAAGTGTTCAGATTAACAAGCGCATTGTCTGTGCTATAATGTAATATACAAACACGTCGTAATACAATGGCTGAATGGCGACCGATAAGATGAGACGGCCGGCGACACTGGTCGACGACCGAGTGTCAGGCCGTCAAACATTGTTACGTCCGTCACCGCGGTAAAAGACGACAACGATGGTCACAGCTGATCGGACGACTCCCGGGCGAAAACTAATAGAAGACAATGGACCGTGTGCATAATAATAATGATGATAATAGTAATAGTAAAAATAATTATTATTATTATTGTCAGTATCATTGCTAACAGGGACGTGAGGGTACCGTGGGAAATTTGTGAGCGGACAATGACCGGCTGTCAATTAAAAAAAAAACAACGAAATTTCTCGCAAAGCACAGTAGTAGTGTTAGTAGGTAGTCGCAGGAATAGTAGTGTAGAATTAGTATAGAAGTAGTAGTAGTTGGATTTAAATTTCTGTGCAAGGTCGAATTCTATATTCAGAGATATTTGTAAAGCGCCGATGGCCAATCCGGTTTTGAACTTTGTGCTATACAACCATATGGTTTGTATTTAGACATCGTGAGATTTCGCTTAATGTGCGTTTCTCGCTAAATTGTACGGTTTATCGTAGGTAAGATTTAAAATATAAATATACACAATTTTATTGCTAAAATATTCTGTTTTATTTTTGAATAGTTTTATTTCATTCCAAACTAGTTCGTTGAAAATAGATAATAAAGTTACAACATTTCTTTTAAAATTATTGCAATTAGCAGCTAAACTTACTAATTATACATTTATAAAATATATTATATTAATTTGTACACATAATAATGATAAACATTACCAATAATAATATTAACAAATTAATAAATGTGCGACTATTATAACAAACGTGAAATCCCAATGGCCATGATGCCGTGGGTTATTCTAATAAAAATAAAAATAATATTAATTAAAGATTCGTTTGAAAACTTACCGGTACCTATTTTAGTACGGCTGCAAACGAATAGCATAATATTGCTTTATTCTTTTTGTATTGTAGGTATCAAAACATTCGAAACTAAAATTTTCATTTGTAGTAATTCAAGCGAAAAAATTACAATGATTTTCAATTATGTTGTGCATCCGAGAATGGTAATAGGTACCTATAGTCAAAGGACAATCGTTTAAAAAGTGATAACGGTTGATCGAATATCATTAGATTTTAAATCCGATTAGAAATGGCTATGGCAAATATGCTTTGAACGAGGGTTGTAATCCTACTCTAACTATTCTTACGCGACGAAGACTGAGCGTAAGCGTAAACCCAAAATATTTCTTAAAAAATCTGGGCAGGTAGGTGTTTGATCTTTTCTTCACAAACCTTAATAAATTGTAAATATCCATAGAATTTCTTGATGCCTACTACATTGTGTACAGTCAAATCCGACGAATCATAAAAGTATATCCATGTATGTAATATTGCTATTCGAACATATTATTATCATTTTGTGTCATTTTTATCATTTTGCATGTTATGGTTGAAATATGGACAAAATTAATTATGGAGGTAACACGGTCTCGTGGGATATACTAAATATCAAAACCAAGCGTATAATTCAATTAGTCAAATTTTGTATTTTATCAATTTATCAATAATGTTCGTATTATTTATAACGCAATTATACTTCATTCGGAATACGGTATACTCAATAAATATAATACTTAGCTAATAAACATTGCCGTCAAGTATTTCTCTCGAAGAATACTCGATATATATTTGTATAAATATAAAATATTGTAAAATTTGTGCAAATCTTCGGGTTACCCTTTTCATGTACGAGATTTTCTACAAAACGGTTGATTTTTATTAATATTATTCATATTATTACGACATTAACGATAACACAATAATAAAGAACGTTTCGTACAACAAACGAACACACTAACTATATAACATTGCAACTAAGATTTCTCTATTTTATATTTTTATCGCCGGTATTCAGTGGCATCATAATATTAATATTATGAGACCTACCTACATGCATGAAGAGATTAAAATACATGCTAAAATATCTTTTTCCTATAGCGCATAATATTTTTCGTTTTCATTTCTCTCGTCCGTGCAATATCTACTACAATACGAATACCATAGATATTTTTACGATCTCGACATTAAAAACAATACATAATATTTTCGCTACGTACGTGTCCGTTCTGTTCTACCACGATTTATGGTCGTTTACTATATAATAATATTGTAGTGTCGTATTCCGTTTTAAACACCCGCGGTCGCCTGCCAATCGTTTCAGTTCAATTGCCTCGGAATGCTGCTCATCCGCACATGCAGCTCGAGGGCAAACCGGCGTATCGTATAGGTTGATTTTTTCCGTATCGACCCCTTTCCGCAACCCCCGCCGCCTTGTTGTCCACCCTTCAAAAAGGGTTCACATCTGCATACGGATTTTTTTTTCGTTTCGTTTTGTTTTGGCAAATTATACCTTCGGGGAGGTAGGTGCGTATAATATGCACGATGGCGTATATGGTGTTTTTATTTTTATCTGTCCACGGTAATTACACGCTGTCTGCTCGAAACCAGACATCTAGATACGGTTGGCCGCGGAAACAAAGCTAATTCGTTAGGAATCCCTTCAGCGGCGCGTTGTGTATTAAAATTATTATTATTATTATTTATAGCACTAAATGTACGGGGGTAAACATTACCGGGATTAGTGAGTACGTGCGTGGAAAGAGAGGGGATATTATTACACTCTACTCCGGGAGAAACAGAGAGAAAAAACGACTTGTATTTAATGGCACTTAATGTCGTGCAGCTGTAGTTCCGATTAAACGAGAGAAATATATTCTTATACCACGACGTACGTGAACGTGTACTGTTATAATATGTATTATAGTTGATTGATTGATATTCGAAACGGTGACTACCGGTGTCCAACACATGGCTGTTTGTGTGTGTGTTTTTTTCGTCTCACCGGTGGTAAAAACAATAATGCCTGTTGTACTACGTCGTTATTGTATAATATTTTAAATCATCAAAGCCACCGATTTGTATCGAGATGATTGTGATCCAAGGTCGTCCAATATAGTGAATAACATTTCTCTTCGGCCGAAAACATGATATTTTAATTATTTTATTCATACAAATGGTTTTATTTGTATTAAACACAATGTAAGGAACAGAACATAATAATATTATAGTAGAAAGGTCGCGGCTTACTGATAATCAACAACGAAAGTATTATTTACAACAGACCTTAGACGGTAAACATTTAAATATTACGCGAGTTGTTTTAACACGCTACAAAAGTATTTCCTACACTTGGTTTCTGTAACTTTTCGTCGACAGCCAGTGTAATATATTATCCCAAACACGGTTGGCTTATTGTATGCTTAGGTCGTTTGGTTAATATTAATGTGTACAAGTTTTAAAAATTAATTTTGTTCTATAACTACGTAATCGTGTAAAATGACACAATAATATTAATAACTCATGTCAGATATATCTTTGTATAAATACCTGCAAAGTAATCTTTTTTGGATTTTTGTTTTATTTAATCCGCGTGATAATTTATTGTTTATTTCGTCGTATTTAATAATAATACTCCACGATTATATTCGTATTATAGTGTTCAAGTAAATATTTTTTTACACCGCGAAGTAACATTACTGAGGTTGAAAAACTCGTTAGTCGGTACCAAAACGTTTTGCTACGTATTCATTAGTGACAGAGGTTGTAAATGACTCATTTCACGTCACCCCTCCCTCACCCCCAACAATCCCTCGCGATCTTTAAAAGTACACGAAACCATCCACAAAATAATACGTTCCGCGTTTCAGATAAGTTCGCAGTATATATTATTTTAACAACATAATGAATAGTGTTACAGTCACAGAACGCGCACACAATATTATAAGAATGAATGAATTAAAATAAGTGTAGCGAATTAAACTTCAATCTAATATACCTAACCTAGACCGTAACCCGGTAACTTAACTATTATTGTGAGTAATGTGCTCTCGCGTTAATTTCTTGTCATTCAATGCTATTGCAATCAAAGTACAGAGACCGATAGAATTTTTCAAGAGTGTATTATATAATATAAATCAGGTTTATACAAAACGACCATATGGTCTCTTGGCTCGTACGGATTCTTCCGTCTATTAAATAAATTCTTTATCGTCGTATCTCGGACATCGATACATGCTAGTTTCGCATAGCATAGAGGTACATGATTTTTTTTTTATAATAATATAAAATATAGGTATAAACTACCCTTTTTTTCTTCTATAAGGTTAAACAAACAATGTAGATTTGAAAAAAAATATGTTTCATATTGTTACCTAAGGTATTATTAATTTTTCACCGTGTTTTTTTTTTTTTTTTGCTACTCGCGTATACGTTATTGTTATTCCAGTTTTGTAATTCGAGAATTATCTCAACGGGACGCCCGGGCCAATTCCCCTTTCGAATCTGCATTGTGTCCATTGTTGTTCCACATTCAGCAACATCAACAAAACAATATAACCGGCTCCATCTGTAAGCCTTTGCGCCGGCTAATAACATGAAATATTAAGGGACCGTGTATTATGCACGAGCGTTTGAGGAATTCGATTTGTATATGCTACACGGTTTCTCGGTGGCGGTTTTTTAAAGGCGTGCGCGTGATTGCGATTCATAATAATATTTTCGGTTTACTGTTAAACCGTGAAAAACGGAATAGCCAGCCACTTCAGACGCGGATCGGACGGTCGTCGGAGGAGAGGCGTGACCCATTGTATAGGACCTCACCATATTTATTTTATAGTGTACGACGCACACACGCTAGACGTTAGTTTCTTTGCACCGTGTTCGTACACAACAGCGAATTTATCGATTATTCGCGACCAGCGAGACGAATCGTAATGAGACACCTGGAAAATTAGCCATAAATACCGAGGCGGGTGCGTGAATGAGAATACCTTCTTCGGGCGGAGGCTATCTGGACGCGGTGGTCGCGGGACGAGCGTGTGCGGAGTCAGTTTCGAATGTATATTATGTTATTTTTCGCGGAGATGGGCCGTCCAGGTACCTACATAATATAATATAATAACTGCCTATTATCATAATAGGTGTCGTGTATGTATATACCGACCGGGTAATTAATTTTATTTTAAACTCTCGGCCATTGTTCGTGTGCACTTGACTCGCAGGTCGAGTTTTGAGAACCCTCGTTGGTACGTACAGCACATATACATAGGGGATAACGTGACGGCAACAGCTGTTCAAGATGTCGAGTGATCTTGCGCGGACAATGTGCGATTGTCGATGCGATTAAAAGCCGCCTCTTTAGAGGTTCTTATAGTCGTTTCGTCTCGTATTTTTTTTTCTGTTGATTTAGCTGCACACATATTTATCCGTTCGTGTGGAATATAATAATAATAATATCCTCCCGTCCCTTTCGTTTTTATCCGTGTGTTATTTTAACGCCTCCGCCTCCAACTACTGTCGTGTCGTACCGCTCACACAACCAATACGATATACATATAGTACGTACATATATATATATATTTATGTGTGGTGCGAATTGCTATCGATTCTGGGGCGGTTATATATAGTATATACATATACACCTAATATCCGTTCCGGTTTGACGGACCACAGCTGACAACGGATACTGGCAGCATCCGGTCGACGCGTGATAACAGTGCCGGAGTTTAAACGCCTACGCGTTATTACGATATATTATTATTATTATTATTAATATGTACTGCGCTGTTCTATAAACGGAATATCCATTTCAAAACTAAGGGTACGGCACCTGGCCCGCCGTATTGTCCCCCGTTTCTCTTTACACGTTTAATCCCAGTTTAAAGTAAAATCAAACGCGATGCAGACATTATATGCGTCTTGTAATACGCTAATAATATATTATATGTTGTACGCGCCGTATAGTATAACATCAGCTGCCTCGGTTATGTATACATCTCGTACGAATGTATCGGATTTCAGAGGGATGCCGACGTCTAAGGTTTTTTAGGTACTCATATATAATAATGTAATTGTAAAAAGTATGTATAGGTATACGTTTATCAGTATAATAAAATCTTTTTAGACAAATTGTTACGAACGCGACGTATTTTTTTAAGAAGACCGTATAGTAATATATATTGTATACGATTGGCATATTATTTGGATAGGAACATCTCGCGTTATATTCAGGGATGAACGGGGTTATACAATATATATTATACATACGCGCTGTATAGTATATTAATACCCCACACTATCGATGGAAGATAAAAACTTGGCAGTCGAAAACGGTCCCAGATAATATAACGTGCGACGTATCGACGCGGAAGTACGCGGCTGTATTCAAAATGCGTTTCTAGTGTACCTAACTCGCGTTGCAAAAATAATATAAGCTATCCCGGGAAAACGCTTTTTGTAACAAAATACACAATATATAGAGAAAGATCCTATTCTGTTATTTTCCCCTTTCCGAGCTGGCGTGAAAAATGTCCTAAGCAAAACTAATGGATGCACGTTTTCGATAAATTGTCCCATTTAGTGCTTACAGCAGATGTTTATCCGGTCGGCGGGCGACGGTGGACTTTCGCAACATCCTGCGATGTATCTTTACACTACTCTACCGAGGGAAAACCGTCATATTCTATTTCAAAAACTTATTTTCATTTCCTCTTACAAAGGTTCGGCACAGTCAAAGTAATAATAATGCCTACCCCATAACCATTCAGATCGTCCGTAATAATATGATCACAATGTCTTCAGTGTTGCAATAAAAAACACATAGTGCGCGTTGTACTTATTTATTTTACCTTCATACCTACATGAAAGTATACTCATCGGTGTATAATACATTAAAGTACTTGTGTGACGTAAAATATAATAATATGCAATCTAGATTAAATAGTTTTAACTCAACGTTAACATAAGCGAAAAAAGTTTTGTATGCAAACCACAGAGGTAAATTATGTTTTTGGAGAATACATGGGTTATTATTTTCACTAACAATGATACATATATTAGATGTCCTGATATAAAACATAAAAATAATTTAAAAACAGGGTAGAGAACACGGTACTTTTATCTAAAAGTATCTGAGATTGACAAAATACACGGTATATATAACATCAGATATAACATTGTATATTATTATAATATAAAATATATATAGGTACTGCTATAGACACGAATAATACACGACGTACTGTGGTATTGTAAAGTTGTTGATAATATACTCTTTTAGTCTGTAAACGGTTAATTGCATCGTGTTCAATATCTTACCCTAATGTATTTTTTTTACCTGCTCCTTGACAAATGAAAACACATTAGTTTATAAGAGTGGGTAAAAAAAAATTTATAATAAAATACGTACGTGCACTAGGCGAGAGAAAACAACTAAACAAAAGGAGTTTTTTAAAATAACATGTTAGGTATATAATATAATAATGTAGTTTTGTAATATTGTTTCTCGGTAACCATATGTCGCCGCATGCACAGGTACCTGTGGTCCGCCAGGATCGTTAACTCGTTCCACACCCTTTCCGACCTGGCAAGATTAAAACCCTCGTGTATGTGTATGTAACAGATTGGAAATTCATCTTTAAAAACCCCTTTTACACTTTTTCTTATCCGTACCCATATGCTTTATCAATATTACGTCGGGCAACAGATGACGGCGAGACTTAGCTGGCACTCGATACCGAACTGTTAATCGATGTCCCCCTCAGCACACCTGTTTGGTCAAACGTTACAAATATATCATAACAGTTTTACACTATACGCCTACACATTATAAAATAATACAGTTCTATATTCTTTGTCTTAGTGACGAAATCTTTTTAAATGCCTTAGGCACAAACTTAAATATTCAGTAAACTATTCTGTGTATTAAAAATTGAAATCAATCATTAAATTTTTTTTTTATTTTATAATAAATTTTATTTGTATTCATATTGATTTAAAAATTTAGCGTTCAAAAAAATATAGGTCCTCGATAAAATAATATATACAATTTTTTAATGACGTGGTTAATAGCAAGACCAAATAAATATGTTTGTTCTGTATAAATAATTTTGTCTGATAATTCGTTGTCAACACTTTTGTAGCTGATATACTATGAAAAAAAATAACTATATCAACTGTAGTAAAATAGTTAATGACTTTTGCCCTATTTTATAACGATAAGAAATTGATGTTATGAAATGTCAACTAATGATAAGACATCAAGGCTAACCAGGAAATTATTTAAATTTGATAATGCAGTATTAAACAGCAATAATTTTATCAATTTATTTTTAGTTTAAAATAACACTGAAAGTTCGATATCTATAATTCTAAATTGCCGGATGTTGTGCAATTTAAATATCACACATTTGCAATTTCCATTTATATTTTTAAGAGCTCACGATAACACAAAAAAAAAATGTATATCCTGGTTGTTTTTGGCAAGTATCACGACTAATTGGACGTTGTCTCTACTGCTTGCATCAAGAGTGTGCGCAATTAATTATCTCAATTATAACAGACAAATGCGACGTTTCTGTGCCGGGAACAATTAGGAGTTTTCGGGGATGAAGGTGGCAGGTAAGAAACTGAAACAAGGCTCCAAGTTCGTTTAATCATTACCAAAAAGCCTGTGAGAAAGTTTGCGAGTTCCTCCTCTCCCCCCGTCCTTTATTCCACGTGTTTTGTTGCCGTGTGAACTTTTTGATAAATAGCTTTACGTCCGAACGATATTCGAATCGTTTAAGTCTTTTTAAACCGACTTACCTTCTACCCTGCCTTCACTAACTCCGGAGATGATAGTCCGATATTATAATAAAATTGCAATTAAAGTTTTACGTTGATGGTGGATACATATATATATTATATACGTATATGTATAGTTGTATTCGGTGTGTGACGTGTGCGTTTTCTCTCACAATTAGTTTGGCGCACCGGTGGCACGCTTCAGTGTGTGGTGGTCGGGCGAGGACACTGCAAAAGTTCTGCCGACGTTATACACCTTTCGTGCACCATGCCGGCGAAGAGAGTTCGCAGAGTTGACAGAAAACCACCGCCTCCTTTGAGTTTATCCGGACCCGGGGATTTTCCGACCAATTAAAGTTGCAACCTAATTACTACTATACCCTTTAAGGCGGATACGCGTGTGTATGTGTACAAGTTTACATGTACATATATTATATATACAGCTGAGCCGTATGCGTGGAGAAAGTGTGTGACGGCAGGCGGGGTAGTATGTACGATGTTGTTGGCGGGGTCTTTTGGAAATGATTTATCAGCACAGACGCCGAGGATATTATGAATCCGACCGGAAATACGCTTAGACTGGCGAAACATCCGGTCCGATGAATTAAGTATAAGAGCTCTCTAGCTACTACGGGCTTCGTATTATAATTTACTTCGTTGTGCGATACCAAACCCCGAGCTCTAATGAATATTGAATTGTATTTACTTTCGATCGTGTCGCGGTGTAGGTTTCGCGAGTTTCCGTGCTGGCACGCACCGATTGCAATCGGCGTTAAGCATATTATTTCACGGCTAATTAAATTCTCAAACGATCACGTCTTATCATTATAAATTATTACATTATCATCGTCGTCATCTCATTAATTTTTTAAGGAAACTGTATGGTAATGCTATTATTGTCACCTATCGTTTTTAATAATGCTGCTGTCGTAGTGCTAAAGTGTTAAAGTTTTGCGTTTGTATACCATGAGTTTTAAAGCGCCTATTGTCAATTTTTTTCGTTGCGCAAGTCATCGAACGCATTAGTTTTTATGTTTTTTGTAATGCACTTATATTTTTCGGAAACATAAGTGTATTCGTTGTCATTTCTATACGTCGAATGTTGATAAATGGGATCAAGAATATTTTGAATAATCGTACACAATCGCCTAATTAAATCCACCGTCCTCTGGGTTCACCCCCGGGGACGTGAATAGTCTCGGCGGACACACAGAGTTGGTGTAAGATTTATGGCGTCCCGCGGTATCTGCTCGGGCAATAAGCCGGCCATGCGCGACGGGAACGTCGTGTGCCGGTGGGCCGGCGAGGAGAACCGGGGAAAACCATTGTCGTTGGGCATACACAAAAATGTAATTTGGAAAAGCCGTTAATGTCAAACGCCCGAGCAACGGCACATAAATATCACTTCTTACAGCAAGTAGTGTACAAGGGAATGGGACTCTGCGGCATGTTGAGCGGGGTCATTTTTCGGCGCGCTTGAAATAAAGATGATGCTAAAATATGAATTACGAGTTTTCATTAAACGCCATTCGGATGGCGGTCATAAAAATGGCCAATTGACTATGCTCCAACAACGATCCGGAGGCGTTATAAATACCTGAACACGAGGCCACTTGTGAAATATTATTCAAGTTAGTCCATGACGCGTTCGATGTGCCTGTTTGCGTATAATATTATGTTATTTTGTTTTAAAAATTCAATACTTATAATTTGAATATCGCCGCCATTGGCTATAAACGTATAACATTACAAAAATAATCGTGTATAAATAGTAATCTATATCGGCTATATCAATACTTTCATCATTTGGTAAGCAATATTATGTGTTATATTTATTCTTTTTTATTCGCGTTGTTTCTGTATTCTCACGAATTAATGTTTCAGTATTGAAAATAATATGATTTAAGTAATAATACAATTATTTAAGATTTTATATTTTATTTTAATATTATAGTCTAGTAATTTAATAGGAAAAAATTGTTCTGTTGAATAGATATATTACGAAGAAAAATAATGTATAAATCTATTATTTGGTAGCTTTTGTTATAATTTACAATTTCAATAAATATAATTTAACAATAAATTACATTTTTTTTTTCAAATTATATTATGTATATAATATACGCTTTATATTGTATCAATATGGTTTATACATTGATTAATTAATTGTCTAGATTATTGAATTTTAAATTACAATCATTATTGTTACCTATACTTAATGCAAGTATTTATTTTTATCTTCATTATTTGGTGTGGATAAGTAGTATAGTTTTACGTTGTACGTCAGATTATGAGCAATATTATTAAATGTATTTTACAACTATTAAGGTACTATAGTTATGACGTTTTATGTGGTAGGATTTTAAACAGTATAATATAGAATTTTTCGATCTGTACGTAGATAAATGTATTCCTTTGTTTTGTATTTTGGGACTACTTCAATTGTATTACATCCCCTTTTGTTGACCAAGCCAATAAACATACGAAAGCTTCCCGATTTGTGTCAATTTGTTCCGAACCTGCACCCTCATGGGACATATTCACCCATAAATCTAGAAGAATCTGACTTTTCTGTGTGCCTAAGATTATATTTTAACAAATTGATTTCAATGGGACCCAGAAGTTTTCGAAATATGGTCGAAGTAAACATCTGGCTGGCATGTTGCGTAAGTTAATACCGACTTCCGAACATTGAAAAGACAGATAGGTAAACTATGAAAAAAAAATCTGCATAATTATATTGTTCGTACAGAGTATTAAATTTAACATACTAACGCACGAATAAGTTTGTAAGGCCGGATTTGCCACCCGTTTTAACATCCCCGCCACCGTAGTCGTGTTTCATAAATGTCACAGTAACAAACTTTTTCCGCGTCCTGGGAACAAAACTTCCAGAGAACACGTTGTTCGTTGCGTGCAATACTACTATATACCCGATACACACTATACAGTGTATAGTATATAAGCTATCGAGAAGCTGCGAAATCCGTTTAGCGAACGTTAATCTGACAAGCCGACGCAGGGCGTATTCGGTTACTAATGAAATTCTAGCAAAATAAAATAAATACAAAAAAAAAAAAGGAGAAAAAATAAAAAGTCCATCCCAGGGGTTACACCGACTGTATATATATAAATATATATATATATGCACGGAATCGAATGTCCCGCAGACCTAATTGTGTGCTGAGCAAGCGATAGAAGAGACGGGGGGCAGGAGGGGCTTAACGAACCGCCCGGACCGCGATGTTCTGTAACATTACAATCCAGAGGGAGACCGTGTCGTAATTAAAGGCTTCGATGGCCAGGTCGAGGTTGCGGGTAGGGGTGGGTGGCAAATTCAATGCGACTTTGTTCGCCCTGTAATTGTAGTTAGCCGAAGTTCCAGGGAGAGACCCCGCTGTAGTAGCACCCTCTGCACGTCATCGTGTACATCCGATACAACTCCGCCTCGCCACTCCACCGTGACCATAATATTTCACCAAACCTATGTACACAGGTCGTACAAATACTCGCGCGAGGCAATAATTGGGCCCATTCATCACCAAATGATTTCACACCACTTTCCGACCGCCCGAAAAACCGGACACGGACGGACGTTTCCCGTCCTAATCTGCATCGGCCGCCCACACTCAGCATTCCGCCAGGACCATTTAACCACTTCACGCACTTGTGCAATCGGCGCGCACGGGTGTATTATTGTATATAATTATTATTATAGGCGTCTACCTACTGCGAGTCATTTCACTCGGTACAACCCCCGCCCACGTATAATGGAGACGTGCAGTTGTAGTACTTAAAAAACCATATTGCCCAATCACCATAGTTAATGCAATAACTGCATGTTGTTGTTTTTTTTTGTTTTTTATTATTATTACTTTCAACGTGGTAAACAATGTCGTTTTAAAGGCATATTTTTTATGGTAAAATAATAGTATCGTTGGGTTGAACAATGACAAATTGTTATAATATTAATAACTAGTGTACCTACCTATATATATATATGCATACCCTGGTTTACCACTCTATTACGCACATGCATGAAATATTTTATACTTCAATCACCTCCTATGCAAAATATATTTTGTATCAAATGGAGGAACTAAAATAAATAAATATTTAATGAGGTATTTTGAATTTTGATTACTGTGTGTTTAATTACGTTTTTATCATATCACAATGAGCACACAATTAACATTTATTATTCTTTATACCATTCCTATATAATATGATATTATGAATGTATTTTAAGACCTATATCAGTCTAAATCAATTTAATAGGTATTTATTTTACTGAGTTTGCAATTCACTTCCATCGGGCGTAACTATGCCGAGTAAAACGATTGCCCGTATAAATTACTGGAGAACGTATATAGTATGGAATATATAATATGAGCGAACACTTTTCCACTTTATTCTTGATAATTTTCTTCTCGGAAATTACACGAAATAGTGTTTTTCCCGAAGGTTGAATATACTATGGTTATAATATTATGAAGCGAGCAATGAATGCAAATTTTTAACTACAGTTCAAAGATTCTTATCAACACCGTGTACCAGTGGTGCAGTATTATAATAACATTCTGCTAATAACGTTCCCCGATCATTTTTCCCGTTGACTGGGAAAGGTGTCCCTTCTCCACATCAGACTACAAAACTGCCACTAACATTGAGGATATACTATTGAGAAAAATTCGTTAGCGTTCCCCATGTAAACGATTATTATATGAGAGAGTATAGAGTACGGTAAGAACGAGTAGAAGTTTAATGGCGTCAGCTATGCTGTGGAGCGCGCCACGGTTAATAATATGTAGTTTAATAAAAGGTCCTCTGACTCTCCTCTCTCTTTCTCTTTATCAGTCTTTCTCAGTCTCTCTCACCATCCATGTCGCTCACATACACTCGTTTCCTATCCCTTAATAGCCGCCATAATATTATCTGAGTTTGACATAAATGCTATTCAGCCTGGCTGTCGTCCAAAAGCCCTCGTGGGTCTCTAGTTCCCGAAAAAGAGGAAAACGAATTAATCGACGGGTGAGGTGGTGTGTTTATATCGAGCTATATATAATATTATATTGCAGGAATTGCCAAAAAACAAACAAAACCAAAACCAAAAGCTATCCTCTAAATCTTTTTAAAAATGTTCTTGATTCACGTATTCTAAAAATACTATTATGTATACTTTAGCCTTTAATATAATATGCCATTGTATTATTTTCGTTTTTTTTTCAATTTAACTATCAGTACTTATTCGGAGTGTATTTTAATATTCTATATTATCTATTATTGGTTTACTATAATTTTTTTTTATTTAATTTAAATTTGTATTTTTCAATTTTTCTCAGTTCATTAATTCATTATAGTATAGATTTTCAGCTATAATTTTGAATAAATTATTTTAAACAGTTTTTAATTATTTGCATAACGATCACTATTTTCGTAATATCGTTTCATTAACTTTTTCACTCAAAATGTTATGTCAACTTTAATTTCAATGCGATCAGAATAGGGAGTCTTTCGCTGGAATTCAGTATGCGTTGAATAATGAATATATTATTCCATATAATATATATATGTATATGCGCATGTGTGTATATGTATAATATGCGGTAATGTTGTCCGTATATTATTTGACACGATTGTGGCCTACCATGGCCGGCGAGGTTTTTAATTACTTCAAATGCTCAGTGCCCCTCGGTGCTCGTTTAACCGACACGAAATAACCGTTTTCGTTAATTGCGTGCTCGCTGCTGGAGCACAGCAGTATATAATATAATATAAATATATAATATACCGTCCCTAAGTTAGTTGCCCCCTTTCCTTCAAGAAGAGCTACTGCTTGTCGCGATTACGTGTTAAACAAGTTCCGAACGAAAAAATGTATTTATTATTGCGTTAGCGTGTTAATATTAACTATTGTTTGCCGAAGATCGTAATGATAATGATAATAATATGTAGGTAAACGGCAGGCTAGGGTGAAGTAGTATAAAGGACTTTTAAAAACAATTCCAAACACGACAACCGAGAACCTGGTACGATCGGATAGCGTGTAATTCGACCTGGGGATTGAGTATTATCGAACTAACGAGGTGTTTATTTATTTCAATTTGCCGTTTTTATCCACGATGCGACGGCGCGCCGCATTCGAACGAAACGAAAATTAGGTTAAAGCAATTTCAGTATTGAGTTAATAGTAAAACATAGCATATACAGATACTCGAATTAGACGTTTAATATTTAAGTATGTATAATTGTATTATTAAAATATCGTATGGAGTACCTACCGCGCGTATAGTAACGTTAGCTAGTACAAAGTAGTTGTATGCACCGATGGAAAGTCATTCATGCACGGGACTACATAACTGATTTCTAGTATTGCAAAGGCTTAAATTAAACGCTAAATGGTCGTCATACGATCGCAGTCCGTAGTGGATGGCGCAGTTTTTAAATTAAAATTAATACAATTACTATCGTAGAACTGTTTCGGCGTGACAGGGAATTCGATTAAAAAGTACACGCCTAATCCGATTTCTACCACGGTGCGTAGTGCAACCTTTAGCGGTCCGGACTGATGCAGAGGTATTTTTCGGGAAACGAGTGAAACGTTTTCAGAGGTGAAATGATTAATACCCCTTGTCCGATGGCGACTATTATTACACATAATTCGGTACGCCGTATACAGCTGTGGCGGTGGTGGCAGTGACATAATTAACAGGTCCGGCACGGAATAGCCGTCAGACAGACTCTCTCTCTCTCTCTCACTATATAATATATAATCTAGAGTGTATATATATATATATATATATGTGAGTGTGTGTGTGTATGTATTGTCGCACACACAGACGTATCCCAACAAATGTGTTGCTCTCCGCCCGCGTCGGCCATTTGACTTTGCCCTTACCGGGGGTAGCGGTCGAGGTGATTTGAGCTGTGTGTGTGTGTATGTGACAAGGGGGTGGCGGCAGCCGTTTAATCCGGCATTAATCCTGCATGGCGAGACGGTCCTGTGGCCGAGAAAATCGTCAGGCGCCCACGTCCGGAATGTCGCCGAATTAATCTTGTGGCAGTGTGAATTGGTCTGGGATGGCTGCAGTTAGACCACCCGAGACGTGCAGTTTTAGGTTTGGGACTTTAAGATACCGTCATGTTTAATTTATCGTATTTAATAGTATTATTATAGGTGGTGGGAAATTTGAACTTACGTATAAAATAAAATATAAGTGACCCTATAAATTTCAATTATAATATTAATAACAAAGAGTTATAAGTTGATGAAATGAGTAGATACGAAAAAATTCAAAATATCTATAAATTGTTAATACTGATTTATCTAATTGTCAAGATAAGTAATAATAGTATATTATATTACCTTAATTTTTTTCACACTATTTTATATTAGTATATCTTAGTATCCAGTAAACTTTAATTATAGAAATAAGTATTTACATTTTTTGTACACACATTTCACAGAAATACAATTAAACGTCAATGTTCATCCAACACATTTTTTGTTTTACTAAAAACATAAAAATTTACGAGTGTAAGAAACTAGTAATTAAATTTAAATATATTAATGTGCGTAAATATTCCGTTTATAATTATAATTATTATTGCGTTCAAAATTAATGTCAGATTTCAGAAGATTTTACACAAATAACACTATTGATAACTCTAACAAATGCTTATTTTTAATTTTACAAATATTTTATAAGTACTTAATTTTATGTCTTTTATTTTTTAAATATTCTAATACTCATGTTAAAGGCCATATTTATAGGTTGTCTATTTGAAAAATGTTTTCATATTATGTCAAATCAAAACTAGTTTGAAAAATATTAATAATAATAAGGTAATGTTGAATTTACAAATGTCCACAGAAAAATGTGCGAGACGTGTAAAAAATGTCAAAATGCATACTTTTATTGGAAAAATCATCGAAATGGTATGCGAAAAATCATACTTTTATGGACACGATATTGTGATAAAAATGTTCGTCTTGGTTAACTTTGTGTAAAAGCCAAGTGTAGAAAAAAACATGCAAATCCAATAATTTCTCCGTCCTGACAATAATAATACACTCGTCTTACGCGCATCGCGTTCAAACGATATACACTGTTTTATATTATAGTCACAAAGAACACGCTATCACGTGTCCGGGTCTTGTGGTGTGCTTGTTTTGACGTTGTAGGTATACGTTCAATGTTCTTTGTACCGCTGTATTTTAATATTGAACTACACCGTCTGACTGAATAAATAATTATTGTTGGCTCGTGTTACAGCATATTGTTTTAATATGCGTTCTATAATTATCAGGTTACAAACACGGTTTTAATTGACGGGGAAAAAAATTGTGGCAAATTAAATATAGGTTCTATAAAGAAATATCTAATAATATAATATATCTACCACCCGATCATCATCGCATAACGCCGCTACCTATATTAAAGTCATTTTTTTTCCATTTATGAAATATAATATTATTATTTTTTTTATTATTATTTCTCCTGATTTCAATATATTACGCAACTTCAAATCAAAAAAAAGTATCTAGTAAATGGTTTAAAAGAAATCCTTATGTCTGGGTACATTCGTACATTACAAAAAAACTTTTTTTTCCTAATACCGTATCGTGATATTATTATAAGCGTAGCCTTCTTCTATGGTCAAATCCCTCCGACAGACACTCGACCGAGAATCTTACAATATTGTATCCGTTTTTATGTTTTGTCGCCACAGTGTTATATTATAGGCATACCTTAGTCGGGCGCCACTGCTCCATTTATCGCACGTCATCTGTACTCAGAAAATTACAAACCTATAGGTTGTACCTACGTCTCCACGGGTCACAGACGCCGCAAGGACATACTCGTGTCGCCGCTGCTCTTCGTTGGTTCTATTGTTCGTGAAAAGGGACTATATTTTAGTGTAGCACTCCTCTCGTTATTTATTTTCCACATATAGAATAGGCGCCGACGCCAGTCTGCGTTTATCGATTACGAATTTTCGTTTTTTTCTTTCATATTTATATTTAATTGTCCATGACAATGGTCAAACGTTCAAATGAATAATAAAATATTAAACATTCCGGAACCACCTCTGCGTTTTGGGGAGGAAAAAAAAATAAGGTATCGTCCGACGAATACTATATCCATCGGGCATCATGTTGCGACTTCGTAATGAACGAATAGGGTCCAAATACCAATGAATTTATTTGCATATTTTATTTAGGTATTCATTTTAATCGAAATTTTTAACATACTTCCAATTCGTCTCATTGTACATAAAGAAAATGTAATTTTATTAAATATATATCTGTGGCATTTTGAATAATTTGGTTTTTAAATTAAGAATAAAATATTACTGTGGTTGAAAGAATTTTTTATAAACATATTTCAGTAAGTACATTTTTAAATTGCAGTAAATCATCTTAATTAATAAATGTTTAATATGCAAGTTTATATAAATATATATTATATTAAATTTTCTTTAAAATCGGTTTCACACTTGTTAAATTTGGATCGAATCCAAGATTTCCAATCTTGTATATAAATAATGTTACTATAATAAAAACCCCAAAATAACGCACATATTTTAACAAATTAATGTTTTCAAGTATTTATCTTATAATTAATCAAAGAGTATTCAATATATTTGTGTAAAATTAATATAATTCATATTTGTTTTTTCTTTAAATTAAAATCATTCAGCCGTGAAATTATTAAAATAATAAATACCTACCTGTGTATATATTTTTTGAACTGAACGAATTCTTGGTTTTAGTTGTTTAAAAAAAAAAAATTTCCACTGATACAATAAATTATTTGTTAGCTGAAAAAAACAAAAATCGTTTTCACTTCGTTAACTTTTGTTACAGACATAAAAAAAAATCGCTGTTATATTTTTACAGTGCGATATTTAAAGTGTAAAACCTTAACCGTTATGAAAGATAAAAAATTAAAATATGCAAGCCGATTCCCGTTGTAGGCCAATTATTTTAGTTCATATAGGCGAATCGTGATACTCAACTAATACAGGACTATATTCACTAATAACGCTAATATTGCCCGTTTATTTCGTTTTATTATAATGTGGGTGGGTATCCAGTTTACCACCAACGGCAATATTACACGAGAATACGGCAAGAGAGAGAGTGAGAGAAAGATAATTTAGTATAGTGCTTATGAGCATTTTTACGGTGTTTACAATAACAATATAAACATGATAAACAATAATAACAATAGAGGCAGTCGTTTTATGAGGGTTTTATTTGACAATCGCCACACACACACACACTTACGATGATAATGTACACCACCTATACGTCGTATCTTCCAGTTTGTTTTCATTTACACTATTTTTATTTTTTATCGTATTTTATTAATTCGACCGGATTTGCCTGGAAGCCGATGTCCGCGTCGCTCATAACGATATCTACTGCGGTGACGCGTACTGCACACCTAACCTATTAATTTATTGTCAAGCGAGATCTCGGAGTCGCTGCTTCACGCACCAGTGCACTGGTCGCGGCCGGCGGCGGCGGAGACCGTACAGATTTTTAAGTAAAGCCCAGCGAACGTGCCGAACGGATAAGCATACATGACGTATTGGTTTTTTTTGTTATTTTTTTATTTCGGTTTATCCGTTCCGCTTGCACACAGGTGTCTGTTCCACAAATACGCCGCGTATACCTACTGCTATTACCTACATACGCACCTCTTCATATTATACAGCTCGCGCGATATATTACGCCAGCTATTTCGCGGGTCCGGGCGCTGCGGCGATGCTGCCACTATAATAAACAACTATATACGGTGTAATTAGCGTAATTAATACGTTCGCACGTGCTAACACCTGCTGTCCTCGCTCGTATCTTCTGCCCGTGGGTCCGCACGGTGCCGGGGCAGCTGCCGGCGTCGGCGGGGGGGTTGGTAAAACTTTTGGACACGCGTCGACCGTACCCGAACTTTCAGCCTTGGCGTCGTGTATGTGCATGTGCGTACATTGTGCGAGTTTATGCGTGTGTGTACACATACGCATTCGGCGGTCGGCGTATAAAGGGTCCACGGGGAGGGGACGGAGGGGCAACACGAGATCAATAAACCGGGCGATGCGCACCGGCGGGGGTAGATGATCTCCGCCGGGCCTTCATTATGACCCCTGTGTGTGTGGCTGTGCGTTATTCGTCGTGACGGGTAGCGGGGTGAGGAGGGATACTGCGGGAGGCGGCGGCGGCCAGGCGTCCGGTGTTGTACCCGACCGGCGGCGGTGGTCGACTGTCGGACGAGTCTTTAAACAGCGATTTTGCCGACGGAATGCATTACTATATTATATACGTTTGTGTGAGCGCGCGCATGTGTGTGTGTGTATTTGTGTGTGAGTGGGTGTATATTTTTACTTTTCGAAACATCATCGAGACGATGTTTTTGAAAATCGTACATAATATTAAAAGTTTCTCTTTTTTTTTTTTAAAAATCCTTTTACGCAAAATCCACAGCGATCGGTTTGTGCGCGCCTACTCTTATTGTACTACGCACTACTGACCGCGTTATTTTCCTCCGCAAATGAATGGTTGTTCAAAGGGTGGTAGTGGAACGGGGTAATAGCCCGTCACAACGCATTAAGTGACATCAATAATTTATATAAAGTGGTACCCATGTGGCTGCGTTTCACAGAAGTGTACAGTTCGGTTAATCTGTGCATTGGACACACGACGAGCGTTGCGTGTGTGCACGTCGCGGTGAATTCACTAGATCCAAGATAATTCACTTTTGAGGTTATTTTAGTAAATACCATAAAATATAATAATATTAATAAAGCGTGTAATGTATAATATATTATAATATGTGAACACGATAAATAAATAAAAACATTTACTCGTTCAGCACAATGGACGGTCCTGTGAGAAAACGTATCGAATGGTTTTTTATTTCATAAAACTGGATTTGAGATTGACAAATGATAATGGTGCAGCGGAGTTTATTGATATTTTTAATCGATGGTAGGTCTGTACTTAATAATAATATATTATTATTAGAAATGGATAATATAATATAATATGAAACCGATAAATATTTGGAATCAAACATTTTTGTATATTTTCTTTTTTTTGTATAGTCTGTATTAAATTTCAATAGTATTATGAGTAATAACGTATATTATTAGTTTCACTAGTTATCACGTTACATAATAATATTATCATAATTATAATATCGACTGCAAAATTCAAGTCTGTTGAATAATTTTAGTTACATAAATTAGTACGGTGAGTTACCTATTCAAATATAAATTTTCCTCTTTACATCAGAATAATAATTACTTTTTTGCTTAAATATTCATTTCGTCGATTACGAGTTCATACGATTCTGGGGTTGAAGAAGTGGGCCGAACATATAAATATTAACACCAATTCGGTGCCTTTCTAGCCACTCAACATGATTATCACGGACTGGAC
Source organism: Schizaphis graminum (assembly GCA_020882235.1). Classification (NCBI taxonomy): domain Eukaryota; kingdom Metazoa; phylum Arthropoda; class Insecta; order Hemiptera; family Aphididae; genus Schizaphis; species Schizaphis graminum. Next base: position 35,312,346 of record CM037031.1, on the reverse strand, counting down.
GTTTATAAAACAGGAAATTAAAATAACGCAAGATTTACTGACGTTTCACCCACCTCAAGACAAACTCACGCCCGTCATGTCGTTTTATATATTTTTGATGCATATACCCTTCTCAGTTATCGTTCCACACCTGCTGCAGACCCACACCGTTTGATCAATATCGTCGGAATATCTATTATATATGCGTATTATAGGCGGGCCCACACGGTGTTCGAACCAGGAAGACGAGAGACTAAAGATAATATTTGCTCGGACACGGCGGTTGCTGTGTTTTCGTTAACAATTCTGGTTTACCTTACGCTAGGCAAAATAAAAATATACTGTTTTCCGATCGGAGGGAAACAATAATGTCCGTTGGCTATGAAAACATATAGTCTCCACGGAATTACTTAGCGAGCGACGACTAGTTCGAGTGAAAACTGTTTCGATTTTTCCGACAGTTTATTAATTTTACCAACGCACAGCTCAATAATTTTAAATCATTTGGGAAATGTACTTTGGAATAATTGAAATCTAAAATTCTATTAATATTGTTTACTGCGATTGTACGACAAAGGGGAAAACAAATCTTAATACTATTTATATTGTACGAACATAACATTTTCCTAGGTAGATAGTTTATATTTTACTGTCGGGTTTACATGCGATTTGAAGAATTAAAACGAACTATACGCATTACTTGCCGTTTCCATGACGAAGAACTGCCTTTTCCGGCAAATGCGCGGTGCACAAAGTCGAGACATCTGCTAACGTTGGCAAATTTGTCATGTGCCATTTTCCGAATCCAATTGCCAACGACAGTTATTCCGGAATAGCCAATGAAATTTTGTGCATAACGTTCTGAGTAACAGAATATTGCGTTTCTACAACACGGTCGTTGCGATTTATCTTCCGAACAGTTGCACGGAATGGCCAAACGAAACATATTGGAGGGGCGGGTCGGACGTAAAAGAAATGAAAAGGAAATAATATTCGTAAACATAAGTAATATCGTGAGATATTGATTAAAAATAAAACAGAACTGAGAAAGGAGGGTGAATAAAAAGGTGGCTATAAAAATATGTGTCTCACAAAAAAAAAAAAAAAAACAAAGAAAGAAAACAATATAATGAAGAGAAAATAATGAATAAATAATATATTAATATAAATATATATATATATGTATAATGAAGATTGATTTCCTGGCATCCGCGAACGGATTCCATCTGGCCGTTTAATTACCGTGTATTCAAGACGAAAAACAATGAAAAGGAAATTAATTCTCCCCGAAGACGACCGGAGGAGAACGAACACTGAACTTTGCTCGAGCCGCCGTCGCCCTACCGAAACTTCGATTAAACTTCCTCGCATAATAGCACACACACACACACACACACACACACACACACACACACACACACATATATATTATATATCCGCAATCGGCAGACCGCCGCCGCCTATCCCGTTTAAAATGATACCAACGAACCAGACCTCACCGACTTCTCGTATATGTTGTATACCAAATAACATAATAAATTATATTATCCACACGCACGCCACCGAAGACTGCTGCAGCTGTATTATATGAAAATCGCATTCGGATTGCATTTCGGTCGTAAATATTCATGCGCGCTCGCGCGTTAAACGCCATCGTGACGCACGACCGAAATCAACGAAATAAATTTCGTACGATAAACACTCCGATGATATTATATATATATATATATATGTAATGCGTTAATAGTGTGTTCGTGTATTGTATACAGTTGTGAATCAGTTGTGTTTCGTTGAAGGTAGGTATACGTATTTTGTTCGAAAATATTGTATTCGCGTAGTTCCATAATTATTACAATTATTATCAGTCGTAGGTACGAGGTGACTCGACTCGATCGTTTTATAAAACCTTTCGTCTTTGTTTCCTCTAGTCTTTTATGTCGACACGGATTTTTTTTTATTGTCATATGGGTGGCTTTGTAGGTTGTATATAGGTACAGTATAGACATAATGTCTAATTAAAAACTGTACAATTCAAGAGAACATAATATATAATATACCTCTCTATATGACCAACGATATTATTATTGGTGTTGATGAGTACTTTTTGTTATTCACTCGGATCACTTTTGTTTTCGCTTTACAATCGAAAAAATATTTTGAGATGACGTGAGTAAAATGGTGTTTTGTTTTAATGAACACTCGGCCAAGCGTACAAGGTAAGGTGTTTTGTAGGAAGCAGGTATTATATTTTGTGATTCTGCGAGCTGTGATGATCTTGAGGTGGAAAATAAAGAATAAAAATATATTCGCACTGCAGCCGGTAAAGCACACAAACAAAAGGACCATTGTCAAATCGACATCAGCGAACACCTCGGTAACATGAACATTATTGTTTTATGGCTGGATGATCGCCCGCGGCGTCTTGACACCGTCTCACCGGTGTACAATGACGCGTACTTCCAATTATTATTATTATTATTTTTCGAACACGGATAATACACTAACACACTAACCGATGTGCATCATCGACTTCCTGCTATTCCGGAGGACGGGTTAGGTCAACAAGGATTAAAAAGAAATGGAAAAAAAAACTAGGACATTCGTTTATGACCAAACAATGCGTGCCTAGTGTCATGGTAAGTTTATTCTTTTCTCGTTTTTTTTTTTTGTTCATCGAGAGAAAACTGTTAGCTTAAGATTATAATATAATTATTCAAATTTTTTTCTTCGATTGAACGTACGTATTCGTTATTTTTCGTACTGTTTACTTTAATATACAGTAGGTAGGAGGTTGACTGCATGCGTATTGAACGCATCTTCGGCAAAGTTTTCAGTATGACTTATGAAATTATTTTCTACAAGGTTTTATAAAGTTTTTCATTATAAGATTTTAATTTAGATATATTATTATTATCTGAATATCGCTGATTTATTTTCCTAAATCTACTACGAATACTATATGATTGATAATTATAGTTGAACGTAGATACAGAGTAATTTTTATTAAGTATCTATTTAATATTTTAATGCTTGTACATTTTAAATATTTTTTGGATTTATTTGTTTCAATATTTATATTCCGAATATTAATTAATAATATAATACCGAAATTAAAGAGTAAATTAATTTAATATATATCATATCTATAAGTTATGTAATGTATATTATAATATGATCTCAGTATAATGTTGTTTTAATGAATATAGTGAATATGCTTACTAAGAAGTCTATAAATACAAAATACCTTGAAGTATAGGTCGTATTATTTAAATACTGATTATAGTGTATGTTTAGTAAATAAAAGTCCCCTAAAAATCTTTAAAAAAAAAATAAAAAAATGAATGTCAGATCGTTGATTGAAAATCAAAAGAAAAGTTTTCTGTAGAATATTACGTGTTTTTTTGTTTTGTTTATTTTTCTTAAAAAAATCAGTTTTCAGAGATAAACTCCTAAGACATTTCGGATGTCATTCTCTACTCTATGCCACTAAAACGGAATAACGATTTTGAACGCTTCCCGCCTGAAGTCGTCTCGTGATGTTTTTAACAAACTCAGCCGACATAATAACGGCCGTGTGCAGAGCTTTCGGTTCATTAAAATCAAACTTTTCTCATTACCGGGCGTTTTAACTTTGTTAAGCTGTCGGAGAGGCGAGCGGCGAAGATAATAATAATAATAATAATAATAAAAAAACCGTCACTCTTTAGTTCAATTTTTTCAAACGTCATCGTAACCGTGAAAAATACAATTTAATGATTTAATGATTCTGTTTTTTAACTATCTATATGTGGTATATTTGTTTAAAAATGTTCTAAAATGTTGTCAATTATAATTTAATCACATTTGGAATAATGTCGTATTTATATAAAGGTATAAATAATATGAATGAACTCTTTAAAAAAACGTTTCATGACACTATAAACAAAAATGATGATAATAATGATGGTGATGATGATAATAATAATAATAAAATACTTTAGAATTGTAATTAAAATGTACGCAATATTGTCAAGTAATACATTTTTACCCGTTTAATTTTTCTCAGTCATTAATGTTTCGATATAAAATTTTTTTAACAAAAAACACTTCTCAATGGTGTTAATGATGTATATTCCATAATTGTATGTTTCAAAAGTATTTAAAATGTAATTTGATAAACATCTATGGTTAAAAATATATTACCTATGTTTAATAAGTAATTACTATAAAGAAAATACATAGCATTACGTCGCGTAAATTATTAACCGTGGATGAAAAATGGACGGTGAAAAAATATCATGGCGTCGTAGTCATACATGGGTGATTTGCATTCTTCGGTACCTACTTCTTCTTTTACATTTCCGTTACACATTATAGTGAATAGTGTTATTATATCGCGTTCAAAAATATTGTTTATCTTTTATTTCAATTATAACTGGAACATTTTATTTGAGGTGGTCTACTATTATAAATTCGTTTCTTTTTAAAATAAACTTCACCGCCGCCGTATAGTTATTAATACTATATTATTTACTATTATTAGTAGAGTAGTAGCAATAAAAGTAGTGGTAATTGCACTTAACTCCGTATCTAATTACATTATGAAAGTCTATAGTCCTATAGACTAACGTTTTCCAAAATATTTTGCGGTTTCCTAGCGCCCTCGACGCACTTTACTCTCCCTTTAACTAGCAAAACATAAAATTATTATGATCAAGTTTAATTATGATTCACGAGTGTTATTTCAGGCAAAAACTCTCCAATGATACTGTGGGAAAACGGGCCAGGCGATTTTTACATTAATTAAACGACGGTCCCTCGCTGTCGTAACTAATGGACTCGCCGAGAGTGTGATCCATGAAAGCCATCTACTATGGAGGTCTGTTCAACGCTAGTTGGAAGGGGAAAAATATAATATATATATTACGAGGTCGTCTTAACGATTTGTTTGACAAACGAGCGGGGAACGGTTTTTAAGATTATTTAATCTTAAATATAGAATTTACTACTGCGCTTACGAAAGGAGAAGAACGAGGAGAAGAACGAGGGAGATAGAACGAGAATGAGAGAGATTCGGCGGAGTTGTTATCATCGTGTCCCTCACGTTTAATTATAAAATCATTATCATCCACCCGGTATACACCATTAAAATCTGTCACGGGAGGTTTGAATATTGTAAAGTGTTTTTTTTTTTCATGAAAAATATTATTAATGAACGAAATACGGAAGGGGAGTATAGAACTGTTTAGTCCGGTTGAAACAAAAGACAAGGTCGGCACTGAAATTCAACACTCTAATATATTTTTTCGCTTGTCAACTAATCGGTTTAAATCAGTCTCATCTGACGGAGTTGTATTACACCGCGGCGAAGATCCTCTCGCATCACTGACTATACTGGTCGTGCTCTCAAGGACTCTGTGGAAATGTAATTTCTCATTTTTCACTAAAATTAAATAAAACTGATTTTGATTATGTGAAATCGAACGCTATTGCATTGAAACAATCTATTTTTATTTAGATTAAATTAATATAAACCAAAACTGCTGAATGAAAATCGAATTTAACTATAATAACATACCAAATAAAGTTGTTATACTTAATATAGAAATTATCAATTTGAGATGCGCAGTAATCTTTATACATTTAAAAAAGATCGTATCTCCACAATATTTAATTATATATTTATATTAAAAAGTTAAAATTATGTAAGGTGCATAGTATTATTCTGTTGCATAGTTTTCTTTATCTTTTATGAGATTGACCTATCAGATTACTGGGTAAAACGATACCGATTATATACTAGTGGGTAGTATTTTTATTTTTTTTTAATGTTTTTTAAAAAAATAATATATACATTAGTCAAGTAAATTTTTTTTTATGTATGTTATAGATATTCTAGAAAATAAAAAAATATTTTAAGCAGACAAACAAAAATATCATTATGTCTATATTTAATAAATAACTACAAATAAAATGCAAATAGAATAACAATAATTTTAAGTAGGATAAATTTTTATTTAATATTATGACCCGTTTTTACCGTGTTGGATTTAAAATTATTAATGGAAAGAAAAAAAATCGAAAGTTAAATTATAGTTTACCGACAGTGATATGAATAAACAATAGTGGTGACTTCTATGATATAATGGTTTTTAAGAATTTAAATCAACTCGATAATTCAACAGAATCTCCAACAGTCGTATTTTCTCATTTTTTAAATTATATTTGTAAAGAGGAAACATAACATATGTATATACAATGAAATGACCCAATGAATGATGGGGTCCCTGGAATATTACTGGAAGTTGTAAGAACATCAATCTTATAAGGGACGTTTGTATATGTGCTCGAAAAACTAAAATTACATACCATTATATAATAAAAAAAAATTATATTTAATATTATACAGACATTTGTTATTTTTTGTATTTAAAGAAGTCATATTCTGATAAATATATATGTTCTAATACAATATTTATCATATTTTTATTAAATTAAATAAGAGTTTAAATGTTTTTTTTTTAAGATTTACACAATCAATATTATATCAGTTTAATTTCAAAAAACTGAGGTAGAAAATAGTAAATAGAATTTTGATTGATTTTTTTTTTTAACTGTGATAATACAATAAGACACATGATGATCAGAGTTTCAATGAAAAAACTGAAATTGAATACTATTGTATATTATATGGATAATTATAATTATTATTATTATCATTATTAATCATTAAATTCTATAAGATTCATTTCAATCAAGAAAATTGATTTGTTGCACATTCACTGTCATTAGTACATCTTTTCAAAATTTAATGTTTAAAATAAATGATAAATTACTGCTTATATAAAATGTATAATGTATATCCCAGATGACATTTTTAGATATTATATTATACTGAAATTTAGAATATATTTTATTGATATTATATTTTGATTGAAACATAATATTAAATAAACCAAAATACGGTTTTTCGTTTCAATTATAATATAAAATGTTATGTGCGTTAATTTGACATATATGTATATAAAATATAAGACGACATACGTTGGGAGAAGGGCACAGTTATGGTGACTTTGTAAATGTCACCCTTGGGATGGTTGACAGGCAATCAAAACACATACCTCCGGCCATTCACGGGTTACCGTCCGAAATCAACCCTTTTTGATTAGTGCTTCCTGACCAGGAGGTGGTTTATCGCACTTATACAGCGCTATTCATCCTGTCCACAGCACTACAGCTCGTCTTTTAGCCATTCAAAATTAACAAACCCCCGGGAGTCCACTTTCCGAGGATTAGTTGTTCGAGCGTAAATCCTGCGACACACGAATTTACAACGTAGGTACATTGACTTCGCGCATAAACATTTTATTTACGAGACGTTTTCTATGCTCTGTAAATTTATACCCGTTAAACGTATTTATAAGCTATTATTATTTATTTATATTTATTTTTTTTATGATCACTGAAAGCTATGAAATCGATTTCGCGTAGTCGTACGATGACGCTCAAAAATTTTTCTGACAAAGACGGATGATAACCGCCAAACTACGAGCTCGGTTTATTACAAAAGAAAAAAAACTGCTAGGATGGCGTCCTCCCGGATTTGAAAAATGAGCGTACCCCTTTATTTTTACTGCTTCTTTTTTTCCACCATCAGCTCTGAGTTATTGCAAATGCAATATGAATTTGAGGATTTCAAGAGGCTTTCACAATAAAAGTTTCTTTTTCCATCACCGTTTCTCGTCTACAAAACCCTTCCATGCACCACTCATATTGTCTTTAGACAATATTGTTCATATTGTCAATACGTATAGCTTTGCTCGTATTGACAGTGTGAACTATAATAAGTTCTTCCGGCTGTTCTTTGTATTTTAGATTCTGAGCGGAGCAATGAATGTATTGATTTTAAAACGATGTGTGTGTGTATTTTTATGTCCATCATCTCCTTTGGGGCAATAAAAATGCTTCAATTTTCAAAAATGGGGTTGTATCTGGTAGCAAAGTAGGTCTAGTTGGTACTTCGGAGAGTCAAAACTTTTAAAGTAAAAACAAAATACAAATTTAGAAAAAACGTGAATTTTTGCAAAAATTTAACTTTTGATAAAATTAATTTTGTTTTTTTTTATGTAGCTCATAAACGAGAATTATCGTGGATACTCTAAATTGTTACCAAATGTTTATGTTATTATTTTATATATAAGATGATATTTTCAAATATTTCAATTATTTTTAGGCAATTCATAAACAACTAAATTTTTTTTTTAATGTCTATAGAAAATTGATGGTCAAAAATTTTGAAAAATAAATACATGATTTTGAATAAATTGTTTTTATATCTGTATAAAATTGTTTAATATTAATAAGTTTTATAATAAGTTTTAAAAATTAGATACAATGTTTTTCGTAAGTAGTTCATATTAGAACCATAAAATTTAAAACATTTATTAAGTTATTATCTTTTATAGATATTTAAGTTCAAATTTGGATGAAATAACGAATTAAACGATTATAATACCGATATTAATTATTTTGTTATAATTTAAATCATTATTCGTGGGAACTTGGACCTTTAACATTATCATATTATTTTGAATTTTATCATAAATAATAGTATTTTTGATTTATTTTAAGTTAATAAATATATACTATGATTCTATTTTTATTGTTTGACGGGTATTAACAGATAGATGATTGAAATTTTAAGTTGTATAAGTTGATATTGTACTATGGTTAGATTATATATACCTATGTATATATATTGTATAATATGTATACTGACTTTCAATTCAAATTCAACACAACCATAATAGTAAACCACTCGACACCTAATGTACAGCAGAGTGGTTGCCCCTTGCCTACTTTTTTTTTTTGTTATTATTTCTAGATATTTCCCTATATTTTACCTCATAGTTTACATTAAGTCTACAGTTAATCGATAATTTTATTGTAGAATAGTTTCACATCGAGATTGTTATTTTTGTATTATATATTAATTGTCTTCCGTATTAATTTCAAAATCGTAGAAAATGTAAATTGTTCATGATAGTATAATATGCACCCTTACTCATTATGTATCCTAAATATTAATAGCTAACAATGTCAATTTGATACATTCGTATAAGCTAATAAACTAAATAAATGGTCTAAATAAATAAATCGCTAAATTATATTTGACTGCCAGGTCGCCTTTTCAATGTTAAAATAATATAAAAATTAACAATGTAATCTATTACATCTTTTATCACGTACTGGTATTAGTGTATTACGCTTATAATACTTGGCTAGTTTACTGATGCACTCATATGATACATCATTTAAGTTTACAACAGACTAATGGATTTTATAATTGACTATCGGTTGAGTAGTAAAATAACGAAACACGTATATTCCAATTATACTCGTAAACACTTAACGGTATTATGGGCTTATTTTAATTACCAAGTGAACGTACCATGCCTTTATTAAAATAAAATCATACTTCAGTGGAATAACTTAACGTACAAAATGTATTATTAGGTTCTACTAATCATAATAACTATTATTATTGCTAATAAATTACCGCTACAATATAAATAATAATATTTGCTTTGTTTGACCGAAGAATGAATTAAACATAAATCAAAAAGGGTGCGTTGAAGTTGTATTTGCATTTTGATGAATAACGCAAATTTTCTTTATTTTAAACTCCCATTTATCCGAAAAGTTGAGAAACAAAAACCACTCACTTTTTGGCTTATGAGTGCTCAAAAATACAATAACAATATATAGTTATAATATAAAACTTCGAATTTTCGATTGTCGTTTTTAATAGAAAATGAAGACTTGTAATAATGGGGAACGCAAAACAGACAAGTGGCTGTTAGAGAGCTTAACATGGACTGAGGGGTCGTAGAATGTGCCTCCATCGTATGTTTGTTTTTCAAGTAACTATAAGGGTAAACAACATTGGTCCCGGCGTTAAAAGCCTCGAGTCGTCGTTGTGTTTAAACGTTTTCTCGGGGCAACAAACATGAGATATTGCTCGGGTCACTAATTCTTGTTCCGGGCCTTTTATTCAGTAATAGACGAGAAATGCACCGCTGACAATGCCCCGTTCATTTCCTCACTATATAACTCACCCCATCTAAACCAAATACATGTATATATATATTTATTCTCTCATTGGCAACGATAGAGGAAAAGGGTTGGGAATAGTCAGAAAATAAATAACAGCTGTACACGTTATTAGAAACAGTAAAGTGTGAGGCAAAATTCCATCGTATTCTACGGAAGAAAATCCCTTTTATTATTTTCCATGCATTTAAATTAAACTGTTTTCACCCAGAAAACTACATTTTTCTCACACCATAGGCTTACCATGTAATAGTAAGCTTCCGTTGATACTTTACAGCCCCTTTACTTCTGTAAAGACTTTTGTAGAGCTACACATAAACAACTGTGTTTATGGTGTGAAGGTTATAGTGTTCTCCATTTCTTTTAAAGTGATCGTACAAGAAATGCAATGTTCAATGAAAATTATTTAAGCAACTAAATTTATATAGTAGTATTAAAAAAAAAAAAAATTCTATCAAAAAGTTGTCTGGAAATAACGTTAAAAGTTAATATTTTTCCCTGTTCGAGATATCTATAGTTTTAATTTTAAAACAACCAAACAAAACTGTCTTGTTGATTTATTTTATTATTATTTGTTTGCAAGTTGTTAGTTTTAAAAAATGAAAATCAAAGGATATATATTGTAGATATATTAAAAGAAAGGCATATTGTTCACGGTAGAGCGTAACATAACGTCGTTGAAGGGTTTTTTATTATTATTAATAATATCTACGAAACAAACGCCGGACAGCCGGGTTCCACAGTATTGCACACAACCGTCCATTTCGTAATTAAAGGAAGCAGGTCGGTCTCGTATTGCATTGATCACTTGCCACACGAACCCGTTTGCCAATTATCGTGATTGAGTTCTTTGGTAAACGGGCGGAGCCCCTTTAGATCGCAACCACTATTATATATCACCACAGCCACAATAACAACAAAAACAACAACAATAATAATAGTAATAAAGTAGGTACATCGTTTAAGGATGCTGTACGACAATCGTATTAACTAAATCAACGTACTATTATCTGGGCATTTCCTAAGTTTGACGATAAGCGTAAAGCTTCTTGGAAAATATATGATGATTAGATACACATTGTTTCGTCATTGTTATCCTAACTTTATTCTATGTTAAAAGAAAAATTGTTATTGAACCTTCGGTTTTAAATTGGTCAAAATCGCTATTTTTTTCTTTATTTTTATGCACGTACGTTGTATTTGTGAATGGAATCGATTCAGACTCGGATTCAGACTTTATAAAGTGTTGTAATCGGGAATATTATACTATGAACTATTCGCCGGGGCCTATTAATAATAAAGTACGCGCCATATTGTGTAATCAAGTAGTGAGAACGTGATATTTTTGTTCTGTTATTCGAAAAGTACGGTCGAGCTTAGACCTTACACAATCGTTTTGTGACGCCAGTGCCTTATTATCTTTTATTAATTTTTTTATTTAAAATGCAACTTTTTCTTTGCAGGAAAAGCGAACCGAGCGTACCAACCGTACCAGCATCGCGGTGACAGCAGCGACGGGGAATGTGACGAAGACACTGCCGAGTTTCAGCCCAACCGTCATCAACACAGTTTACAGCACCAGTATCATCGGCACCGTAGGCCGAACCACACATATCAGCAGCCCGGTGCTCTGCTCAACACCGACACAAGTGGCACATCAGGAAATTGTTCGGACGCGACGCTCACAGATTCAGAACTAGCGTTCACCAGGGACGCGACTTTGCAACTGCACGACGGCGGTAAGAACGACGTTTTTGTTTCCGTTTCATAGTCATAAGTTGTTGTTACCTAACATTCAATCGTCCCCAGTGGACCAGAAATTCACAGATCAGTATGAATCATTTACCGGGTTGGTCTTGGAAGAAGGAATTATCCCCCCTCTCGAAATGATTTATGCTTTCGGATACGATGATATTTTCAATTTCAAGTTTAATACCAATACTCATATGAATAAATATATTACTATGAAATAATGTGACGAGAGTATATGCATAATTAAATAATTAATGTACATTTAAATACTAAAATTTTGAGCTTTTGACATCAAAATATTTAACGTTCTAAATTTCTTACCGTGAAATATTCATATACATGTATAAAGAGCTATACGAAACTATAGGAGGTATGACGTTTGTTTTTATTTTTTTGCCTACATTTTTCAAACCTAATCTGATGCGTAGATAATTTTGAATAATATCCAGTGCACACTGCATACTTTTTCGTTTCTATAACTATATGTACTGTATACAGCTAGTATTTTTGTCGTGTAGTCGGATTTTTCTTATTTTTTTTTTCTAACGAATAATGGTCATTTTTCAAAATTAGCGACTACTGTCGTCCCCGCTAAACAACGAGCCAATAAGATTTATGTGCGTTTAAGAGTCGTGACGAAAACCGAGGGCGAGCGGAGCGTGTCCCTCTTGGGACTACTCCGAAATGGTAAAAGAAACAGAAAAAACCCAACCTCGAGAATATCCAAACACACTTGTTATCAAAACAAATTGTTCCTCCATTATGGCTACGAATAATAAGACATTTATTACGATTCGCTCACAGTTAATTTTTGTTTGTTGTGCTTGTTCGTCATTGCTGTATAGTCCAGAGAACGTTATTATTACCATTAGGTACTAAAGTTATGAAATAATATTATATTTCAATACAATGTCGTCGGATGTTCAAATATTTTTATTTTTATTAGTAATTTTTAAATGGTTCCGTTCATTTTTTTTATCTAATAACTATATTACTATGTAGTGCAAATTGAAATAAGTGGACAAAGTAAACCATCAATCAATTCAATATTCTATATTAATATACACATTATACACGTGTGCGTATGTATGCGTGTTGTTCATTAGGTAATTATAATTATTCTGCGGTGCTTTTAGAACGTTTATACACAGAGCCTTCGATGTAAAATATCCAATACGCTTTTAACGTGATTAACGATCAGACCGGGATATTATTATAACATGCTTTGCGGAAGGGGTGGTAAGAAAATGCATAATGCTAATACGAAATACAACTATATTATAATATAATAATATACAACATGCCGCTACCAGCAGCAGTGGCGGGGTAGAATATTGTGTTTGACCGGCGTCCATCAATTAGGGGAAATTGATGTAAGCGCTCGCGCCGTCCGTATTATTCCACTGGGCACCGTGTACATATTCACTATGGTATAATACATTAGATATGATAACTGGAAATATCCGATGCCGATCGGTATTGTGTGTTGGTGTGTGGACTGGCGGTAGGGGATGGGGAAAAAGAGAACGGTCGACCAACCAATGTAGTAAATCAGGTAAATTAAATTGTTGTATGAAATATTAATATAATATCGTTAAAAAGCCTCTAGTCAGCAAACACGAGTATACGATTTAATAATAATAATAATAATAATAAAATATGTGTATGGAACGGTACTGCGTACACTAAGTACATCAGCATCTGAAAAGTTAATTAAAAATGCTTAAAGTTTAACCTAATAAAAAATACTTGATTGTCGAAAATGATACAATTCTAGCGCTTATATTATTTAATCCTCGAAAATGTAATAATATGTTTGAAGCTTATAGCAAGGTTTAATATGTTATTTCATAATTTATTTTTGACAAGACATTTTCCGCTTCCATCGATAAGTAGATTAAATGATAAAACCACGAAACTTACTAGCACTTTACAACACAGTTTATCATTTTAATTAAAGATTTAATTTTATAATAAATCATAAAAATTTTACATTTTATATTTTCACAGGAAAATAAAATTTTTGTTAGATAAAAACATTGTATTTAATTCAACGTACAATTACTTAATGAATCTCCTTTATTCCTTTTAATGATCATTTAAAAAGTTACTTTAATATTGTTATTATTATTATTCAACATATATTTAATATATTTATACCTAATATTATAATTTTTAATTAAATTATCCTCCTCGTAAATACTAAATTGTAAAATTAAGTACTAATAATTTAATATTACAATTTTAATTTATCTAATATTACAGTTAATTTAATTATATTATTTTTAAAATAAATAGAGTAGGTAATCTAAATCAAGTTTTAAATTAGTCTCTAATAATATTCATAGAAATTAATTATCATGTGTAGGTTTTAATATTCATTTAATTAATCCTAATGTAATACCTAAAATCCAATTTTTCATAAATTTGTTGTACTGTAATATTAAATTACACTAATATCGGTATATAGGTATATACCTATAGGCACCCACATATACAATTCACATACATAGTATTCTGATTTTTCACTAGAAAATGTGTTTGTTAAGCTTATTTTTTTTACATGGATATTATAATGATTAACTTTTAAAGTTCATAGCTAACAAATAGCGGCTGTCCATTCGGACATTTTTATTGCGTAATCTCTCGTTTTTTGTTTTTCTTTGGGAAAGTTTTATCCCCTTTTCTTGATAATTTTTTTCACAGGCGAGTAAATCCTGTTATTCTTCCCGTTGATATTAAATATCATTATAATTTAATGTTTTCCGCTCAAACTCATTCGATACACAACATTCGTCGTATGATTTTATTTCTCATTGAATTCTCTTCGTCCTATCATAATAATTGTTCAATGAAAAATAATACGTTGGAAAATTAGGATATGTATAATAATATTGGCTAAATACAGCATATATACGAATTGAATGGAGTTTTACAAGTACTCGGTCGGTGTGAAAAGTTCTGTAAAAGTTTAGCTGTTGTTTATATAACGTAGTAGTTATCTTTACTTTTAATACTAAACATCTTAGTTTAATTCTAAATTGAACTCACAAAAAAACATTATTCGGCCTACAAGGCATAATAGTTTAAAACGTAAAAATATGATGTGTCTAAATTTATTAATTTAATATAAATTATTAATATAATACGATAAATCCATGTAAAATAAGGTAGTAAAAATTTGATAACCAACTATTTCAATTACTTCAATTGTCTCAGTAGTCAGTCCGTAATAATCATTTAAAGTCACGTCGTTGACTACGGGCAGCGTAGTAAAATAAAAGTACTTTTCTTATTTTAATTGATGAAATTACATTCTGAAGGGTAAGTGTATATAATTAATATTTAATATACATTATACACGTATATAGAATACAAATTAAGTATAAAAGCAGAAAATAGTTAATATAGTCTGTATATTAGGTTTTACAGTTTTGTAATTAAATATAATTTAATTTACTTTAGGTATAAGACAAGGGCCACGTTTGTTTGAAAACCATGTAATATTGACGCTTATACGAATATATTACAATATATATTTCATATATATACCTACTATATGTATAAATTGTCATAAATTGCATTTATAATAATATTGTATTAACGCAAATAATTGAGAGGTAAATTGAAAACCGCTAAAATTATATAGATTGTATAGCAAATTACTTAAAAGGAGTTTCCTGTCAAAAGCTTTTATGCTACACCAGTAATTTTATATTATTGGACAGTAAGTTAAACACGAGGGAAATAATAAAGATATAATTCAAAATCAATTATTAATAGTTGATACTGTTGGTCATAATAACATGTGTGATTATTCAAAAGTTTTTTTAAAGCGTAATACAGATTGTACTTTTTTAAATTCAATTTGTTTATTTATAAATTTAATAAAAACAGCCAGGATGAATGCTACCATGAGGTTAAAAAGAAATGAAGTATACTTTTGGAAAGGTAAACTGAAATACAGTTCATAATATTTATTTCCAAAATATAATGGGTCAAGTTGGAGTATAAAATTATCAAACATACTAAAACAAATATTTAAATGTCTACATTTCGTTATGAAATATTATCCTCACTTTTGTTCGATATTACTGTATGTATACAATATATAATGAGACATATGATAATATTGTAATAAATGGTAAATATCAGAGGGGTAAACTGGAATGGAACAATAAATATTTTGTTCATTTCCGGTTCAGTCAACCAGCTCAAAAACGACAATTCGGGGGATTTAACACACGTTTGTTTTACGGTATTTAAAGTCATTCGTGTTTCACAAATTTTAATGGCACGACCGACACGCGACCTAAAATTTCGAAAAAGTACCACGAAGTGTTTGGACTGATGCACATGAAGATAGTAATCAATCTTTTTCTCGGTTTTAGCCCGCACAAGCATTATGTCTATCTTTTCTGTAAACAGCGACGGGTAAAAGAGGTTTTTCCTGATAGTAGTGTCTATATACACTTACAATATAAATAAATATACAAAATGGAATACTATTTTTTATGAACACGGTTTGCGGTAAGTACAAGTGATGTATATGGAAAAATCCAAAACGTTATATTATGAAGAAAAAAAAGTACACGGCTTAATGGCTGTGAATCTATGGAGGACGTTGATAATCGAGTGATATACTGACATAAGGCTAAATATTACTGAAACCTAAATAAAATTGAGGAATAATAGGAATAAACAATTAAATTATCTAACCTAACATTTTTATTTATTTAATTAATTTAGAAAAAAATATAACTGTATTAATAAAACTGAATTTAATATTTGATAAATTGGCTTGAATTTATACCACTTAATTTTTATGAAAAGTCAAGTAACATTAAGTTTAATAATCTGATCCTGTTACTTGAATTTCTAATGTACTTTGGATTTTAAAAGAAAAATGCTTTAGTCTATTTTGGTATACGAGTACATACATCTTGATTTTTTTTTCATATTGGTATAAATAAGGCTGATAAAAAGTTAGCGAAATTAAAAAAAATAATAATAATATTTTGTCAGCTAATATTCTGGGATTTACGTTTGGACAAAAATATTATAGGGTCTTACATTAATTTATATTTAAAACTAAAATCCAATTTCAAAATTGGAATGCACGCAACCACCGACAAATGAGCCATTGAACCGTGAATATTTATTTTATTGGCCCGGCTTCGATATTATTCCCTTCATATGGGCTTTTACGTAGATTATTGCGTTATACACCATGCGAGGGATTGGGGAGGGGGAATAGAAGTCGGTGGGCGTCTGTCACTTTGAGCTACGAGCTTATCTCGCGAGTTCAAAGCTCCGGAACTCTCTCGCCCTATCAATTTCACAGCGCGTCCCCTATTAATTGGACCGGCGGCTCGTCCATTATTGTGCGCAACCCCTTGCTCGATCCTTTCAAAAAGATTCATTACTCGAAGATTTTATCGCTGGGATTAATGCGCCGAGTTTATTTCATTTCACACAAGCTCGCACACACTCATACGCATATACATTATGTCTTGATGTTCTCTAAAGACGAGCGCACGTCTTAACAAAGCTCTATCCGTATCGTGACAGTACAGGATTCATAATATTTATTATTATTTATTTCTAATTCATAATATTATTAATTATTTATAACTTCTAATATTGTTGTTGTCTGTCACCTAACAATATTATCACGTCCAAATTATGTAAACATTGTAAACACAGTAGACCATAACGGACGAGCGCATGCAGACAGTCGTGAACGTATTTCGGTAGCAGAGCTTTCGTCAAAGACTTAGAAATCCTTTATCGATGATTATATTTTATAATTCGTTATAATACAATTAGAAAACCAATTAATACTTTGTCAAAATTATGCAAGCTGATTTTCGTAGCGTCCATTTTCCCGCATAGTATGAGCTTAGAGCCGTAACATCATCCTCACGTACCGAACTAAGTTCTTACGTTAACTTGACCGGTATGCGTGGTGCAGCTGTAGTGACTTTGTTACTATTGTTGTGCACTTGTGCGTGACTAGTGGTATTGCGTGTCACGTGCGTTAAACGTCATAATTCTTAAAAGTCACGATCATTGCCGGTGAGGTTGGTGCAAACATAGTTCAGTTTGACCAGCTGTTAATAAGGGTGCTGGGGAATTTAATTGCTAGTTTACCTGGTAGAGGGGTGTATTTTGTGTTATCTAAGTCCTTGATATGGCTCTCTGGGGTTGTCATTGTTTATTATTTGTGCTAAATATAAGCCAAATTAGTGGTTTATGCATGTTAAGTACTTGGTAAATCGATATTTCCGTTTTTATTTATATTGAGGCGAGTTTTTAAAATAATACGTAAATACTTATATTTGTGTATAATATAGTAATGGTCACACATATATACTTCGCTAAACATTTTAAAATGTTGGATGTTCCATTTATTCCATTACATATTATAATATAGTGACGTATTTTGTTTAATATGAAAAAAGGGGGTTTTATATTTTTTATGAATTATTTGGATTTATACCACACGAGTGAATAGTTGAGGGTTTATCATTTTAGAGTTTAGACTAGAAGGGGAGCCTATAATACCTCCTAAAACATAACTACTCAATACACCGAATCATTCATAAAAACGAGCTTAACCGTAAACCTCAACCAATATTGGGGTTCATATATTTTTAAAGTTTAGTAAATTGCTTCTGTGCATCTCTTTCGTAAGTATATTAGCAAAGCAAAAATATCGCATCCATGAACGTTAGATATTCTCGTGTATCCATTATATAGAATATATAAGTATATGGTATAAATAATATAGTTCCACTTTTAGTGATTTGCTTTGTAGACAAGAGTTAAATATAATATCTAAATCTAACTTACATTTATACTATTTTGATGTGCATTGAAAATGATGAAGTTTTATGGTAAATTGTCCCATTTTTGTTCTAAATCGTTATTTTTATTATTAAATATTTTTTCATTATTTCGTTGAATAATAATTGTATAAATGTATGATACTACTCGTTATTGTTATATCGCTATAGTTGAATGTCAATAATTTGTGGAAACCATAATGTGGTTATGTTCGTAAAAATGTGAGACATACTCATACATGAACTGTTTAAAAAAAAAAAAAATGCAAATAAAATTAATTTGTTATAAGTGTTATAACTTATGACATACATTTTGATTAGAGATAATTTGTTTATAGAATTCTGGTGAGAATAGTGGGCGTTTGTATTTTGGACTTAACGAATTTACGTCTTATGCTGTCTTAGTGTCTACAATAATTTACATTTTTATTTCATCTATATTTTTTATATACGCATATATATATATATATATACACACACGCACATTCACATTGTTTCGTAAAAGTTAAAAAATAAAACTGTAAAATGTTGACGACTTTAAAGTTACATGTGGGAAAAATGAAAAGTTTTTGGCAGATGGTTCTTACTCACTGGCTTGACATGGAAGAAGCATTTGCTAGATATTTGATGTTGCTATCCAAAGTTTTAATTTTCTTTTTCTTCTATAACCCACTCGAGTTCTTACGTCAGGAAACGTTAACTCACGCAATACATACAATATGTGTGTTTATATTTAGGATTCGGGGTTTTCAAAGCCCAAGGGTCCCTAATTAAACGCCGTGGCTCATTAATCCGGTCACTAAACCTTATTGGCCTCTTAATAACAGAGGGCGCCTGAAATGGTGTGTATGTATGTGAGTGTATATATGAGTGGAGGAGAGGGTGCAAGACAGGTAGGCCATTTGGTTCAAACAATGTTACTAATTATATACACCACGGGGAGTGGATTTTCTGTGAATGATATGCTGTTGTCGAAATACCATTGATTATCTTAAAATTTCACATTAATATTTTTAAATTGAAATTCTATTAAAAAACACAATATTATTAATATTTAATAATTAAAAAGACCAACTCAACACCTTGTAAGAATATAAATTCGCGAGAAACAGTAACGATTTTAGTAGCTTTTATACTGACCTAATATTGATTAAAAATAAAAAAATGCATTTTTAATTTTGTGCTGACATTATTAACCAATAGTAGTATTTTTGCACATTGATCATGTATTTATGTAATAGTAATATATATTATTATGTATTACAAAAAATATTTTTTAATCGATTTTCACATACCGTTATGAAGAGTTACAAAATTTTAAAATATTATTCGATACATACATAATTCTAGATACAAAACGATGCAAATAGTTGGTATTAAAGTCGTAACAGTTAATGCAAACTCGCAATTTTTTAACGGCGTCGTGTTTATCGAAATAGTGTTTTATTGTATTATGATATGACTCATGTGCAATGATAATAACAATTTTGAATTACACCGCGGTGCAGATTTATGGTACTCGATCAACTAGTTTAAAAGGAACGGTTAATCGTTTTAAAGCACACGATGGATTTGCTCAACGATGCACAGCGGCGGCGATTAGCACTAAATTGGATTAGACAGATGAGTTCTCAAACCGGTGATCTGCTAAAAACAGCAAACGACAGACGGGGAGGAAAAAACCAATTGAAAAATCAGATAAAAAAATGTTACCCGCGCGTCTCCCATCACACGTTCACTTTCGATCGAGCCGCGCGGCTCTATAATGTAAAATATTCGAAATTCGATCGACGGCGGCTAATATGCGCACTCGGGCCGATTGTCATTTAATTGGCATATTCTCGTACACTGCGAGTACATATTATAAAATAATATATTATACACACATACATATTATATTATTACGTATTGCCCAACTATACGTCCCGGAACCGCGTGTAGGACTCTCGAACTCGTCGTATATATACGCACACACACACACACATATATATATATATTGTAAAGCTCGGTCAGCCGATTATTCAAAAGCCCTAATCACTCTCCACCCCACACCGACATACAAATGCGCGCGCTCAGACACACACACACACACACGCGCGCGCGCGCACAAATTATACGATCGCCCGCTACAGCGGAAACGCTGACACTGATCCCGAGTCTGTGGGAGTGTGCAAGTTCAGCACTGCACCGGTGTGTGGGTGTCACGGTCCGGTGAATCGGGGATCGTTATTTATACGCATCGTTATATTGCACTCGCACTGTACGGCGGGCGCCTGTAAATTTGCAATGATATAATGTACATTTAAAACCGTATATATATACGTCGTGTATTACCGCAGAGTGTGTATATATATACTATACGTATATACGTATATTATATTATATATTTTATGTTCCCGCTCGCCATGTTATATTATGTGTACTAATTTACTGTTTTTTCGTTAACGATACGCGTATATATTATATACGTGTATAATGTATATATATATATGAGGTATGCTTGCATGCGCGCCACCTATTATAAAATATATATTATTGCGAATCGTCGTCGTTCTTCCCGCAGCCTCTCTCTGCCGCGCGTACACTTTTTTTCGTGCCGATATTTTATCCCGTTTACATCGCTTCCACAGGTCTCCGGGATTATTGTAATATTATATATTACGGAAAAAAACAAAAACAACGTTAATTCGCCATCGCAGTTACACGCGCAGTGTTGCGGCGGCGTATTATATCTCATATTATAATACGGCCGGTGTACGCTTCCGGTAGTTTTTCCCAGACCTAATCCTAGGGCGCTCACTGAATTTGTGTTTTGATCACTATAAATTTATTTGGAATTATAATTCTATGTACATATGACCGGTGGTCCCCCGCGTCGTAAACAGTAACGCCCAGGCCGCCGCGCATTAAAATACTTTAATCCGCCATATATCGACGTTTAACTGCGAAAACACATCTGTATGAGGGTAATACTATTATGATATTAATATTTATTATTATTATTATTATTTCGGGGGGCTGTTATATTATTATTGCTATATTATGAACACGACCTCGTGTTTTGGGATGCGGAGCTTCTATCGCTGGCGTTAAAAATAATGTCTTGTTTACTCATCCGTCAGATTCGTCTATAATATGATTCGATGCTCTGGACTGCGAGTCACTGCAGTGTGTGCAGAGGGATGAGACGTGTTTTTCTTCTTTAAGCTACTCCTCCCAAACACACCCCCCTTAACTGATATCGTACCCTTTTCCATCAGGGGTGCCTTTGTGTGTTGTTGTTTCGTCGGTGGTTGGTCGTTATCTCCCGTTAGCAGCCGCCACTTCCTCCGCCGACACAATCAACGTAAGCCTCGGAAGTGTACACTTTTTTTTTTTTTACTCACCCCAAAAACATCGGTCGCGACGGTATCACGTCACTGCTCCTGTCCATTTGAAATTGTTTTGTCACGTTTCCGAGTTTCACCGCCCACGATAATAATAATATATTGTACGTTCCGTATCTGTGCGGCGTGTCATCGCGTTAATTGCTCCGGCGGAATACCTGTCTACATAAACAAATGACGTGCGAATTAACGGCCAGTGTACATATTCATGACCAGTGTGCCATATGTATCTGATACTAATACATATAATAACAATATGTATCTATTAAAATGATAAAATCATTATTACGTTAGTTGAATGTATTTTAATGTGTGTGTGTATGGTGTTCGCATGTTACCGAGAGAATACAGTGTTTATCAACTGATTATGATGTATCGCATTGACAAGAATAGCGAGGGATTCTCAGTTAAGTTTATTATTACGCTTGTAACGTTATGTTTTTATTTGTTGTTTTTAAATCAAACATAATTAACATATTATTTCAAATATAAAATAGTAAACACAGTGGTTTGACCTATTATTAATTCGTGTAAAAATCTACGA
The DNA here is from genome assembly GCA_020882235.1 of Schizaphis graminum. Classification (NCBI taxonomy): domain Eukaryota; kingdom Metazoa; phylum Arthropoda; class Insecta; order Hemiptera; family Aphididae; genus Schizaphis; species Schizaphis graminum. The sequence goes on along the minus strand of CM037031.1, from coordinate 35,289,745 downwards.
TATAGGTTGACCGAATTCCCACTTGTATTTAAATAAAATAGCTGGAAAAAATTAATTTGTACGAAAAAAACTAACCCTCTGCAGTCCTCCCCTAGTCCCTCTCAAAGGACAGCCGCCGTTACCGTATAACGTGTTCATAAAAAGCGTTTCGTGCAGTGTATGAATATCTCATGTACATGCGTGTACCGGAAACCTATCCCACGCATTTATGTGTGTGTATATAATATTATATATATATATATACGTACGGTATGTGTGTATGCGTGAGTGTGTCTTCGAAGGGTCGCTGTGATTTATGAAACGTCTAATCGATTCCGGTCGTATACTCCAGGGTTTCGATTCGAAGCTCTAACGCGGTATAATGTGCGTATACGAGAATGGTGGTTCGATTTTCCAATGCTATTATTTTTTATTTTTCGTTATTCCCTTCTGCTCTCGACTATATATAATAAAATATATACATATACACATATATATATATATATTTGTGTGTACATGTGTGTGTGTGTGTGTGTCTTGGTTACGCAGTCTGCAGATGATTAACAATATACGTCAACCGAGACAAATTCAAAACCGGAGCGTGTAGAAGAGTCCTCCGTTCGGCAACCCCTTGTGAATTTTATAAAGGGTTGTTACTATGTATATTTCCACAATTTGTGTTTGTGTGTATATATATATTTGTGTGTACACATTTGCTCACTCTGTATCTCTAACTCTCTATCAGCTCGTGTAGCATATATACGCACAGCAATTTGTTAATGGATATAGTGCTCTTAATTTTCCCTCCATATCTGCTGATATTTAGACACTCCAAAACACACTGTTTGCGTTGGCGCTGCATGACGTGTATTCGCCGCTATCATCTCACCCCGCAACAACTGCAGATCATCATCACGCACGTATATCCCTCCGTGTACACACGGTGATACATTACGCGCGTAAACAAGGGTATTATTATATCGAATACCGCACGAATTTTAAAGACAATATAAAGTGTCTCGTAAGTTGTAACAGCCAAAACGAAGTGTAAAAACATTTCGGTACTTGTGTAGTCGATGAAAATAAACTTTTCAAGATTTTATAAAATAAAATACATTTTAAGACTTGCCACATAACGTATCATTGTAAGAATTTTTAAACTTTTATTTATCTTAAAATGGTTTTACAAATACTCGTTATTAGAACTAATTGTGCCATAAACTTTCGACGTTTATCGATGGTATACGCACTGATTTATACTAAATTACGTTTGCTTCTTTCGTGTTAAGCGTTGTCGATAATCAGTTCAATATTTATTACCCATCTCGCTCTTTTCGTATGCGGAATTTTGAAGTACATAAATAACCATTTTTACTAATAAAAGTTTGTTTTTATCAGTATCAAGAGATAGGTTAATAGCATTTATGATTTCGTTTCATGCTTTTATCATCGTTATGAGCAAACTATTTGAAAATGTATGAGTGTAGTCAATGAGTGGTGATTTTTTTTTTGACACGAAAGTCGTGAGAAGCGCTTTTAATATCCGACACACGTCACCAGCGGGGGAAGAATAAACGCTGACGACAGACCCCGTAGGTCGTTATTATTGGCCCGGTGTCAAAATTTCAAACCACGGCAGTGCGGAATAGGTAAATACCGAAAGGTCAAACATAGCGCGAGTAACTCGGATGGCATTTTGAGAGGGTGACATTTGTGAGTGTACGTAGAGGCAGGAGGAAGGGGAGGGGTTTAAGAGAAGGTGCGTCATTAGAGAGCAAAGGCCGTGGCTAGGACGTGATCGAGTTGTCAACGGTTTTCGGTCAAGTCGTTAAGACGGTGACTGAGTTCCACCCCTATCCACACCGTCCTTTTCTACTTCCTGTTTTCTATCCGTACGCCTTTATATATCCTTTTATAACCAGCTGGCCTAACGAACCGGCAACTGGACGACAAGAACGAATTCCCTTTGTAAGAATACATATACACACACGCACGCGCGCGCGATCTACGTACACATTAAAAAGAATAAAACGACACGACTCATTGGACAGTTGGTTCATTATGCAACAACAAAGCAATTTTTTTTCTTTTTAAAAGTATTTCTTCTCTTCTCTGCTCTTTATTGAACTTTTATAAAATCTGTATTAACAAATTTCATCATTATTTTAACGATGAAAATAATGGACATAAGATTATTTCTGTAATGAGGTAAAATTATCAACAAGTAACTTTTAAAGATACGACTATGCATAATTATTATTAATAGTATTATATCTTTAATTCATAATAAATAGAATATGTTTGTTTAAAAATGAACTGTTTTCATTGCTTACATATTAGATTTGTCTTTAACTATTTAAGAGGATACATATGGAAGTAAAATTACTAAATTGAGTAATATATTTTAATCATAATATTTTTATAGTGAACCATGTGTTCATGCACTGGTCGAAACAAAGTTTGTCATCTTGTGCTTTCTTTTCATTTAATACAAAACCAGATTGTGTATATGCAAATACTTTGAGAAAGTAACCGGGCGTTTTCTTCTTAAGCACCTAACGCTCGAGGGTTATCATAGAGACGTGATGTGCATTATAGGGGATTAACAAACGAAAGCGGAACGTGACGTACCCAGATTGAATAAATGCAACTTAAAAAACAACCAACCATAAAGTTTTCGACCAAATGTTGAGGCCCCGAAAAGCCTAAGTTCAACCTGCTTGAACGATACATACTATGTATTCTTGTCCTTTGTCCAGCACATTGTTTAAATCGAAAATAAATTGGAAAACTTTTATCCATCGTGTACAAAGTATGACAAAAGAAGGATAGAAACTTTTTTAATTCGTTTAAATTCGTCAACTGAAATTTGGAGACAAAAAATTGGACATGACAAACTTATAATCTTATTTTATACCTACTGAAATAAATTGTACTGATACATTTTACAATGGAAGTTGTACTACAAATAATTACATGCACCTGTTTAGATTTTAAAAATATGTTAATTTACTATAAAAATATAAAGACGTATATTTCACTTAGAAGTCGATAAAGTGTTTCTATTTTAACGTCTATATTATGCTCTTATTTATTAATAATGCTTATAACAAAACAAATTTGTTGAAAAATTGAAAATTGAAAATCAGAAAATTCATTCTGTCTTGTCGAGCTTTTTATGAAAAACTTTTTAACGACCGGTTTTATATTGTTTCGTTAATTGTAATTTACCCCGTTAATAACTATAGTTTAATAATATATTCTAGTAAGTTCAAAAAACTTAAAAAGTTTTTTTCGCAAAAACTTTGGATGAATCGTAATAAGTTGCACTAATACTGAACTTTAGAATTTTAGCGATTGATGGTGTTCTATAATTATTGATCAAAGCAGCGTAATATTTACAATATAGTATAGCACCTAATATTGTCGTCCCTTTTTCTTTTTTCTATTCGGTACTGAGCATTGTTATTGTTTCTCTTTTGGTTTTTATCACCCTTCTGCGTTAAACAAAAACCGTATTTTATTAGCAAGCTTCAATTTATTTATATATATATATTTTTTTAAATCCGATTGTTTAAGCCACCCCATATTTATCGTATACATTATCTTAGGAAAACTTCCCCGTCCTGTTGAAAACGATAATCTAAATGTGTTTCTCTGTGCATGTGACTCACACGTCACCGAACTCCTCTCTTTCTCTCGATTTCTATTTGACGGATCACTTAATACCACGTACGTTCCTTCCTCATGTACATAGTAATCTTGTATATTATTCCAGTAAGGTCCTAATCTGATACGACACGCCGAGACGACGCAACGCCCGCCACTCCCTTCATATAATACATATTATAGCGTACTATTTAATACTGCCCGGGATAATGTCCCTTATTCCGATTACAGACTTCACTCTTGTCATCTTCGTCCCCACGGTTTTAATCCTGCCGCGAGCTCACAGTATTACGCTCAAAATCAATTGATATTTCGTGGTGAAGAAGAGTGGTGGTTGAAGGTGTCAAACGGAATTCGACTACTCGTTGTTATTTTGCTTTATGAAAAGTTATATCTCTGTTTTCGTTCGATCCCCTTGTTCTTTTTGTTCTATAGTTACAACTCAGTGTCGTTGAATTGTATGATATGATTTATAATGTTTTAATATTAATGGTGTGCATTGTGCATATATTATTAATCTACAGAAATTCCGAATTTTCATAAAAAAAACCGTTTATTATTTTGTTACTATTCTATTTTCAGTTTTATAAGTTTTTTAAACTAATAAAAATAATGATTTTTCATAAAAAAAATACTTTGTTACACATAAATATATTAATTTACCCATGTCAAATCACAGTGTTGTTGAAATTGTAGTTCTATATTGTGTTATATATATATATATATATGTATAAAAAATACTTTATTATAAATTACAGTTTAACACTTAAAATAGCAATATCCATTGTCTATAAAACTTATTTGGATTTACAAACATTTTTTTCGTTGTTATTATTGACAATATAACTAATTTTATAATAAAATAAATTGAATTCTGATTTTAATTTTTGGTACTTTATTTCCAGGTTGTTTGTTAAACGATTCTTTGAGAAATCCACCAGATGTGCCACCGAGGAATCCCGGCACGATGAGTAGATTGAACGGTCGGCTGAAGGGTTCCGGTCAGGGATCCAATGCCGGCACGATGGTACATCTTGCAGGAGATCATCAACACCCGATGGACTTAGACTTTGAACCATCTAATTGTGTCATAAGAACTGCTTCCGGGTCCGTCTACATACAGCCGGGTATGAATAATTGTAATAATAAGATTTCCTCTTCATCTTTATTTCTGTTCCACTTAACTGAAAATATTTAACGATATCCTCGGAAATAATAAAAAAAAAAAAAAACGCCATTAGCAAACAATAACGATAAAAGACGGTTTCGAGAAAAGTTGGAGGGCTCTCAATTATTATTCCGAACACTGTCGTCGGAGAGAACGCCGAGCCGTTAATAATGCATCTAGAAATTCTCCTTTTAAAAATCATACAGTTGAGTTAACACTTTCTTTAGTGGTGGGGGAGGGACAATATTTTGAACTGATTATAATATTATATAACGCCTTGAAATAAAAACATTGTGCAATATTAAATTTTAGTTTTTTTTTTAAGTAAACCGAAGAATATATTTTTATTATAAATATGATTTATATTTTTATGTTTTTACAGACATGACAAAAAGTGTGTTGGACTACAAGAATACGTCATCGTGCAGTAGTCCTTCTAAGACTGATATTCACAAATCATCGGAAAGGTATGTTTAAAATATTCAATAACTGACCGGTGGTTATACAAAACATTATGTTATTAACGTTATCAGTTTAGCTGGAAAAATTGACTTATGACTTTATTCATTATTTATTATTATTTACAATCATTTATTTTTATATCTTGATCATGATTGATATGTTCAGTTTTTACCTATACCTAAACACGTGTCGGAAACAAGAATCGGGTATCCCAGTGTCATACATTTTTGTTTTGTTTTGGAGAGGGTTCGAAAACATAAATCAGTCATACTGAAAGGAGCCATTACGTATGGTATTGTTGGAATTATTTAATGGGGTTCGTTCTGAGAACTGTTTTGAAAAACGAATTCTAACTAGCAAATGGAAACGCCCGCAAATTGCTATTAAAAACAAAGAGGGTTCTGCTGACCACACGATTTCACCCCTCATCGTTTCTGTACAATGATATTTTTGTGATAAAAATCTCTCCAATATACATATATTATATATAACTTATTGATATTTCTGGTATTTCAGCATTGAATTGGGATACTAGTAGCTACCGAGTACCGAGTAGAACTATAATATTTGTATTTACTATAGGTTTCGTTTCATCATCAACATAATAATCAATATAATAGTGTAATAGTATAAGATAGTATTTATTGCATTAGTATTAGGAATTTTTTTTTTACTACACTTAAATAGGAATTTGTTGAGTGATATGTATTCTATGCATCGAGTGATGTATTTTTTATTTTTAATATATTTTTTCGAGTATAATATATATTATTCAAGACTTTGACTTACCAATTAAAAATGATAAAAAATGAATAATAATTGAAAACATTTTTTATTACATTTTACTATAACACGTACCAATTACATAGCATTATGCCAACCTGAGCTTTTGAAATTCAATAATATTTTACATCCTACTGCAGATCACTATTATTATTGTTATTATTATTATTTTTGTAACACAAATTTATTTTATGTAATACATTTGAATAATTTTGGTGATATTCAAAATAATATTTAATAGATTATATAAATTATATTTATATATTACATATAGGTATAATTTATATTTATGTATATTCGAATAGTTTAATAAAATAAATATATTTTTGATTTTAAAATCGTATTATTTTCTGCTCAACTAAGAATTATTCTAGTATTTTATTTAAAAGTATGGTGTGATTACAGGTGCTCTTTAGGTTACGGTGTAGGCATGCCGGTACTACCAGTAAGGAACAACCTGAGACGACCAACGTCGTCTCATCATTTTTCATCCGCGTCTCGATTCCAGTTCCAAAAAGGTTTCGCCTCCCGGTGTTCATGGAAGTGCTCGTCAATTGTATTAATAATTGTGTGTTTACTGATGGCTGTTGCGTTAACTTATATTACGTGTAAGTTTTCAAAATACATTTATTTTTAACGTATTAAATATTAATTAAAAAAAAAAAACAAATACATTAATAATAATAATAATGTATTTAACAAAAACAAAAAAAAACGCATTTTCTTTATTTAAATTAAAATATTTTTTAAATTTCAATAAAAATATAATAGCATTACCTATCAACGATATAAATAAATATGAAAATTATTCATTTGATTTTCAGCATCCAATCTCTTGCGGTTATCGTACCAAGGTCCAGCATCGTGTTCGGTGCTGGTCGACGAGAACGGTGGTAATGGCGACTCACTGGCCATGCCGAAATCGCTGAACCACACGAAATCAACTTCGGAAAATACAGGTAGGTGGCGTCCCCGAGACCCAGAAACCCGAGCACGTAGTAAACGTAGTTTGGAACGACAACGTCAAAATCACCGACCATTGGATTTGCTTGACGGCGGTGATGATGACGTTGGAGCTAACGGTGATGGTACGGTAGTTCAGCATGATAACCCGGTAAAAAATAGTTTATTCTCTCGCTCGCTTTATGCACGTACTAACAGAGCTTTACCCCGACAAATGTACGACGCCGTGGTGGAAGTAAAGTCTTTGTCGCCCAAAGAGTCACCATTGACGCGTAGAAATCGAAAACGGCAGGCGTCTGACATGATTGTGTATCGGAAGGATTCCAATGACAACGAAGACGATAACATCATGAATGGGAACGTGGACATCGTGCCGCTAGATCCCGAACACCGTATCCGGGTAAATTTGACGATAGCGTCTGATGACGGTACAGCTGGAAGTCCAATGTACGCCTTGTCCCTGTCATTGCCCAGAGCCGACCCGGTTGTTGAACCCGTAAGAGCCGCTCCCGTCGCTCCCGTTGCAAATCCGCTAAACTCTATGCCACCGTTACAATCGTCCGGCGCAGAGTGCGACTGTTTCTGTCCGTGTCTCGATCAGGACGACGATGAAGACGATCGAATGACCACGACTAATATCATACCTACAAACCCTTCGACATTATCGCCGTTCGATAACATGACGTCCGATACGATTTGGACGACTGAGTTTTCCACGACCGAATATACCGAACGAACTGTGGACGCAGTTTCGTGTCCTCCTCCCGTTTTGCTGTTTTGTGACACAGGTAAGTCGCCAATCTCTTATTTAAAAATAATAAAGCGACGAAAATAATGGCGACGACCACCAACAACTTAAGCTGGACCATAAAAGCATAACTTCATAGAATTTGAAGTTTAATACCTCTAATGAATTTGCAGGTTTTTTTAAAATATTTTTTTTAATAATTTAGTAATTTTATTAGTACATGGTGATTGAAAATATAGTATATTTTATTTGCGTTGTATTGGATTCTGTAGTTGGTTTTGGTAGTGGTGCTTAAAACTTCTTTACTTTTTTAGTAGTTTAGTTGATTTTATTTATAGTATTTATAGTATATAATTGGCTATTATTGCCTTTCGTATTTGTCAACAGCAATAATCATTATTGTGTTTCGTAGAAATACAAAAACTGTAGTTTACATATTATTTGCTGTTGTATTAATATTTTTCTGAGTTTAATAATATCATGAGTATAATTTGCACGATAAACTTTAATAGTTCCCATTATATACTCCATAAACATATTAACTTACAATTTAAACTAACTATAATAAATGTATTCGATTTATCAATCAACAAATAATTTAAAAGAATAATGACATTTTATTTTTAATAAATATTTGATAATTTGTGTAAATTGAAATAGGTTTAAATAATTCCATAAGGAAATACAATTAAAATTAAACGCACGTAGTTATACTGGTAGGCAATTTATTGATGTTGAAATGTGCTACAAAATGACTTTGTTAACTTGGTCGTTTATTGGTCAATATTATAAAAAACATTTCACATATTTATTTATTAATTTATTCATAAATCCTTTGGTACAAGAAAAAAAAATATAATAATTAACTTATATATTTTTATTCTGTAGGATTTAATTACGTTTTTCATTTAATAAAATAAAATAAAATAAAACTATTTATTTTCCCATAGTTTGATAAATTTTAGCTGCATATAAAATTATTGACCTGGTAGCATATTGCAATGTTTAATGTGAATAACCATTAGTGGATTTTTACTTATTATTTCGTTTGATGTATAGGGTCAAAGTTATTCCCAGTAAGGACTGCACCACCCGACGGTACTACTTTTGCGCAGATAACATTAGGCGATAAAATTGATGGAGAAATACCGGCGTTCGGCTACTGGAATGTCCAGTTTTATCATCCACGGGCTGCCTACGTTCGGTTTAACTATGACTTTCCGAGAGGCGCCAGCATTGCCGTGTACGGACGAAGGAACGCACTGCCCACGCATACCCAATACGAGATATTGGAGTTGCTCAATGGCTTTCAATCACGACAGACCCGGTCTACACACGTGAGTTTTTCTAACATTTTAATACGTCTATCCGTTTGCCAGTTTTAGTAACAATATATACTATTATTTATTACACAAGTTAATTGGAATGAAAATGTCCAATATTAAAACTATAATAAAATAAATTGGATTATACATTGCTCTTTATGCAATAATACATTTAAAATAAAAATTTAAAAATAATTTTGTAATTTTTTACAAATATAATATACCTCAAAAAAAAAAAAAAAATATATATACATTATTGTATTATATAATATGTAAACATTTCGCTGAAATAAATTATAATGTTAGTAATATTATTGTAAAAGTATAATGTCCAATAAAATAACACCTTGCATTTTTTTAGTTGAGGTTTAAATAACATTAATTAGTAGGTATACTCGTAGTGTAATACGTTTTTAAATAAAATAAATTGTATATTAAATTTTATTACAAAATATATTTTGTTTTAATTTATATTAGTATCATTTATTTTCTTTAAACAAGTTAGAATATTTTATAAAGTATACTTGTGTATCAAATATAAATGTCACGTAAAATCATTAATTGACAATGATTAGTGATTTTCATCATTATAAATAAACATGACGATTCAATGTAAAAATTACAATTATTGGCATTTGGTAGGTAATCGAGTTATCTTTGTAGAGTACATATTAATAATTACATAATTAGATAAATACCATAATATAACTTAATTTAACTTTGATAATGTTATTGGAAATAAGTTCAAATGTTTAAAATATTATTTTGAGGAATCAACTAAAATGTCTGTTAATTATATTTTACTACTTATAATATTAATTGATTAAACACATATTTTAACATAAATAATGGTATTAATTTTACAGTCAATTATTAAAAAGGAAGTTACACACTATCTGGAGCCAGGCCACTGGTTTGTATCGATGTATAATGACGATGGAGATTTAACTACGGTGACGTTTTCGGCATCAGTATCGCAAGATATGACTTTGAGCTGTCCTAATGGATGTAGTGGTAAAGGGGAATGCATGGTAGGCCATTGTCAGTGTAACCCTGGATTTAGCGGAGAGGACTGCAGTGACAGTAAGTAGACTAACACTATACTTCAATTTTTATTATTATTTTTTTTTCTACAGGCGTATCTCTGAATTCAAACACTTCGGCCATTTTTAGATTCATTCACGTTTTATTTAAAATTATTTACTAACAATTTTTTAACATATATATGTTTCATATTATATTGCTTTATCATTATTATTTTTTCACTATGCATAACATTATTATTTGAAAATAATTGATTTTCGTGTTAAGAATGATGATAATATCTAGTACCATATGTTACTAATATATTTTTATTTAAACGCATAATATTTGAGGTGTGCCTTTAAAGCATGTAAACATTTGTATTGTTACAATTTTATAACAAGCTGCTCGCAATGGAATATTCAAATAGTAATTTTTATTTTTCCATTAAAGGCGTGTGCCCAGTATTATGTAGCCAAAGAGGCGAGTATATCAATGGCGAATGTCAGTGCAACCCTGGATGGAAAGGCAAAGAGTGTAATTTGAGGCACGATGAATGTGAAGTACCGGATTGTAATGGCCATGGTTACTGCACAAATGGTAAATGTATTTGTGCACTTGGTTTCAAAGGGAAATTTTGTTCTGAAGGTAATGTTTTGAAAAATCAACTATCAATAAATTCAAAGCATAATAATTTATAATTATTTCATTTAACTATGTAGTGGACTGCCCAAATCCAAACTGTAGTGGCCACGGGGTATGCGTTGAAGGAACTTGTATTTGCAAAAAAGGTTGGAAAGGCGTCAACTGTGACGAAATGGATAAAGATGCCCTACAATGTTTACCCGATTGTTCGGGACACGGGACATTTGATTTGGAAGCACAGACATGTCAGTGTGAACCCATGTGGTCTGGTGAAGATTGTTCCAAAGGTAAAATATATTTTCTTCGTTCTTAAGTTTATATACGCAAATAAAGTATGAAAAAAAAATGTTTAAGTAATTATTATAAACGCATCATGGATTTTTTTATTAATACATTTTTCGTTCGATGATTATTTTAAGTTTTAATGTGGATAATATATTATTTTTTTAGAACTGTGTGACTTGGACTGTGGCACACATGGTCATTGTGTAGGTGACACTTGTGCCTGTCACTCTGGTTGGTCTGGCCAATATTGTAATTCAAAACTATGCGATAGCCGTTGCAATGAGCATGGACAGTGCAAAAATGGCACTTGTTTGTGTGTCACTGGTTGGAATGGAAAGCATTGTACGCTCGAAGGATGTCCAAACAGTTGTTCTGGACACGGGCAGTGTCGGGTAAACGGTGAAAACGTATGGCAGTGTAAATGTACCGATGGATGGGATGGCCTAGATTGCAATACTCAATTAGAACGGGATTGTAACGATAACATTGATAATGACAAAGGTGATTATAAAAAACAGTAAGAGAGTAAAGCCTTAAGGGTCCATAAAAAATACTCGTAAAATTTGTAAAAATGTAATTAGTCTCACAAGATAATCCCCCCGAGATAGGTATAGGCATACAAGGGTTGGACCTAAATTAATCTAAACTTCCAAAAATTTCTTTATATTTTTGAACCTGTGATCATATAAAATATTAATTAGGGAGTGGGGCAACTTTATTATGGACAATGTTAAAATTTATCCAAATGTTGTATTTTAATGTAAAATATATAATTAATAATAATATTGTGTTTGTGCAGACGGCCTTATGGATTGCGAAGATCCAGAATGTTGTTTAAACCATTTGTGTCGTAGTAGTCAGCACTGTGTGTCATCGCCAAAGCCCATTGACATACTCTTGCGGAAACAGCCTCCAGCAATAACTGCATCATTTTTTGAACGAACAAAGTTTTTAATCGAAGAAGGCAGTCTACAAAATTATGTTAGACCTGATACATTCAATGAAAGGTAATTTTTAAGTATATTATTATTATTATTTTTTTGTAATGTCTATAACTCATACTTTATTGTACTCGGGGAACGAATAGGACTAGTAAATTACTAGAAATTCCGTAGTTCTCCAAAATGTTATAATATTGCATTATTGAGAGAATATCGGAATGCCAGAAAATGATAAACACATATCGATGTATTATATAAGTTGAAATTCTTAAGTGACTGTGTTTATTGTGTATGGTGTTACCTTCAATGTTTTCTGTCTTGAATCTTTCTATTGAAACTGCGTTGTGCCCATGTGAAAATATCCTTTCCTAAATTTTCCAATCTCCATTGATTAAATGTCGTTAGCATCACTTCTTGACATATGCATATAAACATTATCAGATTAAATACATTTAAAATTGTTATCTATTTACCCATTTTTTTTTTCATTCAATTTTTATAATATGCAAATGTTGAAAGGTAATGCTTGCATTTAACATTACAATTAATGACTACCAAGCAGCTTAATGTGTACCTATGCTTAATGTGTACTAATAGGGATTCATATTTTTCATTAACAATTGCGTAAAAAATCAATTAAATACAAATATCTATATACTTTTTTTTTATTACTTAACTAAAGCCTAACGCTTTCTTTCGAATATTATCTTGTTTCCAGCATTTTCTGGAGTCACTTCAACACGAGGTAAGAAATGGCCATAGTTTGCCCAGAATGGATTTTGTTTTTGTATTATTTTTGAAGGGAAATATAACTCCTTTTATTTTTTTACGGGTGTTTTTTATTCTCTTACGTCTTCTCCTATATATTTCGCTTAGTAAAAATTAGCATTTTTCACACAATTATATTTTAATTAAAAATAAAAAATTTATAAAATAAAATTCACATTAATTTTCGAATGAATTAACTTTCAATGCGTATTAGAAATAAAATATTGATAGACCTTTCATCATTACTATACGATATGTTTAATTAAATATATTTCACCGTTTGATTAGGAATAAAATGAGCTTTCGCTTGCATGACCTATACGCTTTTATCCCAAAAAACCCTTTGTATTGTGTACTCGTCAAAGCTTTATTCTTCATTTGTAGTTGTATATGTTTGTATTGTTTTAATAAATTGTGACGTTTTGTGTTTGGTTCCGTTAACTGGAAATAATTAGATACGTAACACAAATTCTATCACTTGATGCTTTGTCGTATGGTTTATAAATAATCATTCAAGTGAATTGTATTTTAAAAATATATTTTTGTGTACCTAATCAAATTCAAAAATACACACTCATCGGGGGGAAAATATATAAATTAATTAAATTAAAATTATTTTACAGTTTTTAAAAATAAAAAAGTGACGTAATAACATCCCTAAATAATTTCCTTTTACTTAGTTGAATATTGTTTTATTTTTTATTTTTTATTATTATTGGTTTAACATTTTTATGCATAGCACGTTAAATACAGTAAATTAGATTTTTTTTGGTTTTTAATTCAAACTCAAGAAAACATTAGAATTAAACAAAATATTTATTTTATTTAGCCGATCAGCTGTTATTCGTGGTCGAGTTGTTACTTCAACTGGAATGGGATTAATGGGTGTTCGGGTTAGCACGAACATTGCACCCGAAGGATTCACATTAACTCGTGAAGATGGTTGGTTTGATTTATTAGTAAATGGAGGAGGAGCTGTAACTTTACAGTTTGGTAGAAGCCCTTTTAAAGCACAAACTCAAATTGTAAACGTACCTTGGAATGAGGTAATGTTTATTTGGATGATTGGAAATTTAAAATTATATAATTAAACTAATTTTTGCGTTTAAATTATAAATTGGTAGATCGTTATTATTGAGACAATAGTGATGTCATTGACTGATGATAAAGGTATTCAACTTAGCGGACAAGCTTGTAAAGCTCATGATTATGATCTTATGAAACCCGTTGTATTAGCGTCTTGGAAACATGGTTTTCAAGGATCTTGGTCCGATAAAAGTGCAGTTTTAGCGGAATCACAGGTTAATAATTAATTTTGTATTATTTATTTAATAGTGTGTATTTTTCAACTTTTATATTTAAATGTACTATATACATTAATATTATAACTAAAATATATAAATATATAATTTAAATTAGGTCGTCCAAGAAACCTTCCAGATTCCAGGAACAGGGTTAAATTTGGTTTATCATAGCTCTAGATCAGCTGGATATTTATCTACAATACAATTACAACTTACACCCGAGACAATTCCGCCAACTTTGAAATTGATTCACTTAAGAATAACCATTGAAGGAATACTTTTTGAAAAAATATTCGAGGCTGATCCTGTTATAAAATATACTTACGCATGGAATAGACTTAATGTTTATCGCCAAAACGTATATGGAGTTACAACAGCCTTGGTTAAGGTCGGATATGAGTATACCGATTGCCGAAATATTGTGTGGGATGTTCAGACAACCAAACTAAGTGGAAATGATATGAGCATTTCAGAAGTTGGCTCTTGGAATCTAGATATTCACCATCGTTACAATTTTCATGAAGGGATACTGCAAAAGGGTGATGGGTCGAATATTTATTTGAAACAAAAGCCTAGAATTATACTGACTACTATGGGTGATGGACATCAAAGACCATTAGATTGTGCTGATTGTGATGGCGATAATGGATTAAAACAGAGACTTTTGGCTCCAGTCGCATTAGCTTCTGCCCCTGATGGTTCAATATATGTTGGTGATTTTAATCTGATTCGACGTATCATGACAGACGGTACAGTTAAAACCGTTGTCAGATTAAAGTGAGGATTATATTTATTATTAATTTTAGTTGTAGTAAAACAAAATATTAATTTTATATTTGTATTTTATAGTGTTACAAGGGTGTCATATCGATATCATATCGCTGTTAGTCCTTTAGATGGATCATTGTTTATTTCTGATCCGGAGAGTCATCAAATTCTAAAAGTTAAAAACCCAAATAACTTTTCTGACCCAGATCATAATTGGGAACCAGCAGTTGGATCAGGTGAACGTTGTCTACCAGGAGATGAAGCACATTGTGGAGATGGTGCATTAGCTAGAGATGCGAAACTAGCTTACCCTAAAGGTATATATATATATAATATATAACAATCAATAGTTTTAATATTAAATAAAAATACAAATAATGTATAACATTTTTTTTTATTTTAGGTGTTGCTATATCTTCAGATAATATTTTATACTTTGCCGATGGAACAAACATTCGAATGGTGGATAAAGATGGTTTAGTATCTACTTTGATTGGTAACCATATGCATAAATCACATTGGAAACCTATACCATGTGAAGGGACTTTAAATACGGGTGAAGTGCATCTAAGGTGGCCTACTGATCTTAGTATCAACCCCTTAGATAACACTTTACACATTATCGACGACCATATGGTACTGAAATTGACCACAGACAACCGATTAAAAGTTATTGCTGGCCGTCCAATGCACTGTCCACCCATTGGTCGTATTGGTTTAAATACAGACCAAGAATTAGCTATACAAACTGCGTTAGTTATGCCTCAGAGTATTGCATTTGCACCTAATGGAAATATGTATGTCGCTGAATCGGATTCACAGAGAACAAATAGGATTAGAGTTATAAGTAAGTTTCGGTATTTGTTAAAAAATTATTTTAATACATGTGTTTTGATTTATAAAACGAATGATTTATTTTTATTTCATTAGTCGTATAAAACAGATTAATATATACCAGGGGTGGCAAAATTTTTTTCATCTACTGATATACTTCACCTTAGACTTTAGAGGATCGACTTCCATACAATTTTTTTTTTTTATTAAATAACTATAATTATTAAGAAGGATACTTGCATAAAATGTATATAAACATACAACAAGTATTCTAAACTAATTACTAATTACTAAAATACATTTTAACATGATTGGCTTTAAAATTTTTTGCGATTGACCGCTTGGTCGCCACTGATATATACTAAAGTGAAAATTATTTCTTTTAAAAGGACATTAAATGATAATTCTGAGTAGTAATTTTATTTTATAGTACCTATAGGTATCTTATTAACTTCGTCATTCAGAAAATCACTGTAATACAGGTATTTCAAAAATAATAATCAATAGAGCCAAAAATGTTTAATAGAGTACTATGCTGCGGGCAGCACAAAATATTTATTTTTATTTAATTTTATATTCTTATTATTTCACATAATAATACTTTTTGTTATTATTATAATTATGAATTCATGAGTCACTACCAACGTACCTTAGAACGGTGTAAATAAATACATGATATAAATAGTTGAATATTATAAATTGAAAATTGCATTAATTATAAAAAATGATTATTTATAAAGTTATGAGTAATAGTGAAATGTTTCAAATTTATATGGTAAATAGTTTGTTAAAAAACTACATCAATTTAAAAAAAAAATTATTTTATAAAATGTATTGATTAAAATTGCATACATTTTCAACTTTAAAGATAGAAGCATTTTTCTGCTATAAAAGTATTTTCAGACAAATAAAAAAATTCATATCATTTTAAAACCAACTCATTCACTTACTCAGAATCTAAAACAGAATGTAGATCATTTATTAATTATGCTTAAATATTATAGTTACATACCTTTGAAAGAGTAGAAGGTCATTTTCTAATCTATTTAGGATGTGCACGATTTAGGCACACTAAACA
This sequence comes from Schizaphis graminum, assembly GCA_020882235.1. Lineage (NCBI taxonomy): Eukaryota > Metazoa > Arthropoda > Insecta > Hemiptera > Aphididae > Schizaphis > Schizaphis graminum. The sequence continues at coordinate 35,273,002 of CM037031.1, read as the reverse complement.
TGATTCAATTCAGAAAATTATTTTTTAAATCTATTACACAATGAGTGTTATATAACTATAAATACATGTTACGCATATTGTATGTTTATATTTTTTTATTTTTAATATAATTTAATATAATATTATAATAGTTTTCAAAGTTTAAAATTTGAAGTGCTTATGTAATATTTTTTTATTCATTTATTTTAAATTTAACCATAAACTATATTACATAAGTAACAAACTTAAATAATACCTTGGACTTAAATTTTAATAAATTTTATATTTTAGGCACTGAAGGTAAAATTTCTCGTTTTGCTGGTACGGAGTCAAAATGTAATTGTTTGGACCGTGGGTGTGACTGTTATGAAGAAGATCATTATTTAGCAGCGACGGCAAAGTTTAATACAATTTCGTCAATCACTATATCTCCCGATGGTGTAGTTCATGTCGCAGATCAAGCAAATTATAGGTAGGTTTCCAAAATATATGTATTTTAGCATTTTAGCTGTATTTTCATTATTTATTTAAAAATCTAATAAATATTTCAGAATAAGATCTATTATGTCGCGGTCCCCTGAAGCTACAGCTACACGCGAATATGAAGTTTACTCACCGACCACTCAAGAACTTTATGTTTTCAACCGTTTTGGCCAACATATCACAACTCGTAATATTCTTACTGGAGAGACTAGTTATCAATTCACTTATAATCAATTCACCAGTAGTGGAAAACTAAGTTCTGTTACCGATGCAGCTGGAAATAAAGTGTTCCTATTAAGAGATCATGCACAGCAAGTCAATTCAATCGAAAATACTAAGGGTCAGAAATGTAGATTACGCATGTCTCGTATGAAACTATTAACGGAGGTTAACACTCCAGATAATTATAATATAACTTTTGATTATTACGGGCCGTCTGGCTTATTACGATCAAAGTTAGATTCAGCTGGTAGAGGTTATGTGTACACTTATGATGATTTTGGACGATTAACTGGCGCTGTTACACCTACTGGAAAACTCATTAGATTGGCATTTGACTTAAGCGTAAAAGGAGCAACTGTAATGGTATATAACGATGATAGTCAACCAACAACAATGTTAATCAAGGGGACGTCTGTAGAAACAAAATTAGGTATATATTTCATTTTCATTTGATCTATTATAATTTAAATAAATAATGTAAATACTTATACAATTGGTTTTCTTGTTAGGTGGTTCTGAGGAACATACCTCAATAACCAGTGAAGGTGATATTGTATCAGAAACATCTTGGGGAAACCGAGTGACAATTGAGTCAGTTCCTTATGCAGTACTGATGGAAGCTAACTCAGTATTAGTAGAAAGTTACCCCGTACCGGGAAAATTAAAAACCGAAATAGGATCTGAATTGGCAAATAGGTTTGAATGGAGATATTATCTAAGAGGACAATCGGGAGGCAAATTGAAACCTGGTGAAGGTAATAATATCTATATAAAAATAAATAATATGATTATATAAATCCAATTTTAAAATTAAAACATTTAATTTACAGCTAAATCTGTTGCCCAAGTGGGTAAAAAATTACGAATAAACGGTGAAAACATCGTGTCTCTCGAGTTCGACAGAGATAGTGGGACTGTGGCAGCATTTATTGACGAACACATTGAATTATTAAATATAACCTACGATATCGCTGGAAGACCGTTTAGATGGGGACCTAGGTAAATTAATATCAAATTATTTTATGTATTATACATATATTATTTAACTTGATTAAACTATATCTATTTACTTTTTTAATAGGAACAAAATATATTCAGAAGTGGAGTTGACATACGATCGTTTTAGTCGACTTAGTGTATGGCGTTGGGGTGACCTTAAAGAAATGTACGGCTATGATAGGGCCGGTCGATTAGCTGAAATTCGTTATGCAGATGGCAAATCTACGCTTTACGTTTTCAAAGATATGTTTAGTAGCTTGGTAAGTTTGTAAATTTTAATAAACTTACGTTTATAAATATTTAATAAACATTCATTTTACAGCCATTGAAAGTAACTACCCCAAGAGGTAGTGATTACCTATTACAATACGATGAATCTGGTGCTCTTCAATCACTAACAACTCCTAGAGGACACATACACGCGTTTTCAATACAAACCTCATTAGGTTTCTATAAGTATCAATATCATTCACCAGTAAGCCCGCACCCATATGAATTAAGATACGATGACAACACAAATATTTTGGCGAAAATTTATCCACATCAATCCGGCCGTGTATCTTACTTGTATGACCAACATGGAAACATTGAAATAATATTAGCTGGTACGTATAACAATTATTTTTTCGAGTTAAACACAAATTTTAATAATAATATATTTTTTAAGGTCTGTTATCCATACATTATACTTATCAAGTTAATACAAATTTGGTAAAAAATATAAATGTTGTTGAACCTGGTTTTGAGTTAAAACACGAAATTCGTTATCATCTGGGCATGATCAAAGACGAACGTTATTTATTCAGTGCAAAATGTGGATTACATAATACGCATTTGAAGTAAGTTAAATACATGATGGCTAATATATATGACTTCACAATTACTATTTTCCTCATTATTTAATTTTATAATTATTATTTTTTAGATACCAAGTAGATGGTAATGCACGAGTAACTTCCATTGATGTCACTATCGGCAACAAAGAACTCTCACAGTTAAAACTGAAATATAATCAAAATATTGGGACACTAGAAAGCATAAGTGACTTAAGAATTTACAAAAATACTTTTAATAAGACTGTCATACATGATACTGCTAAACAATTTTTCTCTATATCTGAATATGACAATCACGGTCGTCTGAAATCTATAATGACCAACATAAAGTCTATGGATGTGTATAGGTACGATTTTGTGTAAATATTTTGGTGAGCATTCAATATAAATAATTAATTGTTGATTTTTTTTTTATATAGAATGGAATTAGAATATGATGTAAGAAATAGAATTTCATCTCAAAAGATAACTCTGGGCAGAACAAAAATCCAAAACACAATGACTTACAGTGCCGATGGTCATTTGTTTGAAGTGGCTGGTAGTAGTGACTGGAAGTATATTTACGATGAAAATGGCAACGTTATTGGCGTCATGGATTACGGTCAAAAATTGACATTGGGTTACGATGTCGGTGATAGAGTGGTTCAGGTAAGAAAGGGTCTAGATTTCTAACTTATTACCATTACTTAAAATTCATAGATATATATTAGATTGATAAAAATATGTAATATACTTTATAATTAAAAAAAAAATGTAAATTGTAGGTAGCTGACGTTCAACTTTATAGTTATGATACACGAGGTTTTGTATCTAAACGAGGAGAAACACACTTAAACTATAACGACATGGGATTACTCAGTGATGCTATCGAAAGTGACCGTTTTAGTGTTTCTTATTACTATGATCACAAAAATCGCTTGTTAGGTATCAGAAACGCAGGTGAAAACGTAACTCAATTCCTTTATACTGATCCTCAACGGCCTAATTTAGTAATGGCTATACACTATCCAAGTACAGGAAGAACTTTCCATTACCTGTACGATGATCGTAACACTTTGATTGCAATTGATTCACCTGAACAAAGGTAAATTACATAAAATAAAATAATATTGCATATTCTAATTAATTTATTTGTGTTTATGTTAGGTTCTTTGTTGCTACTGATCAAAACGGATCACCATTGGCTGTTTTCGATGTTTCTGGAAACATAATTAAAGAAATTACAAGAACTCCATTTGGTGCGCTCAGAAAAGATAGCCATCCAGACTTATACATTCCAATCGACTTCCACGGCGGAATTTTGGATCCGCATACTAGACTTATTTATCTTGATAAAAAGTGGTATGACCCTTCTGTTGGTCAATGGATCACTCCTGACTGGGAACGATTATCGTCAAGACTTAGCTATCCCACGGACATATTTATCTATAGATTCCAAAATAATGACCCAATCAGTTCGAGTAGTGCACAAAATATTAATTACATGACAGGTACGAAATAAAACTATTAACAAACATTTTATGAAATAGCAATAAATTCGTGCTATATTATAATATTATTAATTTACTGTGTTTTATAGACTTGAATAGTTGGTTGAAACTTTATGGTTATGATATTGGAAACATGATCGGATCGTCTTACACGAGAACTCAACTACATCAGCCAAGCGCAAAGGTGTCTTCTCCGCAACTTACGCCTCAGTTTAATGTCGTATCTGGACTTCAGTGTATTGTAGAAAAGGTATTTAAATAATAGCTATGAATGTTATAAACACGATGGTAACTAACGTTTCTGTTAATTTTTTTTCCTAAAGGAAATGTCATTGTTTGGTGAATTTGGATTCATTCCTGAGCCACTATTGAAGATGGAAACACAGACGAGAAACCTGTTGCCGAGAGTGGCATTCCAGAGATCCATATTCGGTGAAGGTGTGCTGGTATCGCGTAGCAACGAAGGTCTAGCGTTGATATCCGTGGTGGACGGTGATAACAGCGTCGTACAAGATGTTGTCATGTCCGTGTTCAACGGGTCGTATTTCTTGGACTTGCATTTTGAACAACACGACAAAGATCTATTCTATTTTGTCAAGGTACAGTTTTTTGATCGTTCAAAGTAGTATTATAAGATAAAATCAACGAAAACATTTAGACCCGAGACGATAACGGAAAATGTGTATTTTTACAGGACAACGCGTTGAAGCAGAACGATGACATGGAAGAGTTGAAACGACTGGGTGGCATGTTCAACGTGACCACCCACGAGACAGCAGACGGTAAGGAGCTGAGGCTTCTGAGTGCTGAGGCACTGATATCGATTCGGTACGGTACGGACCCGCAACAGGAACGTCACCGGTTGCTGAAGCATGCGCACAAGCGAGCGGTGGAGCGCGCATGGGAGTCTGAGCGTTCGCTGGTGGCAGCCGGGTCGAGGGGTGCCAGGGCAGAGTGGAATACCGAGGAGCGAGAGGAACTGGTGAATCGTGGCCGAGTGGACGGTTACGAGGGACAGGTCATACACGACGTCAGTGGCCACAGACCGCAACTAGCCGACGACCCCGGAAACATACGGTTCCAGAAAACGCCAAACCGGAAGAAAAGAAACAGACGGACGCATTACAAAAAGACCACCAAGGACGAATGAACGGTACTTAACTAGGGCCCAATCGGATGTATAGTGCCAACGTTTACTTATTATTTATTTACGATTATCATTATTATTATTATTATTATTATTATTATATTTATAATATATACTTCAACATGTTATTATTATTATTATTATTATTATTATTACTATTATTATCTACTACTATTATTATTAATTTATTTATTTATTACTCGCTTAACTTATTCACCGGTCTACGATCAATAATTTTTTCGATATCCGTTCCGCCCTACTCCATGACCATAACCACTCTTATCTCGTAAATTACCCCCCCCCCCTCCCCAGGCCAACGACGTTTCGATTTTAGACATTTTGCGTATTGTTTTTAAATCATTATTCCATTCGTCGTCCTTATCAAAAAAGTTAAGATTTTAATCCATTTTCACATATTTTATTTTTTATCAAATGCTCAATTTCCGTCCATTCGATACACGTCTGATCATATACATCTTCCAGGCCGTGATTTGTTTTTAATTTAAAAAAAAAATAATAATCAATAATATCTAGTCATCTGAGCGAGTAAATAACACAATAATTTAATTTTAAATACTCATAATTCTTCTTACGTCTTGATTTATATATTTTAAAAAATATATATAACGAAAAATACATATATTTTTGTATTGATACACTCAGGGAACCAAAAATTGGTACCATATTTCACCTGAGAATAAATATCCATATTAATCATTTTTTTTTTTTTTTTTGACCCTTCGTAATATTATGTAATACGATATATAATTTGTGTTATTCAGGAATAGTTTGTTCTATTGTGATCTTGTTAAAACTTTTCTTTTTCACAAGTGTATGTAATTATATTTACACACGTCATTGAAACAGATGATTTGTATATCCATTCAAACGGAAACTTTTTTGTAAATAAAAATCAACTGAATTGTAAATATAGATTGTTAATTTTTTTTTTTTTTGTGCAATTGTTTATTATTTTTGTTTTTCTTATTATTTTTACGTATTACATTACAATTAAATGATATTTATATAACTTAATGATAATGTAATGTTACCATAATCAATAACATATGTCTATTATGATTATTAGACTATGTTAATTAATTGCTTGCATGACAATTAAAAAAAAAAAGAAGTAGTTTATACAGTTATTCGTATATGGTTCGTTAGGCTTTATTATAATAATATATAGCAACCTACATGGTTAACTCTATAATAACAGCATATAACAAACGATTAAATTTAGTAACTGAAAAAAATACTATTAAGATAGGTATATTATATTTATATAAATATATTTTTTTTTTAATTTGTGTAATTTACTTTACAATTAAAGAAAAAAAAATATGATCACACTAATAACTATACAGTATTATAGGGCCTTATATTAATTAACTGAAAAACATGTAATATATACAAAATACATGTAGAAATAGTTATGTGTTTTATACAGAACTGACGTTGATTAAACATGAAAATATTTCATGTTCTTTCTTAGCCTTAGCCTATAGATGACTTGTAAATATACTTTTTTTTTCATGCAGACTTATTATGTACATAAATTATATATATATATATTTATAAATATGTATACTTTAAGACGATACATGAATTAGTTTGGAGTAATACATGATATTTATTATTGAAATAAAAATTGAATTAGTTATATCATGGATTTTTTATTTACACACCAATTGAAATTGAAACTAAGAAATAATATTACTACCTAAATTTTTAATGCATTTACTATTAAAAAAAAAAAAATAATAATAAATAATGATAATAAAAAATAATTTATTAATGAATATATATAAATGTATTTCATAATATGTTAAAGTCACGTAGGTAATAAAATATAAATTAATTAAACAGGTAAGTATGCATTACACATAAAACTTGTTCAAATATTTAGGTAGCAAAAAATACATTATTGTTAAGTTAGTTTGTATACATATAAGTTCATAATAATAAGGAAATTATCCATGGGTACCTACACTGCATTCTTTTATGAAATTTTAATATATAATATAATTTATACTAAATTTAACAAATATAAAAATAACAGTACTTTACTATTATGTATATTATGTACTCTAAAATTTTATAAATACATTTTCAAAAATCATTTTTTACATATAAATAGGTAATGCATTTGAATGTCTTTATTCTATAAATTATAATGGTTATAAATATTGGAATTACGTAATAGAAAATTTTTTTTTTCTAGACTACCTATTTAAAGTATCACCTACATTTTATTAATTTTTATCTTTATCAAAAATTAACATTACTTATAATTTATATTCATCGTGTAATCTTGTTGGTCCATGTACTCGTATTGTCTACCATGTTAAAATATTATAACAAAATGTGTTATAATATATTACCTACCTACTTTGAATGTTTTATTTGACATTAATTTCAAATCATAGGTAATATTGTATGTGTAAGTTATATTTTTCATGTATTGAGAAAAAATCTTCATTTTTTTACTTTTTTTTTTTAAGTTACCTATTTCCTTCGATAATCTATTATTAAACTTGACTGTTAAAACGTTAGACTAGTTTTTTCCAACCCTGTAATATTGAATTATTATACTTAATATAGACATGATACTTATTAATCTAATAATGCAATTTAAATAACATAACTATAAAATTAGATAAATTAAAAAGTCAAAAGTAGTTTGATTAATTTTCTAAATGTGTTTTGAAAAATGATTACCTAAATTCTTTATGGGTCTTAAATTTATCTATACGTATGTAGTCTGAAAATGACTAGTTAATAGTTTGGACGCATGTTAAATTGAATACCTAAATATAAAATAAGATAATTATTTTATATGCCCGTATGATCAATTAATAACACTAAGATACATAGGTACCTATAACCTACCTACCTATTCAATAATAAAATTTAAAGTTACTTACGTGGTCATTAAATATAAAGTTTATGAAGTTTGTAATTATTCAATTATAAAGTTTCCTGACTCAGATTGCTGACTTTTAGGTAAGACTACGTTTTATGATTTATAAAAACAGTTAATTGAAACTTCGGATAATATTTATGATAATTAGACAATAATAATAATAATAATAATAATAACATTTATCTTTGTTCCGTCGTACCTATATGACGTACCTACCTGTGTTCCTATTCGTTACGGTCCATAAAATATTTTTATGAATATATGGGAAAATAATATATAAATACAGTTGCCGATATTATTGGTAAAACATAATTGCGTTTTTAATTCTTTTGTTGATGTAAATTTGTTTGTATAACATTTACAAAATATTTATTAACGATCAATTAGCACGCTGCTGTTGGCACGACGTGTTGTTTGAAATCATAATAACATTAATGGTTCACACGCATGGTCATAATTCATTCAAAATACAATACCAACTGTGACAAGTGATGTTGAACGGTTTTCAATTTCCACATGGACAGAAAAATAAACAACGAAGAATTTTTCATTTTAATAGTCCCTGTGATAATAATATTATGTCAATACGCGTTCATATACTATGCACGGTAAATACAAAATTGTACATAATACAGTTAAGTATGCACGTCATACTATTCACGTGAAATATAAGATTCCCAACATGTGTAGGTATACAATGCAGTCAAAAGTTCTTGTCAAAGCTTAATTGAAATATATAGAGGTAACTGGTAAGTACATACTAAGTACGTTATAGAAACGTATAAACCTTTAAATATTTTAAGTAAGTACCTACCTATGTATATTTGAATTGTATAATGTTGAAGTAAAAACGAATTATAAATAATAATAAATACAAATTTCATTCGAAGTAATGTGGATAATATAAATGGCGATATATTATAAAATAAAACAAAGTATTGTATTTATTTGACTTATAATGTATACAAAAGTAAATTATTCAACTGTAAGAGAACTTAAACAATGTCTATAATTTTAAAACAAATTCAAACCACTCATAGTTAAAAATATCAAAGATAAGTAAATTAATGTACAAATTAAAAGTTCAAAAATTACCAGCTCGATTGTTTTGACCGATTCAATCAACCATGCCAACTTTACGATTTATCTATAATTCTAAATCTAGTTAAAATAATTATTAAAACCAAGAGTACAAAACATAATAATATATAAAATCTGAAGTTTATTACAATATTACACAAATGCTTTAATGGGACATTTTATTTTTGAAATGGGAAACTTAAATTAATTGATTAGCAAATAACTATCTAAATAAGTCGTTGTAAAAATCTATTTAATTTAATAAATGATATCAGAATAACATATTTATTGAATTATTTATAAAGCTTTAGAAAACAAATAGTTATATGAATACATATTTTATATGATACCTAAACCACTGCGTACCTATGATAAAATGAATTTAAAAAAAAGGATAGTCTATTGGGAGAGATTGAAAATAAACTCAGTTCTGATTACATTATTCCTGGAATGTTTCTCATTTTAGCTATGTATTCGTCCCATGTGGGATCATTAAAAATGTTAGAGGCCGGTCAATTTTTCACGGAAAACGTAAATCTTATAAGGTATAGATTTAAGATTCTCTAACTTAATATTGAAAAAATTACAATACATAATACTATTAATATTAAAGAAATTCAAGTAATAATTAGGAACTAAACCTATTGTTGTATTATAATAATAAGAAGATAATATGCAAAATACATACATAATCGGTCAAGAACGGTTATAAGTAAAAAAAAATTACAATTCAATACGTCATTATTATATATTTTGTTTTTTATTTTTTAATAAATTTTAATTTTTTTTCTGCTTACTTTACTAACTTTAAGGGCCAGTTGTACCGTCTCCGATCAAACTCCGATTACGCTTAATCACTGAAAACAGATTTTCCTTATTTGCCTAATTCGGCCGATTAAATTGTGATTAACTTAAATCAGAGATGGTATAACTGGCCCTAAAGAAGGATGAATTTATTAATAATTTTGGAGAAATTTAAATATAGACATGGTTGTTACATACTTTTTTAAGTTTATACAACACGATTGCATTTTAGTAATGAACAGCAAAATGGGGGGGTTAACCTAACCGGGAGAGGGGGCTGATTTGTGTTATGATATTTATAGGTACCTACAATAGAATTTTAAACTTTGTCGAATTTTTTTTTTATCGATTCAATTATTCGGACTATTGGTGATAATAAACTTTAACGGGTTTTTATAAACAACCCAAAACATCGTTACCATCGCTTTAAGCGCATATACTTTAATTATTATGCTTGTATGAATTGAATGCGATATGATTTCGACTACATTGGGCAGTGTTCGCATATGGTATAATGAATCTATTATATTATTACATACTATGATGATTTTATTTCAATCGATCCGTATATCGGTTATACCACGACAAGTCTATAGGCTACATTTTTAATAAAAAAAATTTACATACACACACATATATATACAGAATACATATATAGTACCTATAGTATAATTTTATTTCACGACTCGCGGACAACAGCGCGTGATAAAAGCGGCTAACACGAATATAATATATATATTATATATACACGAGTGGATTTCGGGGTGATGCGATGCACGACGATATATTAGATCAATTTGCAGGAGTGGGACTGCGATCGCTTCCTGGACGACTTCGGGTGCGTTTTGAATCTCATGCAGCATTGAGTCTGCCGGTTAAGACTGGACGTGCTCGCGTCGTCGTCGGGTTCGTCGTTGGCACGCCGCAGCCGCCGGCCGTATATCTGCCCGTCCGACTTGGACGTGGTCACTGCAGCTCGGGCGGCGTCGGTCGGCGACGCTGACGAAGCCGACGATCTGGGCGGCGAAGTTGTGGGACCCACCGAAGACAGGTCCAAATCGTCGTCGTCGTAGTCGTCGTCGTCCGGCGGTAGATCGTCGTCGGAAGACTCGGGGAAAGGATGCGGGTGGTCGTCTCTGATCTCCGATCCGCCCAGGTCGTCCGCGTCTCGGGTCTGCAGCGACCGCTGATCGTCCGAATCGACGCTGTCCACGCAATCGGACGAGACGTAATCGGCCACGTGCACCAGCACGGGATTGGACTTTATGGCCGGCGGCGGTGGCGGTGGTGGTGGTGGCGGCGGCGGCGGTGGCGACTGCGAAATCGCCGCCGACTCCGCGGGTGGTTCCGGAAGCGCTACCGGAAGTAGCGGTGACGAATCGGCCGAGACGTCCTCTTCCTTGTGCGTCTCCGGCGACGACGGAGCCGTCTGCGTGCCACCGCGGCCGCCCACCGTGTTTCTCACGTATCTGTGTCTCTGGACGGCGACCGCGACAGCTGCAGTGGAAGTGCAGTCCGGCGGCTTCGGTAGCTGTTCGATTTTCCTCGCAAACCGCGAAAGCGGCGACGAGCTCCTGTTCAGACACGTCAACCGTTGCAGCTCTTTCTGCGACACGATGGGCGTGCAACTTATTGAATTCGATCGGGACTCTGTAACATTCACGACGCGTGATTTATTATTTTCTCGACGTCACTCGAACAGTTACATTAGACGGCTATCTCATTATTCTCATTTCAAAGGGAAAACAAGTTAAATATTAACTGTTTTTATTATATCGTTGTTGTTGTTGAATTGTACATAATTTATTTAATGGAATAGATCCGAAAAGGGAGAGTATTGCAGAAATTACGTTTTTAGTTTAAGCAGAAACTCTAAACGCATCAAAATACAAATAAACAAAAACAACGACGAATATTGCTTAAATTATTGATATTTATATTTACACTGTGCCATTCGTTAATAATGTCCTAGGCAAATTCTATAAAGATTGTTTTTAATAACGCACGTTTATTCAGCAAATTATTGTCTTAGTTAATTTTTACGGTTTTATGGATTTGTAAAAATATTTAAATGTATATAAAATTTAAATTACACGTCTAAAATATAATAGGTTTCGACTTACTTTTTGACTAAATAAAATCATGAATTATAATAATTAGGCAAGTACAGTTTTTTAGTTAGTATAATAATACTTTTAATTATTTTATGAAAATATATGCCCTGATTATTAGTTATTAGTTAATAAAATATATTTTTATTAAATAATTTATTGTTTGTTATAAAATGTATTTAAGTACCTACTAAGTTAATATTTGTGTGTATTATTCTTGAAACTAACAAATTGTATATCAAAACATGTTCTAATTTATAATAGCTACCATACTAATTATTCTAAAATTATTCTATTATAATGATTGATAATACATTACTTACTCTTAATGTGTCATATAATAGATTTCATTTTATAAGAGACAAGCAACATAATATTTAACGTTGTGTTTTTCTTAAAATAAATTACTTAATACAAGCACTATCATAATAATATTATTTAAGAGTTCGTTTAAAAAGCTTATGGTACATTTTCATTTTTCAAGTCGTGTGCAAACATATTTTATGTTATTTTTATGATAATATAAAACATGAACTTTAAATCATGTTTTATTTTTATTATTCCTATTCTAAAGTACAGCATAGGTGCATTAAATAAAATAAAGTAGGTGCTTAAAATAATCTCAATAATATGTAAAACAATACATATACATCGTACCAGTATTATGTTTTTGCAATGAATTCTATATTTTATCACGTGATTTGAGTCATAAATTATTGATATTAAAAGATGATTTGGTATTGCTAAAAAAAAAAGAGGTATATAATATTTTCAAAATAATTAAATTTAATAACTGTTAAATCAGTGCTTTAGATAATAAATGTAAACCTCATAAACTAATAATATACAATACATTTGTATTATAGTAAGTATTATTGATACCTATTCGATTAAAATCAAAAAGTAAAATATTGATAATACACTATTCGAAAGAATAATAGCCCTTACAACAGTTACAACTATAATGAAAACCATTAAATTAAAAAAAATATAAAAATGGATCCTAATTGTTGTCAATGAAATCTCGTTTTATTTTTGAAATATTTTTATTGCAATATAAAAGTAATTCAATCTATATGAATAAGACACAAAAAACTTTAAAACATTCTAATGATTTACGAGTGATCAAAGAACAGTAAAGATTATACCATCGTAAACTATAACATTCAAATGCTCGTAAGTTCGTGACCTTAGCCGCTAAACCTTTACGATCGTAAAGAAAAAAGAATTATAATATTATCTTTTACATTTTATTTTTCAATCTTCATTGCTATCATAAAAAGTATTCAATTTTGTTATTTTAATTACAGAGAAATTATTACAGCGTTGTTTTGGAAATTGTAAAAATTAGACATTTTTTTTATACTTCAGAATTTAAGATTATTAGATTATTATTTTTTTTAAATATATTTCATTAAATAATGCGCATTAAAGGGTTTTTCATCTACCATTGTTTTATTTGAAAATATTTTTATTATCTGATTTAGATTTCTTTTTATGATTTTCATTTATTCTTATCTAATTAGAATCAGTTTATTCATTTCTATCTTTTGTTTAAGAAATTATTATATTTTAAACTACTTGTATTTTTTTGTATAGAATACGTTTTTTTTTTAAATTGAAACCTCAATAGATGAATGGTCGGAAAATAATAACAATAAATATTTCACGTATCTAATATATTATGGTGAAACTCATCACTTTTAACGTTAGAAATTACATTTCATTTTTTTTTTTATACATAATCTATATAATACTACAATAAGAAAATTTGACGAAAAGGGAAAAATAAGACATTTAATTTTAGAAAATAATATACACACCATTTTGTGATTTATTTATACTTGAATAATATGTTCTTAAAAATATATTGTATTTAACCATACAATGTTGAACTTTTTATTTAAAATATTCCTATTTTATTTATATAATATACGCATAATGTATTGTATTATTTAAGCATTTTGGATTGCACACAAATAAGATAGATTTTAGAACTTTTTAAATTGTAATAGATTAATAGACCACTCATTGATCACTATTTACTGTTGGAGAAATCTACAGTAAAATATATTTTGAGGGTGCATAAATCTAAATAATGAACGATTTTAGTATTAAACATACAATATTTATCATATATTACATAATATAGTATTGTTTCTATATGCAATGTCTTCATCGCATATAGATATTAGTTTATGTTGCAGTGTTGTGTACAAACCTCGATAATATTCTCTAACTGGTGAACGCGATATTGAGTGTCTAGCCACTTCTTGAAATGTTACCGGCGAGTATGTCCTGATCTTGTCTTCGGCCAACTGCATGGTTATGTCCGTGTTGCGTTCCACAATGTCAAATACTGTATCGGCACTACGCTCCCATTCCAATTCTGGTAAATCTGAATTGGCCAGTGGCAGCACCCGGCTTAATGGTGGTCGGCTTTCCCGGTGTTCCAACCAATACGTTTTCATGGCGCCTGAAAAACAAATTTTAGAATCAAAACAGACCACGCCAGGACCACAGCTATGGCGGCGGCCCTTACCTTTTCCTTTCACATAAATCTCACCACGCTCTTTGACCATGTACGATGCTGAAATCAGATCTCTGGTGGTTTGTGATATATGAATTTTCATTGCTTCGCTCGTGGATTCCATTCGAGATGCGGTGTTGACCGAGTCACCGAACAAACAGTATCTCGGCATTTTCAAGCCGACAATACCAGCTACCACTGCTCCGGAATGTACGCCGACGCGGATTTGCAAATGAGACCCTATGGCCAAAATAAAATATAATATATAAGCGAATACGTTATGTGTGTACAATGTGAATATGTCATTTTTAATTTAATTTCTTTTTAATTTTCAAAATATATCGCAGAGACATCAACGGAAATTTTTTACGTCATGAATGTATCCGAAAATTAAAAAAAATTACCTGTCGACGGATCTTTTAGATCTGTAATGGCGTCAACCATATCCAATGCCATATCACACACTTTCTCAGCGTGATTGTCTTCAGTCATCGGTGCACCAGAAACAACCATATATGCATCACCAATAGTTTCCACCTGAAATTGTATTTTTAATTCGTAAAATTGTAATTAGCAATATATTGTCATGACATAAATTATATGACGTATCCGTTAATAGATGTGTAACCTTATAAACTTTGTTTCGTTCAGTTAGTGTGTCGAATATAGAATACATGGCATTAAGCATTGAAACCACTTCCATCGGGGTGATTCTGCTGCATATTTCGGTAAACGTGACAATGTCCGAAAACAATATGGACACGCTGTCAAACATCTGAAAAATGATTTATGTATTATTAAAAATCAATTCATATTTTAATACTTATTACTTGGCATGTGTCTATGGGGTTTTCGCCCGACCTCAGTCGATCGGCCACTTGTTTGGGTATCATCTGATATAACAGTTCATCAGTACGCTTCATTTCTTCATCTAGTTTCCGCATCGACTCTTCCAGTTTTTTTGACTTTAACTGCTCTTGGTCTAGTGCCAGCTTTAATTCAACCGACTGTTGTGTCCCTGCCAACATTAGGTCCCTAGGGTATTACAGAAACAAAACGAGCACCCATCAATTTGTATAGTTATACACGTGTATTTCAGTAATCAACCATCGTGTACAGTTTTATTGACAACAATTAAACAGATAAACGAAGTATTTCCAATGAATTATAACCAACCTGCTGAAATCGTGCATGGAGAGATCATTTATGTATAGGCCGGTAGTAACTAATGCATTGAGATCAGGCATCACAGGCGTACCCAAGTACATCATCATTTGCCAATTATCCATATAAATCATTTGTCCTAAATTAATCGAGGATTGTCTTTATTTAGTACCTAATAGTTTTATAATTCAAATAATATGTTTTGGGTATAAAACAAAACGATTCAGAATTTAATTTTTAGTATATGGTTTATAGATTTATATCTTATTAATACATTTTTATACCTTTTAATCGAAGTTTGTTTTCTTCTGGGGAAAAATAAGATTCATCGCTTAGAATGACGTGTCTGTCTGTTGGTCGATTAGAAAGCACTGGTTGAACAGTAACTAGCTCAAAAATATTGTTCGTTCGATTCAAAATCTATTTTACAAACGTTTGGTTATTTTTTTAAATGTTCAAATTCTTTATTTAATATATACATGTATGTATATAAATATTTACCGTTTGAAATTTAAAAGCTATCAAAGGTCTTACAAGGTCAAACCAATTAGTAATCCGTTTTCCAACTAGATCTGGTAAAATGACCATCAATGAGTTGCCAATGCTTTGAACAATCATATTGGAGCTGTATGAGAAAGAATATCAGTTCAATACATGTATTTTGTGTACAGCTATTATTTCCTCTGCAGATTTAAAATTAATTACGTGTATAAAAAATCTTTATAAAAAAAATAAAATAAAAAATAAAAAAAAATAGCTAAAAAAAATAATTAATGAAGCGAAATAATATTAATTTTACGTCTGTTTTTTGTCATCGACCTGAACACAATGCAAAACGGAAATATTTCGAACAGCACCGATGCACTTATTGGAAGATGTTTTTCCTCCCTTGTCATTGTCATCGATGCTAATGTGAACGCTCTATTATCAAATTTCAATTGAAACGTCACGTGCACTGTATCCATTAAAATCTCTTCACGAACTAGTTCAATGCGCATTTCCTAAAATTATTACATACTCGTTGAAAAAGGTTGATTTGGAACATTACTATTGGTTTGTGTTATCGACCTTGTGATAAAAATGCCTAGCCACTTCCTTTATTTGGCCCATAGTATAGTACACGAAACCGCGGCGTTTACTACGGTAATGCAATGTCAATCCTTGTCTAGATTCGTTTTCACAAATGAATGAAGGCGCCTGCATCCTTGGGTATGAAAACTTAAGATATTCATGTAAATTGTCCAAACCTATAATCCGATTTATACAATCTCTAAAATATTGTCAAGTGCTTTTATAATAAATTGGTATTGGGTATGTACATTACTAAAACCAAATATAAATACATTTTAGAACAAATTATTTAAAATATATAATATTTTAAAAAACAGCAAAAATGTATTCTCATTTCTCACTATTTTTGAACTTTAATATGTATATATAATATATATAGTGTATAACACTGCTAAATGCCAATGGATCTTTTTTTTCACAACATGCTACAACATGTTTTATTAGTTGTTATAACCAATCCAATCAATTTACTACTAATATATTATAACAATAAAAAAAACAATTAATCTAGTGCCCCTGCCATTTTTATTTTTATTGATTAAAAACTTTAATAAATAACAGAGGAATAAAAAAGTGTAACAACTCATCATGTTCTTAATTATATGAAACATAACAAATATTGAATTGAATAAAATTTCTTATTTAAAATTTACTAAAAATAAACATAACAATGTTTTTAAATTAAATTAACATACTTTTATTATATTAAACACTTAGGTTGATAATACAATTTAACAAAATACATTGTTTATAATATAATTATATAGTATCTAGGTAGGTATAATAAGAAATAATAACAATGTTAATTAAACGAATTAAATTAAATACTTTCATAAGAATTATAATATTTTATAGGTTAAAACTGTAAAAAAATATAAGACATTACTTCAATGTATGTTCATAACATTATCATCTCATGTTTTTATTTGTGTTTGCTCATTTTGTTGTTTCATAACTGTGTAACAATTACTACGAACATTAATGGGTAGTATGCGGCACTATTGGTTCTTTGTAAGCATTACCGGAAGAAAAGCACCCGTTGTTTTAATATACAAATGTATTATAAATGTATAAATGCACTTAGCTTATAGTATTAAGATAATTTAGAGAAATAAAATCAGATAAAAATATGAAAAATAAATATGTTAAGACTAGAAGAAAAAGAAAAAGAAAATGAAAAAAATACGCATACGCATAATAAATAAAAAAAAACGTAGAAAAAATAACACTGTTAAAATGTTAAAAATTCAGATATAAAGATATTAGTCGGAATAACTTTTTTTTTTTTTTATAAAAATGACACTTAAATGTAAAATAAAATAACAAATAGTTAGGTAGTAGGTAATACTGTACTAGTATGTATTCATAACATTTAAGTGAAAAGATGGTGAATAACGATTAGCGAGTTATATACCATAATATACATATTACATAAAAAATTATAAATTTATATGAATAATACGTATAATATAATATTATGATTTATATAAAATGCAGATTTAAAAATTCCAGAGCTAATGTTCATCTCATTGATAAATAAAACAAGAATAGGTACTAACATAATTATAATTAATATTTTGAAACATTTATTTCGCCAAATACCTGTACCTGTACATCGCTAATATTCTAGGTATTTATATCAGTTTAGTTTGTGAACTATCTTTATTACAATAATATAATACCATCGGTATAATAAATCGTTGTGCACAGATTATCAAATGATAGGTACGAAAACTTATTTTTTTTTTCATTAATAATCAATATTATTCTATGCACAATGATAGTTTAATTTTAAGTGCATATTATTATAATGGAGAAGGTAGGATTTCCTACATGTGTACATAATATGAACGCATATATTTTAAGGTCAAACGTGCATTATTGATTCAAGTCACGAATAAGCGCATGAATGAAACTTGTGAATCGTTACTACTTGTTCTATAAATAACCGTTATCGTGAAATTTGGATTATACATTCATGCTATAAAATAATTACAGTGAGTTATCGATTTCAACGTTAGACTAAAAAGCGAAACTTCTATGTATCTATCAGAGTCGTTTTAAAATAGATTAAACAATAATTAAATTTGTGATTTTAATTGATTGCATACCGTTTAGAAAGTCTCTCATGTGTCGTCCTAATACCGATAGCACTCTATCATAACCATATTGGCCAACAAAACTGACAAAATGAACTCCCATTTGTTCAAAAAATTCTTTTTCCGTAATTCCAAGCACCTTAAAAACACATCAAATACGAGTTTTTAACGAATTATTGCTATTATAAATACACTCGTGTGAATAATTTTTTTGAATGTGGTTAAATGTGTATAATACTTGTTGGGATTTTTTTGCTAGTCGTGGAATAAGCGTTTCACAATACACTTGGTGTACACTAAAGCTAGGTTGGTCCACATTGGCCATTCGCCGAATCTCTTCCCATCTGTCTTCGCCGTACATTTTTTTTATATACTCCGAGAGGTTTTCTAATAAAAGCCCGTACATTTTTGATCTGAAATAGAATAGTCGCTTTATGAATTGATATCGACGTGTTTTGACCAGAGTCTTGTGTTGAAGATATTGGACCAAACTGTCTGTGAAATTGGTTTAAAAATGACTAGATAAAACGTTTCAAACCAATGGCCCCAACCGTAAAATGTGTTCTTAGATAATAAAAAATCTAAAAAGAACTTAAGAAATAATAATTTATATATATATATATATATATCAATTAATTTACCAAACACAAAGTAGTAATATTATATCAAACGTAAATTGTATAAAAAAAAAGGTTCCCCTCGTTTGATAATATATTATTTACTGTACTCAATTCTTGTTTATCAGTGACACGCAGCTTGCAGCTTTTATTTTTATTTTTTTTAGTTTCCCCGATGAGTTACGAATCACAAATCACACATTACCATCAATTCTAAAATCTTTTTTGATACGATTTATAAGCAAAATCCTACCAGTGTATTGATAACTTTAAGCATAAAAGACTTTTGTGTTAATTATTAATCCATGCACGACAAATGTTTCAAAGCTAAGTAAAAAAAAAAAAACCATGGAATCTGATCATATTTCAATCACGATTTTCCTTTTGTCATTTATTTTGTTATATATTATTATAATATGGGTTATATTATATTTCTTTTATATATATAGATCTGTTTAGCATTCCTTATTATCCCATTTTAAATTATTGAGTAAAAAATACGTGACACAGCCATTGCGTTTTTATTCCTTGAAAAATACTCATGCTTAATTCAATTCCAATATATTCAACGACACAATCGCATATGTTCTGAAATCACAATTTTAACCGTTTGCCATTTAATTCTATATCCGTGTTTGATACTAACAAATATTTAGCGGTACCATTGTGAGTGAGTTCTGAAATTACTAACATAATCCCATTAGACGTTTAATTTTATACCTGTGTTTTGTTAGTGACAAGTATTTATTAATTTGAAACGTTTGGCTCGATGTAAACGGGACACTATTGGTGTGCCAATTACGCGGTAGGATAGGATGTTTCTTTTTAACGTACTTTTCACACAGGTGCAATGATTTCGAGCTATAAATTACTCTAAATGTCGTCGCCATAGAAATATCTGGTCATTGCATAAGCTCACAAGTCCAATATCCAAGATGTCGTAAATTCCCTTTCAACTATAAGAGTATGGTTACGAGATATCATTTTCAAATATCATATTTTTTTTTTATATCACATTATAAAATAATATACCTACAAATTTATAAACTTTTGATGAAATCAAATCTTAAAATAATTTAAGATAATAATTAATTAAAATTAAGACATTTAAATCTAACTATTAATCCTAACAAGATGCTATTATTTTGTCAAATTAGTTGAAAATACTTTGAAAGAGAAAAATAGGATTGTTTGCTTATAATTAATAATATAATCCTTATTTAAATTTGATTATAACATAAGAATATATAGAAACTACGTTTTAAAATGGCTTAGCCAATTATTAATCTTATAAACGTTTTGATCTTTGACTAGTATAATATGTGTAGACACATAATTGTGAGTGCACTTTTAGAAATATAAAATAACAAACAAAAATAAAAAAATCTATAGATTTTTATTTCGTTATAAAAAATTCATTCTATGCTACATTCTGAATAAAACATTATACTCAGACAATAAAAAAAGTTATTAGCATGAAAAAATGATTTCTATAGTCCCAACTTTAATTTCAAAGCTTAGAATTATTGTTTGTACTTTACAGCTGTAAATTTTCAAATAATAGTATAAATTTATTTTATTTTTATGTTTATATTTTATTTTTAATGCAATGAATTTTTTTTTCATGAACGTAATATTAAAATTGTTTTAAATGTATAAACATAATACATTTTCAAGTTTAAAATTATATATACGAATAGTCATATTTAAATAAAATATAATAATTAATAAGTATCTTAATTTTATTTTTTATTGATAAAGTATTTAGGCACTTATTGACAATAATGATCACTTTAATATTCAATTTTTTTTGGATTCTAGAAAATATTTTAATAATTTATCAATAATATATTATTATTTATTTGTTTTTATTATATTCTTAAGAAATTAATATTAAATAAAGTTTTCATTTAATTGCATCTTATACAATACGCAATATAATTTATTGGTTAAACGGCAATTGTGAGCTTTGTTACAATATTTATCATATGGTTTAAAAATCACTAAATTAAAAAAAAAATTGTAAGCTTAATTTAGCGTCGATTATTGGTTCACATTATGTCTGTTTGAATCGCACTTCAATTTACCTATGCAATAATAATAATAATATTCCATTTTGGACCATGAAATTATGAGTTGTGTATAAATAATTTTTAGATGGAATCGTGTGTGGGTAAGCAAACATCACAACAGCAAATAGGTATTCGAATATGCTGTGATCCATTCCGATCACGTCATGTTTGCTGCTCACAATTCGTCTCTGTATGACCTTCTACAGGTCCACAGAACCGACTCGACAGTATTCTAGTATACTCAATGACGTTTTGTAATGAATTTATAAGAACCTATTACACCTTAATCATATAAGTAATTGAAAAATCTGACAATATATACCTAAGTGTAAAACGTATATTTGGCGTAAAATGCGTTTTCGCGCCAAATAAAAAAAAACAAACATTTTTTAAGCTCTGAAGCTGTAATATTTTATACAATTCATTACTCGGAAGAATACAACTATTGCACAGAAAGTAATTTGAAAAACGAACGGTGACATTATAATGATATTTTAAATTGTTCAAACAGCATTTGAGCTATAAAATCGCAAATAAAATATTAAATTATTAAAAGTTACGAACAAGACTGTAATTAAGTACACCCAGTGGATTTGTGCACTAATGGATCTCGAAAAGAATGATTTTGATGTGCAACCGTTTGCGCGGGAGCGTTGTCGGTCGACGGTCGACCTGCATACGGTTTCGAAATTATTGTCTTTTGCGTGGTCGTAAAAAAAAAGTTTTGAGCTTAAAAAAAAATAAAAACAGAAAGCTGTAAAAAATGAAAAACCTCGTAAAAACAATAGTTTACTTTTGGGGAAATTGATGGCACCTCGGGTATGCGTGGGCGTAGTAAAAATAAATAAATACCACGACGTCGAAACTCGAAACGATATAATAATGTCGCGCGCGCAAACGTAAGTAGGTACACACACACATACACATACACACAAACACTAATAATATTAATAATGACAATAATATTCGAGAATATCATTTATATCGAATTCTCTGTACTCACGTGTTTTGTTGCACACCGCGGCGATTATAATATATTATAATGATAATAATGATAATGATAATAATGATAATAATGACAGCGATATCGTATATGACTCGTAAAAATACTCAATGCGTATAGATCATACGGTATGGTATCGCGTGTTGGGCGGATCGTCGTGTTATTACTGATCAGTAGCAAACGTATACAAATCCGTTTGTCGTCGGAAAAAAATGAATAAAACTTCGCGGCGGCTCCTCAGCGGACGGCACGTGAAATCTCCACCAGAATCATAGTGCGGCACGGGCAGACCGTCGTCGAAATGTGTGAATCAACCAGTGCGTGCGGCGATAGCTGGCACTCGGGAGTCGGCAGCGTCGGCGGCGGCGGCGGCGACGGCGGCCACATAGGCCCCAAACGACGACGTGTCCTCGGCCCTCGCCCTCTCCGATGCCGTATTTTTTTCCATTATTATTTTATCGTTATGATATTATTATTATTATTATTCTCACACATCTCTCTCTCGTCGTCTCCCGACGGCCCTGCCACGCGCGCCGCCGTCCGTCCTACTGCTGCGGCGGCGGCGGCACCGCGAGCGCCAAACACTCGACGACGACGACGAATTAACGTGCGTTACGCGTTTCTGCTTTTCGATTGTCCCTGTGCACGAAACGTCGCGGCCCGCGCATAATGAAGAGACAATATAATACATAATAATAATATATTAATATTACGATATTATTGTTATGCGTCGATAAAATAATGACAATATATAATAACAATAACGACAATATATGGGTAGGTATTGTGTATGGCTACGTCGTCGTATTAATAATATGGTAATGTAACGGCGGCGGCGGCGGTTGAATTAATTTTGCGCGGCGTACGAAATCGTTTCGCGAAACGTTTTATGACGAGACCAGTTCGATGGGGCGCTCGGTCCCGGTGGTATTGGCGGACGGCGGTTTATCGGTATTGCTCTGCAGTGTGTGTGTGTGTGCCTGTCAAGGCGTGTGCGAAAAACAACCCATTCGGCGAACCATGTCAAAACGTGCCACCCACAGTTACGTTTCGAACGTTTTAAAAACCATCATAGAATGTTTTTCTAGTGCGTGTGTGTGTGTGTGTGTTTTTTGTTATGTTACTTTAAGAAATTGCAAACCAAATGTTGAGACGTTCAATTATTATTATTATTACTATTCTCGAACGCGTGACTACAATATCTGAAACAAGGACGAACTGTACATTTGTTTCAGATTGTCATCGCATTCGTTTTTGGACAGAATGGGTTTAAAGTCAAATATTCATTTTATCGTATTCATTAGGTACGCAATTTGTCGAATCGGATATTCGTATAAGACTCTAATACCCTTGACGGTTTTTGTTTCAAAGTTATGTACATGCTGCGGTATTTAAATCAACGTGGTATGAAAACACATGTGCGGCCTATCGTACTAGGTGTGGATTTTTCATTTCATTGTATCGATAGAAAATAATACAATATTGTAATGCCTAACATACACATAACTCAACAATATTATACTTATAATATAGTAACATCACGTAGGTACACTCTGTTAATTTTCAAATGATTATTATTGTAAATAATAGTCGTTATAATATTATCTACCTACATATATTGTTGTGTAATATATTATCATAGTTTTATTTAAAGATATTTTAAAAACAATAGCAATGTAAAACATTCGTTTACCACGTTATACCGATACGTATATGTTACTACTGATAAAACACTAAAACGTGCGGTAAGCATGTAGCACCTGCAGAAAATACTTAAAGAAACAATGGCAACCGAGATCTATGTCCGCGTGGGTATATAGGGTACTAGCGGGTTTGTTTCGTCAATGGTTCACTAAAACGACCATTTTTTATTTATGGAAAAGAAAAGATCCGAGTGACATCCTTAAATCTCATAAAAATAGTGTTATATGCACAACTATTCGCAGTGTTTGGCTATTGAGGGCATACGGTAAACGAGCGCAGATTTATCCAAAAGCTGGTAAATCGCGGTGAAAATGTTTGAGGATTCTACTACTGATACACATAAACAATAGAATATTTATGGACATAACCTAAGCAGCGATTGGTCCTAAAGCTATAAATTGGTTCTAAAGCTGTAGATTTTATGCTGCGAAATAAAATCGGATATTTCCAATAATATAAAATACATATGTCCTGAATTTCAAAATCCGTGATGGCCAATGTAATTTTTACGTGAATTAATTGATTTTATGACTGTAAGCAGTGTATACTGTACATATTATAAAACTTTTATATTACCTATCATTTTTCATATTTATACATATATTTGAAAAAGATAGTATACACTATACACTTTATATTACACTAATAAATGTATGTATCATCATCATTTTATTAAAATGTGTTACATAAAATAAGTATTTGAATTTTAACACAATTTTTATACAATGATAATTTTAAATATTTTGAAAGCAGAATTTAAATTACAAAAAAAAAAAAAAAACAGTTGCATACCATAGTGTACATGGCATGTACTATATGTTAACCGAAATATTAAATATTTAACTTTAGACGTCCACTGAAGTTCAATATAAAAATATAGATATCAATGTATAATATATTGTACCACTAAAATAGGTATATGAAAATACAAGTTAAAATAGAAGTCATGTTTAATATATGCTTAACTTTAAGTCAAACATTTCTAAAGCTAATCTAATAAAATAAATATGTAAATACGAAACAACGTACCTATACGTTTAAAATATATAGTAGAGTTAGTCGTAAGTGGCCATAATAAAAAAGTTTGATAGTAATAGGGGCGGGAGAATT
Organism: Schizaphis graminum; assembly: GCA_020882235.1. NCBI lineage: Eukaryota > Metazoa > Arthropoda > Insecta > Hemiptera > Aphididae > Schizaphis > Schizaphis graminum. The sequence continues at coordinate 35,247,555 of CM037031.1, read as the reverse complement.
GCGCTGGACCGCGAACAGAAATATTGCATACAGACCACTTGGGATGACCCATGAAAGTAATAAACTTGTTTAGCATGTATGTAATCGATTATGATGTGAATAAAATACCAGAAATAAAATCGTTTTTATGTCACCTATTATAAAGACCCATGCTAAATTATAAGATGAGAGTCAACGGACTACGAAAACATTAATAGAGGGTTTGTGGTATAGCGAGCATTCGAGAGAAAATAATCTGGATTAAATGTAGTGCGAAGGGTGCAATGCTCCAACATAACTTTCGAAGAGACAAAACATTTCTACATTGATTTTTTTACTATTTTTATTTCACTTTGATCTACAAGTAGACATTTTTGAGAAAAAGTACCTATAAAATTAATTTATTGTTCACAGTTCAATAATTTTAGATGAAATCATTGACTTCTTGTTATAACTCTTTTTAATAACATCGTGGTTTGTCTGGTATTAAAGACTTGAGAGAACTCTTGTTTAAAAAAAAACACGAAATAATCAGCGAAGTGAAAACAATTGTGTCCATAACATCATGTACTAGATGAATATTGCGATAAAAATATTACATGTTTTAACTATATTAATAACTTATTAATAACTTATTATTAAATTAAAGATGTAGTTTGCTTTTGATTAAAGTTGATATTTTTCAATTATTCGTACACCGTTTTTTATATTTTATCTATTAATTGTAATGTAAATGTAATATTTCAATTTCCGTTGATTTAATTATCGAGTTTATTAATTTGATCAATTTTATTATTATTATTATTATTATTTGTAAAAATAAAAGTCAATAGTAACCAAAAAACTTAAAACTATATATTACAAGAAAGAAAAAAATACAGCTAAAAAAACCTATTTATTTAATTAAAATAATTTTTTGGTAAGGTAGAATAATTTTAATTTTAAATAATATTATAAAAATCGTTAAACTAAAATCAAAATATCATATTATATTATGTATAATTAAATTTTTTTTAATAATTTTATAGTTAATGGTTTATTTTATATATAATTCACAAATAACTCTAAAAATATAAAATTAAATTATTTTAGTTAATGTTAAATTAAATTAATTTTTTTTTCTTTAATAATTTTTGCATCTCGTGTATTGAATAAAAAAATAGATATGTTTCTTTTTAATCACTGTTTCTGTCAAAAATTGTCTGGTGGAAGTAATGTTTTTTTTTTTAATTTGCTTAGTCAAGTATCGACCAAGTTTACTGCAGTGCAGTCGTTGGTGAATCGTATAGCAAAACTTTGTTCGTTACTGAAATCTATGGTGGTCATAACCAAAGTTTGTCAACCGGAAACATTGAACGCGTTCGGTGGACGTAATTCGCGCAGAACGGTGACGGCGGCATTGTAGGTACCACAATTATACATGTGTTAAAGAATTCATATTATTACACTACTGCTGCCTTAGACACCTAAGCAAAATACCTAATTGCATAGCGTTACATTGAAGACAAAATAGAAGAAAAAAAATTATATAAATTATATTTTGGCAATCGCCCAATGGAATTCGTCGATGCCACATGTATTTTTTAACTTTGTTTTCATTCAAAAATCTCTTTGAATCATCCAAAGTAAACGATAGACTTCCGAAACTTTATGACTCAACTCAGTAAATCCATCATCATCTACTAAAAGTAAACACCATCATTGCGTTTCCAAACCAGTGTTTATCTAACAAATACACTAATACACTATACAGTAGGTATACACATTGATTAATTGAATTTTCACGAAGGAAAAAAGTGTCCAAAGGTATCAAATATAACAAAATAACGAAAATCTTTAGAGGAAAAATCTAATAAACCAAATTTGGTATTAGATCAAAATGTTCTTATTATATATACGAATAGAGTATCGATTGTAAATAAATTATTAAATGCAAAACGTAAGTAGGTAATCCGCTTTGCACTTCTGCTGTACAGATGATGTTGAGTGAACCTCGTCATTGAGAAGTAAGTCACTTTAACGCATACGTTAAATTTAAATTCAAATATGTATCATTGCATATGAAAACAATTCTGAGTGAAGATACTAAATATTAATAATTATATACTGTGATGTATTTATAAATTATAATGCTATCAAAATAATTTATTTTTATAATTTATAATACAGTAGGCTGAATTAATTTTTTCCAATAACATTGCATTATAAAATGTTATAATACAAGTTAAGAGTTTCAAATAGCCATAGATAATATTTTTAAATTAAAACAAAATAAAACTAAATTCATTATTCTTTGTTTAAATATCTAGTTTTGTCCAATTTTAAATTTTAAATATCAATAAAAAAAAATTGTGCTTATATAATTATAAGGTTTTTTGGTTATAGTATATTATGAACTAATTATGAGTAATTTTGTATTTAATTTTTAAGTCTTAGCTTAAACTTGTGTATTTTAATAAATTTATATTGATACAAGAACAGTTTGTGTGGAATATCGTATTACATTTTCAAGAATTTTGACCCTGGACTCTGCAGTACTTTTTTATAAACATTATAGAATTGACATTTAGTGAACATTTCAAGTATTTACTGTTATTTTTTCTTTTTTTTTTTTTGATATACAACAATATACCTAATATCAATAATTATTTATGAAAAAATAGTTATTACTTATTTTACGGGTAAATATCAAATGTCGTAAAAATTTGAACTTGAAATGCTCATAAAAAATTAATTTGGATTCCTGGTAAAACAATTTTTTTGACACAAAAAAAAAACACATCATTGTAAAATCAATAGATTCATTGATTCGCTCAGAATCTAACAAACTTTCAAACTTAAATATTTTCGGTGTTGCTAAACAACACTTGCCAATACATTTTTAAGTGTTTTCAAATGATACACTTGCAGTAACACCCAAATTATTCCGCTAATCCTGATCTTATTTTTTCGTAACTGTTATACCACATGCAATAAATTTGTAGGTACTTTACGACGTATTACGTTCATGAATTATAAAATAATTCAATTTTAAAAACCGTAATAATTAACGGATATAATTCTCAACAAACGATATAAACTATAGACTATTATAATTAATGATATCAAAAATTCCGTGACTGAACGAGAAAACAATGAACGAATACCGTCAATAAATGTTGTCATCAAGCTATGGAAAGCATTTTTAAGTATATATATTTCGTCAATCAGTCATGTAATCAACTTGATTATTTCATTACTCATTTTAACAATATTTTGTTATTCTACTTGAAATTTTTAATAAAAAACATAATGTTAACACCTGCAGTTATTGAATTTTAATTTTGAACAATTAGCCGTGCAAAACACTTTATCGGTATATCGTAACACTAAATTCAAAAATGATTTCTAAACCGGCAAGCATGGCATCCCTAAAAACAATACTGACTGCGCTATACAATGTCGAATACGCATACCGCCGTAACCTCAAACTGCATTATCGCCAGTTATAAATCAAGAAATTATTATTATGAATTTTTTTATTTTATTGTTATTTAAATTTATTATTAAAAAAAGTACATACATAATTGATTTAGGTATATATATTTATTTTTACGTTTGATCTAATGGTATATATTAATAAACCGAGTGTATCTTATACTGTAGTCCATTCGGGTAGTTTTTTTTAATGGTTCTGGTTCGATTTTATAGCAAGCAAACACTGCTACTCCGAGCTATCTACATAATATGTGTACTATAAGTATACTACGCTTGACACCATCGGCATTGTTTGTGATTGGTGCATTAAATAAATATAGGACTTTTTTTTATTGATAATAGTTACACCACGTTTTAAACGACACGTCCACTTTTTATTCGGAAAACCGCCAGTCTTGTTACTCACATAAATAATCGATTTGAAATAATTCATATTTGATTAAACAAATGTGCACACGTTGTAACATATTGCAACCGGGGGTTGATCGACGTTAAACGACCTTTACACCGTTTAGCGAATGATCGGCCTCAGTAGTTCATGTATCACATAATAATATATTAGTCGAGGACCCTAACGCAGTACATAAATATTAAATATGTATAGAATACAATTGGGTTAATTCGTTACGTTTATGAGAAATATATAATACGTAGGACGTAGCTGGTATATCAACATTTTTTTTTAAAATAATGTCAGTGTTGTGTTTAATGTAAAAAGTATGATATCATTATTTATTATGAATGTAAAATTATTACTCTCATTAAATTTATATCTCAACAAAAACATCGATCAAAGTTAATATTTCAATAAAAAATCCCTTTCTTAAGTCTAATAATTCTTTTAACTCTAAAATTGAAAACATTTTATAGAATCGACTTATATAATTGTAATTGCATAATATACGTGCATATTGGAGTTATTACCTTATTGATAAGTAATAAAACACAAATATTTATTTACAAAAGTACTATTAAAAATGTTGTATTGTTACTTTTCATTTAAATTGTATGAAAAAAAAAAACCACTCAATATAATCAATTATGTAATCTATACAAATTAATAGTTTGGGGAAAAAAAAATATTTTTTTATAATCAAGTTAGTACACGTATGAATAGCACTATAAAGAGTAGTACTAACTTATTTATTGTAAAAAAGGTTTTTATTTAAAATTTTAATTTAATTTTTTTCTTTGTAAATTACTATACTTTGGTACTTTTAAAACTTTATTTCATATTTAAATTATTTAGGACCCAAGAATACGAACTTTTAAATTGATCTGTTATAAGATTTAAACATTTTAAACTCTTGTCTTGTCTTTGTATTATACAATTATCAGTAAATCACTTATGTAATTAATACAAATTTTAGTTCAATGTTTTCAAGTATTTAATCATGATAATGTTTTTTCATTACCTATATATAAAAATAAGTATAAACAATTTAAAAATGGTACACCATACACATTATAACTTAAGAATATATGAAGATTATTTATATGAGTAACTCGTAATTTTAAGAAAATGTATATGATTATCTGTGATTGGTGTATCTATAAAAATAATACAAAAATATGTATGTTATAATTAAGTAATATAAATCAATAAATATTAATAAAATAAAAATAATAATTAACTTTTTTTTCATTTATAGTATAGAAAATAATAGTTAATATCGTAATTTAATATGAGACTAATTTTTAGAATAGTAAATAAATAAGTAACACGTGCCATCATCGGAAGGTTTCTTCAGTTAAGCAATCATGTATGTACAATTATATTTTAAATTGGCACTTTAACTTATTTATACCTCTATGCTTAAATATTGTATGTAAAATAAATTTTAAAAAAAGCGGGTAAGTGGGTATCGCTCTGCTGTATATTAGGGGGTGGGGTGGACCTCAGACTATGGAAGGTTAAATTTGAATGCAATGATAGGTATCATTGTATACGAAAAACGATTCTGAACAAAGATGATTTGTCAGTTTAGGATATATTATATTTAAATATTGTCAAATATTCTATTTTGAAACAAATAGTATAGTTTTTATATGTTACTATGGTTACTATGGCCAACATTCGCATTATGAGCGTATGAAATTTAATTTAAATTTTGACATATTTCTTATAAATTCGAACTTTAAACACTTATAAAAAAAAATTGTGACTAACGATTTTGGATTTTTTTTTATCACTTTAAGAACAACTTATAAGAAACCTTGTATTAAATTTTCAAGATTTTCTGGCCACCCAAAAAATTTTTATCGGCATTTGAAGAAAAAAAAACTTAGAAAAGTCGAAAATTTCAATTGTCTATTAGTAGCTTAAAAATGGTCAAAATATTTTGAAAATTTAACTGTAAAGAGATAATCATAATATAAACATTTGGTGAAAATTTCAAGTATTTACAATAATTCGTTTTTGAGTTACAGCAAAATCAAAAAATCGATTTTGTCGAAAAGTGGTTTTTCCGTAAAATTTCCATTTTTCTGTCATTTTTTTTTGTTTTTCTCGATTTTTTTGAAAACTATTAGAAAATTTTAATTTTGACCCCCCTAAAGTACCAACTAGATTCAATTCCCTATTCAAAGAGGGGCTGAAGTCAAAAATCGGAGCATTATTACTGCTCCAAATGTTGGAGTCAGACACAAAAAAAAAAAAAAAAAAAACACACATCATAGTAAATGCAATACATTCATCACTTCGTTCAGAATCTAAAATTTAAATATAAGACTAGACTAAATATTATATTAGATGTACTAATATTATAATCAAGAATAATTAATTTATATTTACCATAACAATTATGTTTAAAATACATTTTTAATTATTAAAATATTTGTTTTATTATGATACATTTTATGATTATTATAAGTATTCTATAATAAACAAAATTTAATAGCTTAATATAGAATAATGTATTAGTGCTTTTATTTTTTAACTTAAAAACTGCAAAGAAAAAAAATATAATATCAAATAACTATAAATAGAACAATAAAATGAATAATTTATAAATATTGAATTATAATAAACATAATTTGAGAAAATTCGTTTAAATATCGAATTTCGTCAAACTGCAAACTTAAAAGTTTACACGAAAAAATAATTTTAGTTTTACGTTAATTATTATCAAAAAAAAAAATAATAATAATAATAATAACTAACTTTAAAGGAATCTCGCTAGTATTCGATTTTTGTTTCCATTACTTTTTTTCTATGATTCGTTTTCCTGTAAATCCGTTACTTATATCATTTTTATACTTTTTTAGATTTAAAGAACGCAATTAGTGTTAAAACGAGTATTTCCAATCATATTTATTTCGATTTTATAGCCATACAATTCCTTTCCAACGTCAACGGCAATATTTTATAACTATACCTTTTACGTGATAAAAATGGTCTATATAGTTTTCATGTTGAATCATAATAAATGGTCATACTTGTTGATTTTTTCCGTTAAACTCTATTCTATTATTCGCACTTCTATAGTTGTGGTTTGAAAACATTTAAGTTACAGCTTTTGTGTTATTTTCATTTTAAAAATAAATGTAATATGTATACTTCTCGTTACCACTATCGACTTCAGAACATTATAACTCAGCTTGAATATCCCAAGAGTAAGATTTTAAATAACTTTATAAATAACATAACAAGTATGTTAAGTATAATATAAAAATATATACATATATAGATTGTTCAGGTGTAAAAAAACATTATTCTCAGAAACTCAAAGAATTGGATAACTTTTGTAAAGTACCTTTTAAGTGAACACCTTTTATCTTTTGAAATATACTTTTTTATTCTGGTGGTTTAGTTAACGATAATTTAACAAACCAAAGTAACAAAAAATTGTCTTTATCCCGTATATCAATCGTGTATAAATGTAAATAAATATACATTTAAAATAAACAGTATATTTTTTTAAAAAAAACATCCTATTATGTATCTATTATTTTTTATGTATGTTACTAAAAGGTCAGAAAATAATAAAACTAGGTACAATTATAATATTATTATGGTAATATAAAATATATTACTTGTAGAGCGGAAATTTATCATAAAACAAATACAAAATACACATACAACCAGAATCTATTACAAACATTTTTTTGGATTTACTAAATTATAATGTAATAACAATATAAATAAAAAAAAAAAGTAAATAATTAAGGGAGCTTATTAGGGGGTGCAAGGGGGTGACATATCACCCACCTAGAAAAATTATTGCTATTTTTATTACTATGAATAATAAATTAATTTTTCTAATGATAATACTAAACATGATGTACATAATATTCATACTTGTATTTTGTTAATATCGATTACGGTTGTATGTAGTAATATTATGTCGATCAATTAGCTACATACACACACACACACACACACACATATATATATATATATAATATTATTTGTATAAATACATTTATGTGCTATGAAAAAATTCTTTTTTATTTTATGATTTTCACCCCTAGATTTTGATAAATGGGCGCCCTTGTAGGTAAGTGACATATAGTGAGTTATAGGTCTGTTAAATTTGAATTAAATGATATATTATTATAAACGAAAAATGATTCTGAGTGGAACTGGTCTATCAGCCTATATCATTATAACTTTTTTTCCAAAAATAATGTATTTATTTTAATATTATTAGTATTTAATGATTATAATATTAATGCATATATAATATATATACCATATTATATCAACTTATATAACACAACATTTAATAAATTCTTTTTGTAAATAACGTAAGACAATAAAAATAGATTCATATTATATTTTAAAATAAATCAACAATTTTATTTCGTATAGTAAAGTTCATAATAATATAAACTACATAAAAATTTAAGTTTTCACGATTAATATTTTTAAATTATGGCAAAATAATTAATGTATCGTTATTTATTTTTTAAATAAGTAATTTCGTTTAAATTGGAACTTAAAATATAAAATAAATATAAAATGCAAAACAATTGTCTTTATATATTTTTTAGATTTCATGGTTCCAATATGAAACACTTATGTGAATTTTGTATTCAATTTTCAAAACTTGCATACAAAAAGAAAAAATTGTATGCATTTTGAACTACAAAAAAGTTTGTAATTGTTTGCAATTTAATCATAATCTAACTTTAAACCTTTAAAATAAAAATGTTGAATATAGGTTTCTGATATTTTTTAATTGAAAAATTGCTAACTTATGATTAGCTTTGTGTTAAATTTCAAAAAAAATTTACCACATGAATAATTTAAAATTGACATTTATAAAAAAAAATGTATATTGAAAATGTTATTATAAATATAAAATGATAACATAAATATTTGGTGATAATTTTGAGAGGTATTTATGGTTATTTGTTTACGAGTAACGTAAAATAAAAACAAAATCAATTTTGCCTAAAATTCCCATTTTTCTTTAATGTTTTGTTTTTTCGAATTACGAAATTAATTACTGGGAATGTTTAAGTTTAATCTCAAGTAAATACTAGATCTAATTTTATATCCAATACCACTCCCATAAAAACAAAAAAAAACATACAATATGATAAAATTAATAGATTAATCACTCTGCTAAGAATCTAAAATTAGCATTATAATAGCGGAAATTTATAACATGTTATAATATTTTAACTACTGTTCATAAGTTGTGAGGAATTTATTAACATTAATTTAATCCTTAGATAGGTGTATTGTAGGTACGTTGCTACATTATATTTGAAAGTCATTAATTTAAAGACCGGATTTTTGTGCAGCTAACATCTAAAAAACGTGCAATTAAAAATGTTAAAATGTGTAAAATCGTGCAAAAAAAAAAATTACTATAGGTAGGTACTTCAAATTTTATTTTTCACTTTTTTTTTTATTATATTATTATTTATTAGTATTGGCATTAACTATAATATTAAAATATAAAATTAAAAAAAAAAAATTTAATACAGAATATTTTTCGATCCAACACTTTATTTTAGATCAATGACTACTACCAATTTTTGGTATTTTAAATTAAATAATTTCAATAATAAGTATCAACTATAAAAGTATAAAATATGAGTTGACTACGGCTGCTGCGGATAGACTATAGTACTGTATGTGTGTATATAATCGATAATCTATTGACTATCGTAGTAGTTATTATCTTAATTACATCGTATTATATTGAATATATATATATAATTATTTTATTATATATAAAAGTCCAATACTTCATATCACAAATAATACAAAAAAAATTTGTACAAAAGTACATTTTTATAAAAAAAAACAAAAACGTGCAATTTTGTGCAACATAAATCTTTCTTTAAATTAATCTACATCTCTTGATTTGGATTTGTAGCTTGTTTCTATAGAATTAAGAACACGCGATAAAAAGATGCAATTGCACGGGAATCCGGTCTTTAGTCATTATATTATTCTGAAAACTATTTGGAGTTAAACTGTTTTTGCAATTTTTTGCGACTTTGAAATGTTACCAGAAATTCAATTTATGTTCAATTTCCGATTGAATAGACATGCTACATAGGTGTAGGTCTTAGAGTATTTTAACTATCCTAACTTTATATAATCTCTTGCGTGTGTTTTATTCAAAACAGTTAAATAATATTGATTATTTTTTGGTATTCTTGAATTCAAAAGTGTATGCATTTTTTTTTATTGTAATGTGCATTCAAAAAATAATAATTGGTATAATTGCATAGTTATTTCACATAAGTATGTCAAAACCAGTGTACAATCCAAGTATGTGTTTCAATATAATCATAAATTAAATCAATTAAAACTTGGTGAACTACACGAATTAATTATCGTAAAATATTGTATTAAGTGACTTGGGCTGGATAATAAAACATTATTTTGATCATATGCATATTAAAACGTAAAGTTTAGGAAAGTCTTAAGATCCAGTTAGTATACCTTTATGTATAACAAGCAACGATAATATATATTCATGCTGTTTAAGTTTTTCAATTACTCCTTATTACTTAATTTATACTAACTTAAAAATCGAATTAAAAATTATGTTCAAAACTAGATTTATATTATCTAATTTTGGTTTATATATAAAAAAATTGGATTATTACTCCTTAAAAAAAAATATTTTTGACAAAATGTTGCTTAATTTAAGTATACCTATTAAACAGTTATTATATTATCATACATTTGATTATGTTTATTTATGTATTTATAATAATATTCATATGTTTGGTAACTTTATATGAATATTTATTAATAGCTAGGTCCCGAATTTATATTATCTAAAACGTATCAAAAAATACTCTTAACAAAAAAATAAAAACAAAATATGCTCAATGACCGAAATAGCGTAAGGCATCTACTACTTTACTTAACTTTTAATTTTTAAATGTTTGGTGTGATAAATGTCAATTAACAATTAGTATTATAAAATTACATGTCTTAAAAGTTATATTAAATTCAATAGACGTTTAAAAGTTATTACATTTCAAAATGACGTGATGGATAATCATTAAAAACGTTTTCCGAAAACGTAACTGTTTTTTAAAAATACATAAACTGGAACGAGTTATCACTCTTTTTATACAGTCATGTCAGTAAGACTTGTTCGACTTACTAATCTCAAAGCACGTTAATTTTTTTCTTTTTTTTTTTTTATTATAAGGCAACTAAGACAAGGCATTGATTTGGAATAGTATATGAAGTTTTGAGTTTTCATTAAAGTGCTTAGTGTTAATCTGTGCAAAAACAAAAGTTTGAGATATTTAATCCCCGTGTCCTTTTATTTTCTGATTCCGTATATCTCAAACGGACATTCTATGGGGTCACGGTGCTGTTTTGTTATATTTGTCTCTCACATGCATGTCCTTACAAAATACGATTGTAGTTTTAGGAATAACAACACGTATAACAAAAATTATAGAAAACAATATAATATGTTTTCCGTAGAAAATAATATTACACATTAAATTAAATTTTGAGAATCTGATATTTAATGGTTTTCTTACAGACATATATTGAAAAAAAAGGTTATAAAATGTATTAAACTATTATTTTATTACTACTCCCATACTTGATGTTTTTGATCTAAAATCATTTTATATTCATGAACGATCTACATAAACAACATACGTTGTTTTGATATGTCACATGTGTGGCACAGGAAAATAATAAATCATTGTGTGATGTCTTCTTGATAAAATGTATTCACATTTTATTACACTGATGAAATCAAATATTAAAATACAAAGATCTTGGTTTCATGCTAAAGTAAATTATAAGATGTTGTATAATAGTTTAACAATACATCTGTAGTATTGCTTAATAAATTTGATAATTTATTGGTTATTATCTTAATTTATTTTATTTTCAGCAAATGACATTGTATCAAAATAAAAATTATCCTTGTAACAAAGCAATAGTAAATAGTAAAATATATTTTCCGTTGTTTTTTAAATTATCATAGGTTTAATATTATTAAACTCACCATAGGGCATTTCTATAAAAGAAATCTTTTTATTATTTAGAATTTTCTACGAATAAATCAGTTATTAAATTAGCATATAAAAAGCTAGGGAATAAATATTTGAACGGAGCGATGAATGAATTGGTTTTAGAATCATGGGTGTTTTTTTCTCTGTTATAACATTTTAGTAAACAATTTTTAAATTCGAGAATTTCTAGTGATAAATTACATCAAGTCAAAAGTAGAACATTTCTGATACTTATCATAATAAGTAATCAAAGAAAAATAATTAAATAATTAAAAACGAGAATATTATTTTAAACAACATTAGTTTTTATCAAAATGTATTTTGTATTTTTTCTGTAAAAGATTAACAATGTTATTCAATGTTGTTCTTACAGAAATTAAAACAATATATAAAACATCAATTTTATAGTTACATCATTTTTCAACGTAAAATTTTTAATTTTAATACCTAATACTTGAACAATTAATTCAATTTTTTTTGTAAACACAGGAATTACAAAAATTAAAAAAATAAGTTTGTAACAATATACCTCATTAGCATTTATGTAGGTATGAGTATTTAAAATAAATATTAATGAAAATGGATATTAAATGTAAAATAACAATTTGTTCTTTAACGATTTTAATAATTTTTTTGTAAATCCGAAATGATTAACCGTAAAAGGACATGACATTTTTGAAAGTTACATTAATTATAATTTTTATACTATGGGTTTTTTTAACTAGGTAAATTTTTTCTTCATAAAATCGAATTACCCCAAATTTTAAAAGTTTTCGTGTGCATAATAAGATTATTTAGATAATATTTGTTTGACAAGTAGCTACTGGTAACTTCAAAAATGTGTAGCATAGTTTATTGATGTATCATTAAACTAAAATAATAATATTTGAATGATATAAATTATTAATATGCTCGATTTTAACGCTACAATTGTCTGTAATTTAACGCTTTACACTAAGTTAGATAAACAAATACATACTTAAATATAAATAAATAATTTTTTATTTGCGGATATTTATTATAATTGCTGTACATACAATCATATACGAGTATACACGTATTATTAAACTGACAGCAAGAAAAAATATTAATAATAACGTCTTAGAAATAGATATAGTGTTAATTTGTTGTGTTCAGAATCGTACTTTATGAACAGACAATTAATTATCACATATCAATAATATTAACGTAAAAATAATAATAATAATATACATCATACACCGTACAATAATACATCACATATTCTATACCTTTTTTTTTTATATGCTTTATCGCACATTATGGTTATGTGCATCAGAGAACTCATATTCATAACATATGTACTCTTCTTGGGTATTTGTAAATGGATCAACTATTACGTTGCCTTATGTGGACTAATAATGTTATTATCTACGCCTGCAGTGCATGGTATCATTCATAAACACTGTTACTCCAGAAAGCCTTTGCTAGTTTGACCAAATTTAACGCATGCATTACTAATGACATTCAAAATCGGTTGAATAGTTCAACAGCGTGGGTTAAGTACAATAACGTGCTAAAGCAGACTAAGCCGTTGTTAACGTTATCAGTGTTCAGTGTATTTGATGTTGACTGATTATTTTCGTAAATGTAATAAATTATGTGTATATTATATTTCAAAATAACAAAATTATTAAAAAATACGTATATTAGGTATAAATTATAGTTATAGAAATATTCATATCGATTTGTAAGAAATGAAAAAAATAATTATTATTTTCCAATATTTTATTATTATAACATATAATGTTTATTTTTACATTACATTTTGTAAATATTTAAAAAACATTTTTAGAAACACAATGCTGTATAAAATATGAATATAATAACATGATTCAATTTAATTGTTACGAAAAAATAATCAAAACAAAAAAGGAATTTAAATAAATGGTATTAAATAAAATAATATGTCAAGTAAAAACAATTTCATACACATTATGTATAACTTATCGAACGGACGTGTATTTAACAAAAATATTTTTCCTTTGATATTCTATTGGCACCGATGTCTGTTTCATTACTTAAAATAAGACACTTTAAGTTCAATATATAATATATACAGTGGGTTCCGCTTAATGTGATCACTAGTTTATAGAATCAGACGTTTATTAGAATCAAAAATGAAAATCTCAAACCAAATTGTATGTTACTAATGTTAAATTGACCTTTTATTAAAATTACTAGGTACCGGATAATTGAATTACTTTTATGAACAATCTTATCGTTTTTATAGTATTTCAAACAAATAAACACAAAAACATGAATATTAATTTTAATTTGATTTCATTTAATTTCAGGCTAATATGGAAATTAAATCGGTAGACTGTCAAGTACAATCTAAAATAGATAGCTTTTTTAATTTGTTTTAAATGTATTTATTTAATTTTTATTTTTATTTAAGCATAAATGTAAACCTAAATATAGAACTATTAAATTAAAAAAATGTAAAAATAAATAATTGAATGTGTTATAAATTAGGTATTAAATATGTATGTAAATTTAAATACAAATTTAATTGTATTAAAAGATTAAATTATAAAAAAAAATTTGTAAATGTTTTATAGAATCAACCGGTTAATAGAATCAAAATTACCCTGCACCAAAGATATCACATTAAGCGGAACCCACTGTATTTGGTAGAGGACATTAATATGAATATGATATTTATGAAAGAAACTTGTAGCGCAATCTGTTTGTAAAACTACAATTAATTTTTTAACAATTTTATCGAAATCTAGGAACTAATATTTTTATATGTATCAATACAATTTTCTTTAACTGTTTTGACATGACAACGTATACACTTTTATTATGTATGAGTAATTCATAATTATATATATTATGTAAAATAATATAGCAAGTTATTTTTATTTATTATTATTCTGGTAGTAGATTTACCAGAGTAGTTTAAAATGTTTTCCATGATATTTTTTCTAGGTGGTATTTTCATAAATATAATATGCACAGAAGTAATACAAATTTACAAAAAAATAATATTGTATAAATAACATAATATCGAGGTATAAAATTTCGAGTAATGGTTTTCAATTTATTCACCAATTTTTAAGAAAATAATATCTCTATAATATGACCAATAAATAACGTGGTTACACATATTAGGGTACACACGTAAATACAAAATGCAGTATCTATACAAAATATTATAAATTGTTACATGTTTTAATAGAAATTTCAGTTATTTATTATTATTAAATGTATACATAATTATTTGCTTAAGTAATACTATTATTATTTCATAGATCGACAAGGGCAGAATGTAGTTGAATGGGCGAGTTGATAATAATTATTTTAATCCAGTATTAATAAAATATAGTTGGTAGTATCACATGTGTTTAACACAGGGAAGTTTTCGAGGCGTATGCCTATACATTTAATTTTATGTGTGCACATAACCATATTTTATATTATGAAATTATAACTTTAAATTTAAAAACATGATTTATTTATACTTCTTTCTTGGTTAGGTATCAGGTAAAACTGTTATTAGTGGTAATATATGGATATAGGTATTTAAGAAATATGTTATAGTTTACAGTTTTAAAATGACAAAAGAAATTAATATTTGAAAATTATTTATACTCTGTACCTACCTACTAAAGATCGGTGCTTACGATAGTAGAAATATTCCAGAAGTGCTTCATGTAGCAACTTTTTAGATTGGAAATTTTATCTCGTTATAGTACATTAAGTATAAATGGTTAGTTTTTAAATTTTGAAATAGTTTTCTTGAGTGCATGTAAATATTACCTAGGTACACATTGAAACGAATAGAAAATTTTACGACATACCGGTCTTAACCATAATCGATTTTGGTCATTTAATGGTATAGTAAACCGAATACAATTCAGAGTCGTTTGTAACGAATAACTTTCAAAATATGTATTACAATACCACTATCCTGTAACTTCGAGTTGAAGAACGCATAACGCACCTGTATTATATTCCTGTATCTTTTTTGATATGTATATATTTTTTAACACACATTGTTTTTGCTCAATATAAGCGATATACAAACACTTCTGCGTGAAAACAGTCATACAGAATATTTAAAAAATAAAAATGAATTTGCTCGACTAGTAGTATTCTTCATAGTAATGGTTTTAAATGGTCAGGATATCAGTTTAATCATGTCTCAGTTCGAAGCTTACAATACTTTTGTTTTTGCATCATAGAAGATAAATAGTGTTAAATCTGGCAAAATAATAAATCATCACTTATTTTTCAATAATTAATATTTAAATTAAAAGTTCTTATAGTTTTAACGAAATTCATATTTTTCCGTTCACAAGAATCACTAAAATAAAATTAATATAACGAAAATAGACATATTATATAAATATGTGCATTTATTAAAATGTGATCTAATGTTTTTTTTTTTTAATTTGACTAAAAATGAATAGGATGGAGTATTCTCTCCGAGGATAATCTTTGCTATCTAATTAAAATTTTAAATTATTTAAAATGTAAAATGTAAAATGTAAAATTATATTATTAATCATTTAAATCCACTGGTCTTTTAAAACATTTTAATTTCAACAATAAAGCATAATAAATAATACATATAGGAATTATAATATAACTTCAATAATTAACAATGCTATATAATAATTATAACAATAATAATTTAAAAAATAAAGTAATAAAATAATAAAATTAGGTATGGTTTAAAAACATACTTATTATACTAAAATGTATACAAATTAAAATATAAACAAAATGTATAAAATTATATTTCAAAAGTCTACAGCTTTATCGTACACAATATCAATTGTGTCATTATTAAAACAGACTGACATATCATTGTTTGAATTTTAAGATACATTAATTAAAAATAGTTGTCTATCGGCTGATGTATTAGAACATTTTTTGTACTATTTGGTATAGGTATTTCAAATTGCTATTATATATAAGTTTAGTGAAATTCAGCATAAAGTAATACAACATAAATAGCAAATGTAATAATATTTGGTTTTTTATCATGAGATTATAATTTTTGCATGAAAATGTAATCGGATAACGTTGTCTCGATTTATTCGTAGTAAATAATATGCGCATATATAAAAATAATATTATTATTCATTTGTATATAGGTTAATAACACTGTAACACACCCTTTTACCTGTGTCGGATTAAGTCGGACACCAATTTTAAAGCACTATTGTCGCAGTGCACCGAAATGTCATGATGATCTATACACGTCATAATAGTATGCACATAATACTGCACAGTGCGCACGAATTAACTACTACTAAGGATAATGACGTGAACGCTGATCGTCGAACACGCGTGCTTTTCGACACTCGCGAAGACTGCAGAAGACGAGTCGCTTTGGCGGGTGTCATTCCGCAGGTTACGTCAAGTCGAATGCAAAATATTATGTTTCGTTTCGAGCAGTTATTCGATTAATATTTCTGAGACACGTAAAATGACAAACTATAGACGCGAATCACGATATAAGACCTACCGGTAAACGCGTCTTGACATTTCGAGTAGGCGTACCTACTACTCGTATATTGTAATCTGTAGTATAATTAATAAAATATTATAATCGTTAATCGTTCTATATTTCTGTAATCTAAAGAACTAAATGAAAATAATTATATGCGAAGTGAGCAATATCGTATTCTTGGATCGATGTATAAAATGTCGTTTCTTTTCGTAGATGTGCAATCCTGTGCAGTGAGAAATATCACCAAATTTATTAGTAACTGTATACGCAATATCATGTTGGATAGTAAAAGCTCAGTAACATCCGAGAGTGGATCAGAGTTTTTATCAAAGAAAGGTAATTAAATAAATTGTGGGTATTATATTATAGTAAATAATACCTACTTTAAGATCGATGTCTTATATATACGATACCAACATAATTATTTACGGCCTCGTAAATATTAATAATGATACCACTAAAGTATAGATTTTGAAGCACTAAACACAATAAAAAAAAGGAGTTAATAAAAAGTCATTGAATATCTAAGTTCTAAAATTACTTTTTTTAAAAAAAACGAGTTTTTTGAATTTTACTTATTTTTATTTAAGTAATAAATATATATATATATATGTTTTAAATAATTGTTCATTCATTAATTATAAAACGTTATAAAAGTAATTTATCACAATAAAATAAATTCATATTAACAAGACTGCTAAAATAAAATAAGCATTTTAGTGATATCTAAGTTTATTAAAATTGATTAAATATCTAAAAAGCGTTGAACAAAAACATTAAATCCAAACTACTTGAATTATATTAATTACTAATAAAAATTCTTTTGTAATAAATTAGTAGAATGAAAAAGTAAACCTCATCAAAATTCCTGGATAACTAATTATCAGAGTATATTTTTGAAATTGCATTGCTTAAACATCTCGTAGTGGTATAAGATTTTGAAATACTATGAATACTTCGTGTTAATTTGACTAGAATTACCACTACAAATGCAGTAAATGAGTATTCAATAATCGAAATACAACGATTTTCAACACTACAATTAAATATAAATACGTATTATTGGAGAATCCGAGATATTTTACCATCAGAGATTAACCCACGTTCGGCAGTCATATTATATAGACCGTAAATTAAACTGATTAAGAATTAATATATTATTATCTATCTCATCACGAGTGCAACTGCAACTACAATTGTCATTGGTCTGAATGTATCCGGGCACAAAAGTATTATTCCTCTTTTCGCTGTATAAATAGCAACATAGCAATACAATAATTGGATTACTTTAAAACACTTTATTTAAAATTTAATTATTTCAGTTATTCGGTGAAACGGCTTGTCAAATAAACATAACTTAATCGGTTTTAGTTGTATTGTTTTAATTAAAAGAATATTAATTGTACACTTAGAAATCTTCACACACAACGTATATTACTGTTTTCTATACGCAATTATAATATATTTGTAATGTATTAAGTTCATTATACCACTGCCGTTTTACACATTTCTATGGTAAGATTAGTACATCGGTATTGGTTTATAAGTATTAATACGTAGGGCTAGGATATTAATGACCAAAAATTCAATAAATATGCTAAAAGAAAAATGACTTAAAAATCTAAAATTCACTATAAATAATAACTATATATACAAATTTGATTAAATATAACATGTCTTTCGATTACTAGGTTAAAACAATAATATTAATATATTATATATATATTTTGTTTTTGATAGTTATATCGAATTATAAATAATAATACATAATTTAGTATTTTTTCCTGGTAAACTATTCTAAAATGTCAATGAAAATAAAATAATGTTCATTAATTAATTAAACTAACCAAAAACCCACACGTATAAAGTACAATGCACATACTACTTATATGATGTAATGGTTTTATTTAACATTAAACTTGAGTAAAACCGCGTTAAAAAAATAAATTGTAGTATTACTGATCAATGATACGATATCGCATCAAAAGCTCACCCCTAATGTTAACCATTATGTTATTTTTAATCAAATAAAAATATCAAATGAATTAGTTTATAGAAGAGATAATATTTTTTTAAAAATGGTTTAAGATTAGAATAATTCTACAAAAAGATCGAAATTAGTCTTGAATAATAAATTAAATTTAAAAAAATCGTAATAAAAAACTTTAAATTGACCAGAATTCCTTAAAAATCGGTATTCGTCAATTGCGCCATTTTTTCAGACTACCTGGAATAAATAATTTTTTTTTGCCCAAGGGAATTCATTAAAAATATAAAAAGATATATTTTGCACTGGTGAATTTATTAGAAATTAAATAGGTTTATTCATACATCAATAATTTCACCAGGAAAATATAACGTAACTACAAATCGATAATCGATTTACATATTATATTATGAGAAATTGGGTATAATATTTTTTGAATTTACGTTGTTTAATTTTTGCTTATTTTGAATTTAATTAATATAAACATAAACCAAAGGATATATTTTAAAAAATGTTCGATAAAAAATTGAAAATATGTCTATATTTAAAGTTAGTTTACATAAAATAAATTATTGATAATTTCTTTGATTTTGTGTGCCTATAATAATAATAATAATAATAACTATTTTGTGTTGAAAAAAGAATAAATTATAAAATAAAATAAAAATAACCTGAGATGAATTTGTTTATTATTCATGTTAGGTATATGGTTTAATTTTTTGTAATAGTAATTTACTGACTTCACAAATTGGAACATATTATAGATCAGGGTGGTCCAACCCGCAGCCCACGAAGCTTTTTTTTTGGCCCCTCCAACAATTTAAAATTTAAATTTTAAATCACAATAATATATGTAATGTATTATTTTAATTTTTTAATAATAGTTAATAATTTGTGTATTATATAAAATAAAATATAAAAAGCGGGTAAGTGGGTATCGCTCTGCTGTATATTAGGGGGTGGGATGGACCTCAGACTATGGAAGGTTAAATTTGAATGCAATGATAGGTATCATTGTATACGAAAAACGATTCTGAACGAAGATGATTTGTCAGTTTGGATATATTATATTTAAATATTGTCAAATATTCTATTTTGAAACAAATAGTATAGTTTATATATGTTACTATGGTTACTATGGCCAACATTCGCATTATGAGCGTATGAAATTTAATTTAAATTTTGACATATTTCGTATAAATTCGAACTTTAAACACTTATAAAAAAAAATTGTGACTAACGATTTCGGATTTTTTTTTATCACTTTAAGAACAACATATAAGAAACCTTGTATTAAATTTTCAAGATTTTCTGGCCACCCAAAAAATTTTTATCGGCATTTGAAGAAAAAAAAACTTAGAAAAGTCGAAAATTTCAATTGTCTATTAGTAGCTTAAAAATGGTCAAAATATTTTGAAAATTTAACTGTAAAGAGATAACCATAATATAAACATTTGGTGAAAATTTCAAGTAATTACAATAATTCGTTTTTGAGTTACAGCAAAATCAAAAAATCGATTTTGTCGAAAAGTGGTTTTTCCGTAAAATTTCCATTTTTCTGTCATTTTTTTTTTGTTTTTCTCGATTTTTTTGAAAACTATTAGAAAATTTTAATTTTGACCCCCCTAAAGTACCAACTAGATTCAATTCCCTATTCAAAGAGGGGCTGAAGTCAAAAATCGGAGCATTATTACTGCTCCAAATGTTGGAGTCAGACACAAAAAAAAAAAAAAAAAAAACACACACATCATAGTAAAAGTAATACATTCATCACTTTGTTCAGAATCTAATAGGTAATAATATAATTTTTTTCATCTGACGGCCCTCGGATTTTTTATGAAAATGTAAATTGGCCCGCCAACTACAAAAGGTTGGACCACCCTGATATAGATAATGCCTTTTTTATATTTCGAAATAATATCATCAACGATTGTTGTTATATTATTATTTATTCTTTAATTTAATTTTTGAATAATAGTAATTTTAATATATGATTGTTCTTGAATAGGTTTGAAATCTTCAAAAAATACAAAAATATTTATGTACTTATGTTTGTTCGGCACAAATAATTATGTATAACATTATTAGAACTTCAATATGATATCATTCTACGCGGTAACGCCATTGATGTACACATTTTTAAATCCTGTATAATACATATGTATATATTTTTTTTCTTACATACGATTTCTGGTGCAGTTGACAAATTATAGCTCTAAAATAATTTTTTCTCATAAGTTGAATATGATAAAGTTTGAAAATACAATAAAAAATAATATTGAGTAGCAAAATGTCAGGTCTAGTTATGACTTATGTGTTTTATGTAGTATGTACAACATTTTTGGTCAAAAACTAGTTCAACCGACTGAAATTAGATAAAAATAAAAATCTTAATATGATATGCTATAAAAATACTTACGCCGCCTACATCGCGCATCGCTCAGATTTTTTTTACAGTAACCAGTTTAATGAAGAGGTAAAGTTTTAATCTACTATACAGGAGAAGTGAGTAGGGTTTTATTTTAAATCAATTTAAATGTTTTCGACATTTGTTTTAGTAAAGTTTTGACGTTTGCTTTTTTGGTTTCATGGTTTTGGTATATTGCCTGTAGGCTCAAAAAATACCAAAAAAAGTCATCAATGTCGTGAATTCGTATTTTTCTACATACTATTCAATATAGCTGAATTTATATTATGCATTATGATATTTTAGAATGATATAATTTAATTTGTCTATTTAATTAAGTATAAGCTTTCGTAATGTGTGTATACGTGGTAATTGTAAAATACATGGCAATCGCATTATAGTAAGCAATAACGTACATGTTCTTTACTATACAGTATACACAGTAAAATAAGTAAAATAATTTATCATACAATATTGAATTTAAACTGCAAAATGTATTGTATTAATTTCAATAAACGTTCCTTTTAGTAATAATACATTTAATTAGTTTACATAAGATTATGTTTTTCATTATTTTTTACTAAAAAATTAAATTATTGTAAAATAATAATAATAATTATTAGTAGCAGTGAGTATAAATGAGTATAGTATAGAATATAATATTTAATGTTTGAATAAATAGACATTTTTGAAAATTTTTATTATAATTAAATGTATTTTTCAATTTGTCAAATAAAAATTGCCATGATAAATTACATAATGTAAAATAATATAATATTGTCAATAATATGTATTTTTTCTAAATAAAATCTAAACATTTTTTATGTAGAATAAACTATTCAAAGTGATTGTATTTTATTTTTTAAATAAAAACTCTTTAATAACAGTCAAAATATTAAGAAAAATAAGAATTTTAACTAATCGAAATTTTAAATTAAAAATATTAAAAAACTCCTTAATAAAATAAATTAGATTGCCACCGCATTTTTAATATTAATAATATAATAATTTAGATAATTGTCTGCCTCACGATTATGTTGAATTCATGCACAGTTTTTTGTTTATGCTACAATTCAATTCAGGCCTCCAGATTCGTTTGGTAGCTAAAATGTTGATAAGGCGAATAACGACCTATAGTATTTGTATTAACTAAATTAGGTACTATGATATGAGTAGATAAGTAAATATATAACTTTATAATTAATCAATGAATTCCAGTTCCAAGTGATACTCTTATGATCACGGAAAACTTAACTATTGAGTAGCCACGATTGGACTATTTTATATTTTATTATGAACCAACTCGGCAATAAAACCTTAGGCAGTGGAAGTAGTATTTTAATTTTTAATTTTTGTAATAATAATTATAAAACAATTACACACCAATACTGAAAGAGGGTATATTTGTGCGTTTTTAGTTAGGTTAGGTCAGGTGTACTCTGCAACCTGTTTCAACTTGCGGGTCACATTCGGAATTTATATTTAAACTGCGGGCCATTTACACTCACGGTTATTATTTTCATTTTCTAATAAATACAATAAATATAATATTATCTTTGTTCATTTATCGAATTTTTAAATTTTTATATTGTGTGTGTTAGTTAGAAATTTGTTTTCTTCGTTAGAAATTGAAAATTCGCATTTCTTATATGCAAAAAAAAATAAATAAATAAATAAATAATTACATTTTAATAATAAAATTTCTCTAATTGAAAGCACAAAATTTATATTATATCATTGTATATAAGAAACAATATTCTAAGTGGAGATCCAGAGACGTTCTGTCAGCTTATATTAATAACTATGCTAGGTTATTTATTAGGTATACTAGGTTACTAGGTACTAATGCTATGTTTTTGATATAGCTATAGTCATTTATTTCACTTTAATATTATGGTAAGTTGATTATTTGTTTTCAGAAAACATTGCATATATTGTACTATTAGTACTCAATTATTATAAAATAATATATTTATATAATATTAATATATTAACTATTAAGTCAATACGATTTTACCATAGAACAGTGTCAATACTGAATAGGTTTATATTTTAAATAGATAATATCTTAAAATCAATCAACTAATATTTTAAAAATTTAATTGTGTATAACAAAATTTAATTTCTAATTTACATAAAAGTTTTAAGTCATCATGAATAACAATATTTTTAAACTATAATAAAATAATAAATATCCTTTCATCGTAAAATAATGTAATTGTGGCTAAAATTTGAACTAAAATATGTCTATGATAAGTAATTGTGATTATGTATTCTGTAAATAATCAAAATATCTTGAAAATTATACCACGTTTAAAAAATGAAACTTGATGAAAATTTCAAGTTTTTAAGGATATATATTTTTAAATCATAACAAAATAAAAAATTTAATTTAATCAAGAACTGAATTTGCATAAAAACATATAACTAAATTTTTTTATTCCTAGTTATTATGAAAAGTACTAAGAATTACTTTATTGAATTTAATAAGTCTTTTTAGTTTTTATTAATATTTCTCTAAAATATACAAACAATTTAATACTCTGTGATTAGAAATAAATAAAAACATACATCTGTGAAATTCTGTAATTTAAATATTCAATAAGTACCTAGCACCTATACAGCATTTATGAAAACAATACAATTATATTTGTTTATTTATTTTTGTTTAATTGGTCTTTAAATAACTCAACTGCAAATTCTATTGGTTTCAATTATTATGTAGATAATTTTAGAATATAATAGATTATAATCATTAGTTATAGTTTCTGAAATAGTTTCTGAAATAGTTTATAATATAATTATTAAGACATAATACTTTGTTAATAAGATTTAAAAAAATTTAAAAATTTTCCTATTTCGTTCAGGGTTTCATCTAAGTAGCATAGCTTCAAAGTTTTCTGACAGTGATTTAGTCATCAGTGTTCAATCTTGATCATACCGATGGATTTCCGTTTGACTATATTTTATTGTGCGCATAATAGGTACTACATGCTTCACATGAAAATTATTATGCTATGCAGTACGTTCGTACCAAACAGAAGTTTACCAATATTATTATTTACAATAATTATTACATTTATAAATCCGCAATGACCGATAGTGGGGGTGAAGGTGTACTGTTAGTTTGACACGTTCACCGTATTACTGGTGTTGTTGAGGAAAAGGGCCCAAAGCCATACATTAACAAACATAGGCTGATAGGTTAGGTTGCGGATTATTGGATCATAATAAATTGTATTGAATTAACCCGAATCTAACGGTACTTCGCTGTTATAGTATAGGGTTTCTCTCCTGTATAACATACTATAAAAAAATTTCACAAAATTATAATAATGATAAAAAAAAGACCCTTAACATTAAGTGGTATATATATCGTATAATAAATTAATTAACAACCGACGGAAAAATGAAATTTGAGCTATCTCAGCAATTTGAATAATATTATTCGTCTTAACTTAAATAATATACATTAAAGTATTAAGCTATATTAATGTATTAAAGAAACAAATATAAATACAATTACCGATATTTATTACAATATAGTTGTATTACTTGATAAAAACGTACTCATAACTTATTATTACGTCGACGGTTAAAGTTATTACACAACTGCTTAATTTTAATTAATTTTAATTTTAATATAATTCCTTTTTTTACTCCATGATATGAAGCAAACTCTTTAAACTACTCGTGATAGTTACGAAACAGTTTATTTTTTATTTTTTGATTCGTTTTTATTGATAGCACATGACATATTATTATTGATAATGTGTTTTATGACGTAAACACATCTCTAATAGCACTCAAATAGCGTAAATTAAAAATAAGAAATAATAAAATTAATAATTTAATAAAATCAGCTTATAAAATATTACACTAGATACTCGTAAAATTCGATTTTAGGATATGTCTATCATTTCTTATTACTCACGGGTTATTAAAAGTGTATGATGCTTTCTCAAAATATTAGGTCATACTCATACTTGTTAAAAATACTTTTTAAAAATATTTCAAATCGGTGCTTATTAAAATATTTGAATGAAAATGTTGAATACATTTTTATTTTTTTTTATTAGATAATTATTTAAATATATTAGTCAATACGTATTTAAATACAAATGTTAATGGACTTAAAATATATTTCAACTACTTTCAAATGTTATTTATTTTTAAATTTGTTAATCCTCAATTATAATTTATTCCTAATTAAATATTAAAATTGTTTAGTTACCTATTTCTAATATTTGTATAAATCATTAAAAAAACATAAATATTATAAAACTATTATCAGTGGCATTCACCTTCAATAGGTTTTTTTATGTAAGTATAGTATATTTGATTGCTAATGCATTTCATTATCAAGTTTAATGTTTTATATATTTTTAATTACAAAATATAAAAATAAGTATATTATATTCATATAATATTACAAATCTAACATGCGCATAGTCGTATCTTAATCATTATATTTTTTACTACCTACGTATTTTTGAATAATATAGCTGTACGTTTAAAAAAAAATATATATTACACCTAGTATATATTTTATTAGAAAAAATTCATCATAATTTTTAGTATTACATATTATAAACTAGGGTGGACAATTCTATACATTCATGGAAATGTATAATTTTGACTTTGTTATCAATCGAAATAGGGTAGAAGCAGATCGTTGCCTTTTCTCGTAGTATATTCTTTAATAGCTATTAACTAGTGTTAAAATAATCAAATTGCAATTTTTTTAAATCCAATTCGGGCCTATCGTATACCAACATAAATACACCACAAACTACTAACAGTATTTCCGATACAATTTTCAGTTTCCTGAGCGAAATAAGAACTTTATTAAACCATTTACTTTTTCTTCTCGACGTCTTTATAAATAAACTTACACTAAATTCCCTATCATAATCATTATCAAAATCCAATTTCCAATATCTCAGCTATTTATGGAACTCGTTATAATTTAGACAACATAATCTGTAATATTTTCATTTTTCTCTCTCTTTGAGTTAGGTATGTATAACACACAAACTATACAGCCTTACAGCTATATTATATAATTGCCAAATGTATAATTTAATATTTTGGCAAAAAGATCTTATAGTCTGTAAAATTGTTTACTAGAAGCTGATAAAAACATTTAATTTTAGTACTTTAAATGAATATAATAATAATTATCCAGTAGAATTTAAACACACGTTACAACATAATAGCCTTTAATATATTTTAGTATATTATTTTGAAAAAAAAAATTGAAGCTACTTATTCAATACCTACATCGTTTATCATTTTTTGATGAAATAAAACTTGACGTTGATTTAATATCTCTTTCTTGGTACCTATTATAATTATTGTCTTTAAATATCCGCGTCGTAGCAAATAATTATTTTGCTCAAATCAAAAGTCAGATTAAATGGAATCCAAGAGGGAGAAATAGTTACATTGAATTCATAAGGGTGAATTCCCAAAATGACCTTTGTCTTATTAATGTGTATGAGAATGTCGCTTTCCTTGTATTAATTGAACTGTGTACATAAATGTACAGATGAATATCACAAACTTAATAGGCTTAATGGTAATCTACCCATTAGTGCATATTTTATATTATACGACAAAGGATGACATTATTATCATATACGTTCCATTGAATCCATAACATTAGTCATTTGTTATTGTTTCGTATCTTTTTAATCAGGTTTTGATACCGAAATAATTTTATTTCATAGTTGTTATTGGAGATCTTAACCATAACACTAAAAATCTTGTTGTTTTTTCAAAAATAAAATATAAATCAATAGTTTATTTTGATACAAGAAAATCGAATGGTACCTTCACAGGGATTTTTCAAAGAGATCTGGAGTGGTTGCCACTGCTTTTTATAATATGAATTATTTTTAGGGGTAAGCACAGTTGGTACTTGTATGGAAATTTCGGCATTGGGGTACATTTTTTATGGAGCTATAAAATCTACACTTAAGTATGTAGTAGTGAAGTGATGGAGAAAATGTCTTTGTCACTACTTTCTGGATTAAGATAAAAAAAGAACACGGTCAATGACATTTTTGCTTGGTAGTAATTTAGGAGTATGTTAGTTATATTTCTAACCAAATTTGAAATTATCCACTGTCTTTATCTCCGAAGTGATATTATCTAATGAAACGTGGATGAATGCATATTTTTAACACTACTTAGGTTTTTCGGATTGTAATTATTAATAAATATGGATGAATACTAGTAATGGGCATTAAGATAATATGATGTTCTTATTATTGTCCGATTTGTCTAACTAATTGGATTTTGAGATGGGACGAGGTAGATTTAGAAACGCTAATTGGCTGGTTTATTTTTCAATTCATTATCCTATTGTATCAATAAATCTTTAAACGAATATAAAAGTACTAAGTATAGTCTCTGGTGTAACATTGGAGGTATGTGATTGCCCCTGAATGGAACAGGTTTTAATAATTCATGTTTCCATAAATTGGGTCTGCTTTATTCGAGATATGAGTATAACTAGCGATTTGGCGTTATAAATAGTTTCAAACTTTTAACATAATATTTGGTCTGTTGTTAGAGATGACAGCTGGGAAAAAGATAAAGATAAAGATAAAGATCGGGTATCGTTATTATTATTTTTAACAAATGTATTATTGATAATTTTAATTGGGGAGACAATAAGTTGATTAAACAGCACCAACGTTATTTTTCCGGGAGTCCAATGAACATTACGTGTGATACATTCATTATTTATGTGAGTTGGGAATTTTTTTTGTAATAAATAATGATAATAATCTTGTAGAGTTAACATGAACATTATGTATTTTGATTTTGATTGGTGTAAAACAAAAATAAATAAATAGATTTATGAAATAAATATTTAAAATCTATTGTTATCTTCTACAATTTAGTTTTAACTAGTTATCACACAATATATTCATAACTAATAACAACATATTATTTAAAAAAATATATTGTAAAAATAAGAAACAATTACTAAAATTCATAAAATAAATTAGTATATGTTAATAACTTTTTGCAATAGTATGTTTAACACGTACTCAAAAACTACTCTATAATCAGAAATATATTGTTAGTTCTACTATTATATTGTTATATAAAAAGAAAAATATTTATGTATCTACAGATAAACAATAATTGTTAGCTAATGGTTCAAATTCTAAAGCTTATATTCATAGTAGTAATGAAAAAAACAATAGGTAATACAAACTATATTAATATTACATTAATTGTAATAATAATTATATTAATAAATTATTGTAATTTATTTTATCAACGATATAATATTGAAAGTCATTATAAATATGTTAATTTGTAATTACGAAAAATGGGTACGATTATTTGAAATAGATAGTTGAAATACGTTTTATAATTATCTTGAATCTTGATCATTGATTTGTATATATAATATATGTATAATATTATGTGTGTACATAATAAATTATAATTGTAATACATCTTATTGTATTAAGTAAAAGCATTTTTCTGGTATAAAAATACCTATATATCTTGGTTACATTCATTTAAATATTAAAATAAGTTAAGGTATACACCTAGGTGGTATCTTATGGGATTATTCAGTGTATATGGAACTCACGGTCGTCGGTCGATTATTGGATCTGTAAAATCAATACATACCATTCATTTGGTATGTATACTAAAGTTAGGCGTATTGTATGAGGTACAGCACAGATATTGTGTAAAAGCATGTAGTCTAAGACCATTAGTGTCATTAGAGAATCTCCTTGTTATACAAAGTTTTACATTTGATTGATAAGGGAAGTAATAATGGCTTTAACTATGGGTTGGACAATTTAAAACAGCTTAATTGGAGTTTATAGTTTGGCGCCTTTATATTGTACAAAATATTATGAGAAAATAAACAAAACAAATATGTAAGTAATAGAAAATTCATCTATTATCGTATATTTCAATTACACTAGATAATATTACTTGTTTATTATATAAGTTGTTCTCGGCCTTGTTTTCAACACAGCAAATTTTGCTCGCTATTCACATGATTTTTCTTAATGAGCAATTGATTCTTTTTATTTAATAAATCTAAGAATTTAAAACGAAATGTATATATATATAAATATATAATTATAAAAACTTTGGGAGTCGATCTTCTGTATAGTATTTATAAAGTACGGCTTGTAATTGTCACTATTAAGTTGAATTAATGAATATAACAATAAAAAACGGCAATTTTTGCGGAAAAGGTCTGACCGAATACACGAATATAAAATGTATTATATATATTATTATTGTTTAATTACGAAAAATATTTAAAAAATATCTAAGAATACATCATTATACATTTGTTAGATAATTGTATTTATGTTTATTATTTTTTAATTGCAATGTATAGAAGGATGGTACAATACACAAAAGGAGTATAAATATTATTACAGGGCTATTATTTAATATGAAGATAATTATTGCCATCTCACCTTTCATGGCGTAAAAAAATGCTTGAAAAAAATAACTGAAAATAAGGCATCCAAAAATGATTTGATTTATCTAGGACAGGGTAGTCCAACCTTTTGTAGTTGGTGGGCCAATTTACACTTTCATAAAAACACCGGGGGCCGCCTAATGAAAAAAAAATATATTATTACCTATTTATATTTTATTTTATATAATACACAAATTATTAATTATTATTAAAAAATTACAATAATACATTACATATATTATTGTGATTTAAAATTTAAATTTTAAATTGTTGGAGGGGCCAAAAAAAAAGCTTCGCGGGCCGCGGGTTGGACCATCCTGATCTAGGATATTCGGATGAATAGTTTCATGTTTCAGGTAATTATAAATACAAGGATAATAATTTAAGTAATATAAGTTTTTAGTATATGCTCTTGAAGTATAATATATACTCTTCGAAGAAAGATTCATTTTTGGATTAGTTTTAAAACAAACTTTAGAAGAACCAAGTATGGTTTTTTCAGTACTTATGTTCTTGTATTATTTCGTGTATCCAAGCAGTCAGTATGTTATCCATTAATTTAATACACGACGTCTAAACGGTATCACAAACAAAGAACGCATTTGGCCGAAGTTGCTGACAATTTACTGCAGTATATACTACTGTATTTGATAAATGTATAGAACGATAAAATTAAAATATTTAAATCTTCCATATATGCCTAACATTGTGATACATTATTATGCGCGACTTAATACTTTGCGCGTATGCAAAACAAATATACTGACATGCTATAATATTTAAGTTGAAATTATAATATAATAATTACCTCTTTGAAGAATATTAAATATGTAATGAATAAAATACAAATGAGTTACTCTAATAAAGATTGTTATAAAAGCGCATCACTAAATGACACAATTTACCGAGAGATGAATAACTTGAGTCATAACACTAGTGTAATAATATGATATAAGTTTCGCAAATGTACTTTATAAAATCATGCAGTATTCTTCCAAAACGTGTAAGACTTTGAATTATTTTAATAGTTAGTAATTTTGTGACTTATTTATTTCTATGGTAGATAAATTTGATAAATCATTAGTGTTTTGGTGGAGCCATAGATATTCATCATAAAATATTTATATTATATGATAAGAAAAAAAAAGAAATTTTGGGGAAAAAATTGATTTAAAATTATTTTATTGATGTTTTCTTATGAGTATTTATGTAATCTTACATAGACTTTAGTAAGAAATATACTTAAGCTTAAAAGATGTTAGAAATTCAAACATATAAGGCTATGAGGAATACACTCATAAACTTGCATAGATATTTTTACAAGCATGTAACATGTAGGTCAAATACGTCCTTCTATACGAGTATGATATGGTGTAGAAAATCAACATCTTACGTATCTAGGTTATAAAACAAAAATGATTCAGTTTATTAAAATTTTAAATGGCTATAATTATTATCATTTATCGCAATAAAATATTATCACAATAGCCAATAGAACCATTAGAAGATATTATATAAACATGCATACGATATACATAGCTTTAAATCGTAGTTGACACAGAAAATATTTATACAAAATTCAATTTAAAGAACTTTAAGTTCGTTAATAGATTTTCACACATAATATTTCAAATTTTTTCTATGTTTTTATTATACTAACCCAATCCCTCTAGAAATCGAAACATTTTCTCAAGTTTTTTATTATGAATAATATGATAAATAAATATGATTGTAACAAATTAAATGTGGTCATCATTTCTCATAAATAAAAATTATTAGATATAAAAAACATGTTATTGTATTTTTTTTTTTTTTTGAATTTAAATAAATTATAATATATTAAATAAGTAATTAATAAAATATTTAAATATTAATAGTTTTAATTTTTTAATTGCATTTATTTGATTTATAGAACAAATAAAATGTTTTTACATTTTTACACTAAATTATAATATCTATATGACGTTATTCTTTTCACAACATTATAAAATATATTTAAAATCATAAATTTACTGTTATTGATTTTTTTAAAAAAAAAATCAATTTTATTAAAAACAAGATTATACAAATAGAAAAAATGAAAAAGAATACAACTAAAAAAAAAAAATTGGTATAAGTTATCCATTTCATTGTATAAATCACTGATGAAGTGGTTTTCTAAATGGATTTTTACTTATATAAATAAGATACATTTTAAGTTTACACACTTAATATAACAGAGATTTTCCTTCGGTTACTTAAAAAAATATATATTCCATTTGACCTGTTTCACAGTATTACAATATTTAAAATATTATCTCGATTCAGATAATATTATGTCAATAGTATTAAATTGATTTACATTAAATATTTTTATTTTAAACTATAAATGTAGTAAGGAGATTATTTTTATGATTGAAAAATGTAGGTTTAAAAGTAATTTTACCAGAATAAGAATATTTTAACGTTCATTATATTATAACTGAGAATATGTCTGTGCCTAATGCAATATATGTACTTTAATATTCAATTTTATTTAAACGAAATAAGTGTGTACCATAAAATATAAGTAATGTATTTGATATTTTATATAAACAGAATGTTAACAAATTATCAATTGTATGTATAGATTTTCTAGAGTTAACTTAACTTTGGAAATCATAGTTCAGATTTTAGAACAAAAATAAAACGATAAAATTGAGATTTACTTTACAGTACCTACATTAGTGCTTGATGATAATTAGTACTCTAAGATTTAGACGACAGAACTTGAACACTCGCTATAATAATTACTTACTCTATGTTAAAAATGGTTTTCAGTGTTTTTGCTCAGATTAAATAAACGGAATTATATAGTATATTATGGAGTTTTTGATAATTTAGAATTTATATACCGCGATCATCGATGTAAAATACAATTCTATACCTGTGTTTGACGTACAATAATGGAATTAAAAACGAATTATTATTTGCATACATCATTATTATTTATTGCTCTATAGGCATTCGATTTTTGAAAACAATAATAACCAAACAGCTGGTTTGCCCGCTGCAATTTTACAATACGTTGATTATAAATTATCGTGATGGACATGCGCCAGATTAATCGACAATGGTCTCATTAGAAAACTATTTAAAACCTAATCAATTCGGACACAATAATTAGAGCGATGAGGCTGTAGCGTAAGGATAATCAATTTCGGTTACAGACATCGATTGAAAGTGTGCTGTGTGTTGTGTGTATATATATATGCATATCAGTCGATACACGATAAATATAACGTTGGTAGTTTATTTATAGTTGACGATGCCCAAACACGGGGCTACTCAGTTGTATCAACATTGAAAGGGATAACCGACGAAAGGTTTCAGACCACCGCGATATCTTCATTCGTTCGACCGATCCGAAACGTAAAACAAAATTGGGTTTGAACGCGAAAAAAATCGCTTGACGGACGGATGACTACAAAGAGAAGTTTTTACTCCAATTTTATTATTTTTATTGTATAGAAAGTTGCACGAGTGTACATGTGATTTTAACGGGTGGCTGACAACGGGATCGAAATATTTATTTATATTATTATTTTGCACGGAAAGCGGTGAAAAAAAGGGTTTTTTTCTTTTTTCTTTTTTTTTTTTTTGGATTATTAAATTACATTTGGAAGTTTGCTAGTGGTGTCCGTACTACACACAGTCGGTCTCGTGGTGTTCTTTGTGCGTGTACGTGGACACGGGTTGCGGGGAGGCGCTGGACGGGGAGTGAGCGGCGGCGCGCGAGGGTGAATTTCGGTTGTGCATTGTTTTTGGATGCGCTCTCGTTTCCCGGACAAAAAGGTCTATCTCATGCTAGTGGGCCGTAAACCACGCGAATACCGCCGCCTGCGCGCCGCCGTTCCGCTCCGTCTTGGGGGACCGCGTATATTATTTACGACGCCGTAAAAAGGTTGGCAGAAAATCCCCAGGTTTCCGCTGACTCCGGCCGGTAATTAAGTCCCCGTCCACCTGGTGCCAGCCCGTTCCGATGAACGCGAACGGTAACTGCACACACATACACACATCATATACACACCGACCCACCGGTGGACGTTCACCACTCGAACTCGGCCGTGGGCGCACAGAGTATTGTAGCAGGTAACGCACACACGCGGCGTATCATATAGGTATATATACAGGTACAGATGTACACATGTGTCTATACATAAGGGTAGGTACATATAATACTGTTTCACCCCACACCGGAATTACATTGAGCCGCTACCGCCACCCCCAGTGCACTCGTGTCTGCGACGTGCGCATAACGTGTAGTAGTGGGGTTGGGGGCGGGTGGTGCATTTGTAGGGGTGGTATACGACACCTTTACGCCAGCGTCGTATTCGCCGCCGTATAGGTCATGACGATATTTGTGCTGCCGAGGTGGTGGTTGTGCGGGGGGCGCGAGAGGAGAGGTGTCGTGAAGAAAACTCGAGTGAAAACGTGAGGGTTAAATACGAGGGCGATGAAAATCATATAATATGTATGTGTTTCGCTATAATATATAATATATACATATTATATAAATTATGATATATAATAATATGCGCTCTGCCCGAGTCCCGTTACGGCGACGATAATATTATATTGTTATTGTTATTACTATATATATTATTATATTTATAAACATATTATCGTGGTCTCGCGATCGCACTATAATATATTGACGTAGATGGTTTTACGTTATTATTTTTACGCTGACCGACGTGACCTATAATATTCAAATTCGTATTTTTTCGGCCCCGTTATGCCTTCCCTCCGGGACGACCGCGTTTGGCGGTGTTATTTCAACTTTCAAGTATCCTCGACGTCTATCGTTCGGGGATACTGACTAAACTTTTCCGAATACTTTTCTCTGGTACAATAGTTGATTTCAAAGGTGATATTGTAAAACGATAACGTTATAAGTTCAAATTCTGAAAATTATCTCCGTCATCTTTTTGTTTAAAACCGGAAAAAAAATGCTTCAAGTAAGTTAACATCTTTGTTTGTTTCTTAGTATTTTGCAATCCAATTTTAAGATTATGTTGTTTTATTTTTTCTCGACTTTATCATTGACTTTTAACAACAATGCGGATCTAAATCATTGTTTAATGAGGGTTTTTACACTTACACAACTACCACAAAATTGTGTATTTTTTTTTTTTTAACTAACCACATGTTTGTTTCCTCTAGTTATGCACCTTTTAGAATGTCAAATATAATTTTAATTATTATCAACCTACTCGTTTTTTTCTATTTCCCCAAAACTTAACTAAATGTAATGGCATGTTAAATATTCGAGAAAACGGTGTTTGGTTAAGCAACTGAATAACTTACATTTTTGTTTTCTCCTGCTTACACGATAATAATAATCCATTTATAATATATGAACACCTGTCATGTTGAAATATTTATTTTAAAAGGCGACTAACAGAATTGTAAATAGATCAACTATTTTGTACTATACAATAGGCTATTTAGTATTATTATTGTACTTGTAAACATACAAATAATATTATAGGTCCGCAACAATACTATGTTCAACGTTTGTAATATTTATGACGAAATCATTACTTGTAAACAACACCCTGGTTACCATAATCAATAGGATGTAGTCCCTAAATATTATATTGTTATAACAATGCATGTAAAGTGAAACCAGATCAAGTAACGGATAATGCATAATATGCGCTTTTGTCATCCGATAGAAATATTATAACATTTGCAACCAGCAAACTGAATAAGTGTAACGAAACGTCATATTTTATTATTTACCTATGAAAATAGTTGGGAACAACTCGAAAATATCAAATTAGGAAGGTTTTATAATAACCGTTTGTATATACTCAGAACATTGTGTTTTTTATTGCCTTTATTTGAATAGCAAAACAATTAAATGTAGGTATTGTAATATTAATTAAGTAATAAAATAATGCAAATTAAATATGAATTCTTGTTACAGAATATTTCGCTGTAAGTACTTGTTTATAATACATTTTTGTTTGATAGACTCATAATATTTACATAAACTAAATAAAACTTACAATAATATTTATCATTAATTACCAATGTTGCCGAGAAGTATTATTATTTGTATTTTTTTTTAAATACGAAATAAATTTAAATATTTCAATGTTTCACGTTAATACGACAGTAAAGGTTCGCTTATTAAACATAAGACATAACAACGAAAGCAGTAGACAATAAAAGTAAACTTACTTTTTAACGGAAACAATTCATTTTCACCTTTATGAAACATTTTATTATTCGGTTAAGCGTTAACAATGATATTTAAATATACAGGATGATTCATAAAAGATCCTGTGTTTGAAGTACAATACATATATGATACCCGCGTAAGTTAATGCATTAACCTACAGAAAGTTCAAAAAATGTTTGAGATTAATTTTAATTTTTATTACATATATATTTCTCGAATTAGCATATTTTACATAATGTCATTATGCAGGCTCATTTTAATTATATTTTTTTAATTATATTTCTAAAAATTGTATAAAAAAAAAAGGCATTAATACATTTTACATAAATATATAAAATATAAAATTATACGATACCTAGTCATATTAAAAAACCATAATATTATGTAAAAATAACGTTGATGTATTTATTGTATAATTAATCTAGAAAAACTCTAAAAACTGGTAAATACTGTAAATACAAACTATTAATAAAGCTAAGTATAAGACCCACTTTTAATTTACTATAAAAAATAGATATAGTATTAAATGTTTAATATTAAGGTTTATTAAACTACATGTCGTGTGTATATTTTTAGTTGATAAAAACAAAATGGTTTTAAATTATATCCCATAAACGTTTAAAAGTTCCTCATATTAACCTTTACAATATTGACATTACAGTTAGCTTAAAAATGTATGTTCTCAATACGTATAAATCAATTATTTATCAATTATTGTATAGTTATTATTAGAGGTGTTCCGGGTAGATTTTTTACCAACAAACCGGGTACCGAGTATTGGCCGAGTACCAATTTCCGTTAAAACCGAGTCCAGGGTACTAATCGAGCAATAATTTTTATTAAAACCGAGTCTCGAGTACTGGTCGAGTAATAATTTTTGTTTAAACCGAGTCTCGAGTACTGGTCGAGTAATAATTTTTGTTTAAACCAAGTCTCGAGTACTGGTCGAGTAATAAGTTTGTTAATACAGTTTCGAGTACTGGTCGAGTAATAATTTTTGTTTAAACTGAGTCAGGTACTGCAGGTTGAGTAATACATAATAATGTGATGAATAATATATATATTATATAGTATATACTATATACCCTAAGATTATTAATAGTAGATGGTAGATCAACAAGATAGAACAACATTATTAAGCCGCGGCTGTACGTGGTAATTCTATTTTTAAATCGTTATCGGTAACGTATGATTATCATTTATGACAATGTCAATAGTTAATAAATCTTAGAAATATTCTATTTCTATTTTCAGATACGGCGCGATAATGTAATGTATTATTATTTTATTTATTATTATTATAAATTTATAAAATATTTTCGTTTTGTCGATTGCGGGTACATATTTTTTTTTTAATTAATAAATTAATCGAGTACCGGGTACCGGGTATATTACAAGGAAAAAATGTAGCTGTAAACCGGGTACCGGGTACTGTCCAAGTCAAATTTTAATAACACGCCGGGTAACGAGTATTGGTCGGGTACTGAATATGATATCGGGTACCCGGCTTGGACTCGTTGGCCGGGTACCCGGAACACCTCTAGTTATTATAGTAAACTTTAATTACTCGACGATAGAGAAAAATAGGACACTTACAACTTTTCTATGGCTAGTAAAGGCACGGCTTATATAAAAATATAGCAGCACAGCAGCAATATAATAGTAGAAATTATCAAATTAATAAATATTATATATTTCGAATGTACACGCAATAATTGTAGGTGCTTGCTTTAGTGCTCAAGGGATGTATAATTATTACTAATGGACGATGGTAAATTTGTGAATTGATTTAAAACCGTAAAACGACGTTGTTGGCTGTCATCGACAGAGTTAAATTTAAATTGACGAAAACGATGTTGTAGGAAAAAATCAAATCAAATTTGGGGAGGGTAAAAATAGAACAACAGTCACGCAAACATATTAATGTATTTGCGTGGGCGTTCAATATTTTAGAAAATAAACATCAAGAGTAAACGTTTACGTCCATTAGCAAACGATAGGAAATGTACAATAACAAATTAGTAATATTAGTCATTTTGAATATTATTATTTACCCTCACATATTATAATATCACGTTATTATTGACTTGACATAGAAACAATTGTGATTGATATCAAGAAAAGACCCACGATTATATTATGTTATAACTACCAACTTGTAATCTCATATTTTTATAGTATATATTTATATAATATTACATTTTCGTAATGATAACTTTTGTTTTCGATATTCAATTCTAAATGATTTTATACATAATATTAAACATCTAGCGATGCAAACGAAACAAGATTTCGTGACGCCACTTATCTTATACAATTTCAAAAGTTATTTTTATAGTTAACGATTGACTAATTGTTTCGATATTATTTGATACGTATTTTAAAGACTAAAACGTTTCGATAAAATAATAAGTAATTCACGATAAACATTTTCCCCTTATATGAATACAATGATTGGTCGGTACCTACGCGACAAATATCGATACACAGAAAATGTGAGGAATCGAATCGTTATTGAATAAATATACATCAGCATCACATCATATTATATTGAATAAAAAACAATACAATATAATATAACGTATAGCACTTTATTCACCTGTTCAGTTTTCTTGAATTTCATAGTATAAAAACACGCGTTTATATAATATATAGAGAGAGGCGCCTATCATATATTATGATATTATATACTTATATTTAGAATTTGAAAGCATTATTTTCTTATTATTCATGTGAAAATATTTTGCACTAACGTTAGTCTAGTATAAAATAACGAGAAAACATTTTTGTTTATTATGCGTACCGCGTATTTTTCTAGTATATATTATGACATGATGACGGGAGTTAAAAACTTTGTGATACACTATATAGATAAAAATTTTTCCTTCGCGCTCTCATCGTCTAAATAGCTTGATGTAGTGCCACTAGTCCAGACGAAAGCCCATATAACTGTACTCCGGTTCAAAGTTGTCTGGCAACTTTACCAGCGTAAATGGAATCCTTTAACAAAACATGAACATACTTGGGGCTCCTGTCTCCAAAAAACTTTGAATCGTAGGAATTAAACTGATTATCCGCAATGACAGATTATAAAGTGTACAAGATTTACCTATTAATACAGGTACATGTGCTCTTTGAGATAAAAATTATTTGAAAACAGAAATAGCAAAGAAAACTTATAACCTCGAGTTGTATAATAAAAGTTGATGGAAATTGACATTGACGAAGAAAAACAATTTCCACAAATATCGAGATGTGTACGAAATTACTTACTTTGAAAATAATTTCCAATATGCCTAACTGGATTTTATAAATATATAATATAAACTTAAAATAATATATAAATAATATATAAAATATATAAGTATAAAAATAATGATGAACCCAGTTTAATAGAGACCGGGAATTAAAATAGTTATCCTTAAGTCATTATATTTATATTATAATGGTAGTATATTTGGGAATAATTTTTAAAATTAAAATATACTTTTAAATAATTTGATGATAGTGTTATAATTTACTATATTATTGTATTCTGAAACGTAATTTTTCTAAAAAAAAAATAGTTATTTGCAGTATGGCTGATTATTATCACGAGCTTTGTGTATTATTTTTTTTAATTGTACTTTTTATAATATATAGACAATATAATAATGGTAATAATCATTATTAAACTCTATTATTATTACCGGTTTAAATGTAAAAGGTCTTTCCATCACAAAAGATCAATTGTTGAGACTATAAACAACTTAATAATATAATAATAGCTTGATGTCTGTATAGTGTATATAGGTCTGACAACTTACTGTTATTGATTATAAATAAGCATGTGGTATTGTTATTTCACCGTAATCTAGGTTATATTAAACACAACAATTTTATCATAAACTATTAACTAATATTAAAAGATGAGATAATATTTTTATTTAATTTTAATATTGACCAAAAAAGAAAAAATATATTGTCAAAAATAATATAAAATATTTTATATATTTTTATTTTTTATTTTTACTACGAAAATTATAACAATAATTTACCTGCAAAAAAAATGAATTACTTAGTAAATATGTATTACTATTTTAACCTTTCTTGATTGTGAACATTTTAATTTACGTTCCAATTAAAATGTCAGAATTTACACTAATTGAGAATAAAATAAAACTCATTTATTTTTAGAAAGCATTTTAGCGTGCTATAGTCTACTGTTTGACTTACAATAATATTTGTATAATAAATAACCCGAACAAATTCTGTATAATAATTTATTCAGAGTTT
The DNA here is from genome assembly GCA_020882235.1 of Schizaphis graminum. Lineage (NCBI taxonomy): Eukaryota > Metazoa > Arthropoda > Insecta > Hemiptera > Aphididae > Schizaphis > Schizaphis graminum. Next base: position 35,206,786 of record CM037031.1, on the reverse strand, counting down.
AATTTCATTTTTAAATATACTAGTTTACCATCACGATAAGATTTGACTATATTGTCTTGAACCTTTGTGTGATTATTCATAAATATATTATCATATCGATTTAAATTCCAATCATCAATCTAAATGTTATTACATGTTTAATCATAAAACAAAAGGTACATAATATTATTCAACTCTTATGAAAACGTATTTTGAAGAAAATATAGCTTGTTAGTAAAAACAAAATATACTTGTCACTTTTCAAGATGTCATAAGACATTATTTAGGGTTAAGACTTCAGTTAACAGTCAAGGATTATATCATAGAACATGTTTTCCATGATAAATAGATTGGCATGACAGATTTAAGCCGTTATCGTTAAAAAAAATAAACCAGAAAAGTCACTCTTTTGTATAATATTTGTTGAGTGTTACTTACCATTGATAAGGTTTCATTATTTTTTGTAAATATCAAATTTCGTCAAAAATTAATATCAAACGGCTATCAAAAATGTTGCCTAAGTATTTTAAAATTGTTATAAAAAAAGTTGAAAGACGATTCTTACCTTTTATATTGTCCTTACATATTTCCCGAACTGTTTCAGCATCTTCTGAATGCAGACAATGTGCCTGCAGATGAGTCTTCGTGGATATTAAATATAAAAAGGAAAAGGAAGAAGAAGATGTGTGTGTGTGTGTGTGTGTGTGTGTGCTGTAAAATTGGAGACGTAGCTCAGATTAACTACAGATAATAAAGAACTGATGATCTCATCGAATCAATGACATTTCATCAGCAGTTCCGTCAATCACCTGTTTTTCATACCTTTCACGTAGAGATGTGTGCTCGATAAATTTATTCATCAATTTTTTTTTCTACTATTGACAACAATTGAGTGACTAATTTTAAATGCTTTTACAAGCGTAATGAGTAATGGCTTTCATTTAGGTAGCCTTCAGGGTAGTCTATATATAACTATAATAAGTGCAGATATCGTATTTTAGCTTATGACTACAATAGGTACATTAATTTAAAGATAAACACTGACAGTGATTGTATTAAATAAGCACGAATAAGCGTGATCGATATTATCGTTATTTATTTCCAAATTTTAAAATACGTTTATACATTTTATTTTCTTACATAATATATTTTATTAATATATTGCAATATATTTCTAAAATTTTCTTTTACAAAATGTATACCAATTTATCAAATTTTAGTGATAAACTCCACGTCTTATCTCTACTTATATGGCATCAGGGGAAGGGACGATGGACACAGTAACGATACTTAAATTTAACACAGAACAAGGTAGATGGAAAAACACCGGCTCGTGACAAAGAAGACGACACCGGGTCTTAAACCATAATGTTTGAAATATGAATGTAACGGTGCGGTAGTCTCTCCTCAAGTAGCGTTCAAACATAAAACACTCATTTTTGCGGTCTCTAGAGAATAGCCCGTGTATGTGTATATATTATTAATTATTATTGCATAATAAACGATGGCGGCGTCGTAGAATTAATGCGGAAGCCGGTCTCGTGACGTCATAAGTTCCAAAACGAAAAAAACAAATATGTAAAAACAAATTTTGTATAACCTTATAAGTTTTTGAATGAGAAACATCTTATCAACATTAATATAAAACAAATATTATATTGTTAACATTACATTTATGTAACTAAAAATTAGTCTAATTATTTTAAGATTTTCATGGAGTATAGAAAATTATAATGTAAGTAATAGTCGAATGTTTCAAATTTCTACACTTTATATTTTTTTAATTGCAAAAAAAAAATATAAGTCATTATTTCATGATTGAATATCTAATTACACTAACATTTTAACTTAAAACGTTTACAAAAAGAAAATTATGACTATGTTTTATTGATATTTTTTAATCATTGTAAAAACAAACTCATAAAAATCTTGTATTACATTTTTCAGTTTATTGATTTATAGATAAATCATCATACATTGAAAAATACAAAATAAAAATAAAAATATTAAATGTCTATTACTATATTGTTGAAAATATATAAATTATATCATATATAAAAAATGCTAACATAAATATTTAGCAAAAATGTCAAGTGTAACAGATTATTCATTTTGTACGAAAAAAAAAAATTAATTTTGTAAAAAACTTGCACATCGCAGAATATATTCCTATTTATTAAATTTTTTTTTTTTTTAAATTATTGTTAAGTTTTCATCTAATACTTTTAAAAGTACTGTATGTCTAGATGATGCATTAGGTATCAAATACATCTAATTGTATATATTTTACTATAAACTACCCTCAAAGTTGAAGATAACACTATTTTTATTAATGACAGACACACACAAAAAATATTATAAGCAAATCATTGTAAAACCAATAAATCTCATAATCTAAAATATGAATTTAAAACTAAGACATCGACACGTAAACGAGATCGAAAATGTATTATATAAGTACGGAACTTACAATAAATATTAGTTGAACCTTATACTATCTACCAGATAATTTGGTTCTTAAACAGAGTAATTTACCTATTTTATACATTAAGCCATCTAATTTATTCTATTAAAAATACCGGAAGAACAAATTTAATATATCATCGTAAAAAAAACACTGATCTGTATCAGTAAAAATGATCTACTATTAAGAGCTGAATGATCGCATAACGTCACTTTAGTATTGGACACCATTGTGCAATGAAAAGCAAATAAATAAATTATCAAGTTCCAAGGTTATTCATTGATATATTTTTTTACTCAATTCAAGTAACGTGATATTTGAAAATAGCTTTCGACAAAAAATTCTTATATAATATCCTATAACCAGAAAGGTATTTAATTATTGAAAAAGGATAAGTTGACAAGACGGTCTTTCGATATACTTCAGATGAACATATTATGTAAAATGCGATTTTTTTTAGACTTTGTAATACGATAATAAAACATTTGTTATACAAACTAATACTTTAACAAATGTTTTTTAAGTACTAACAATATTTACAAATAATTTACTACATATGTCTGTACAGTCGAGATAATTCGTCAGAAGTAGAAGCAAAAATAACGAGATGATCAAACACGGACGACGAAGACAACAACAACAATAGGATAGGTTAGCTGTGAAAAAAAACCTAAAAAATACCTGATTTTAAACAAAAATTTAATACAATTTTTTTTTATAAGATACGTAATATTAAATATACAGTTTGTTAAATGGATGGAATTGCGTTCCGGTGCATTAACGTGAAAACTCGTTGCAAAACATTGTTTGAAAATTATATCAATATTTTACTAACCACATAAAAGCTGTTATCTGAATACGTTTAGAAATTCACACTTTAAGAGTATCTAAATGGAATAAAGGAAGACACACAAAGTTACAGTGTAGCAAGAACACTTAGTTTTGGTTTATATGATACATCGGTTATAACAACAACATCAAGTCACTAAGCTACAGAAACTGAGTACTATTTCCACAGACATAGTACGAAGGGCTCTGGTGTGCATAAAATACTCAGTTTTAAAATCAGTACTCTCATCCTTTATGCCATTTATAGCTGATTAGTCCTTATTTTTTGTATTAATAAATAAATATATACTTATAATGGCATTAAATTATATATATTTTTTTATAGACCTTTTTTGATTTTTTGAGAATGATTTATCATCGAATTTAAATTTAAAGTATCCATTGTAATGATTTACTCTTTGGTGAGGTTCACTCAAAACCTATTATACGTTATACGAACTAGAGAACTCTATGGATTTTTTTTTTTGTTAAATTCAAGATTCTTAACTGAATGATTATTATAATACATATTATTAAGTAATGTCAAAAGTTAATAGACAAATAGAAAATCATATAATTATCAAGAATCGCATTTATAAATATGTGTAGTGTAATAGCGCATAATGAATACAAATATCAATGCACCACATCTAGGTAAAAAAAAAAAAATTGTAAGTACATCAATATACCTACCATGTTAAAATATGACGTATTTGGTTTCGAGTTAATATTCGAGTTGTATTTAAAATAATATACTAAACATATTTTAAAAGCACTTAATCATAAATTTAGGAAATTTAATGCAATAGACGAAGACATTTCTGAGGTCTCACACTGATCCCTTTGTAACCACAACTTTTGTTAAGTAATCATAAGTCAACCCACAAGATTTCTAACGTAAGCTAGGTACCATACATGTTTAGTTATATGATTAGATGTTTTAAATTAAATAGTATTTTATTTGTATGTTCATAAAAAAGAAAATAAGTAAAATTAATTTTGATTTGTAAAATTGATTAAAAATTAAAAAAAAATGATACTTAGAAACATCTGTGCATGTCTTAAAATAATAATAAAGTAATAATTGAAAAATATTTTTAAACGTGTTGTATATCAATATTGACTTTTATTTGGCAACGCAATACAATATAGACTTTATTCTCTCAAAAATATTTTTTATATTTTTTTTTTAGTTAACGTGTTCGTAAAGATTAAAAATGAACATTTAAATAAACTGTGATTACATGGTTTATATAAATAGCTAAAACACCTTAATTAATTTTACCTTTAACTTAATTAAACTAACTTTATTTTAACACTTTTTATTTGAAAGTTGTATTTCTTATGAAAATAGTAGTATTTTATTTGTATAACATATTTAAACACAGACAATCGATCAAAATGTGAATCATTAAATTAATTTTATTAATTGATAAAAAAACATAATAAAACAATACATTTTTCTTATTTTTTTTTTCGTAGTTTTTACTTTGTACTACTAAATTAACTCAAACTAACTGCCATAAATAAGTCAAACATTGATATATTATGATTGAAAAAGTTAAAGTAAGTTAATATTAACTTTTTGACTTAACATTTTCAAATTTTGTTTTATTAACTTAGCTTTTAATTTAATTTATTTGTATTGATATTAACTTAAAAACCAACGATTTAATTTCTATTAAATTAAAGTTATGTTTATATATTAATAAATAATAATACAATAATGAATAAAAGTAATTTTTATTTATAATATATATTGTATATTGCATGATATTATTAAACTATAAAAAGAGGTCAAAAAATTTAAATTTTTTTTTCTTTCTTTTTTTTTTCATTAGCCAGAATTGTTTAATAAAATTAACTAATTTTAATAACACAAGTATACAACATACAGATATATTTCAAAAATAATAATAATGCATACTTATAAAAATAAATACTAATAATTATCTTCTCAGTAATACATTATTAATATGTACAATTCTCGAAGAACAAATTAAAAAATATTCTCGTGCTAATGATAATGATATAAAATGATAATATGGTAAATTATTACTATTTTTAAACTAAAACTAATAAAGGGTTTGCTCTCATATTTATTTAAATTGTTAATATTAAATAAATATTTATAAACAGCCAATTGTCTATGACACAAATAGTAAATCCTCATTTCTTGTTTTCATCAAATTAATTCAACTTAGCTAAAAAATATCATCAACTTGCTTGCTTGATTTAGATTTTATAACGCTAAAACGTTTTAATTTTACGTTACAATATAAATTTTCTCTTAGCAACCACTTAATAAAATAATTACGTTACCGTGGTAACCAAAAGAAAAAACCGTACCCCAAAAACATAAATGTTTTATTATTTTTCTATGAAAGCGGAGAAACTATCTAGTAAAACGCAATAGTTTTCCTAATTTTTTTACCTTGATTAAATTAACTAATAAATGTGAGTATCAGAAAATCTTTAATTTGTGTCTAACTGAATTTATGTTTAAAAAATAACAGCTTTTGTATTTTCTGGAAAATAAAATGGTATCAATCCATAGAATTCATTGTTTACATTGTGTACAAGTATATTCAAGAATATTTATCAGAATAATATAAATATGTAAAAAAAACAACAAAAGTATAATTTTATAAAAATTATTGTTGTTTACTAAATTGTTAATACTAAATAGTATTTTTGAATGTGTCGTTTTTTGTGTTTTGAGTAAATTGATCGTAAAGGTGGATATATACTATTAAACTATTCAAGTTATTAATCATTAATTATTTTTGTTGAACAAATTCGTTATAATAAATTATAATAATAAGTGGAATAATGTTTTAGAATAGATTTTACAAAAATTTTAATTAAACAAATTTTCCATACAATGTTTATTAACAATAGAAGTTACCTAAAATATTGAAATAGTACATGTTTTATAGATTAAAAAATCGCATGTCAATACATTACTTTGAGAAGATTATTTGTCGAATGTTTGTGTTTTTGTTAGCTTAAGGGAATACTTCTGTCTATAAATGACAAAAAAAAAAAACGAAATGATCGACTGTTATTTTAACAAAATCCGTTCATAAATGTTTTTCAAGTTTAGTAATATTCAGTGTTTTAAACGTAATAATAACACAACCACTATCTGATGATAATATGCGTAGAGGGGAAAAAGGTGTTTTCCCGTATTATTTTTATTTTTATAAATCATTATTCTGATTGACTTGCAAGTATTGATATTAATCACAGTAACAGAGGGGAAAATGTCGTTGAATTATAACTGATTAATGGGTATGAAATTTATTATTTTATATTTATGGTATCATTTCCTTAATATTAAACAGTAAACACGATACTCGAGTTTTCATTATACCTGCCAGAGGTTGATATAAGTGTTGTGTTCAGTTTTTTTTTCTTTATCAAGTGATAAATAATATATCTAAGATCAAAAGTTATGTAGACTTAAATATATAAGGAAACAATTAATATAATATCTAGATATAAATTAAATTTTTTTTTTGTATATCTTATTCTTAAACAACATAAATTATTAACATATTTTTTTGCTACTTAGGAAATATCGATAATTATATAAATTTAGTAATTATCACTAAAATTCGTGGCTAAAATTGTTAACTTAAATGGCAGTTAAATAATAACCAATTTTATAATATACTACAATAACACAAATATAAGATTATTTCATCTATATAATATAACATATTATAAGAACTATAAGGTATGTAGATTAATTTATCTAATTAACTTAAAACATTACTAAAGCTTATTAGTATAATACTAAAATACCAATGCTGCCAAAGTTACACACGATATATTCGATACAAGCCAATGACGGCTTTGTTTTTACGACTGATGTATAAGTTGCAATGATTTTTCTAGATAAATTCGACATTGTGATATTATGTCGTATAGAAATTAATATTGATATAGAGTACGATTAAAATTTAATAAAATGTACTAAAGAATATTATTGTAAATTTTCTCCGTTAGATTTTATCAAAATTGAATAGATCCAAAATGTATATTCTGTAAATTTCAATAGTGAATTCGTTTTATAATGGAGTTAACGAGCTACTCAAATATTAATATTTAGCTTACATTTAGCGCGTAAAAATAATTTTTAAAAACAATCTATAATAAAAAACATTTTTTTAAATTTTAATTATTTAAAACAAGCAATTAATATTTATAATTGGAATTTAGAATATATATATATATTATTTAACATTACGAGTGCCATATTATATAAAACAATTTGCGGACGTTCACTGATGAGTTATGCATTAAAGATAAACACTGTAAACAGTGTAAATTATAAGTTACTTAGTCCATAGAGATATCTCACTTCATGTATGTTGTAAATTTAGATATTAATTTATTACTATTCAATACTATTATTTAATACGTCTGAAATGACATATAATTTCGATCTGAAATCGATTTGAAATTATTAGTTGACACCATTTAAAATGTGATAATCCATAGATAGACAGATACCTAATAATAGTATAATTGTATACAATTTCAGAGGTTTATAGAAAATACAAATTTTGAAAATGATAAATACTGCAAGTTTTTTAAATTATTTAATTTAAACAGATTTTGTCCAAATTTATAATGTATTGTTATAAACTAATTATTGTATATTTACTTATATACATATATGAGAATTATTAATAAATAATCGCCTACCTATATAACATTAATGTAAAGTGACAAATATTTTTCTATTAATTTACAACTGATAAGTGAACATTATTTATATAATATTCTTAATACTTGCCTACTGCCTACATAATACTTTGTGGATATACAAATATGAGTTTTTGTTGTTGGAAGAACAAATTAATTTTATAGTATTTATAAAATTAATGTCATTAAATAATACATAACTCGTAGAAATCAAAAACAATTTTGGGACCTAAGTATACAAATTATCGTAAATATTAAACTATATAATTTGATTTTAAACTTACAAATATTTGATACAGATTTGAAATTCAGTAGTAATTCCTGACTTAAAATTTATGTTTTAGATAGAAAGTTCAGTCTAAAGTAATTTAGTTTGCTGAGAATGAAACATTTTTAATCGATTATAAATACAACTATTATTTCTAATCGATGATAGAAATATACATCCCATAATTTTAAGTAACGGGTATTTAACGGATCGTAGATTTAAATACGTTAAGCCTTTATTCACATTTAATAGTAATTGATAGTTTAGAAATTTTAGAAAAAAATTTTGAAAATTCAAGTTTTTAATATCAAGTGCCATACACAACATTTGTAAAAAAAAAACATTTTGTAACATTTTGCACCAAAGATATAAAACAATTAGCAGTTGTCGTTAAATTTTACATAAATATAATTAGATAATAAAAAAAAAAACAACAGTTCATTGTGTAAATAATGGCAACAATTCATATTGTTATGAAACATTAACTATGGAAAAAACCTTGATAAATAATGTTTATAATATATATTTATATATAATCTTACAATAATTGTTAATATTAAATTTAAATTCAGGAAATGTTTATAGAAATATTTAAGCTTAATTTTATTAGGTCATTAATTATTGCTCAACCACAAAGGGTGAAGAAAACTATTTGTAACCTCAAAACAATAATTTATTTTGTGGTTTAAGATATTTGGTATATTGGATTTAGTTATATAGTTCAGATGAAACCTATAAATTCGTAGTTTTTATTTAAATTGTGTACTTCAATATTGAATCACGTATTGGATTTTATTTATTTATAATTTATTCGATTTTTTTCAGTATTGGGAATTTTTAAAATTAACAAACTACGATTGATTAATCAAAACAATAATTATCAAAATAATATATTGAGCATTATTGTATGACATCTATATCATGGTAATATTAACTTTATTGTAAAACAAATTACTTTTGATTTGTATCAGTTTAATTTACTGATGCAGTTTATATAAAACCAATATACTGTATATTAGCTTAATAAATTTAGAATTTATTTTGAATTAAATCCTAGTTTAGCTTTAATAGTCACCGGTCAATAATAATGTATATTACAATGTATGTACAACGGCCAACACTTTCTATGAACATCTTAATTTATACAATATTTGAAGTTGTATATGAACAATAAATCGAGAAAATACATTTTTATTGTATTCTTTGAGACAAATAACTAATCGCAGAATTATAATTCAACCATACTAACTCATCTATTCATTATTAATTACCTCAATTATTATCAACTATGTATTTTATTGAGTTCATTTTTACAATAAATCAAATTAATTAGAAAAACTACCGAAAAATTAATAATTTTTTTTATGAATATACCTAGATTAATCAAAGGAGAATAAACTATTGAAATGAAAACATAGTTATTATTTTAGTTAAATGTACGAATTTATCATACCTACTATTGAATGAGATCAAAATTATAGAATACACGAGTAATGAAATATTGACGAAGTCTATTATCTGTGAATTTAGTTTTATAATATTCAAAAACTTTCACTGAAGTAGCAATGTGAATGTAATGATTAATTTATTGCGTTTTCAAATAATCCCTAATATAGTAATATTATATTACAATATTGATAAATAATATATAAATAATTTAATATTTTAATTAGTATACTTAACATTGCATTGGTTTTTTTCAACGTTGTGATTATACAAATATTGTGTACCTATTAGTTTTAATATTTTACTATTATCTTGTATGAGGTTTTTATTTAATTTTAAGTATAATCATACTCTATTATTGACTAGATATTTTTAGTCGAACATTTGCGAGTTTCATTAATATGAATTAAGCTTTTAAATGTTCCGGATAGAATGATACGCCCAAACACAAAAGTGAAAACTGTTCTTTTCGGTACCACGAAAACGCAACATGGTAACATTAGTACATTACACGGCTAATAACTGCTTCAACCACCGCAGAATAACCTTATTTTGGCAGAAGGTCGGCAACCACTAACACTGCCGTCTAGCTTCGAACAATCAACCACACCTCCGGAAAATACCACTACTAGACGTCGACATGATTTAGTAAGAAGATGACAGAGTGACAAGTCAAAACAACACTGAATATTGCATGTAATATAATCGTGACAGGAAAACGATACCGTTTTCATCGATCAAAACCGATAATTTTCATCTGACCAACAATCCCTGGTTATTGGATACGGGAATGTGGCTACAATATAAAGGTGCATTTCAACTAAATTTTTTTCTAAACTATAAATAATTCGCATGTAAACATCACCTACACCTTTAGAGCATCGACAAAAACAAAATTTCTAATTGAAAAATTTTTATCACTACCTACGCAGTTTTAATTAACTTCCTTACTTAGATAATCAGTAAAATTTCCAAATCACAAGATATAAACAAACATAAATTATTGCCAATTTAACTATAGTCTCTCTTCATAACCTGTATGGACAACATATTTTTTATAACAATTTTTTTTACTGGAACTTTCAAGACATACATAAAAAAAATGACAGGAACTCATTCAACCTACAAATAAACTAAAATAGATATAATTTTTCTCAACAACGAATGTTGTCTTTATTTATTGCGAACATTATAGTGCACATATCACAACACAGTCGTTAAACTACTGGACGAACAAACCGTGGCAGTATGGCTATTGCAGTACGTCGATATAATATTATATTACCAACAAACAAAGAACACATCAATATCAAAAACATTGTTAGGCACATTTACGACTTAATGATCGTAAGCTCAGACTCAGAACTGGATATGAAAGCTCCGAAAAAATATTATTACTGGCGAATTTTTACTCTTCAATTAATTTAAACTTAAATGTCATAAACATTTGGTGATTGAAACGTAAAAGAGACTCTGTTTGACACAACTGAACCAGGCTTGAATCTCTTCAATCATACCAGTAGATTAAAACGAGTCCAGACTGTGATCTAAACGTGTTTCAATACACCTCAATGACTATTAGTCATAGTCTTCGGTTAATGGTTAACCACTTTTTCCGACAAATGTCATGACAATAACGCACCGTTTCACAATTAATGTACAATACATTTTATTTTGTACAAAACACGGAGTATCTTTTTAAAGAGATTTTCCTCGTTAACTTATTGAAATTAATATTAATAATATTCATTTTACAGGGTATTCAATAATACTTATTTCATTGATATCCATTAACTTAAAATACTTTATTTATTTAATTATGGAAATATTAACAGTGTTAGTTTTTTACTATATATATATTTTTTTGTGTTAATTATGCCAAACGTAGCAAAGTATAGGGAGTTAGAAAATGTGCTAACTTAATTTTCTTTTTCAAAAAGTAAGTAGTCATTCATATTATGTACACACTCACACACATACATAATATATATATTTAATAAACACTATAGGCAAACTCAAATTTTAATTTTAAAATTAAAACTAAATAAAAAAAAAATCTGGGCAAGTCGCTCTGCTATAATATTATAGTGAGAAGACATCGTCATTGAGTAGGAGATACATGTGTTAAATTACGATTTTATTAAATCATTATGGAGATATCAGTATGAAAATATATTTAAAAAAATTACATTTTTAAAATATTCTACTTTTCCCGTATTTTTTTAGTTTTACCAATTATTTTGAAAAAGTATTGGTAAATTTTAGTTGTTACTTTCATCTATCTCTCTATATTGTACGGGATTGAGCATAGCAGAAATATGAACCAACTTAAGGTCAATGAACGCAATCACAGTTTCTTTTTTTAATCGATCATTTTCAAATTAATAACGGACTTCGAAGTAGGTATATTTATACTAAACACACAAAAATGAAACAAAAATCATTACCTATGTAAACAAGTATACAAAATTGATTATTGATTTTTTTACTTTTATATAATATGAGGAAATACCATGTCTCATTGTGTAAAATACTCATTACATATTTTATATTAAAATATGAAAATTATAATATATGTAGTTCTTTATAAACTGTTAGTCAGTGTTTTATCTATAAATATTTTAAGTGCTAAACACACCATAATTTATTTATCTTTAACGACTACGATCGTATTATTTTAAGTTAATGTAACTATATGTTCCATAAATTATAAATAAATGAAGAACAAGGACTGATAAAAATGAGATTCAAGTAACTGTCACCAAATAATAATATTGTATAATCAGATATATGAAATCATAACATTTTATAGCACATGTACTGACATTTGAAACTATTCATGAAAACCTTTATTATTTATAAAATAGTGACTATATGTCACTGAGATTTATTTTTTAAATTGCTAATAATATATTCGCTGTCTCTTTTTTAAACATTATTATATCTACTGGTAATTTATTATTATTTGAAAAGTACGATTAGACAAAAAGTACATTTAAGTCGATTAACTAAATGAAAATATGTTTATTCATTTTGTTTGTACATTATGTAATGTTATAGATACTAAACAATTTGATGGTTTTTCATTTTTTTTTTATATATAATGTATACAAAAATTAAAGAATAATTAATACAAAAAATAATAAAATTTAAAAAAATACCTACATACGTATATAATAAATTATAAAGTAATAAATATTTTGGTTTAATTATGGTTTATTTGATTACGTAAAGTTGTCATCACAATGTTCAATGATTAGTACTTAACTAAACGTACTAAAGCTACGAAAATAAATTCTCATAAGATTTTCTTTTGACGGAAAATTAACAACACTTTAAAACATAAGTTATTGCTCAAGTTAAAACTTTCTTTAATAATTCAGTTAAACGCCTACATTACTAAAATGGGAAACGTTTTATTAATTTTCGCAATCATATATTTTAAATCTATAGTATGAATATTGTATATAAATATTATAATATAACCTTTGTAAAATGGGTATTTTCGTCAGTTTATTTTCAACGATACTATATAAGAATAATGAGCAATACTTTATTTTATTTACTTTATTCAAAATAATTGTTTCTGTTAAGCGTTCGGATGTAATAAACGTTTTAACTATAAATGTATTATTATTATTATTATTATTATTATTATTTAACTTTAACTTAAATATTTTTTATGAAAGCGAATATATGATTAGATTTAAAATTTACTTTTTTAATAGGTATTAAATCTAATTCAATATTATTCAAATAATGCAAAACACAAACGTTTTTAAAAATAAAAATCAGTAAAACTTGCTGTATAGTTGAGTGCTGCTGTCAGTGGTAAAAAATAATAATTTCTCAGTTATTCGAAAAAAAACCAAAAATGTCTTAAGTCTATGTTTAAAGTTTTTCTCACTAAGAAGGATTCATTTGTTTAAACATAGAGTAGGGACGGTACATAATGTGTTTCACATACAAGATTTACAGTGTACGGAGACGTTTTGGGTTACCAGTATGGCAGTATACGATTTCGGACAAAGACTTCAATTTTTCATCGCTTTTCGAGGGTGTCACCGGAAGACGCCCAGTCGTTAGGTTTGAATGTATTTCATGTACAGAGAATTGCGTGTTGTATCGTCCCGTAGTACCCATAATGGCCAAAAATCCATGAAATACACATTGAAGAAAATTCGAGTAAGTTCACTATTTTATATTAATATATATATATATATTTAAATCTTAAATAATACCTATATGTATAAATAATATATAAACAAGTAATTATTTAATTAATTATACTGTGTTTACTTTTTGATACTAAGAATAATAGTTTCTATGTATCCTTTTGATATAATCTAATACTGTATTTTTAAAGGTTGGAAATCTTATTAAAATTTATATTAATAATTTTCTATTTTATAATCCACCTTAAAATTAAAATACACAATAATCAAAATTAATTTGAAAACACAAGAAAAAAAATGTGAAAATATTGTGTATATAAAGTACGCCCGACCTAATCTACCTTTTTTTTTTTATATAGAACACTACATTTATGACTAGAGTATAGCAAAGTAATAAAAATAATTTTAGTTTTAAATAAATAGGTATTAAATTCTCATATTCAATCAATATTGGACATTATTGGAGTATTAAATAGGTATAATATTAAATTGTTAAATTTATTTTGGATATCGTAAATAATTTATATTAACACTATAAACTGCTTTTTATTACAGCCGTAGTAAGTATACATTCTATTTGTATGCATTTCTTTCGATTAGTAGTTTTAAAGCATTAAGGTTGTAGTTTGCGCATTACTTGTCTAATGTCATACTATAATATTTGAAATATCAAACTGAATATATAGCGTCAAACCTTATCGGAGATCACACGCACCTGTCAACGCGCCTTAATTAATTACCAAATTATGCACACTAAATCTACGTGAATAACAGTTGTAACAAGCGCCTTATGCATTTTGATTAAATCATATTCGCTCTCAGTAACTAACCTTTAATTATTTAACAAGTTAATTACCTAGCCGACGGTCTAACAACGGTTTCTAAATTTATGTTATAGCGTGTTGGTGATTTATTATGGTACACAGTTGAAATTTAACGCATAGAAACTATTTGTACAATTTAAACAAATTTAAATCGATTTGTTTCGATCGTTATTGGTAAATCAAATGTTATATTTCTTTTATATTGTCTTGTCTTATATTCTTTTCATATTCGTATTGGTATTTATTCGAACATAAGTTCAACTAAATTCTTAATTTTAGACAATGGCTAGATTATTAAATAAATGTTTTATTAGTTTTCACGTAAAATAGGTGCATCCATTAGTCATTTTAATATATAAGATATGAGATTAATGTATCTGTCTTGTCTAAGCAAAACGCTTTTTGATAAACAATTCATGGGCCTGTGGCGTCTTCTTAAAATAATTTAAATGTTACTGTTTTGTATTAAAAAGGAAAAATTAGTTATTATAAATGATATTATTAAGGTCCCAGTAAACTTTACACAAATACTTTACGTACCTACATAATAATTCTGCATAATAAACATTAAATAGACGACGTCAAAGATTATTTTTATTAGAAACGTAACAATGAAAAAATGCTTTTGCCGTTATAATAGGACTCTCTTATTCAAATATTTTCGTTTGGAACAAATAAATATGTATTAAGACAGTATCAATATTGTTTCTCTTAATGCGAGTTTTGTTTGAGTCGGTTTTTTTTATGTTTTAAATTGGAGTTCAATGCGGGATATAATATGAGTTTTCATTTCTTTAATTGAACAAATATTTAAGTCTGCGACGATTTATCTCTATTTCTGCAAAGTCATGCTGATCATTAGGTCAGTAATTTTATCGATTTGATATGACATGTGTTTTGCGTGCAAAAAGCACGGCATGGATACAAATTCATTGTCTATTGTGCTTATAAATAAAATATGAACTTGATCATGTGATTAATGAAGAAATTCACTTACACTTTTTATAAAGTTAGTCCAACAATACAGTTAGATAAAATCCTTGGGGCTATAGTAGCAAAAATGTTGTTTTCCGTACTTTAAAATTTAGTGTAATATATTTACTATTTGAATTTCAGGAGTAATACTATATTAAATAAATTATTGAGTATTGGTATGATAGTTTTTTATTGTATGAAGAAAAACTATAATCTTGTACCTCTATTTTACCGAGAAATAATTCGTAGTAATAGAGAATTCGAATATAATTAAAACTTAAATGATAATCGCGTATAATCATACAGACAAGAACAATGTAGCTTTTAATTTACCATAACTAAAATTAAAATCTTTGAAAACTTTTCATTTACTTCAAAATAATTAAAATACATTTTAAAACTCTAGGTAAATTTTATAATATGAAGTTTAGGAAAATGAATACAATTTAAGAAAGTCAATAAAGCGTGATGAAATTATTTCATTGCAATTATTAGGTAACATTAATACACATAAAAAAGGGAATAGAATAATTTAGATTTAAAAATAATAAAATTGTTTAATTTAATGAGTTGAGAATATTAGGAAAATAATTGTTTCTGTATTGTAATCATAAAATTTAAGAAAATAAAATGTAATTTTTAAAACACAATATAAATAAGTAGTGAGCAAGACAAAAGTAAACAATGTATAGTGCCTTTTTAAAGAGTTTTGGAGGATCTTTAAAATAATACTCGGTAAAAGTTAAGTATTATTCAAACGGCGCTATATGCAGAAACACAGAATGAAATAATCACTATCATATTTAGTACTAACAATAGATTTATATAACAGGAATGGAGATACGAGATGATCCTTGTAACATAGTGAACTCACATAATTGACTGACATCGAAATAAAGGTAAGGAGTGATTTAAATTGTTAACCTGACAGAACTGTTATGTTTAAACGTTTAAACAATGCCGACAGATAGATAATAGTTAAAACATAGTGATTACCTAAGTAGTCCTTTTATTTCGTGGTGAGAGGCAGTTCTGAGTTACCTCATCAAATACAAATTATTATTATTTAAAAATTGTCTGCAGTAAGGTATTTGTGGAGTTCAATTCCACGGAGATTTGAAGATGGATAACATAAAAGAAATTTAGAATGGAAATCTTTTAGTAAAAAATCTTTTAATATCAAAGAAAATATGAATGGAATCTCTATAGAAGAAATTGTTTTTTTCAAACAAAAATAATTTGATATATTATAATTGAAATAATAAAGAATTTTTCCTTATACGTCGCTGTCATGAAAATTAAATTTAGAATTTATTACAGACCAAGGTAATATAATTAAAAACACATATAAATGGCGCTAATAAGGTGTGTATTAATTATACATTTGGTATAAACACATACCTACAATTAAATTATATTTATATTTTATTCAGAATCATTAACAAACCAATAAAATAGTCTTTGTTTTTATCACAAGTAAGAACCACAAAAATCAATAATTTTAAATGAGTAGGTGCCATAAATATAAGAAAGTTGTAAATAAATTTCTGTGATTGAATGACGCAGCTATAAAACATCTTTACCCCAATAATAGTAAAATAAAATAAACTATAACCATTAAACTCAAATTACTAAGATAAGCATATGATAATAGTTCGGTTGCAAGCAAGATTGAAGGTTATAATAGAATAAAAATCGCAATAACATACATCTAGCACAGGCGTGATTATGGAAATTTCAGCAGACTACAACACTGTCATTAATCACAAATAATTACGAATTATAATAATAAATAACTGACCAAAATTAATATAATATGCCAAATGATAAACACTTATAATAATTTTAAAATTGTACCGTGTTGTAATGACTTACCTATTTTATAATTATAGGAACCAAATTTGATACTTACATTTCCTCAACTCGCTTCTCATTAACCTTGGTCCATATAATTTAAACAATATAAATATATATGTATTTATATTTATAATTTTATTAAGAATCAATATATTATAAATTATGTTCAGTAATCTAAATAACATCAGAGAATAAGTAAAAAAACAAAAATCAAATACCTATTACATTAAAGTAATTTTTATGATATTATTATTTATTTCATATTATAACACTACTAATTATTATCAGAGTGTAAGTCGATAAAGAGTTATCTTAAATATAACGATATAAGATATAGGTTCATCATACAATGAACTTAAAGTAATTCTGTACATTTTTAAAATTTTGTTGTGCATAGTAAATTACCTATATAAAATCAGTAACGAAAAATCTTAAGTCACTAAAATTATATTTTGTTGAATTACAATAAAATAACTAAAATTGTTATTTTTGATTAAAATTTCTAAAATCATTAAAATTTAAACTTAAAAAATGTTAACAAAAAGAAATACCTATTTATTTAATTGTTTTATTTTTAGGATTTAAGGATTCAATAACGTATGGACAACTTTGTATAATATTTTCAGGTCTTAGATATTACAATAATATTTTTTTAAAGTTTTGAAAAATATTTAAAAAAAAAATTAACTACGATTCAAAAAAATTGGTATTAAATTTTCAAGTAAATTCACAAGAAAAAAGTTTTGTTAAACGTACATGATAGTAACCTAAATTGGTAGAATTATAATTTCAAAAATCTATAAGTTAAACAAAAGTTGGTAAAAAAATTTGATATATTAACTAAAATAGAAAAAAAAAAATGTGTAAATTCAAATCATACAATTTTACAAAAATTATATGCTGAATAATAAATTAAGTCTATGATATATAGTATTATTTTCAGAAAAAAAAATAACATATATAGTATAGAGTATAAATCATGATACATTTTTGAACACAAGGTCAATTTATTTACTATGACAACTTAAATTTTTTTTTTTAGTTTATAAAAACTATACTTAGAATAAAAATAACTATACGAATACTTTAAAATGTATAACGGTAGGTATGTGTAAATTAACAGTTATTTGAAAGGGCTAATAAAATGTAATCGAAACAATGTGAAATTGTATGAATATAATACATAGGTGGTTCACAATATTAAAAAAGAACGTATTAGGTTTTTATAGAAATAAAAAAAAAATTATTATTTTTTTTTCTATGTACAATTAATTATTTTTAAGTGAAAAGCAATTGAAACTTTACTAATTTACACTATGCATTAAATTCGGACCATATATTATCAGATTATAAGTACGATTTATCACTAACAATTATACAATATAATCTCTTTAAAAAAAAAGTTTTTTTAAAACAATGTTATATTTTTTAATTAGGTTTTCTAAAATACCATTAATTTTCTTAGTACATACATTTTAACAAAAGTATAATAACGTAATACTATATCCATTCCATTTACTTAACTTTTAATTCTGTTTTTAAAATGTTATAAAAGAAAATCGACATTTATACAATATCTTAGGTACGATTAACAAATAGATTATACGTTTTTCAAATTTAGTTTAGAGGATAAAAATATATTATTTAATAACTCTGATGCAGAATAATTTCAGAGAAGTTTAAAATTTAAAATGTATACGATTAATTAAGGTCACAACTATTTCAGGAAATTTCTTTTCTTTTTTTTAGATACTTTTTATATCCAGAGAGGAGAATGGAATGTACCTATTGGTTTTACAATTTATATGTGTATGTGCGGTTTTTCATTTGTGATTCTGAGTGTAGCAAGGAATGTATTAGTTTTACAATGAGGTTATTTTTTTTTTTGTTGCATCTCATGACACTTTTAGGACCAAAAAAAGAAATAAACTTTAATCTTTAACATTGATATCGGTTTATTGTATGAAAATATAATATTTAGTTAGCACATTTTGAAGTCAAATTCAAGTATAAAAATATTCAGTATTATTCTCTATAATTGTGAAAACTAATAAAAAAAATTCTGGAAAAACTATTAGGTTTTGATACTTTATCCAGGTTTAAATATTTTGTTGATCCTGAAAATAATAACAGTTGAAGAACTTGGTTCGACAAAGTATCATTGTTTTAAAATGAATATCATTAATAAAATTCAACATAGTATTAATAATAGCTACTATGAATCATCAAAACCGTTGAAATTTAAAATTTATCAAATTTCAATACTTTAGTTATTTTTGTTTTTTGTTTTTAATATTCTGAGCTTGTCGAACAAGCTTTTGGTTTATCAATGATGTGTCTATGTATTTACGATGTTTCTTTTCGGAAAATACTTGGGTCGTAAAATAGCTTAAAAATGTAATATTCAACTCTCTAGATTCTCTAGATTTTTTAAAATAGGTATAAATAAATTGTACTACTGAAAAGACATTAATTTAATTTAATTTTCCAGCAGTTTTCACGAAAATAGTTTTAAGGATTTATTGAGTATACAATATTTGACAAATCTTGACTATGTTTAAAAAAAACTATGAGTTGTGAATACATTTTTAACTATAAGAATCCTAATTATTAGAATAAAATTGAAGGCAAATATCTATTTTTCGAATACTAATTTTTTTATGACGCTTTAATTCGTTTAAATGTAAATTTGATCCACGTTTTTTTCGTTAGAAAAGTTCAAGAACTACTTAGTATTATTATTATTATTTTCTATTAGTTGCGTTAATAATATATTGTATGGTGAAATAATTAATATGCCATAAATGCACAATCTGAATAACATATTATAAACATTTGAAATATTATTATGATTATACGAATGTAGTGTTATTAAAACGTTATAATAACATAAATGCATCCTCTGATATAAATGGTTATATGTTTGTACATACACAAAATATATTTCATGTTTACATTTTGTTCATAATACCTACCTATGCACGTTTTTATTTTATTGACTTTTTCCTTGAAATATTATATTTTTATAAATCTCAGTATTTTTGTACCTTTCGCTTTATAAAATAACGTCTAGTAGTAATAGCTTTGATACTCGAAGTCTTTATATAGTTAGGATGTGTCGATTGTATACTCATGCAGATAATAAGAATGGTATGTACACTTACAGTTTGTTTTTTTTTTTAATGTACATCAGTTTAGTGTCTACACTTTAGCCTAAAACGTAGAGTATAGTAAATAGCAAATAAATTATTGTTGAAAATACATAATATACGACGATAAACAAATATATTTTTCAAATGATACTTCATAATATTATACCTATTAATTAATTGGTAGACGAGATGAGTGAAAATATTTTTTTCTCAATTAATGTACAATTTTTAGTTATGGTTTTTATGTGGTAATTATAACTATATAGCCCTTAATAAAGTTTATTAAATTGAATGACGAATATATTTTTCTCGTTTTTAATTTACTTGTCTCTGAGACTTATGGTATTTAACAACTCGATCAGTAATTGTATTTTTTTTTTTTGAGCCAGTTAGTCAACTCTTACATTGGTTTGTATCCAAGAAAACGTCTACGTGCCCATTTCAACTCGGGGGCATTCCAGCTTACCAAGCCGGTTAGCGTCCAGTAAACAAAAAGCTAAAATATATCATGCCAAATATTTACTCGCCCAACAAAGTGCAGTGAAAGAATAAAGTTAAATTTCAAAATGTATAAATAGTTCAAAGACAATTATAATAAATTAACATAGAATAATTGTTTATTTTTTAGATACTACATTATTGCTAATGAATATGCATTGTAATTTATAATACTATTTATTTAATACTTTTCGTACTATTATTTATATTTATGTGTATTATTCGAAATCTTACTACAACATTAATTAAATACAATTAAAATATACAATGTTTACAAATGCAAGTTAGATTAGATTAAGGCACAATATTACAGTATATAGCTTTGGCCATTGAATTAAAAAAATTACTCAGTTTTACACAATTCTTTTTTCATCTGTAACATTACATATTATGTAACCTATATCCCTGTTTTAGTTATTTAATATAATTAATTATATATTTTTTTTTATTTATAAAGACTTTTTATCAAAGTATAAAAGTATGACACATATTCATATTATAAATGTGATAAAATAAAATAACAAAACAATACAAAAAAACACTGGGCAAGTGGGTACAGCAGTACTGTATATTTTATGTGGAGTGGGTCACTGTAGAGGATGTGTTTAATGTAAAAAATTGAACTTCAAATCCGTATAAAAAAATAATCGTAAATGTGCAGTATTTTGAATGTTTTTTTTTACAGATATAACGACTAAACATGTGTAGAATCTTATATTTAGTTCTCATTTTGATTTTATGAACAATTTTTTCTCTTAATTAATAGAAACAAAATTCAGAAAATTCAAATTTCAAATGTTTATAAATCGCTCAAAAAAAGTAAGAAAATTTAAAAAACTATTACAAAAATAAAATTTACACAATATTGAATATCCAAAGTAATAAAAATTTGAACTTCAAACGATCATAAAAAAAATATATAACAAAGAGATCCAGTTTTAATTGTTTATGATTTAAAATATTTTGTTTTTGTCTACCAAAATTTAACATGGTATGAATAAAAATATTAAATTCAAGGTCAACATATTAATATAAATATATCTTGATGTTCTGTTTAACAATTATTTAATGTTAGGAAAACTAATTTTTTTCTCTCCACGGTTTTACATCCTACCGTATATTGTAACTATTATGATAATATTATCAAAAAATATTTAAGTAGAAAACTTATTGCATTATGCATATTTAAATAATCAGGCACTCGATTAAAAATAAATTTGCAAATTTTCTAATTTAACTTAAACTTTAGAACTTTGAACAATTATCGATTGTACCGTACACATTTCAACGACAGTATGTGTGCAATAACTAAAATAATATATTGTTAAACACACTGCCGACTAAACGTGTATAGGTCGCGATTCAGCGGTATACTTAGTAGTGACTATAGTGTTCCCCAGAGATCGATTTTGGACCCAATTTTGTTTCTCGTATTTATTTATGACTTAAAGCATACGCCTTCATAAATCAATTTCACTTTTTATGTTAGTGACATTTGATTAAATATGTAACATAGTTTATAGTTACATAATATTATTGTAGCAAAAAAAAAAAAAAAATCTGAAGCAATAAAAACATAAAAAATTATTGTATATAATAAGTATCTACCTTTAATATGTGTAATAAATGAAGGTATTCTAAATTATTATCTAAATAATTATTATAAAATATAAATTAATGTTTTTGTCTTTGAGATTGCTGATTACACACAATAAACCAAAATTGTGATATTATTGTATAATTTAAGCAACTGTTTTACTATCAAACAGTTACCTTTGATTATTAATCACGAAAGTAGACAATTAGTTTAATATTGTACGTCACTGATATACTTCTCTTAAAACAATTTAATTCGAAAATAAATTTAAACTTTTTTAATATATCTGTTTATCAAAATTAAATTTAATTAAATTTTTCAACAGATTAGTATATAGAAATTAAACAATTTTTTTTTTTATTTTATAAGACGCTCTTCAAAATTATTAAAAACTATTGATGATAATTTTTGACACGTTTAACAATTTCTTTACATTTAAAAAAAAACAGTATTATAAATATCCAGTGAATCAACTTTTATTTAAAATACATGTTTATGTATGTGTGTTTGGAAATGTTTTAGTAATTAGTGTTTTTAAATTCACATTGTGAATAAAACAATTATTTCCGGAAATTGGCAATGTTGTTGCTAATTACAGGAAAAAAGATACTAATATTTCGAATACAATTAACTTTTTTGAACGCTTTGAAAATAATGGTGTGTTATTACTTATTATTTAATATTTATTAGTAATGCATATTATAATTTTTACGTCAGAGCATATTAAATGACAATAAGTCAAGAGATCATCGAATAATTTTTATTCTACCTCTGCGTTTTTAAAACAGATAACCAAAGAAATATCTAGAAGAAAAAAAAATTAAAATTTGATTGTTTATCTGCTTAAAGATTAAACATAATATTATTAATCTAGATATTTTAATTTTTTTTTTCAGAGGAAAAATATGACGATACGTATGTTTGTGTGTGTGTGTGTATGTGTGTATTCATTATTTATTTCTTAGTTTTAAATAACATTTTATACTAAATCATAAGTATTTAGTTCTGGCCATATCTTTTTTTTTCAAATGTGTACTGAATACGATATCGATATTACCGTACAGAGTATCATATTGTTTACCATTGTCAATATAAATTTTAATATTTATTTTCAAAAAGGATGTACCCACCTAATAACTAACAATATTTAATATTTTTAAAAATCGGATGTTATGAAATGATACACTTTTAGCAATCATTTAAACCAAATTCGAGATAATGACAGGAATCACGTTGTTTTCCCCAAAACATATTTATATCTTGAACGATAATAATATTGTTTATTAGTAGCATCCATTGCCTTATTTATCTTTACGAGATAAACGCTTTTAGAAGTAATAATCCATAATATTAATTCATATTAATTTCAAATCCATTGTGGAGTAAACTCGTCTAATATCTGTTCCATAACTTATTGAGCTGGTCGGCGTTCACGAAACCGACATGCCGTTTTGTTATTTTCCGCGGACAATCTTATCTTGGCCAGAACACTACGGTAAGTCGGACAAACATCGAGCTGTCTACGCCAATAATATCACAGGTCTCGGGTACAGCCCTAACAGCGTTGATGTAGCGAAGCCTGGCGGCGAACGGTAGCCGCTCACCGTAAAGCCGCTGAATGAGGGGTTGAATATTCGCGCCGGTTTTTCACCCCCGTAGTTGGATTTTTCGCCGGGTCCTCGTCAGTCAGCAACACTTCGTGCGCTGTTTTCAGTGATCGTGTTCGTCGAATTATTTTAACAAACGCACATAATACGTACATGATAAACGATTTTTTTTTTTTACGTACCTAATCGTCGTTTTTTTCGGATAAAATTGTATCGACGGAGTTGAGTGTTTTACCACGATAAATACTATTTGAAATCGGTGTTCGATATTATTATTAATTTTATTTTATAGTCAACTAATTCCAGGCGGAACTGTGAAATCGTTTGTGGTAGTGCATTTTTGTGGTTGTTCATTTTAATTTTAATTTTTACCGCGTGGAAGAACAATCAAATACAATTTCAACATAAGGACGTGTTTAGAGTAAGTATCAATAAACAATGAACAATTTTAATTAGTTATTACTTTTTTGGAATGTTTCAATTTATAATTAGAGTGGTTTATTTATACTGGAATAATGCATTAATTACTAATAACGTTGACGCAAGAAAACAAAATCATTTAGTTGTGAATATAACGTGGACTTTTCCTTAAACCAAAGTGAACTACTCAATTGACTAAGATAATTATTTATTGAACAAATCGTGTTATTTGCGTATGCGTTCGTTTAAAACTATATGATGTAAAAATGTCAACAATTAATCTGTTTTTAATATAATATATTCATAGATTTCTATAGTTATAATGAAAGAAAAAAAATGATGAAAATTGGCTGAAAATAAATAAACATTATAAAATATCCTATATTATTTTAAGATTACATAAATATGTATTTAATAAATAACATAAAATACAAGTGTGAGTAAGGATACAGATATGGCAGTGATTTCAATAATAATGATAATTTTAGGTTTATGTTATTTAACGAAATTTGAAAAAAATGTGTATTTCTTATAAATTAATAATGTCAATAAAAACGTTAATTGTATCATTTTTTTTTTTTTGTGAAAAGCTATATTTTAATGAAATAGTAATTAATTTGGAAAAATTGAGACTTAATTAAAGCTGTTAAAATTAATAGTTGAATTTGTGTATAAATAGTAATTTATTAGTTTATTGCCGGGATTTACAGTTAAAATTAGTCCCGTCGTTCGAATATTGTATGCAAGGAAGGAAAATATCGGAGATTATATTTGCTTATAATACAATTCAAATTATTTTTCTTCATAATAATTTATTTCATTTTTGAATCGAAGATTATGATTTTAATTTTAATCGAGGAAATAATTAAAAGTCTATAATACAGTCTTTGAATAATGTATAATTAAGTCATTTTTAAACTTTGGCTCATAATTAAATGTATTTCAGTAGGTAAAAAATTAATTTAAGAGAATTAATTTTTAGACATTAAAGCACAAATAGTTTATGTGTATTAATGGTAGATATAAGAAAAAAAATTGAAATATCAATATAGATGAAGTATGTGTCGGGTGATAGCGGAAATTTACGTACTGGAAGTGGTGACGATAGAAATATATTATTTATGACGACAATCTACAGTGTTGAGATTATATAATTGGTTGAGTAGAATTTCGAATAAGCGGAAGCATGCATTTTTTCTGTTTTGAGTAGGTAGCTGATTATTGTTTTAGTTTTTAAGTAAAGAACCGTTTTTGTAGTAAATAATACTTTCAGTACACGGTGTCATTTTTGGCCCACAAACTGCATTTATTGCCAGTTTTGACGTGATATTTTTCAATAGGGAAACTGGTAATAATACTGCAGTTTGAGAGTTTTCTATAACATGAATGATTTATACACCATGACTTTTTTTATTAAACATTACTCAATATTTTTAAATCTGTACATTTTTTTTGAAAATATTTTTTTTTCATAATTTCTAATCAAGATAAGCAAGTTGTATTTTTCAATATTTTTTATCATTATAATTTTTTAAGCTTTTACTTTTTTGAATGGCAATATACATTTTTAATTTCATATTCCAAAACACTATTTTTTTGGAGTATTTCGAAACATAAAAATTTAAATTAGGATAAGTAGTTTATGAGTTATAATCATTTCAATTTTTGATTAACAGAGTGATGAGGTACGGGGATACCCCGAAAAATGTTAGTCTATTACTCCACTTACCTAGACTTTAAATACTTGTAATTTATAAATTGCTGGTCCAAATTTCAGATTTATGTATCGAAATATTTCAAAAAATATTCTAATTTAGAATATGAAATTAAAAATGTATGTTTTTATACAATAAGTAATAACTCAAAACAATATAATATTAAAAATATTTTTTTAAAAACTAATAGATTTTTAAATAATGAGTGTTGTCCGATATTAAAGAATCATTTTTTATAAAGTAAAATTTTCATAAATTAATACAAACAAGTTTTGTTTGAACATGTTTCAAAATTAAATTAAAGTATTTATTTTGGTTTTTGATCATTTCAATCCTGTAGTCTCATAAATCACCGGTTTCAACCTTATATTTCAAGTTAAGCATCTTCGCATAGACTTATTTGAGCGGAAAAAATCAAATACGCATAAAATTATCATAAATTATGGCAATAATTCTATAGTAAATATGATAAAATCCTAAGAAACCGATCATCTATGTACCTATGTTTTTTAGATTGAAACGATATTACATACAGTATAATAATTGATTAAATTTTTTTCAATAGTATACACCGTTTGTTTTGTCATTCTATAAAATGGTACTTAGTTGTGACAGTAGTGTATAATGAAATACTCTTTCTATTAATTTAAGTAGCTATGAAATTTTGGTCATTAGCAGCTATAAGTACTGTATTATTGTACAACGTGTTGAATGATAATCATTATCATAATAAATGGACAATGGTTCGCTGTATGCATACTTGGTTGTAATGATTTATGAAGTGTCATCTATTCAATTTTTACCAGTAAGTTATTTCATTAAATCTCTTGAAAAATATCATTACCGAACTAAAAAAGAAAATATAAATTATATTTAACATAAAAAATATTATCGTCTTCAGATATTTAATATATTTGATATTATTTAGGCATGCCTATTGTAAATTATATTATTTTAGCTATCACCGCCCACTATTGAGTGAAATGTTTGATATTTAAACACTAAATAACTTTTCACCCACCACTTATTTGAGCCCTTTTGACCACAATATAGGGGAGACGGATTTACTTATTTGAACCCTTTTGACCATGGTAGGTGTAATAGATTTACTTATTTGATTACTAATGTTCGTGCAACGCGTATTACTTATGAGATGTAGATCAAAATTAAATAAGATGATAACGGGACAATCATGCGTCCGTGATTACAGTATAAATCATAACCGAAATATAATTATAAATAAATAAATAGTTTTGAATAAACATATAAACATATAAAACAATTAGCTATAAAGGTATGGCTAATGCTTCTTGTTTTTGTCTGCCATATAGGTGAACATTGAATAATATTCAAACGATTTGTTAAATCATTTTATTCTATACGCCAGTGGTCGGCAACCGGCGGCGGCCCGTGCGACTATTGTATACGGGCCGCTTTAATTCTAGAACGATATTTTTTTTTATATACTTTTTATTATTTTAAAGTTTTAAACAGTATTTATTTTTCATAGCAGATAATTTAAGAATTAAAAAAATGTATTTTTGTCCGGCACGCAAATTCTTTTTAATTTGTGAATGTGGCCCGAGAGTCCAAAAAGGTTGCCGGCCACTGCTATTTACGCATACTAAAATCATTTGCGTTATTTGTCATTATTAAATAATATATAAACTGAGAACTCTGAACGGAGTGAGAGTTGTATTAGTTTAACATTGATGTGTTATTATTTTTTGTTGTTCCTCTTCAATAACACTTTTTGGATCAGTAAAAGCATAATGTTCAACATAAATGGTAGTTTATGCCATTCTTGTAGGTAATTTTATATAGTTGGTACTTTGAATGTCAAAAATAAAATGATTATCGTCAATTTTGTCTGACAAGTGCACCTTATTTTTACCGAAAAAACGACAAAACGTTCCCGTGGATGGATTTACGTATTTTCATTAATTTGTAGTTTGTTGTTAGACTTAAGGTGGATATAAGATAAGGTAATGTTATTATTACGTGACTCGTATAATACCTAGCTGATTATTAATTATTTAAGGAGTTATTTTAATAATTCTTTAATTACGAGTTTTATTAGAGAAATTCAGAAATGTACAAAACCAACATTATGTGATAAGAATCTACTACGTTATTGGCTGAATTATGGTGATAATTAAATGTACGTAATTTTATTAACTGTATTTTTATGTATTATAGCCTAAACGAAAGTCTTAACTAGTCCATTTTAAAGTACCTACATACACAGTCGCATTAAAATCAACATGATTTTTAATATATATATATATAAACATTAAAAAATATTTAAATATGTAATGAGTTATAAAGTAATATATAAAAATTGATTAAAATTGATTTATAACTTCAAATTAGACTTATTATGTAAAGTATAATAAACCATTTTTTAACATACTTACAAAATAATTAGTTGGAACTAAACAGATGTGTATATGTATTTCTATAACTTCCTTCCTTTATTTTTTATTACACAAGATAAATGTTTGTAGTGAAATCCCTAAAAACATTTATGTAGATATATAAATCACTTTGTATTTTACAGACTACCAGCTGTTTTTTGTGTTTCTATAAACTTTAAAAAAATTTTAATAATTTTTTAAGTCATTTGTACACATTTTTCATAGATTATCAATAATTGGTTAACTAAAGGTTATCTTATACTATTAATTAGATATAAGACAAACCATATTTCCACTGTTATCTTGAATTAATTATCTTGAAATATTTAAAACATAAAAAAATAGTTATTTTGTTGTTTGTTATTATTATTTTATCTTTTTTTACTTTTGATCATTTTAAATAATAATATGTAAAAAAATTTTCAATATTTCAATTAACATATTAATTAGATCCTGGATGATAATGACTATTACATATTTTTTTAGAAATGCATATACGGTGTTTTTCTAACTTAAAATATGTTTTGAGAAACATACAAATCAATAAATACATTTTTATTTTATTATTTTTTTGTTTTAATGCATTTTTATAGGTTTTTTAGCGCATAAAAGTTTGGACTCTAATAATAATATACTTAGACCTAAAAGTGTTTACAAAATTTACGGCAATTTGGAAATTTAACTGACTTTAAGGTTGTGTATTATTCAATATTTATTACAATAACGATAATATTAATTTTATATTTTAAAACATTTTTCAATAAAAATAGGATTTATTTTTCATAATAAATTACAACGTTATGTACATATTGAGCGTTACACTTATATCAAAAATATGTTTTTACTATGTAACTAAGATCTGTAGAATATTTATGAAATATTATAACATAATACGAAGTACAAGAAGATTCTACAGTCAACTTTCAACATCGCAGACTTCAATCTAAACTATAATAAACCAACAGAAAGCACGCAATCTATTCAATATATTATTTTTATTTTTAAAGCTTGTAATTGGTAATTGTTAATTTATTATACACCCAATGGCATATTTTTGTGTGATACTTAACCACATATTATGGTTTTGAATAAAAATAAAAATAAAAATTATTCATAACACTGTTTTAAAATTACAATATAAATTTGAAGTATCTATTAATATTAATATTCTATTAATTAGTTTTATATAAAAATTATAAATGTTTACTATTAAATAGAAAATGTTTAACATCACACAAAATCTAGTTTTAATACACTTATAATTGATAAAAAAAACATAATGATAAAGAAACGAAAATATTTGTATTATTCATTATTATTTTAAATTTTTAACAACGTTAAATTATGTATATTATACATAAATTGAATTAAAATAGTAAAATTGATATAAATAATACAATTAATTTAAAAAATTAAATTGATGAAATAAATAAATAAATCTAGTATATTATATCAAAGGGGGAAGGACTATCCTAGGATGAAGTACCCCCCCGTAGCGCCGCGATTTAACAACAAAAAAAAAAGTATATTATATCAAAAAGCAAAATAAAAAAACAATCTTATACACTAATACGTATGAATGCATGGTATAAATAAAAGGTTAATAGTCACATAGACCAGAGTGTTATTATTAGTGACAAAATAACAATTATAAATAAGTATGATAATTTCAAATTGAATAGGTAATAAATTATTTTTACATTGAAAAATAAGGAGAAACGGTTATTCAAATACATTTAAGGAGTGATATAAATATCAGTATTATACATAAAACATAAAACAAAAAAAAATAAAAAAATAAATAATAGGTAGTTAATGTTAAAACAAATTATTCTTGAACAAAAAAAAGCTTGATTTTTAAACATTTTAAACAGTTTATTTGTTCATTGGGTTTTAATATAAACTGATTATTTTTTTTTTCTATTTAACTTTTTGGGCCGGTTAAACAAAAAAAAATAAATAAATAAATAATAAATAATTTATTAAAAACTTTTTACTGTTTTACCATAATATTTTGTGATAATTTAAAATCAAAAGAATAATACATTTAGCAAACAATTTAAAAACATCTTGTGTTTTGCTTAAACGTTTTCTTAGTAAGTTTTACAGAGCATTTGAGAGGAAATGAATCATTGTGACCATATACTGAACGATGTCTAAAATGTATTATTTTCCAAGTCATAAACATTAATTATACCAAGATTGCTCCGGAAGAGTCATTATAAAATATAATTTATTGCCAAACCGATTCATTATGGTGTTTAATTGCTTCACTGAAAACGAGATGACAGCTGACCAAAAATCAATTTTTTTAATGAGGTTTAAACGTATTTTTACTACGTAAAATTGTTTTAAACTTTTTACGTTGATATTGATAAGAAAAACAATATTTCATTGTGAGCGTTTTCAGTTTAACATATTATTTTTATATACATTTTGAAATACAAGTACAACTAACAATTCAAAACTTTGAAATCTATTATATTATTTTAACACAATCTATACAAATGCTTAGTATGTAGATTTTTGCGATTTGAAGCATTAGATTGTATTCTTGTGTATTTTATAGTGTGCAAATATAATATTAGTGCTACTCGTTTAAAATTGTATCTGACTAAATATTTTTAATGATGACAAATACAAATTATAATAATATGGTTTATCGTTTTAAATAAAATACACTATTCAGTATTATTATACCTGTAAATGTAATAAATACAATTTTTATATAATTTAGTTCCAATAAAACATTTGACATAATAATGATAATATAACCATCCCTTAAAATGAAGAGTGCTCGTTTGATTTATTTGATACTCTTTTGATTTAAAAATGTGCTCCACACCAAATTATTACATAACACCACGTGAAACCTTACGATATCGAATAAGAATTAAAATTAGTATTACATATGAAATGTTGAAAGTGTATTTTATTGAAATATTTAAGGTCTCGAGTGACATGTCAAATACCCGTATAGTTCAGTAGTTGTATCGATTAACAACGCATTTCAGATTAATTTTATAACATATTTATTCAATATCACGTCACTATAATAATATTATTCATAAGAAAAAAAAAAGTGTTGATATTTGATAATATTATGAAGTTTTCTTATTCTTAAATTGATTTAAATTTAAATTAGTTATTATATCGATTTCTATGAATAAACGTCTCATTACTTATGTCAATTTACTAAATTAGTGTCATTCAAAAAACGTCTACATTTTACCAACTATCTATCTTATCTTTATTATTATACTCCTCAGTGTCACTCGAGACCAACTTTTATTCTCTGCTTCAAAACGATTACTTAGCCAACGAAACTCACCTTTGCCAAGCGTGTTTCATAAAAGTGACAAACTTTTTTTTATTATATCCCCGAGTATAAAAAACGAAACACTTCGTATAAAAAAAAAAAATAATAATAAAACGTTGGTACTCGTTGGAATATACTGAATAGCCTTTGACTATGGTCATATCACGAGTATAACTATGTTCAGCCAATCAGAAAAATGACGAATATTTCTATGCGTATGAATTTCAAAGCTATACTTGGAAAAAAAAAACCTTAAAATTCGTTCAATATATTTTTCATATATTATTTAACAATACCATTGTTAAAATATTAAATGTCTACTTTAAATAACAAAATAATATGTTATACGACGCAAGTTGTTTTTTATTTTAACACGTTTCCTGAAAATCATTATTTTTATAATACAAAACTTTTAAAAATGCATACAGTATTTTTATAATAGATTAAAAACATACACGGATTATACTTACCTAATTTATAATGGTTATTTTTATAGTTTTCTGCGAAATTTTGAAAATATGATTACAAATAGAGAAAAATATTATATTTATGTATTAATGTTAAGTATAGTATTACTCAAAATTGTTCTCAAATTAAAAACATTTGTCATTATTTTTAATTCACCAAACGAGTACGTAACTGGATATAAGTAAATTATTTATCAGGAAATTATTGCAATAATATTTTAATATTATCTCATAGATAAAATTAGTAATGATTAATAAATTATTTATAACTATAGCACAATATTACTTGTGTTCAATCATAATATGCGTCAGACATATAAATAGTATTACCAATGTTTGTCCTCATACTTGCCCACCACTAATTGCCATTAATTGTATTATATAATATAATCCTCAATATGTATCTTGCATACACCTTAATAATTTATATATATTTTTTTAATAAATTATTACTATTACCTAACAGATATTTGAAAAGTTTTTTAAAAAATATGAAAACACATATTTTTATTTAATAAACTAACCTAAAATATTATTATTATTCTTATTTCAATCTTATATAAACATTTTGTTTAGATACATTTTAATACAAAAAATTAAATTTTTACACTTATATTATGTAATTTTGTAACGAATTTTAGGTATGCCTATATTATAGTACCTATACCATTAATTAAACTGATATAATATAGTAGGTATAAATATCTAAGAAAAAAATATCAAAACAAAATCAATACCTACTTATGTATGAATATTAAAATTAAAAAATATGAGAAAAATGCAAAAAAGGAATTCATTACAGTGATTTGCAATTTTAAGATTACCTACAAACTCTTTTATATTTTATTTACAAATAACCTGTATTTATAATCAAATAAATACTTGCACAAAACCCATGTTTGTCAGTTTTTAATATCACCATGATGATTTTTATCGACTCATTATTTTCGTTTATTTTTGCATATACACTAATTAATTATGAAACAAAACATGAAAACCAAAGACGTACATTTTAGACAAAAATGATTGAAATTAGTTACAAGGAAATTAAGAATGAATATTAACTATTTAAATTTGTACTGTACACTTTAAATAGTGTTTACTGAAAATAACACCCGTAAAAGTAATAAATTGCTTAGTAATATTAATATAATACTGATGTTAATAGTTTGGCTTAATAATTGATTATTTAAATGATAATTTATTTATTTTATTTTATAATGTTATTTGGCGTTTTTAATAGATTACAATTGTAAAATTTAAACATTACATATAATAATTACCTAACTAAAATCGTCTTTGAAATGATATAATTAAATCATGAGTCTGTTTACATGTTTTACGTTAATATTTTTCAATACATACCTACTAATAATGATAAATGATCACTGATAATTAATAATGCTTAAAGTCATCGAGTATATTAAAATACAATAATGTTTGGAATATTCGATTGCAAAGTGCATATTATTAATGGTACCTACGTAAAATAATATTTGTGTGATTTAATTTTGAAATTATAACCTTATATAATTATATGTACTTAATTTACTGTATTATATTCTTATAAAACTCATTAGAAATTTCAAGAAATTATTATTCGAGACGATTTCTGTAATTATTTGGCTGCTCAGAAAATGGAAAACATTAGTCTTTTCTCTCCTCATTAACACTTTTGCACCTATACTTCATAAAGAACAATACACATGTCCCTTGTGTAATAATGCTATGGAATACATTTATATGAGAGTTGAAAACGTGTAACTTGAACTCTGATGATGTGTTGATGTAGTGTTAAATATTTTATTAAAACTGTTGGAAAAATCCCAGAAATTTTGTAAAACAGTTTCTTTTTTTGCGTAAAATCTTTTTATGGAAATATCGTGATCTTTATACATTTTCCAGCAGATAAAAATCGAGTACTGGCACGTGATGTCAATAATAATATTAAGTAATGGTAGTTATTTGAAATGAAAATCAAATGAATTATAAAACTGTTTTAATGAACTATATAAAATATACTGTATGCACCATAATATTCATATAATAGTTACTAGCGATATTTATTGAACCCATTTACACATTTAACGGATTTTTTTTTTATTTTAAAATACCTATAATATACTAAATATTAGTAGTGTACAATACACGTTTTTTAAACAAGTTTATTATTTAACAAGAAAATATTGTATAATATATTTACTGTTTTTTTGTTTTTGTTTTTTTATCTACAGCTAGGGATTCAATGTACAAAAATATTATAATATAATTATTCTTCTTATAATTAATTTTGTTTAGTGGCTTAATTAATTCGGCAAAATAATTCCTCGACATTTGATAAAAGATGTTTTTAATGAATATTTTATAATAAGTTATCAACGTATTTGTAATTTTCAGAGAATATAAATTGTTAAAATACAGGTACTTAATGATATAAAGCAACACGAAGCGTATTATAACAGCTACTACGCTATACTTGAAATCGAAAATCCCAGAATATATTATTTATTAATAGGATATCAATAATTAAAGCACTTGAATAATTTAAAAAAAGTTAAATTTTCAAAGAAATAATTATTTGTAACATAATATTTGTACTTTAATTCAAACATATTATATTGTACATAGTATTAATCCAATGGAAATATTAGTAATACAAATTACAGTAATAGAAATCAATGCTTATAATTAATAATAGATTTCCAGCAAGGAATTTATTATAATGTGTGATTATTTAAACATTTTGAACTAACTAGGTATTGATAGACATTAAATAAAATTATTATTTTTTCTGTTGATAGAATGTTTGTAGGTACTTTGGTAAAAAAGCTTAAAAATGTAATAGAAACTCCTCATGGTTAGAATTTAGTACTATGCGAATAAAATAAAATATTATTAAAAAACATCAAAATTTTTTTCAAATTTAATCGTCGAAAATAAAATTTGAGAAAATTAGTTCACCAAATCTAAAAAAAAACGATTTTCCTCAAATTATTTTAATTATTTAGTTGTTCTTTTAAAAATAATAATTATACAAATTTAAAAATATCTATTATGTATCATTTTGTGTACACAATACAATTCCAAAAACATTTAGATTAATTTATTTAAAGATTATCTTAAAACCATTATAAGTATAATATTACGTTAAAGGTTTCAAAATCGGTTTTAAATAAATATGTCTAAATATTTTTAAAATTGATTTGTATCAAAAACTGATGATGAAATTAGTAATGTATAGAAATTAGAAATAACAAGCAATAGAAAAAAAAAATATTATTTTATTTATTGTAATCTAACATATTTTATTATAACATAATTAAGCGATAGTGCTTAGTTTTGAACATTAGAAGGGTTATTAATGTAATGAAACAAAAATTTTTAAAAATGTATTAATTTCGTATGAAATATTTTCAAAATAAAAAAATCACTGCAAGTCCCTTTAAAGGAAGGTAGTTAAGAACAAAATAATATTATTTTAAATCTACAGTTTTAGGCTATTAGGCTAACACCATATTTGTTTTTAAGTTAGTTAAATTACTTCATCAAATTTCTACTGTATCATATTGTATAATAGGTAATAACTAATAAGCAAAAGAAAATTATGATATTATATTATAGTTGATAGTCATCGTATGTATTCGATTCAAAAATAACAATGTGTCTGTAGCCAAATAAATAAATAATATAATTTTTCATTTATTGTATTACTAGAATGCAATTCAAACATTTTTCGGTTGTTTCTTAGGACAATTTCGCATGGTTTAGTGTGTTAAAAAATAGGTTTAAAGTGTACAAATCTGTCGTTTTTGTCAAAGAGTTAATAAATCATGTTTATTTCTTCCGAAAAGGTTTGTGTTTCTCTCGGAAGATCACGGCCTCAGGTAATTGGATTTCGCGACGTCGAAAGATGGATTGAAGTAAGACGAACTGCCTCCAGCTTTTGTTTTTGCTCAATGTGGGTGACAAAAAAAAAATAAAAAAAAAAAAAAAAAATTATGAAATCGGATATGAGATCGCATATTTCTTTTTTTTTTTTGTGCATTTTGTGCAAAGTAGACAATCTCGTAACGTAACTACGTGCAATGTTTTACTAACATTGAATGCATGGGTATTCGACATACCTATATAATAGGGAGAATAATATATTGTTTAACTATCATTCAATGTGGTAATATTCTTTTGTCAAAGGACGGAGAAGGCATTTTTTTATTATTATTATTATTTTAATTTCTCATTCACTTTTATCGTTTTAATTTATAGCTATACCACGACGAATAATATTGAATATTGCATTTGTCAGCTTTCAATTTCATCTGAAAAACACATAAATCGCAGCGAATGCATAACAAATGGGCATAGTTTGTTCGTCTGTTTACTGTTTTTTTGGAATATAGAGCGATGAATTTTACCACGTAGAGTAAAGTTAAATATCTTGAATATTTATTAATGTTAATGTTGATGATATTAATTTGAAAATATGATATGGAAAAACATTTATAAAAATCAACAACAGATATCACGGATACCTTAAAAATACAATAATTATAATATATTATATTATTATGCGTACTCGTGTATATCCTGAACATAATTTTTATAATAGTGAATTTGTTCTAATACACGATCATCTATAATAATATGCTCTTGAAGTTTTTTATTTTTTTGTTACTGCGAGTACGTCTATATTGAAATATTGTTGGAATTTCAAACGTTTGAAATTCTAGTGTAAATCCACGTGTCGGTAGTAATAATGGAAATGAAAGAAGTTTGGTGTTGATGACAAAGGTGACTGACGGTTGCCACGTTCTTTATACAATGGTTTTAAAATCAACCCGTACTGTATGTAACACGAGCACATCATCTCGACAAAGACTCGTGTTTTTTTTTTTCATCAAGTATTTTTCACATTTTTTTGGGGGCCCCTTGGGTATTCATATAATAGGAAACAGGAGCCCAGATAATGCGTGCACAAAGTGCCCGCACGTAAATGTGGACTCGTACCTACGGAGAATAAGACCATGCGGCGTCGGCCATTGTCATAAGAGGTGAGGGTTCGTTTAAAACTTTCTAATTGCGGATGTTTAGAGGTGCTGTATTGCGAACGATACGCCCAAGTCGTTAATAATAACGTGCCATTCCCCTCTTCACTCTTCGACCATTGTGTGATAAATTGGTAAAGCACGGCCAACTTATATAAAAGCAAGAAGAACGCGGATAAGTTACTTTTTATTTTATTATTTTAATATTATATGTTTTTCTTTGAAGATACTTAAAAAACAACTGTTTTAGCGTAATTAGCAAACTTCACGATGATAAAATGTTGCACACTTTTTTCACAATATTCTATAAAACTTGTAATGAACTTTATTTTTTTTTATTTTTAAGAATACGACGGATAAAAATACAATTAGTTTATACTATTCTTTTGATCAGGATATTTATAATAATTACTAAACACAGTACGCAATAACAATAATATTATGTTTTTTTTTTTTTAATAAAACGGGCAGAAACCCAATTCGTAAGAACAGATAATATACTTAAATTAAACCTTAGGGATTAAATAAACGAAATAAAATATATTTAAAAGATAAATTCTTCACTCACCGCTAATACGTTACATCACGTATTACACGGGTACCCACGGATCTGTATATAATAATATGTATACTTGAATTCAAAAGTAATAAATATTAATAATTATGATAATTATGCTTTTTCGGTGCCTATAAGTATTTATACGATCTTATAATTTCACAATAATCATAAAAAGTAGTTATTCTATTTTCATCAACAACATTCTGACTAGGTTTTAAATTTAGGCAAGTGCAAATATGTCAAAGAAAACTTATTATATGAGTATTCATATAACTTTTAAATATATTATATAATATTAATATAATAATTAATCACCTAAAGTCCTAAAATACTATTTATCCAGAATTTCAATGCTATTAATCCGACTTCTACCACACCTAAAATCAAAACAGTAATAATATAAATCGCCTTATCTGCTTAAAATGTCACAAATATATTACCTATTAAGTAAATCCTCAAAATATTTGTTTTTTTTTTTTTTTTTGTTTTTTTTTTTGTTGGCTTAGAACTAGTTAAAATTAAATCAACAATGTTTTTAGTCTTAACAATAACAATGAAAGTCAAAAGTGAAGAATCCTACAAACAACGACTCACGAGATCTCATTCAGTTCACTCACTGTCACGATTAGATAGGATACTCCAAATTTTACTGCTCAAACCACCCAAAATGTGTCAAATACAGCTCACAACACTCCTCATTGACATATTCAAAATCTTCTTGTTCACCTGCAAAATCTGTCTTTTAGGGATGTTAAAAAAAAAAAAGTATAAAAACATATAAAATCTTCAACAGTTATACAATACTACAAAACAAATACCGCTTAACATCATAACATAATATATCAACGTAAATCATATCAAGAACCATCCACAATTTACCAATTAAGTTTATGTAAGCGTATTAAACTTGATGCTAAGCAATTTTCTAAATTAATTTGAATCATTTATTAGCCAACTATTATTTTTTTCACAACAATCCTCAACAATATAATACCACAATACTTTAGATTATACCATATACTCCAAGTATATCATTTCTAAGATACTACCTACAAGTGGCAGCTAGTGCACCAATAATCGTCAAATCCTCATGGCTCTTCTACAAATTTTCACTATTCACAGAATCACATATTCAAGCTTACATCATATTTATTGCAATGAATACAAGATTTTCCGTATCCATCTCCACAAACATTCTAATCCCCTCAATATAAGCCTCTCTTCACTCTATTTACCCAGAACCCCTTTCCTCCGCAAGAAGATTAAAATGATAATGGCCTAGGAATTTAATTCTCTAAACTAACCATCATACTATCAAAAATTTATCAAACAGGTTATAAATGATATTACAACACTTCTATAACTTTAAAATTAGTTTTTAATCACTATAATTATCATTTATCACCGATTTTTTTCTCTAACATATATTTATTTGAAAATGAAACTAAATTATAAGTTTTCACGGCCCACTTATCAATAAAACGCATATTACAATTTTCTATTGTAATTATTGTAATATTATGATTTTGTATATCAAATCGTCGTTTGTCAAAATAAAATAGTAAAAAATAATAATTTTCATCTATGTTTGTCAATACAGACGTATTTCTATATTTTTTTTTAATATCATAAGTTGTTCGAGACAGATAATGAGATTCATTTATAAAAGAGACAAAGTTTTGTTGAAAAAACTAACAAGTACCTATATAAGTATGCACTATTGCTTAGAAGTTATACTTATTGAGAATGATACTGATAAATAGTACTATTGTACATTTTTTGTTTCATTTAATAATAGATACTGAACGAATTTGAATTATTTATTATTAATGTACGTGTCAAATTTGCAATTGAAATATGTATTCCTATTAAACCTTAAATTGTATGGATTTTTATATTTTATCGATTCGAAAATGTTACCATTTTTAAGTTTAATATAAGAATATTATAGATTTATCTCATATCAATATTCCAGTCAAATTAATAAAATCACACAAGTGGTGTGTTACAATATTATTACGAACATCTATCTTATGGTTTTCATAAAAATTGTTCTCGATGCTTGTCATGTTCAGTACCGCATGAATGCATGTGATTCGTTTATCGAATGATCTGCTTGGAAAACTGAAAGACTATCTATGTCAAATTTATAAAATTACAGTTTTGTTCATAAGTTTATTTGTTAATAAACTCATCGAAATTCAAGACAGTTTATTATTTCCTAACGAAATGAATAATATATATAATTTAAATATAATATATATTATATATATTATGGAAATGAACTATTTTCCATAATTTTGTTGTCATTAACTTTTAAATTTATTTTAAAAAAAGTCGTTACTAAGAAAATACGATTATAACATTAAAAACATACTTTATGGATATCGGATATCAACAATTACTTGCACATAGTTATAAAAATATGTATGTTTTCATTAATATTTTATAATAAACCATTTTTTAGCGTTCTCTGAAATTATAGTTTTTAATTTATTATCATATAGAACATAGAATAATATTAGCCTCATTTTTTTAAAACTAAAATATCTAAATACCTACATTTTTTTTTTTTTTTTTTGAAACGATAAAAATTTAAATGATATAAAATTTAATGAACTTAATTATTATGTTGACTAAAAATACAGTATTAAGTAATCTATACTACTAATAACAATTTAATTAATTTAATAAGTTCCGTGTTTTAATTAACAACTTTTCCTAAATATTAATTTTGAAAGAAACATTTAAGAAGTTTCCATTCAAATAGATTTGAATCGATGTAATCCAAAGCTTTTAATATTTGTATGACTTAAAACAAGTTAGCTAGTAGCTAATAATAGAAATAAACAATATTGTGTATTCACAAAACGTATTTTAATGTTAATAATTAAATGCTTAAATAAACACCGTGACTTATAATAATCGTTATATACTTGGTTATTTAAAAAAAAATATGTATATATATATATATTATATGAAAAATATATTTTCTTACAGAGTAATAGATCTTATGGTAAATGAAATAAATATTATAATAATATATTGTTCTAATTAAATTTATAACTAAAAAACTTTAAATCGTTTAAAATATGCTGAAAAATTTTACAAAATGAATAACTGTCAATTTAATATTAAATGTTCAGAGTTTCAATACGGTGAAATGTATAAATAAATTATATAATTTGTAAATACATTTTTCTACACCTATAAATTTGTGATATTGATTAGTTTTGCATACCACGATATTAAATTGGCGTACAAAATTAATTGTATCATATTTAAAACATGTTAATAATCTTTAGTTATAAATTATTTTTATAATCACTTGAGGTTTTAAAAACACGTTCAATAAATATCGTAGTAAAATAAAATAGATAAACTCCAAATTGTTCTCAAATACAATAATTTATCTTTAATATCAAATATAAAATAGTTTTATAATACTGGAATACGACAGGATAAACGAAGTCAAATGAATGAGTATACTTGTGTCTAAATTCTTATCCCTGTATAGTGTATATTTTCCTTATTTTGTTTTCATTATTAATCATATTTATATATTATTATAATTTTTACCTTTATAAATGACACACGAGGGAGAATATAATATGTCTTTATATATCTAAGTATATTGTTAACTTTGAACACTGAGCTTGATTTTGTGTATTAGTGCTCAGCTAGGGGTATATTATTATAATTTTAAAGTGATCAATCACTATACATTCAAAAATATTTTAAATACATTTCATAGAATTTTCAATTATCATTTGGGAAAAATAATATAATTTAGTATTGAAAATTATAAATATTTAAAAATCAATAACTATGATGAAATTGATTTTTATATCAAATTATTGTTTGATATGTTAAAATGTATATAAAAATAAATTCTTTAATTCGATTTTTATAAAAGAAAATGATAGTAATAATAATAACCCTAGTAAATAAATATGACTTATGTTTATTATTGATATGTACTAA
Source organism: Schizaphis graminum (assembly GCA_020882235.1). Taxonomy (NCBI): domain Eukaryota; kingdom Metazoa; phylum Arthropoda; class Insecta; order Hemiptera; family Aphididae; genus Schizaphis; species Schizaphis graminum. Next base: position 35,164,477 of record CM037031.1, on the reverse strand, counting down.
TGATTCGATACATATTCATTACCTATACATTTATTGTAAAAAGTTCCAGTTTAGCTTTGAAAGCTGAATAACACAAGTAATATAAATTCAATAAAACGTATAGAATTTTCCAATTTAAAGTTATTTAACTCTTCTATTACACATTATATAACAAGCCAATTCAAAAACAAATTCAATTCAAGTCATATTAAAAATGTGCTACTAATTAAACAAAACATAATAAAATTACTTTTTTATTCTACGTTATTTTGATTAAAGTAAAAAATCTTGTCTATAAATTAAATTTCAAATTGTAAGTTCAAATAATTTAAGTCATACTAAAAATATGCTAGTACTACAACAGCTATAATGTATATTACAGGTCAACAGTACTTCAATTTTAGGGTTATGTTAATTAATACAATTAATAACCTGCAAGAGCAAAGCAATTTAAATACACTATCAGGGAAACATTAGAAATTAATTATCGTTTTTAATAATGTTTCTATAAAAAAATAATTTTTAACATGAAACTTTTTATCCATCAATATATCAAGTGAACATATTGAATTGATGTGATAATTTTAAAATGTTTTAAATTTACATAAAAAAAAATTGTGGTTTTATTAATATGTTTTTAATTAAAATTCATATAGGCTATCAACCACATCCGAGCTCCATCAACAGCATCTGACACCACCACATATAATGCACACTGACCATAAACATCATCGTAATAATACATTTATTTTGCGGGGTAAAATTCTTTAACTTTTCCTTCTTTTAAAATATTAAACCTTTACCGGTGGATAGCATAGAAAAATATGTATATACACAATACACATCTAGTTGAAACGAGCGGGAGCTCACAAAAAACCTGCTGTACTTTAGCAATATGTTTTTTTTTGTGGTTCTTACAAGCGGAATCAAAAAGTTTTCAAAACATTTTAAATATTCAAAAAAAGTCATAAATAAATATCTTTATATCGTAAAATACACCGCATACTTTATTTTTCTGAAAATTAATATTATAGATCAATTTAGTAATTTTAATCATTCACTAACATCGATGCAATATGTATATACATAATTCGATACACAATAATTAAACGCTGCATAATTCATAGCAAATTATTTCATTAAAATTAAATACACACATTACATGTATATTGTATATTATATTAAACGCATAAATATATATTTATGAGGAGAAAAAAACTCAAGTTGACAGATATAGTCTCTCATAAAATATTCGAACTTTGGTGCACCGTGTAGAATACAATAAAAAATGCATTTTTTTTATATTTCAATATAGTAAACTTATTGATTTTCCGGAACACCAAAAGTAGTACCTATTAAAAAGCTTTGAATAATATCTGCAGTACAGAATTAGGTATATTTGAATTATCAACATAAATCCATGCGTAATATACATTGTACAATAAAAAAATAAAATATTTAAAATACTTATTATACATTTATAGAACACATACAATTATATTATTATACCTACTACAGTGTATTTTATTAAATATAAATTGGAAAAAGGATTATTTTATTGGTTATGCGACGTATATAAATGGATTATCATTTAAATGATTTAAAATAGGTATAAATATGTTTAGAACAAGTATAATGTTTTATTATTTATTTATATTTATACCTAAATAAATGGTTACTCATAAAATAGGTTAAAATATAATTATCAAGATATAATTATTATTATCTTCACATTTTTACACAAAATGTACAATCACTCGTGGGATTAAATAAATAAAATGATAAAAAGTATAAACTTAAATTATACTTGCAGTTTTATACTATAAAAAAACGGCTGTGTAAATTGAAAAAAAAGCACTTAGCTGAATTTCTTACAATATTTTTTTTTTTATTATTATTAAACATAAAAATGGTATCCGTACATAATACTGTTTTAGGGCCATTTGTGGTGAATATAAATTTATTTTGATTTCAAAATGTTTGATTTCGGAATAAATCTTAACTTGCGTTGTTTTTACATTCGTGAAAAATAGTATAGACAAATTCGGTCACAGATGCAAAACACGTAGATCTGTTATGCGAAAATCCCCTCCTTGGGGACCGCGTTAACGGTAAATGTAAAACAAAAAAGGAAAACGTCGTGAATGTAAATTGAAAAATTATCATCATGTTTAAGAACTATGTTTGAATCAACTCTTGAAAGATTGATAATTATCGTGGAAATCCACACTACAGTGTTAAAAACAAATCTCTAGCATTTCTTTAAAAATTCTACAGATCTATAATGATTTCATAACATTTTGCTATTTACATTTGTTGACGACCAAATTTGTATATGTATATAGTATATATTCAATATCAATGGCCAATTAAATTATATTTTAAAAAGTTTTTTTTGTATGAACGTAAACCTTCTATTTACTTACTTCAGAACAAATACATTTTGTAACACTAGTAAACTTTTCTCAATATTAAATGTTTATATTAAGTGTTTCCCAAGTATACAGGGTACATAGACATTTTAAATTCGATTTTAACAGTAATATTAACTATCTACTGAGATCATCTACATAATATACAGATTGGACTTTTAGTTGAGAAACCGGTCATGGAAGTATACAGGACCCGTATTTCCCACTGATAAACGCAGTTTTGGACCGTGATGTTATCAGTACTATTCATTAAATTGCTGCTTTTCTCACACACCTTCATAGCTACCGCTCCATTACCACATGTACAGCATCTGAAAAGGGATATGCCATATGCTCGGGGTAGTGAGTAAATTTATTTTCCTTTCTCGCGCCACCAAACACGAAACTTATCCTTTCAGCTCCTACAATGGTTGGAATGAAAAACGGTTCCTTATTCCTTGGTGTTTGAAGATGATAAGATTACGGGAATTGAGCGGAGGATATGTGTGGACCCCATAATGCCAGACATAGAATGTACTGGCGAAGGACCCCAGAAATACATGGAGTAAAATATGTCTAATGTTTTGAAATTAATTTATGCAACCGTTCGAATATTCCTGTAAAGCGAATTATAAGCTGAGAGTTTAGTTTTGAGCTAGGTAGTTATTATATCTTGTACATTTATGAAACTACAGGTAATTAAGTTCAATGTATTATAGTTGAACTAAATATTCAAATATCTAGGCTATATCTGTATATTATATTGTATATATTTTGGTTTAATATATATGTATGATTTACCATTCAAAAAACTCAGTATATTAATTTAATAATTACAAATAACCTAATCAATTGTAATATTATCTTAAGTTCATTTATAATTCAAATGAAAGAAAAAAATAAAAACTAAAATATGTATTCACAAAAATACCGTGAATGTTTGACCCAACAGACAACTTAAATTACTTATTTCAAATTGTCCGAAGAATATCTGTCAAACACACTTACAACGAACAAAACATAATTTTTTTTTGTTAACTATGAAAAGTTGATCTTAGCTTTCTAAGCCAAATTGACCACGTTTGTTCCGGTTCGAGTGTTTTCAGGAATCAGAATGAAATCCATTGTCTTCCACAACCCCCATATTTGTTTCTCAAAGGATTTTGAAATCGCATTATTTTTTTTATGTTGGTTATCTTTAAAGTAAGAGAAAAATGCTGTTGAAAGTTTTTTACCCGCAATAACCATAGCACAGTATATATTCAAAGCAAAGTTCATACTTCGATTGTTATTCGGGCGAGTTCACTTGGGTGCGAAGTTAAATATCTAAATACTCAGATTTATGAAAATTGTGGATTTCTTCGAGTGTATCTCATTATATGAAGACCAACGAACGTGTTACATAATTTTTCAAAGAAAAATCATGATAAATAACTATATAGCTTAACTGTTAAACATTTATATTAAAATAATATGAACAGTGCATCAATATTATTTTATTATGAAATATATGATTTTAATTAACCTTAAGATATAAATATATCTGTTCTCTGATTAGTATTAATGAATTCTTTTATAATGGTAGGATTTAAACTCTACTACCATTCTTTAAAAAACATGAATTACCGAAGAAAGTCACAAAATAACCACATTTTAAAACTGAAATTAATTTAATTTATGTTTAATTACATACGTTCTATATCTTATGTGAACTATGCTCAGTTTGTATTATTTATTTATTTGTCTACTTCTATATTTTTAATTTGTGTATAGTAGTTTACATATACCTATGGTTATACAAAGAAAAATCTATAATATACTTAATAATATGTTATTAAGTTAAGTAAATAAAAAACCATAATTAAAAATAAATAACAAAAATTGTAATTAATATTAAAACTAATGGTCGCTGTTTCCGATGTTAATTTAAGATCAATAATAATGAAAAAAAAAAACATAACGTTTATTATTTAATATCTTTACTGTATTTTATATAATATAAAAACGAATAAATCTGTAATAGTTTTTTTTGTAAAATGAAAACAATTTTTTTACAAATGTATTAATTTAGTTTAAATACCAATTGACGGTTATTAATAGGTATAGGTTATCACATATAATGTATAATTAAATTTAAATATTATATGTATAAAATTTCCATTAAAATATATAAACTTAATACATTTTCTAAAATGTATTTTTTTTTTTTATGGAAACTCTGTAAATGTATAAAAGAATTCTACACGAATTAAAAGCTGTCCATTTTTTTTTTTAAAGATTTGGATTTTATTATAGATCGACAAAGTGTTTTACTTATCCCGTAGAAAAAAAATGGACAGACAAGCGAATTATACTACGAATTTCCTGACTGCCCGGATGTTGAAACTGTTTTCTTTTCACGATAGCATTCTTCCGGAAATGAGATTCTAAGTAAATGTTGATTATATATACTACTGAACAACCACAGTATTGCAGTATTTTGTTTATTCCAAATTATCCCAGTAAAAATAATATAGTGATTTTAAATTGTTTTCCAACATCAGGTGAACAGAGTAAGTTATACATGAAAAATTGTATTTAAAAAAGCGATATTATATTCTCATCATTAAGATTTATTTATTCTAATGACAAATTTTAATTTTCCAACACAATAAGCTTAACAGATAATTCCAAACATTAAATCTCAAAAATATTAATTGGAAATGGATATACATGTTCATCGATGCATAACTATGAGAATATTATAAATAAAAAATTACCTGTTTAATGTAAACACACATTTGTATAAGCATGTGAATAAACGAGTACTGAGCACCATACAAATTATTAGCTAGTGCCAGATTAATACTATGATATCAAAAATTATATCTACATTATTCATCTACTCTAAAGATACAATATTAACTACCTACGTAAATAAATAAATAATATCATCTCCCAGTGAAATGTACTAAAAAAAACATAACTTTTTTCACTCTAAACACATAATACTTAGACCAGAAAACTATTTAAACTTGATTAAATATTTATTACTAAAATATGGCTAATAAAGTTTTAATAAAAGTATACATTTTTTCGAGTATTACAATTTGAATTTGTGATTTACACAAATGTGTTGAATATTAGTCAATATATGATAATTTTATAAGTTAACCAGTATAATGTAATAGCTCCGAAAATTATTGTAACACATAAATTACGTGGTGTATCTATTTCAGATGGATAACATTTAATTTTAAGGTAAAGTTGAATAGTTGTAATTTTTTTAACCCTGGAAAATATTTTATAACATTATATAAAAATGAAAAATTCTTCTGTGTGTAATATACTATCATGTGGTTATTTCATTACCCATAAAAACTTTGTGTGCCGATAACTAAAATAAAATAAATACCATTTATCAAGTATTATAGTTGCACACAAAATGAAATATATTTTAAAACTACAATTGTTAAAAAATAAAAGAACTAAATTAATTAATCAATCAATTATCAATTATATTATAATGATTGATGAATTATAATGAAACCAGTTTAGTTAGGTCAGGTAAAGAAAAAAAAAAGAAATTGACACGGATTAAAAAAAACATAAAAGAACTCACTTGAAAAATTTGGTATACGTGACATACTGATTCAATAATTCACTATTCTTGAAATATTTGTTATAGATAAGTGTGAATTTATTAACTAAATTTACAATGAACTTTTTTTTAAATCATAAAATTCAACGCAACAGAAATATCACCTATATCTGTACCTTGTAAGGAAAATGGGTTCTTTTAATAATAGTAACCTTTTTCATGGTGCGTCATACAATATGTATATATAGGTAACAAATTAAGATAAAAGAAAATAGTAATAATAATAACCATTGAAGTTTAGAAAGGGTTATGTTAGCATAAGTATTGCTGTATAGTGTATGTACTAAAACGGTTTCTATGTATACAAATGAAAATCATGTATGTACAACGGTCAATGGGATAGGTTATGGTGAATAACATGTGCAAATATTTACTACACAATGTAATATTTACACTGTAAGTGGGTCGTCTTATATCCCCGGGTTGCCATAAGTATATAAGTATATTAGGAATAAATCATGTGTATTCAGTTTCTAAGAATAGACTTCGATAATTCCCAAAACACGTTAGTATTACGGTGTAAATTCATTTATGAATATTCAAAATATTCAATGAAATACATCATTTGGATAATGATTTATTTTAGACACAATATTAATAGTAACATTATGGATAAAAAATAAAATACAATAATTTATAATAGTTGTCAATTATTTTTTATTTTAAAATGCATAAGAATAATAATATAATGTAGGTAATTTTATTCACAATTTAATTGTTTTTATTGGATAATCAATTTATTACGATAATTATTAAAAATAGTAAATAATGATTAATTATAATATTTATAAGTAGTAATAGTATAGTGTAAGTATTAAATTAAATACGGTAAATATTGTTGTTAATTTGAAGTCAATAGACTTAAATAGATTTAAATTACTAAATATATAATAATATTATGAAGTTATTAAATAGAAATAAGAAAAATGTGACACATAGAAATTCATTTTGAATCAAACTGTAACGAGTAAAAATATAAAATCCTACACGAGAATCATATTTTATAAATTATTACGACGTATGCACGTGATATATTTTAGGTATTTTTTGTGGAATTTAGGAATTGTATTGAATAGTTGATATTACTGTTGTAGTTCACAGTATACACTATATTTGTAGACAAACTATTAATGAAAACAAAACATAATACTATACCAATCTTCCTATGATATTCTTAAAAGTTTATTTATAATTTTTGTTAGATTATAAAAATTACAATTAAGCTAGGTTATTTTCCAGTTAAAATAAAAACAAAAATAAAAACGGACATGTTCAACATGCAAATTGAATTTGTATGTCATAAGTGAATTATGCATACTATAATTTTATCATTTAATACAATGTGTTATGCATACATATTGAATAATTCAAAGCAGCGTTAGTATCAATACAAAGTTAATAACATTAGATTTAATAGAATTATTCGAAAATTGGTATTGTATAAATGCTATTTTAATCCAATTAAATCATACTAAATTAATGGGTAGACACCTTAAAAAAAATATTTTCAACGAGATTTTAATTTTAATTTCGCGTATATCTGTCAAGACAACTACCTATTAAGTTAAAACTTTCACTGTTGTGCAAGATTTATCAAAGGACATCGCAACTTTGTGTTGAGTTAATTTTGGTAGTTAAACACACAAATAAAGAATAGAATCACACGCGTTGGTGGTGGGAAAATATCAATGGGCTACCTATGTCCGTAAAAATATAAAGAGGCGGAAAACGTGAGACAAAGGGCAATAAGAGATATGACCTATTGTTAAAAATTTCAAAAGAACAAGAGTATTCCGGTGTTAAAATAATAGGGTGCATCTACCTGAATGAAATAACACTGCACTGTATTATTATTTTATACTATGTTAAAAAATATTTATATAATACAATATACAATGTAGGTATATAGTATTATTATATATTGTTGGTAAATATAAATATATTTTGTTAAATTGTGTTTCCTTCTTTTTTTGCAATGTTGTATAACTATTGTGTTCATATTTTGGGTAAAAACCCCCTTTTAATTTACATCGAAATCTATGGCTAATATTTAGTGACAATTGAAATGGTTGTCCCTCATAAACATTCCCACGGTGATACAAAATTTAATTTTTCAGTTGGTAAATACATTTATTATATTTAGTGATGATAATATTTTAAGACTTTTTGCAAAAATAAAGCATAAATGTTATTTATAGAAACTAAAAAAAAAAATACCAACGATGAGGAATAGGAATAATATAGTAAGTAATTTCCATATTATTTTACTATAGAAATCGTATCAAAAACGAATAGTATCATTATTCATTATTACTTATTATAGTATCCAATAATGGATATTTGATTAACGATTAACGAGCTTAATGTATATACGCAATAGTTCACTAAACGATCAATTTTTAAAAAAATACAAAAATTGTTCAACGAGCAGCAAATAGTTGTTAAACGCGTTGAACATCGTGTAATATTTGATAAGTGAATAAAGTCTTAAGCAATCGTCGTTGAACGATCTCTATTTCAATAATTTCAATTTCAAGACATATTAAGCGCCACCGATATAAACCACTACCTTAGCATATGTAGTTGTATACGTATTAGCCAAATTAAGGGACTTTATCAATAAAATGTTCGTCGCAGCTATGAAAATTAAAAACTTTTGGATATTTGCATAAATGTGACATAACCAAGAGTGCTGCGCTGAATAATTTATAACCATGGGTTATTATGTGGACGGATGTACAAGCGCGCATGCATGTGTTTATTTTGCGACCGCGTTGTAAGGGCGTTTTTAGCGCGTCTTGTGTAAACACAAATTATTAGTGTCAGCCGGGCGAATTGCGTAATAGAACGGGTGAAGAGACGGGGAATAGAGAAAAAAAAACCAGAATAAATGCAAACTCCGGCTAAAGTGAATTATGAAAATATTGTTTTTGTAATTAAAAAATATGTGTGTAGCCACTAATTGACTTACAAATGGAATAAATTTATGTGAACTGCAATTATTAGCTCGTCTACAATTCTTAAGGGATTGCATCAGATGTTTTCAAGGTGTACATAGTAAAAAAAAAAAGGTTTTTCGCGGTAGATTTTAATACAAAAACTTTTTTTTTATAGGTATATAATAAAATTACAATCTAAGATCATAAATAAAACTTTGTATGTATGAGACTTAAGTGGCCCGAATTAATAATAAAAATAATTTATTATAATTTTTGCAGGGAGTGAATGTTTATGACTCATATTATTTACTTTTAAAATGAACGTGCAAACTTCTTGAAATAAAATGAAAAAATAATTAATTATATTTAATGTACAATGTTATATTGTATGGATATAAATTAGATGATTTTAACCCAAAAACAAATTGTGTTTAGTTTGAAATTTTGATTAAAATAACTGAATTTATTTCTTAGTATTTCAAATAAAAATATATAAATTATTATTATTATTATTATTATATACCTATACATTTAAAAAAAAGCTTGTCGACACAAGTATATATTATTATTTATTAATATAATATTCAAATAAGTATTTCGATTTTTATTGAATTAAAAACAAATAATTATACTACATTACATAAATAATATAATATGTAAGTGTATATATATTTATACATTAGAAGGTTTTATTCAAACCATTTAATATAGTATTTAAAAACCTAATATCAGTACATATTCATAATATCACATCTAAACATTTTTGGTTCTAAATTTTTTTGTTTTTATTTAATTAATTAAACTAATTTAAGGCAGCAAAGTTAAATATAATTTATTTTCTGTTTCTATTTATATAATAGAATTTTTCATTTAACAACCTGCTGTTTCACTAATATTAAACGTCTATACAAAAATATATGTAGAGTGTAGACGAATAAAACAAAAAAATCGCAAATAAATTACAATAAAAAAAAACTATAATGATTCATTAAAAGTTTTAAAAATTAAAATTAAAACAATAAAAAAGAAATCATAAAAAACTTTATATCCATAATAGGATATGATAATATTGGTACACTTAATTGATAAATGAATAAATTTAAACTCACAATATTATTATACTGTCTGTGTGGCATAATAATATGTCATATAGAAAATAAGTGTTTTGTCTTATAAATATCAGATACCAATCAAAATTCTAAATTGAGGAATGACTAATCAATTTATATTAATTTTAGATTGTGAGTGGAGCGAATTAATATATTGGTTTTACAATGGTTTTTTTTTTTGTATGCTTGACGTTACCTTTAGGTGCAATAAAAATATTCTGATTTTCGACGTCGATATCGTCGTTTCTTGTATAAAATTGGATTTAGTAGGTACTTTAGTAAAAAGCACTTTTCAAAATAAAGAGGAAAAAAAATGTTATAACATTTTTATTTTAAAATAAAAAAATCTTAATAATTTAATACAAGGTTTCTTATAAGTTGCTTTACCATAATTAAAAAATAACGAAAGTATAAAGAAACGATTTTTTTTTCATATAAACTTTTAAGTTCAATATTTTACGAAATCCGTCAAAATCATAAACACTTAAAAAATATTTTGTACCTAATTAAAAATTCATAATGTGTTTTTATGTTAACAAATCATACGATTTGTAAATATAATATAAGATTTCTTATAACTGGAAATTTATAAAAAAAAGTTTAACGTAAAACCAATGTTTATAGTTAATGTTTTGTGAATATTTAAAATTCGAATTTTTAAGACTATGGATTTTCAGACGAGAAATAATAATTTATCCTCTTATACTATTTTTCGATTTGTTATTATTTAAAAAATAACTGTAAAAATTAAAGTATACTATTCTTACTTAGATTATAATTTAATATATCAATATATTTTTTATAATAGACTTGGAATGTTTAATTTTTGTTTTTTGAAATTAAAAAAAAATCAAATAATTTGTTATATTATTTTAAAAGTATCTTCCAGGTAAAATGGTAAAACAATATATTAATTAAGACTACACATAATATAGCTTTTGTAAGATTAAGTAAATAAGAAAAATTAATATTTAATCAACTACCTACGTAACACGTTAGCAACTTCGTTTACTTAGAAGTTAGAAAACAACATGGTTGTACATGGTCGTATATAATTTAATGTGATTATTTGTTAAATATTGTCCATGATTTGTCTTAGTATATACATTTTATAAAAATTGTACATGAAACATCTCATTTAAATTTTAGGTACATAATAACTAGTTTTATATTAGTGCCGTAAACTAAAACAAAATAGTTTTTTGGATGTACCTATAAAGACTGAAACCAATTTTCTAGTATACAGTTAGAAGTTATAAAATTAATCAAAAGATTCGTAGTTTGATAATTTATTAGTTTCCATTAGCCAACTAAATACTTTACATTCAGTAAATTAAAAAAAAATGCATATAGAAATTGGTACGTTAGCTAAAATGTATAATCAAAAAAAAAAAAAAAAATTACAAATGATTGCACCTTTATATTATTTTCATTGCCATTTTAAGTTATAAGTGTTATAACGAATGTGTGCTTTTGGAAAACAAAATAAAAGTTTAAATAAAAAAAAAAATTAAATTAATTTTAATTGAAGTAAAATGTGTGCCTAATCATTTTGACAGGACTAATTATGTAGTATTTTATAGTGGTTGTGCATTTTAAATATAATTTATGTATGAGCACTTATTCTAGTCATAATGTGTTTTAAAATACAATATATATATATATATATATATATATAATATAGCTTATGAAATGTATACAAAATGATATGTATCATTAAATTATTTATAAAATTTTAAAAAATATCAACAAAATTAAACTACGTTTTTTTGTATTTTATTTAATATAGTATGATATATTATGTATATATTTATAGCATTAAATTCGTTACTACTATATTTTTTATTGCAATATTATTATTATTATTTTTTTATATATATACATAACAACTGAATATAAACATAGTTTCATTCAATATCGTTTCATACTTTCAAATATATATCTATATTTCACGTCCAATCACTAATTAATATTGCTGCATTGCTACAAAACATTATCTTCGATCTTGTATCTAGTTTAATATTGGCAAATTGCTTGCCAAAAATTAGTAGTATACATTATAATTTATAATACTATAATAGTATAGTGTTTTAAAATATATTTCTATTTTAAACCAAAATACATATGTATAACTTATATTTATTTAAAATTATAAATACTACATTTTCATTTTAACTTAAAAATTAAAACTGAATTCATTATTTAGTGCTTTAAATTCTCGATACATATAATGTTAATAGTATTATCATTAACATTTTTCATAATAATTCTACAACTATAAATTAAAACCTTAACTACCTATGTCATAATAAAAGTAATTTTTTTTTTTTTGCTATATTTGAATATTAATCTGCACGAGATAAATATTATTATTTAGATTATTATCATCGTTAAGCTAATACCAAGAAACTATACATGTTAAACATCGTATAAACATGTTCGTTATTACATTTTTAACCAGTGTAATGAGTAATAACTTTTCGAATAACTAGTAATTCAACTCATGTACCTACACGTCAAATAAGTCTACATCACAATCTACCTTATCGTATAGGTACTTGAAATTAAAATATTTCAAAAAATGATTACTCTCTTAACATGTTATAACTTGTAATACATATCCATAACTATTAAACATAGCTTTGCCTTTAAATAAATAAATTACTACGAAATAATTTTAAGTGCGGATTTATTGTGAATGAGTTACCTATAAAAAGGCATTAAAGTCAAAATATAATAATGCACATATATAGTAGTCGTTACGTTAAAAATGTCTTCACTTTGAAATAGATATAATAATTTTATTGAAAAATTATTACAAAACATTAATTCAATAAAAATAATTTATGAACAATATAACGTGCCACTTTATTAAAATCTTAAATCTTGTCAAAATGTGTTGTGATTGACAAATTTTCTCCAAAACTATTATTGAAATATAATAATAAAAAAATAATAAATGTGCCATTTCATCTTTTTTTTTTTTTGATTTTTAACAGTTAACACATTTTTTTTTTTTTTTTGTTAACTCTAAATCATTACTTTACTGTTAGAACTTAACCAAATCATTTTGGAGTACTTATCTATATATTTGTTTAAAATATACTTCCAATATAGTTTGAAGAGTCCATAATTCAATTTAATATGTATTCTAAGTCCATAATTTAATATTTTATTTCTACATATTATTTGCATAAGATTTTTGTTTTAAAATAGCTTCTAGTATAAACTATGATAGAACATCAATAATATTGTACAGCTCGATTATTAGTTGTTATGATAATTATTTCGATGGAAGTATAAATTTCTAAAGGTATAAAATGTATAGGTAAAGTGCCAGCTATGTTGTATAACGTAAGAGTTAAACGCATCTAAACTTGAAAAGGAATTGAATTGGAAAAAGTCTATAAATATTGTCATAACGTTAATGTCGTAAGATTATTGATGATATTTTATCGTGAATTATAAATTTTTTTTATACAAACTGTTGCGCATTTTACCCTCAATAATCCTATAACAATATCAGAAGAGAAGATTAAAGTTCTATACAAGTAACTAGGCTAGATTTAAAGAGAACAAAAATTTTTTTGCAATAATGTAGATCTTATTTTACTAACCTAACTTAGGTTTTTACTTAGTCGTTATATCTTGACCCACTAGGTTGTATGGCCATTGGTTATGGAATGTGTTGATATAATTCAGTGATAAATAATTACCTAATCTGTTTTTATTTTTATGTAAAACAATTAATATAGTATGAAATAACTTTATGTGTATAATTTTTATAAGTTTGGAGAATATAATTAAACATGTGTAACTTATAGAGACTGTCACAATAATTATGATTGTATATTATACACATTTATACAATTTATTATAAAAATTTTATAAAGTAGTATTACAGATGGTTTATTATTTGTTAAATAAAAGAATACCTAATTTAATAGAAATAAATTATATTCTTAATATTTATTGAAATTGTCTTAATATTTGGTATCTCAAGTTAATACAATTTTTAATATTAAACAATTTTATTGATATTCTATACAACAATCTAATGTTTAATTGATAACAATTACTTGACCACAATTAGTTTAATTGACTATAAAATTTAAATCATGGTCAATGTATTAACCGTATAAATCCCCTCAAAATGGTTCTGCTAAATATTATAGGTAGGTACTGGGAAGGAATTATCTATTTGGTGTAATTGGTTTCTCAAAAGGGCACAAAACATCTCTAACACTATTGGTTATTGAATATTGAAACCACTTGGACCATAAAATCGGATATATCGTAGATACGCGAGTATGGAAGAGTATGGAAACGTTCGCATTAACTTAACTGGGTAAAAAAAATACTACGCACGTATAACCATCCCAAATTCGGATATCCGTATTATAAAGGAGGTTTAACGACACAACTGCAATGCAATAATAACGAAATCCAACACATATACACAATATACACATATGAGTGAAATTAAATAATAATTGAATATTTACAATGTAGGTATAATCAATGCTGAGTTTACGACATAAAACTCGAAGCTAGTCAAAATTGTGTGCCTATAACACTATCCACCTACTTAAAAAAATAAATTAAAACATATAAAAAAGTATATTTCATATAGTTATATACATTTATACTGATATTAAATTCTTTAAAACATAAACATAAGTTTCCATAGTTAATTTGTCTTAGAATTATTATATTTTTTATAAATATAATATATATATACCTATATTATTATTATTATGGATATATAAGTGATTAAGTCTTAGATTCTCTGTATTATAGTATACTGTAGATATGTCATCTTATTCACTAAGGTCCGTTCTTACAATGTCCGGTCAAGTGTCGGTTAACGCTAACCGACTGATAACAGATTTTATTACCGGCAGAATTCCACCGGTTAAGTGTCCGTTAACGCTAACCGGACATTGTAAGAACGGGCCTTAAAGTGCAAACTTTGTTGTCAAGTTAAAAATTTAACATTTTCAAAAATGTATTTAACATTGTGGAGGTTATTTTTAAATTTATTAGATACACAATATTATTATAATCGTCTACAACAAAAAATAATCCCGAAATACACTCAAGTTAAATTCAACATTAATACAGTTATAAATTAATAACTAACTTATTATTATAACTTGTATAAAATACAATAAAAAATAAAATTTCAAAAAATCCATTGAAGTTCAAGAAAATACATTGAAGTTTCTTTTAAAAATAGTCAATAATAATAATTAAAAATACAAAATATACGTAAAATATTAAGGTTGCGTTTAAAAATAGTTAATAATAATAATATAAATTAATGCCTTTAGCTGCTATAAACATGATATTATAGTCAAAATACAATAAAAAATAAAATTTCAAAAAATTAACTCGGGAGAGCTTACATACTTCCTACAGGTAACTATAAAGTTGACCCGGGAGAATTTACACATTTACTTCAGGTAAACATAATTTTGACCCGGGAGAGTTTACACATTTACTTCAGGTAAACATAATATTAACCCGAGAGATTTTACCATCGGGAGAGTTTACTATTTTTAAAAATCGGGAGAGTTTACCACCGCCCGAATATCTATCGTTATTCACAAATTACAATATTGGTTCTTAATAAAACTTTAAGGAGATTAAAATAAAGTGCTTAATCACGGTTAATTGTCTACTGTAAGTATACGTTTAAGACTTTTAAAATATGTTTAAAACTAAACAATTCGTAGTATCGAAATCATTGACTAATATTTATTGGTGTAAAACAGCATGATTTATAATTGTTTCGTCTTACTACGTTTACATTGTAAATATACGAGTAAATAACAGAACCGTGTTAGGATAACAACTATTCTCAGTAGTCTCTAGTCAGTAAAATCATGTAATAAATCATTTAGTATTGAATGTTATTTGCAATGGTTATAATAGTTTTATTCGTATAACATTTCACAAAGCATGTGATTTAGTAATTAAATGTATACTATTATGTTTAATACACAACACGAGGCAAGTATTTTGCGAGTGACCATTACGTTGTCAATATGTTAATTAAAAAATAACGAAAAACACAATTTAATCATACGAGTTGTTTTATGTAAGTGTATATAATTGCAAGTGCCTCAAAATTTTAGGATTAAAAACAAAATGTTGGTTAATTTAAATTTCATTCTCTAAATGGTTGTACCTAAGTAGAATGGAAAATGAAAACGTTAGCTGAGTGGGTTCAGCAGTCGGACAAACGAGCGAACACGCGGTTGGGGATGAAGAGATGAGAACTTTAGAGCTTCGCAGTGTCAGAGATTCTTTCTGTCTGCGTTGGGCGTGAGCGGGTGGACAACTCGTGAGGCGGTGGCAGTGGTGGGACGTCGGCAACGGTGACTGTAGTAGTAGAAGAGAAAGTACCGCATTAACGTCGCATTTTCTACAGCCAGCGTCTAGCGTATTCAGAACACATAGTGCAATATGGTGTGTTCTCGTACTCCCTCGCCACACCGCCATAGTTCGTAGCCCCCACGCTAAATTAAACAACCCCCGTGTGTCTTTTTTTCCTTTTTTTCTGCATCTTCCCACCACTCTCATATCCCTCACCTCAGAACCATGTGGCCGTTGCACAACGCATTTCCCTTTGCATCAAGTAGACTTGAACATACATAATATATATATATGTGTGTGAGTGTGTGTGTGTGTGTGTGTATATATATATACGTACACACATAACTTGTGTCCAGACTTAACTACGTTAGGCTGGTTCGGAACGGTTTATCGCTCAACAACAGCAAAGGAACATTTGCGCGAGTGTAGCTAGTCGCCGAGAAAAGATAATGAATAAATAAAACAATATACAAAAAAATATGCATATGCGTGCCGTACATATATTATGGTATTATTACGCCATGTCGTGCATATACTACGATAAGTTAAATGAACAATGTTATTATATTAGCAAAATCGTACGAATTGTTTTGTAGATTTTATTGGTTTTGCCGGTGATGGGAGGGAAGGGTTATTTGGGTATTGCAAAACCTTCGGCTACAATGCCGTATTTATTCGAAAAATGCCTGTGCTATGATCATAACAAAATATGTTGTCTAATTTTTCGATATCATAAGATATAAATCTTTTCTATTTATAAAATAATTATTATAGTCAACAGTTTATCGCTATTAGATGTTTCGATATGTGTATGACTAAAAATGTGCGTTTAAAAATGATATAAAACATAAAATTAGTTTCTGTTCAAAAGGTGTTATAATGTGCAATAATTGATTATGTGGTTATAGTCAATTATTATATTTTATCGTATTATACCCAAGTAAATAACAATTCTATATAAAAATGAATATTACATGTCTGAAATGCAATGCGAATGAAAAACTAAAACGATATATTTTTTTTATGCTTCAATAAATCGTTAATTCTAACAAGTGAAATGGCAAAATACTTTTAAAAAAAATCAGGGATGCTCAAAACAAACTGCTTAGGTATACAAAAATGCGTATCATACGAGCACTAAGAAATGTAAAATGTCCATAACAATTTTCAAAAAACGATCAATATGTATGGTTATAAACATGTAATATACAAATAAAATAAATAAAATAGGTCCATTAAACAACAATATCGTAAATTATTATATGTAACATATATGTAAATGTATTTATCATTTAAATTTTAAATAAACAAACTTCCAAAACTATAATAAATTTCAATAGCAAGCCATCAAGTGTTCAATTTTTGATCAAGTGCACTTAAAAAACTATGCTGTTACTGCTACACAGTAGCAGGATTATGATAATAATATAACTTTGCGAAGCACTTTTAAAACTCGTGTTTATGGTTAACACACGAAAAAACCAAAATTTTTGTAAAACCAATAGATTTTTGAGCTGTTTGCTATGTTCATAATCTAAATGTAATAAACACAAAAACAAAATGTTATTTTAAACTGTTCAGCAATAAATAATAAAAATCCACAGAGATTGGTAGTTAATGATAAAAAGAGTTTGCATAAAAAATACTGGTTAAATTATGCACTTTATAATGTAACTAATTTACACAGCATCGTTTTACTGGCTCCACATTTAACGCAATAGTATATATTATATAATATACATATATAAATATACATATTTGCCAAAAGCTAAATGTATTTTTAAAAGAGGTGGAACGCAGATCCTGCACCCTATTTTTTCACGCAAATGAGAACGTTCCTCCTAAATGGGTTAGTCATTAGCGACGATTTGTGTACGTGAGCTTTAAATTTGTATTTTTATTTTTAAAAATTCGTGACACAAAAGTTTACACTATGAAGCATTTCTCCGTTAAACTACACAATTTGTGACACTAGAACGTAAATTTAATTTTCATTGGCTACTGTCCAAACGATTAATTTTTATCACACATTAGACAAACCAAAAATTATGATCTCAGATGGTACATTGTATAGGGAAAATGAGAATTTATGGCTTTGTTCTTATTTTAAAGTCAACCCATTGTTTAAATGTTAACATTAATATATTTCTCAATTGAATAATTTTATCAAAGATTTACTGCAGTTAAGTTTAATATAGACCTTATAAAATACTAACGGCTATATGTGTTTATGGTAGTATGTAAAATCTAGTTAAATGTACCGTTTTCGTATCATTATTTTAAAATGTTAAGACAGTTAAATATCCTTAAGCGATTTATCACAATATATATAAATAAGTATTAAACGTATTAAATTTAATCCGAAAATTAATACAAATTATATTCACATAATCATTGTGTGAAATGCAGATATTTGTTTTTATAATTCTATCTTTTTTTTCTTCATAATTTTGTCTATTATATTGCGATTGCTATGTTTCAACCTTACAATTAAAATCGTATAGATTTCTTATTTATTTTCATATTCCTGTTCGTTAGTTAGTCTACGAATAATTAATATTCTATAAATCAGTTAAACTCATTAAAATATGATTGTCTTGAAAAAAAAATATCATTAGAAATATTTGACTTGATTCTTATACTGTTCTAAACTGTTCTCCCATATACAGTATAATATTATTGTTATTTGAAATCATGGAAAATTAAAGCACAATTTTAATGCATAATATGATATCAATCATTACACTATTCAAATTATTTTCTGCAGAGTTTATCGTTATAACAGATTCTTCGGAATTACGTTCATTTAGTTAATATATTATTATTATTATTATTGTACCTATTCGAATAAATGATTGTTATCAAGTTTAAAAACTCGTAGACGAACAAAGACAAGTACACTCTCTGTATTATGATTTTAAATATAATTTAGAAAAACGTCACAACGAATGCCTTTATTTATTTCTATTTTATCTTGATATTTTTGATAACTCAGAATAGTTTTTCGGTATTTTCACGTATCAGACTGTGCGGAATGAAAGTTCAATTGACGCATACTTACTACACTGTGGTAGTGCAACAAACTTTTGTAACTTGTATTTATTTTTTTCATCCCCCCGGGACATCCGTTACAGAAATAGTGTGAACATTTTGGAAAACATTGTTCTATGTTTACACTAGAAATTCGCCTTTAATAAGTAATAACACTAATAACAATGCAATTTAAAATAAACTAAGAACACGGGTTAAATAATATTTGAATTTAAACTTACATGACTATAATATAATCTAGACTCTATGTTTAATAGAGTATTCAACTACATAGGTAATCGTATTTACATTTTTTTTTCAAACTGTCGTCGGTGAACTAAGATTATACGATTAAGTTAGGTTTGGTTATAATAATATTATCATGTATGTAAAATGTAAATAGTTATGTATTATTATTTTTTTTTCCAAAAACAAAGTATTTTAAATTGTCTATGTAATTATGTGTAGTGTAATCTGTTCCTTACAGTGAAATTTACAATACATAACTCACAAAAGTAATAGAATGCGATAGTCTGTTTCAGAACTATTTTTTGTTGCCTCAATTTCTGTCACATTTATATAAGTATGTGGTAGAGAGAGAAGAATTAAATATTCTATTTAGTGCTGCTAAATCCTACACAACCGTTCGACAAAAAAAAAATCGTTAATAGCCATAAATATCATTACACAGTTCTTGTTTGACACGACCCGTCAATGTTCTTTGTAAAACTGGTACGGTGGATTTAAGACAGCGCAGGAAATATTCTGAACCATTATCACAATTTATCTTTTAAACACACAATTTAAAGAATAATAGAGAAACAGAGGCGCGAAAAATATTAATAATAGGAAAAAGTTCCAGCCAAGAAGTCGTTAGTCAGTGGTAGTATAAGCGAGTTTTTTTTTTTGTGAATAAATCAATTACGGATAAAAGTTTTATAGTGTTTTCAACTTGTGGGTGTAAATCACACTGGATTACCGAATAGATGACCGATGTAAATCAGGATTTCCTACCCGTTTAAACCGGTCATAAAATTGGCCAAATGATATTTTAAAACGCTACCCGTATTTTAGGAGTTCTCGGCAAGTTTAAGCCAACCCGGGAAAAATGCCGGGATTGAATTAGCCACAGGTCTATACATTGTCCAAAAGATTTTTTTTTTATATCGTATATTTTATAAAATGGCAACGCTGTCGCTAATAGATACATTATTTTTCTATAACTTCATAATTAACACAAATAGTTTTATGTGGTGAATTCTTGTTAAAAATAATTTATTCATTAACATAAAAATGCATGTTTGCATATACTGCATACCAACGTGTTAAAAAAAATTGAAACTTTGTTAAACATATTATTTTATGAACAATTATTATCACTATTCATTTATTTTTTATAGTTTATATTTGAGTAAATATTATATTGAAAACTATTATGTATGTTGTAGAATTTTGTTGTTGTATGGGTAATTTTTGTAAAATCTGAGTTTATATTCAAAACCAGAGCCAGGAAATTATTATAAATTAGAACTTTTTTATTTTGTTTTTCATTAGCCAGGAGTATGCAAAAATTACTATAAGTACCTTTTTAATTGTTTTTAGAATTTAGGAATAATCTCCTATACCTATAATAATTACAAACCCACCTAAAAATTCCTCACCAAAATATTGACCCAACCAGCACATAAATTATGTCCTTTTTAATTATTTTTTTCTCTACATACACTATACATACATAAATACATACATATTTCATATATACATTATTGTAGTTAGTTCATATTGATCGGCAATATAATAAATAAATTAATTCTATCGAATATTATTATGGTTTACATTTTAATGAAATTGAACTAATTTACGGTTGACATTTTAAACTAGATACAGCTATACGTTTAATTTAATTGTAGGTATTATATTTATGTCAATATGTGAGTTTTACTAATTAGTCGAGACGTTTTAATCAATTATTTATACCTACGAACCAAAACATGTTTTAGTTACAAATCACACCATTACGAGACAAGTATTAGGTGTACATAGGTTCAGGCAACTGGGTTAGCAGTGAATGTATCTAACGAATGTTTTTTGCCACAACGTTATGGTCAATTATTGATTTGTATAGGCAGTTTAATGCGATAGAATCCTGTGGAGAATAGGAAATTTTCCCCATCTAATTTTCACTATTCTCTGAACGATAGGTATTATTTTCCTTCTTTTCCTATTTTAATCAAAACTTATTTTTGCTCACTTTTTTGGTTAACATTTTATGAAAACTAATTATTTTTTTGTCTTAAGTATATTTTTTTATTGTTACTGTAACGATATTTTTATTTCTTTGACAAAATTCTAAGTTTTGAAGTATTTTTTTTTTACAAAATTGACAAAATCAACCCATGGTTGTCAGGTTAGATTGTACCTTCTACATGTTTTACATTCATAATTCAAGTGTTTTCACTGTCAATATAATGGTTTTGAATGTTTTTCCTTACGTTAACGAACCTGGGTCTAAATCAGTAGTAAATGTTACATAGGTATATTTAGATTATTAAACTCAATAATTAGATAGTAGTTTAAATAAAATACTAGTTCAAATTATGTGCTTTGAAAATTGTATTTATAGTTATAAGCATAAAACCTTGTGTACTCGTGGACTGTGAATTTTTATTAAAATATAGCATATTAAATATTATATTATTACTATTATTAAAGCTCTCAAACTACCACATTTTTTTTCGTTCCTTATTATTTTCGAGTGTTAATTGTATACAATATAATATTAACAGCAGAACACATACTGGTACATAATCATAATCGTATTTTTTATATTACCTGTACGGCTGTATTATAATCATTAGATTATTACATTTTATATTAATAATTTTAAATGTTTTATTTGTACACTGTCGAGCAGTTGATTTTATCACACTAGTATTTAATCTAGTATAGAGTTGTAGTCTCGTCAAGTCCGATTAACTAAAAATAAAACGGGCTTAATATATTTTTCTTATAGCATTTCTTTTTCGATCAATAAGAGTTCAAAGCGTATACAGTTAAGTGATGCTTAGTTTAATAAAAGAGCAGAGGAAAAAAATTAAAAAAACGAACTAATCATTTCTAAAGCATCTAAAATTCAAAGTTTCTACAGAAAATAAAAACTATCGTAAAATAATAAAATTATACATTTATAATTTAAACAAAACAACAAAATTGTATAAATTATTACTCGTAAATAATAAAAAAATAATTAAATATGTTGTATTATTTTAACCATAATGAAAAACATACAGTCACAATTCATATATCATGTATACTAAGCTTTTTAAACTAGTTGTAAAATACATAATTTATAATATTCGAAACTGTGATTTTGTTTCAAACACTGTTTTCTTTATTATTTTTTTTATATAAAGGGTGGATCAACATTATTTGACATACTTGACAAATGCAATAACTTTTATTATATACATCTATCCAATGTCTTATATATATTTTTTTTTTTTAACAAATATCACCACAATGTTACTGGTGTTATTTTTAATATAATTAATATTTTTTTAACGAGCACAATGATTGTAAAGGGTGGAATTTTAAAATCTGTCCCCATACGGTTTATTTTTTAACCCACCACTGGATAAGGCCAATTTTATAATACGCCAATTCAAGTGTCAGTGACACCGCTGCAGTCCACGCGCCTTGTCCGTTCGTCGTTGACCCGCTACGACTTAAGGGGATTCGATACCGCGATTTTCTGTTTTTGTCTAATGCACGCGCGACATACGATTTTAGACGGATCCTTTGCCAATTATACCAATTGATCTAATGAAGCGATAAGAATTCTGAAAACAGATTTAAATTTGTCGTCAAGTTCATTTGGAATCGACTTCCTCACATTTTTGATATTTTCCTCCAAATTTCTAAAAAAATTATGTTAAAAAAGAGTAATTAAAAATTGCCGTATTTCAATTTTTGGAGAAGTTTAAATCAAAAAGTCAAAAATCTGAGAAAGTCAATTTCAAGAAGACTCAATGACAAATTCAAATCTGTTTTTAGAATTCTTATCGCTTCATTGGATCAATTGGTATGATTGGCAAAAGATCCGTCTAAAATCCTATGTCACGCGTGCGTTAGACAAAAACAGAACATTACGGTATCGAATGCCCTTAACCGAACAACCACGTATTCCACCGTCTTGTATACGGCTAATGAAAAATAAAAAAAAAACGGCGTGTTCGGTTAATGTGCGATTTTCGGTCGCCCTATTTACACACTCAGTAAATTGTACTCTGCGTTGTGTGGAGTGCCGTGTATTCGATTGATTTTGTTTTTTCCGTTTTTTCCATTGTGAACTGTCGGGATTATCAACGGCAGTTTTCTCTCCGCGGCCTTCACAAGTTCTCAGCGCTTCAAGTCTTTTATCAAAATGTATAACGATGATGTCACACATTCACGTGATATTTTTGTTTTTTCTTTGTATACGTTTTATTTTTTTGATTAAATGATTCTGTCTGAGGAGATGTCTTCGGCAGATTTTTAGGTTGTATCTGTGTTACTCTAATACATTTATACACTATTAATTTTTTATTTTTTGTTACTTACATTTTCATTCCTATTCTCGTTGTTGTATTTCCACAACGTATATCCATACTACTTTTAATCGTCGACCGAGTCGTACTTGATGATGCAAAATATTTTAAATAGTTTAAAACATAGACAAATAAACTGTTAAAAATATAAATTTGATGTATTGAGCATATTTTACTTATAAAATGAATATAAAAATATGAAAATATAATGAAAAACCGATTCTATAATAATGAAAATCAATTATATGAGTTGAACTTTGTTTTTTGGCTTTATAATGGCTGTGCTGTGGTATAGTAATTAAAAAATTTTATTATACAAGAGGGAAACATTTATTATTCAATATTTTATTTTATTTCGTATCTATAAACCTATATTATGGTTTATAAATAAATAAAATAAAATAAAATATTTCAGAATTTAATTAATAAAACAATTTCGCATTATTAATAAACTATGTGCACATAGTTTTAAGTTCGTAAAATTTACATTCATCAATAGTAAGTCGTATTGGTTATAAATTAAAAAATGTAATTGAAATATAATAAATATTTAAAGTACATTATTTACATCATTAATTTAAATTATTTGATGTTTAAAACAATTTCTTAGAAACTGAATTGATTTTAGGTTATATTAAATGTACGTATATCTATTTTACATATAGTGACTAGTGAGAATGTCAGATAAACGAGTTGTGCACAGATATTATCTTAAATAAAAATGACAAATTTAATTTCTAATCATTAAAAACTAGGATTGTGAAAGATAGTTATTATTTGATACATAAAATAGAAATTCTTTATAACATTAAGTTAAATATTATTTTGTCGTAATATGAACAGTATATTATGATAAAAAATATGTCAAGATAATACGTACAATAATAATGGATAAAACAATATCAATAATACAATATAAACAAATATTTGGTTAAAATATACATATTTCACAAACAAATATTTAAGTTAAAATATGTCAAAAACTACCAATTATTTATTGAAGTACTTTTTTTTTATTATTTGAAAACTTATTGTAACCACTTTCAAATTGTATTTGTTTTCAAGACAAACTTTTATTTGAAATATTGTACTATTTAAAATAGTGTATAAGTATACACTTATATACATATTACATGATACATGCAATAACTATCAAAACTTTCGATGAATATTGTTTTTTTTTTTTTTTATTAATATATAATATGATTGAGAAAACTTAAGGTTGAAGTTATATTTTTCACATCCAATTGTCAAGGTTTAAAAAGAACAATGGAACTCATTACAAAAAAAAAAACGTGAATAACATTTAAAACTGGCATGGCGTATCGTTATTTCATTGTATAGTAGAACATAATATATTTTTCAAAAATAAATCTCTCAGTAGTACACGAAATCGAATTACTTAGTGAATTGTTTCCGGCATAAACCGCCAGCAAACACACACACACGCACACACACACACACATATATATATATATAAATATATATGTTTAATATTTGCCATCTCCGGATTGATTCTATTTTTATTTACTTTAAATTACGTCGACCGGAATTCATGGGAAATGAAAGTCGGCAGGGACAGAAACATGGTAAAACCACGTTCGTAGAGAATCGTCAACGCCTTCGGGTGGTAACAGTAAAAAAAAAAAAATAAATAAAAAAAAAACCTAAAACGTTGACATTTCAAGGAGGAAAGTTATAAATTTACAAAACCACTGTGCACAGTGTACGCCGCTCGAATGCATTTCACGACGATATTTTTATCATTCCGACACAAATGATCCGAAAGTAACGTACCACCACTTTGACGGGCGCCGTAGTCGTGTCCCATAACGAGCGCGTTCTTCCACCCCCGGCCAAGGCTCGAGATCACCACCGATCTATGACTCGCGCGCAATAGCTATAGGTACAGAACCCACCATAACAGCTACCATTTTGTCATACCACAGAGCCGATAAATCTCGCGCCACGGGGCATTGCGGGATAAATGTATTTTGCACACACCTTTTATTCACCATACCTACTCGCCTTTGAACCATCGACGATGCTGCAGTGTATTATTCATATTATTTAGTAGTTTTTTTTTTCAAATATTTTAGTACCGAATATACGTTTTTTAAATGATTCGAATATATTTTAACTTTCACGTTCCTACAACGGGAAAAACACGAAACAATGTAGGTACCTAAATATTATTCCATCGTCTGTACATCTTTTTTTTCCACGGTTAATGTAGGTATTATATGACACGGTTTTATGAATGATTTTTTTTTTAATCATTTATTTAAGTCATTACAACATAACATAAAAGAAAAAACTTTTTTTATCATAATATTCTTTATAATTTTTAAGTTTTTTGCATACTTTTTTACTTAACTCTATATCGCTCTACCATTTGTTATGGGCATTTACCCCTGTCAATAATTAATCAATGAAAAATAATTAAATAAAATATTAAATTGAAATTATTTTCTACCCGCCATATTATTATACAATGTATATAGTATATGTATTAAAAAAAAGTTATTATTATAATAATGCACGGCGAACACAACGACGAGACATGATACTATAACATTCAATTTTACGTTCTTAATCGGTGACATGTTTATTTGGATTGCCTATAATATAGCAAAATAAGTTTTAATATCCATACAACACTAAACCGTAATACAGTTATAATATTATATAGGTACGTATACGGTGGCGATAATGTACACATCGCATTGCAGATGATCAATTGACATTGCTAAAATTGAAATCAAAGTATGTGTGCTCAAAAGTTTTACGTGGGTATCTATATGTGGATTACTGCCGGGGTTGTATGATGCAGTTGTGCGCCGCATTTGGCATTGGTGAAAAGTCAACTCCGCTTCGTATCTCTAGGCAGTTTAACGCGCACAAAACAGACGACGTAATAATAATAATAATAATAATAATAATACCTAGTAATTATGTTACTGTAATCGCATTCCAAAACACTTTCTTCTCGGCTGTACGTTGTTACACACTTCCCCGTCGGAATACGCCAATTGCATGTTATTGTACTCGACTTAATGAACAACGACTCAATTCCCGCTGTAATTTTCTAACAGGAATTTACCCGCGATCAGTATAGTTATGTGTTTAACCCAAATCAATACTTTATAGTATATAATTTCGATTTTATATTTTTAGTGAAATAAAATAACACTGGGCAGTGTGCTTTTTTTACAAAATAAAAATCGAAATAATTATTAAAAATAATTGATGAGTTTGTGTAGTGAACTTTAACACACTAACGAATAATGATTATTAAACTGTAGTACGTTTAATTAATTATATTTTAAATAATTTTAAACGAATTGTGGTTTAAACAATCTTAAACTACATAAAACATTTCGTGAAAATATTACATATTTTGATATAAAATAGATATTTAAAGACATACTAAAGAGTCAACAATGTTATTTCATATAATAATTAATCATGTCATTATATTTAATAAAATTGTGGTATTTTGTTTTGCATAAAAGCAATATAAGTATTATTATAATATTATCCCATAACATATTTCTGATTTGGTGATTTGATTTATTTTCAGCAAGGTCAGCTACGTTAATGTAACCGTACCCTCATATTAAACGTCAAGTTATCCATCAATTTTCACGAAAAAAAAAAAAAATTAAATTGCTTACACTCACATAAACGCTCAGCAGGTAAAATATGGGTTTGTTGTACCGTTTAGTGTCTAAAACATGGAAGTAGATCGAAAAATGTAGTCTAATGTTTTATATATTATATTTTTTTAAACTTGTTTCCATTATCACAGGATATAATATTATATAATAATGGTAATAATATTAAAATCATACATTTATTATCCATATTATATAACATATTATATTATAATGCATGTGATATTTTCATATTATTCAAGTTATTCTATTACAATAATATTATGTTATATATATATTTTTAAATCCTCTCCTATGGTTGGTTTATTGTTGTCACTGAAAATATATTTAACCGCTTAAACTATTTTTAGCTTCTCGAGAATCGATTTTCAGACGTTGGACGATTACCCCGCAAAAGGAAATATAATATAATATTATAAACATAGTTATTTTTTTTCCTTCGCCAGTATCTAATCGTTGTCATCCTGAACAGGGTGATAATAATATAATGCTGAATACGCATACAGCGTGTATATACGTTGTATTTACCTGTATAGATATATTACATCGATATATTTCGCTATAACCACAAAGTGCGTATGTTAACAGATGAACGAACACTTTTCGTTAGCAACAATGACTTATTGATATATTTTTCCTCCTTTTGGATATTTTTTAAAAGTAATTCAAAGCCAAACCTGCACGTTATTGAAACCACATGTCTAAAAGTAAAACGAATGATTATATTAACATTTTTTTTTATTAAAATTGTTGAAAATACCTCTCTCGCTAAATATTCAATAGAAACTATGCTTACGAAAAAATAAGGTGAACATAATAGTTCAACCATCGTATTATTATTGCTTAAAGGATTTACAGTTGGATATTCAAAATTGAAATTTATGAAATAACAATGATTAATATTTATATTTTTTTCTAAAAGTTCGGGTTATTTTAAAACAACAAAAGTACATATTATATTGTTGTGGAATACTTACAAAATATAGTGGAAAATAAATAATTTATGAAAAAAAAACTCTGGTGTTATTAGTAATTTACACTGTGTATTTTGAACATAAATATAACTTAAGATACCTACTCTTATAAATGTATTATTTGATTCATTTTTTGTTTCATTATAATATTTACTATAGAAATTCATAATTATAGTATAGTATATATTCCAAATACACAACTGTACAAAAATATAAATGGTTAGTTAACCATAGCCATTTTTTTTTTTTTTAGTGAATTATAATAACTTTAACCTATAATGAGTTCTTATTGAAACACGTTAGATGCTTGAAAACAATTTAAAAATTTAAACAGCAAGTTTATTTTGTATCAAAACTATAGGATTTGTTGAGTAAAGTAGTTTTTTTTTTGTTATTAAAACAAACAAGTAGGGAAAACCACTTTGCGAGCGTGCTAAATTCCAGGATTCGTTGGTTAAACATATTTTAAACAATAAACTATATATTTATATACAATTTTAAAAATTTTGATAACCTAGAATCTACTTATATAAAGAAATTATAAACATCTTGAATATGTGAAATTATAAATAATTGATTGACTTTTTTAAAAATTTTAAAGTACTTTTATTTTGGTCCTCAATTTTAAATATTGACTGGTATGAATTTATTACTTAACTTTTGATATTTTTTAATACTTTTTAGAGTGAACTTATTTTATCAGAACCGTTTTAAAGTTATCTCGACTTACTGTGCTTAAAATAAGTATCATCGTAAAACCACAACATTGTTATTATGAAAATGTTAATGTTATAAATAATTCCTATCTATTTCCTTATGTTGACCAAATGAATAATCATAACTATAGACTAACTAGTAACTGGCACAACGGGGTTAAGGGTAGTTAAATGTATGCTTAGAAACATAAAACGAATTCTTGAAAATTATGGTTCTATTTGAAAAATAACGCAATATAATTAATCGCAAGACATATAGGATTACATATTTTAAAATAACTCAATTAATAATTTATAACTGATGTCATTAAAAAAAAAATATTGCTTCACAAGCTCAACATTATCACACGATATAGTATATACTTTAATATTTTAAAACGTTAACATTATTTTACAAATAAAACGTAGGCTACTGATGATAAATACAATTTGTTGGTATTAGGTACTTGGATAACTAAAACAATATTACAGGAAGAATCATCCATTTAATTATGTCAGAAGTGAAAAGTATTGTGAATTAATTTATTTTTATTTATACAATGTGTATAAACTATATTAAATAATATTGATTTTTTAAAAGACACTTGTTTAGTATTTCCTGGAATGTATACTCTATGTCTATACAGTATTATTTCGACGTAACATTGTTACTAGTTACTGTTTTATTATTATTTTATACATTGTTTTAATATTAGGTTCTTTAAAATTCCTTTGTTCCTCTATAATATTGTCATAAAAACAATATTATGACGTGTAATGACATAGAAACGACCATGATGTTTTTTTTTGAATTAATGTCATAATTATATTTTATGGACTAAAATATGTTTTTTGTTTCTGATCGAAACGATGAATGTATTGGTTTTATTTTAATGATTTGCGTTATTTACTTTATGTTTATCTTTTTCGTCACATCTTTGAATAATTCTTATCATTTTAGGGTGATTTCTAATAGTTAACTAAACATTTCCAGTCATTTTTAAATAATTTGAAAGCTATAATATATTAATATACTAATAATAATCAGTGAGAAAACGGAAATATTTACTTAACTCTAGTTTTTGACAAAATCTGTCAAATTAGTAGTTAATTAGTCATAACTTATAAGCATTTAAAGTTTGATGAGTGGAGTAGCGGACCAAAATTTTGCTGGGTACCCATGTGAGATTGTGATACTCAATTACACTTGTCTAAACTTTATATATTTATAACTAGGTAATTAATTAATTAATTTTATTTACTTATACAACTTTTTGATTGAACAATTATTTTTATATAATATGTTAATAGTCCAAAATAAATATTAATAATCAAAATATAAAAATATATGCATTTCAAAATATAAAATATTGAACGATAAAAATGTATTGTTATGATTTCAATAAAAAAATTATATTTTCTCTTCTTATAAAAATAATGAGGATCAATCTTAAAATATCACAAATTAAAAATGTTCTTATCTACTTTAAAAAATAAAATATCCAAAAAAGCCAACCCTTAATCACTGATAATGTTCTTATCTCTATTTTAATAATAGGTCAATTCACTCTAAAATATTAAAGTTAATAACACATAATGGTTTTACTGAACGTAAATGTGCTATATTGTATGTCTGTATGACAGCCACAATATGTTATGTGGGGTAGCCTCCTCTTAATAATATTCTCTTGTGTATAGTTAAATTAAAAAAAAAAAATTGTTTAAACATGTCTCAGAATCAATTTCAAAAAAATGTCTGATATTTTATAAATTTGAATAATATAATTTAAGACTTTTATCTGATATATGATTATAAACACTACATAATATATATTTGGATTTAGTTTTTAAATTGTATTGTAATTTGTTCATAAAATTATACCAATATTTTTACTTCCTACTAATAAAAATTTAGTTATTAAAACAAACGTGAAACGTGACTAATTACAGTGGTAAATGTGAAAGAAAATCTATGTTTTAAAAAGTCCAATTGCAGTAATTGACAGCTACTATAAAAATTAATTAATTTATTATTTAGTAATTACCTAATATAAAAAATACCACACTATAAAAAATGAAACTTAACTTTAAACTTAAAATATTTAAAAAAAAAAATTGTTTTGTAAGTGTACTTACAATTATTATTAATTGGCACCAAAATTACTTTTATTTTACATATAATATATGGAATATTTGTTTTTTAAAATATTCACAATGTACTAATACCTATTTAATTATATAAAAAAAAAAATAGAAACATAAATAATATGTTATTATTTTTATCTTTTCTATCTGTATCAAAAAAATACACACACTTACTAATATAATTTATACCTATAATATCTTGGAAACCTATTAAGCTCAGTTATAATCTATATTTAATCAGTTAATTTTTATCTAGGCTCGAGTTTATTATATCTTAACCTGACTATTAAAAGGACATCACTTTAGTTACGTTAATTTTATTATTTTTTGTTTAGATTTATATTTTCGTATCAATGTAATAACCAACCTGTATATTATTATATTATGCATTATACAGGGCAATTTATCAAGTATTATCAACATTGTTTTTCTTTCATAATGCAGTTATTTAAAATTTTATTTTTGAAATTTCTAAATAAACTAAAAGACCATATCATTTTTAAATTCTTTAGATTTTTTTTTGTACAATTTAAGAAATATTGCATATTTAAGGAGAAAAAATTTACTTTTGATTTTAAAATGAGAACCCTTTATATTTATATTAAAATTTATTTAATGAATAAATTGTCTGTAAATTTTCATGTATCAAAATCAAAATTCAAACTAGTAGTTTTTAAGTTATTTAAATGTATTTAGTGAGGACAATAAATTATTGATATAATATGCTAATGGATTTATAAGTTATAAGGACTAAGATGAAGTGAATTCAAGTGATTAATATTAAATATATCAATGATCACAATTTGTGAATATTATCTAGGTATAATTAATATTACATAAATATATATATTTTTTTATCTAAAAAGTTATCTATTAAATAATTTACAGTAAAAAAGAGGGTTCTCAATTAAAAACAGAATATTGTATCACCACGAGACACTCTTTGAGTAGCACAACAATTCTCAATAATTTTGAAATATGGTATTTAAATTTTTAAAAATTAAAAAAAAAAAATAGAATTTTAATAAACTCATTATTAAATGAAATTATTATTTATTATTATCATTATTGGAGATAGAAATAGTTAGTAAATCACTTTGTAGATTATGTATGTAGTGTATGTACATAGCAAAGGTAATAGGTGTGCCTTTAAAATTCTAACTCTACCTAATGCCCAAACTTTTTATTGACTTTTTTTTTAAGCTTTACAAGTAAAGAAAAAAATGAAAATATGTTAAATTTGATTACCCTTGGGAAGAGTTCCGCACTACCATAAATAAATTGTACTACGAGTTTCTTACCCTGGGGCATCGAATATTTTTTCTCTATTCGTTTTCAAATAATGATGACAAAATACAGATTCTCAGAAACCTAAAGCTCTGTCACGGACGTAAGGCGTATCTATCGACCTTCCTTGTTTTTCACTAGTAATCTAAATGGTATCCGTCCAAAATAGCGATACAATAACCGCAAATGTAAATTCGCGAAATAATAATGGCGAAAATAAAAACAACGAATTTCAAAAAACAGAGCGAAAATATATAATAGCAAAAATGCACGATTAGGCATTTAGTTAGGTTTTTTTTTTAAATTAAAAAAAAAAAACAATTAGGTTAGTGACAAATGATATGCTACACCATTTACAAAGTTATTATTATTAGTATTATAATTTGTAATTAACAAATGAAGTCTTTTAGCACAGTCCTTGTACTTTTTTATGGTTGTTCTCTAGCATTATACTGTTCATTATGTAAATTCTTCTAAATTTTGAATTTTCATTATTCCGTCTATAAATTTCCATATAGTAGGGTGGTTTCCTCCTAAATAATACACAAGCTACACATTGACGCACTGCTAAACTACAACTGTATTAACTTGTATTAGCTCAAATATAATACAATTGACAATCTTACCTCGGTATATTTCCAATATTAAAATAGTTATAATAGTAACTATAAGATGGCCCATTGACGATAACCCGATAATTCCGTGGGTACTGGGTATATACTATACATTAATTGCGCCAGAAATTACAGGTAAAAATAAGTTTTATTGAAAGTTATAGTTTTATATGTTTTATTCAGTGAGGGATTAAGCTATTTGCCGCCTACAATCAGGAAATTTGCCGGCGTCTCAAATAATAATATAATATTACATATATATTTTATTTTTTAAGTGCGCCAAATTTGTCGCTTCAATATCTGATTATTTTGTCTGTAGGGTAACCCGACGCAGGTATTATTTATAGTATTTGAAAAAGAAATTATAAAAATCTGCAGTTTCGCTATTATGCATAATCGCTTATTTTAAAATTCGCTATTTTTATTTTCGCTATTATCAATTCGTGATTTTTACATTCGCGGTTAATCGTTTCGCTATTTTGGCCTTAACCCATACTAAACATACAGTTTGTATTATAAACTATTACTATCTTTTACAAATTATAAGTATATTATACTATGTGATAATTTATATAATTTATATTTAATATGATTCATTATGCTTATAAAATTCATCATATTTTGGATTCTTATACATCATGGTAGATTTTTTTAACATTGACATAATTATCCCGTGTTCAAGTAATTTTCACGTTTTCAACAATATTTTTTTATTATTATCGTTCTCTTTTTTAAGTTTTTTACTTTTTTTAATGAAATAATACTTACTTTATTATTAGTTTCTGATTCTAAAGAAGATTATTTTGCTGATAAATGTTTAGTAGATTTAGTATTAAACACCTATTAATCTATGAAAAGTAATAAATAAACATTTTGGGAGTTATAGCTGCAGTAATACTTTATAATATAATTAAAATAATTTTTATAAACGAAAATTCTCAAAAAGTATTATTTTTAAGAGTATAAAGTTAAAGTTGTATTTTCATACAAAAACGTAAAAATTTAAATGTTTCATAGTAATAATGTAGTATGAAATATAAAATAAAAAATATTGTTTAAAACTTAAATACTTGTTTAAATAATAAGTGTTAAGTGTTAAAATATTCAGCTAGTTGACTATAAATCAACTTGAATTACAACCCAAAATGTTCAACTGTAATTTAAGTTAAATTATTTTAAATGCTGATGAGTGGATACAAAATACAAAATACAATGGAAGTACTTGTATATCGTTATACTATGATACAGCAGTGTTTTGAATTTCTGTGATAGTTTAATTTAAGACAAAAAATGTGTAACATTATATGAATTTGGTAACTTATTAGTTTGCTATTTTATCAGTTAATTCTAGTCACTATCACCATTAATCGGGTAACATTTAAAGTTTAAATGCACTATTTACACAAATTATGTGGAAATGGATGAAATAGATTTAATCTTTGGTTTAATGTACACTTAAAATAAACACTTGATCGCCAACATTTTGTATATGTGTCTAACAATTGAATACATTAAATCATTGATAATATTGTAATATTAACATTAATTTAAATGCACAAAATATTATATACCTAGTAGGCATATTATGTAAATTTTTTTAGAGTATTTTATTAACATGAGCATAATTAATTTAAAATGTATAAATAAAGTCATTGGTTGTTCTAATTTATTTCAACTCATTAATATTTATTATTTATGAATAAAAGCAATCTCACTACGTTTTATTTTATAAAATTGCTGTGTAATCGAGTTTTGTAGTGTTCACTACTTGAAAAAAAAATATAGAACCTGGGCAAAATTTAACACGTAGCAGTAAAAATTGTTATAATTATTATTAATCAATGATTTTTTTTTTTAATTTTAAATATATTTTTACATAAGTACTTGATTATTATTTTAGATTCTAAAAAGCGATGAATGAAAGTATTCATTTTAAAATAATGTGCGTTTTTTTAAATATTATTTTGTATCTGAAGATATTTTTCACAACAATATAAATGATGCGTTCCTTAAAAGTTAAAAGTAATAATTATGAAAAAAACGGTAAGTAATTTTTATGAAATATAAATTTTTGATAAAATTAATTATTTTTACGTTTTAATGCAAAAAGGAATAAACATAGTGACTTGAAATCTTAACCGAGTATTTAAATGTATTATATTGATTTTATAAATCTATTTGATTGATAGAACTTTTAAAATATCTTCATTATTTTTATGCACTATTTTACTGTGATTTTATATGATAGTACTATATATTCTACCTATATAGTAGAATAGTGTGTTCAATTGTATAGCAATGCATTTGTCAAAACTATGTTCCACTTTCAGTATTACTTATTATAGTATAAAAATAAATTATTAAATATTTAAATACCCGTATAAAAATAGTATCAAAAACTTAAAATCGTTTTCTTTGTGTGATTATTAATCCAAGGCTCGAATTCAAATTTAACTCGTCCATTATTGTGAACTATTCAATGACGATGTACACTTAAAACCTATGAAACAGAATAGTGACTATTCCAGTCTTT
This sequence comes from Schizaphis graminum, assembly GCA_020882235.1. Classification (NCBI taxonomy): domain Eukaryota; kingdom Metazoa; phylum Arthropoda; class Insecta; order Hemiptera; family Aphididae; genus Schizaphis; species Schizaphis graminum. Next base: position 35,128,477 of record CM037031.1, on the reverse strand, counting down.
AAAATTATTTGTATACAATATGAAATGATCTATGAATAATGAAAAAGAAAAAATACGTTTTTATAAAAATAAATAAAACGATATTATTCCACTATAATATTATATAATATGTGCGAGTAATAAAATATATATAAATATAATATTTATATACATATATCATAACAAATATTTTTAGGTAGGTACCTATGAACTCCATGTATTATAATATGTTGCATTAAAATCAGGACTTGCACTAATGAAATAGAACGTATGATATTAATAATTAGATAAAACAATTTTAATTAGGTACATTATTCACAGAACATATATAATGCGCATATTTAATTATAAATTCGTTCAACTGTAGGTATACGTGGATACTAAACATTATTATTACATTATAACTTTCATGTAGGATTTAAAAGTATTAAATAAAACTTTACCAATACCTGTGATTTATATAGCATAAATTTAAAAAAATATTGTTTAGTAAAATGCATTTGGATAAAAAATATAATATGGTATCGACGGTGATGATTACGTTTTCATTTCACGCGCAACAAGCAGATATTGCGATCGTTTCCTTAGCAATATTGCAAGGGAATTTTTGTTTATTCGTACGATTATGCTATTTGTTCAGTTGCATGCAGAATAATTTAACGGGAATACCATCCAAGGAAAAGTAAAATAATGTTAAAAATAAATAAACTGCAATTCCTATCCTCCCCAGCAGTGTTATTTGATTTTATGTTAGTGTTATTTTTATTTTTCTTATTAAATTTGAATTATTATTTGACCATATTTGAAGAATACAGATAGATCCGTTGCCATAAAAATCCTTGAAAAAAATATGAGTACTAAGAATTATTCTGTTGTGGATGATTTTTATTGAATTTCGTATTCAAGTTATATTATCTACTTACTTATTGTTTATCGTTTTTATTATTATTATTTAAATATATATTAATTATTTAGTAAACTTGATAAATATATAGTTTGGTTTTTATTAAACCATCGTTATAGATTTAAAATTTAAAACTAAAAAATACGTTATTTATGTTTTGATTTAATATTTAGTACATATTGTATAATAATAATCGAACCTATAATCATAACGTGGTTATTACCAGATATCCATACATTCTAACCACTTTGTTTACACTTCATGATAATATTTATATTCATTATTTTCATCGAAGTATTTTCTTTCTTTTGTAGTAGGTAGTTACCAATATTTTGTACCCATGATACTTCCGGAAATAAATTTGTATACGTCTTTTTCTACCACAATGTATCATTTTAAATTGAAATATTTCATGTTTTTTAAATATCTTATCAAAATTATTATGCATTAGAAACAAAAAATCATAGGTCGAGAGAGACCAATTAAATTTGCATTCAATATTTTATCATGCAAACATAATAAAAAATATAATATATTTATTGATAATACACCTAAAATGAAAATTGTTAAATCTACCAATAATTATAATATATTTATAAACATTTATATATTTTTAAATGTAAGTACCTACTTAAATTTCAACAAATATTTTATTTTATTTTTTTTATTAGATTAGGAATTATTATTTATTGTTTAGTATTAGATTTTCCAGATTCTAAATCAAACACCTATAATGTAAGAAAAATGCAATTGCTAATTTTAAACTACATTTGAATGATTGTCTTTGTGTTAATTTTATGATTGATAAATATTTATTTATTTAATTCGAGTTTTCATAATTTATTATAAATATAATTCTCTACACATTATCGTGTACAACGTTTGTTTTACTGCGCAGCAATTTTTTTTTGTTTTACATTATATAAATTGTATATTTATATATATTATATATATGTTAATGGTTACTTAATTATTTCTCAATTTATGATTATTAAAGAGTACCTCTTTGTATAATGATTATAAATGGTGTAAAACATCTTTCAAAATATTATTAATGACTAAGGAAATATTACATTTCATTTTTATTCCAATAAAATAAACAATTTAGCACTCTATATTATTGAATCATTATTATTAGGTATATACGTTTATTTGTGAATAAAATATAATTTAATTTACGTTAAGTACATATTATTGAGGTTTTAATATTTTCATTAAACAATTATTGTTTGATGTTGACTCTTAACGTTAAAACTTTTTAATATCTCAGCGTAGTCAAGTTAGTTTTTATTATAGTAGAAATGTTCAGTTATACGTCCAAAAATATACCATATTTGATTCGATATATATCTACCAAATACATTTTTTCATTTGTTTTAACGACTTACATAATATTGTGTGTACGGGCGTTTGTATAACTCTACCGCACCGTCTACTAAGATCTAGTGATTTTTGGCGTGACCGTTAATAGTAAATGCGTCTGTTAACGACACTCATTTCGATTCTCTCGAAAAATTTAAAGGCAACTTAATAAAAATAATATCATATCTTCCGCTGTAAAAGCGCACCGCAATATCAACAGACAATAAACATTAAACACGCTTTTAAGAGTGATGATACAGAGGAGGAAAAGGAGAGGAAACAAATATTTATCTGGTTTAGGTTTAATGTGGAAAATGATGGTATTGGACACATGTGGGTGTGTTCAGTTATGTTTTGAGTTTCACGGATGTGATAATATAAATAAAAAAATTTTATGGTGACGGACCAACGAGAAATCGGATTAACGGTGGGTTTACAGAAGAACGGGTGACTATAGAGGTCATTTTTCATTTAGCCCCTTTTTATGGCTGGCCGAGACTTAACCGATATTTCGGCGCATTAAAGCGCGCCAAAACCGCACTACCATTGGACTACCACTACCGACACCACCATCATCACTACCACCACCTTCACCATAACCACTGACGCCACCACCGGACGAAAAACTTGCTGATTAAATTTCTGTCTGTTAGATCGATATATCTCACCCCCTCCCCATCTCACCTATCATTATTTACTATACTATCTCTGACAACTAACAGTTTGTCGTGTAGTAAAACGGTCAACGAGATGTTGTATTATGAACGCAGCACACATTATTTAAACATTTTTTTTTTCAATAAATAAGTACACTAAAAACCAAATCTACTACAGGTACATTTAACCTTAGGTTGTTTATTCACTTATACATGCATAATTTATGCACGCATACATACATATAGATATGCTTGTTTACTTACCTACATATAGAAACGTTAAATAATTATTTCGATGTGTTAAAAACTAATACATTTTCATAGAATATCAATGTGTAAAATATTTTACTTATAATATTATGTAAAAATGGAATCAAAAAATAAAATAACACAATAACAATGATGAAATCATTTTTAATAATATTATACATAACAATTATTTTAAATTTAAAAAATTGAATGCTATATTACAACATGTAATATGCAAGATTATTTTTCTTCTTTTTCTTATTAGTAAAATTAAATATATTTATCACGATATATATATATATATATGAATATATAATAATATACAGGGTTTATACAATGAATATATTTATATCTATTGTAGATGGTTAATGTAAATTCATTCATAGAGAAAGTTTACTTATGACTTTCCGGGTAATTATGATGTAATTTTCATCGTTGGGTATACAATTTATTCATACTAGATGAAATGGACGTCAGATAATTCTCTTGGTCAAACTAATGAATTCGTGCAAGAAAATATATACAGTAGAAACTCAAACGACAATTCTATGAGAATTAATGTTAGTTGACTGTTATTATTATATTAGTGATAACTGATTACAGATTACAATTGCTCATGGAAAAATGTAGTTCTATTATAAATAAATATATACATTTTTTTTTGAATGGAACTTCTAAAAATAATAAAAAATAAACTATAAAAATATGATGTACAAATGCCACCAATTAAAAATTAAACTAAAATTTAATTCGTTTAATATTTATTAATGATTTTTCTCTTGTGTTCTGTTTTGATGTACAAAATAATTTACCATGGAACTTTTCCTAAATTCCAGAGACAAAATAATAATAATAACAATATATATATATAAATATTGTACTTTGACTTTCATCATTCAAATACATTAAAAATAAACAAAATAAACGATGGTAACATATTAAACAATGCCATACTTTTAAAATGCTATCAAAATGTACGACGTTGAAACCATAAAATACATATTATACAACTAATTCAATATACAAGTCACATAACCATCAAAATTAATTATATTTAACTATAACCAAACGTCATAGTGTAATTGGATAACAAATTAGGTAAATTTTAATTATTTTTAATTTGGTAAATTTTTATAATAATCTTGATTTTATACATAGATTTAAAAAAAAGTTTTATTAAAAATATGACCAAAGTTCATTATCATAATTTAATAAAAAATAATAATTAAAAATAAACTACAATTATAGTTAATACATTCTTATAATAATTTATATCTGCATAATAATTTTAGAGTTTAAGTATTTTTATTTAAAATATATTTTAGTTAAAATAAAAAATATTTCCTTATTCTACTATCTAAAAATCAAATAAAAAACCGTTCACTATAGATTTGATTGAAAAAATTCAATGACTAAAAGAGTTACTTAGGTCTTTTCAATTTACAGAAAAAAATAGAGATTGATTTCAAATATTTTCACAGTTATTAATATATTAATAAATAAATATATTAAGTTATGAATGATATTCTCGAAACAAAATTAAAATTAATTTATCGGTAAAATATTTTTCATGATTTGATTTTAAATATTGTGTTTACTTAACTATTATTATTTATAACCTTAAAATCTACGGTTGAAAAATAATAATATTGTCTTGTCACGATTTCCAAATAATAATAATAATAATAATAATAATAATAATAATAATAATAATAATAATACGTACAATCTATAAAAAGTATATTTAATAGAACACGAATAAAAATATTTAAGCGAAAGTAAGTTTCTCATATCCTACTATAATTATAAATTATAAAAATTCGATCTTATAAAATAATTATATTTTAAACAAGTCTTACACTGTTTCGTTTTTCAAATACAATGACTAATAATCAATTTCAAATTTAAAGACCCGGATCAATAACCCACTCAACTATGATGTATCTCACATTTTTATTTTTTTTTTCAATTTATAACTCTATCATACTAAAAATAAATGAAGATTTGTTGCACATTTTTAAGCTTTTATTAACTTTGTAATAGTAACTGTCTTTTCGCTGTGCTATATATCTTTAATAAGAAAAAATACATTTACAATGCATGCTACTTTTATTCAATTCAGTAAAGCCTATTGTTCGTTTTTCTCTGAACATGCATTTTCATTAAATCAGTCTCGTTAGCACTTTTAAAGCCTCTATAATAGTCTCTTCTATCAATACCAAAGTTACACGTAGTTTATAAAATTAAAAGCAGATTTGAGTCAAGGGAGACATTTTTTTTTTATACATATAACTGATGGTTATGTAAGTGTCTTTAATACTTCATAATATGTTGGTTGATCCATTTAACCTGGTACCTACAGTCACTTTATTTTTTGTATACTATATTTATTATACACTATATACAAAGTAATTATCTACGTTATCCCGGATTTTTATATTACCTTGACGGGTATATTCCGATATACATATAGTAATATTATTTTAGAATCTAACTCCTTACTAAACAATAAAAAAAAAAATCCTGTAACTGATCTAGGTATTATCAGAACTCTATCATTAAGACCTTAGAATCAAACTATATTAATTCAAGAAATCCACCTAAGCGACTTAAATGGTTATTGGTATATAAAAATAATTAAAATTTTACCTAGTAAATTACTTTTAAAACAACATCTAACTAAGGAGAAATCATCCAAAAAGAAGTTTTATCCGACGATTTACTTATTTTATCTATATTATTGTAACAACTTAACAATCAAGATGTAACCTCCGAAAATTATTAAATAATGCAAATATAGTAAGTTACATCAGATTATAAGTTAATTCAAATTTTAAGAGCATTTCGAATTCGTGAACAATAAAATAGTTAAAATACTTATAACCAATGAATACTAAAGTATTCTTAATTATGAATATAATTCAAATTGAATACTTTCATGGTTGATAAAATACGAACACGTTATTTAAGCATAGAAGTACGTAATTATGATACTATTTACACACAGAATTACAGAAGTCGAGGACATAAACATGGTGTGAATTATAGACGCATATTATAAATACACCACTATTGCTCAATTATACGCACGCAAGTAGTTATTGCTCCCTACATCGTACATACGTGGCCTAGTAGGGAGACTGTTTTGTGTGGTAATTTTAGGGGCCATCAAGAGACCAGTATATTAAAAAAAAACATGTCCGTACAAAAAAAAAAAATAGTATTTATATATTATTTTATTGCACCATATTCAGTCTATTGAATTGTACATACGTACATTATATGGTATGCATACAAAATATAATAATAACATTTAAACTGATCATAGTTTATTTTACAATACTATTATAATACCCAATATTATTCAAGTTAAAAATAGGCAACTATAATTTTTTTATTGAATGTAGAAGTTTCCAATTTTCTAACTATAGATATACAGCATGTTCTTGCATTAACCTTTTTTCCCTGTGAAGACGATATTGGAGATCTTGACCGCGTTAAAGAAAGCTAATTTAAATTTTGTTACTAATATAATCAAGGTTCTACGCACCGATCATGAATATTTATGTAAAATTAATTTCACAGAGAAGTTGAAGAATATGATTGGCATTTTTAATGACTTAAAGTAGTTTCAGACCGTTGACAAAAATTAGCATGTTAGATATCATTACCAAAAATAGAATAAAAATGTTGTCACTTTGTTAAACTTGAAAAAAATAAAAAAATATATGTATGTATAATATATTTTATTTTATAAAGTATGTTCAACAAATAGTTGACTGTTTTCTTTATAAGTTAATGTTTTAAGACGGTACCGTTAAAAAAAAATAATTTACGTAGGTAGCTACCAAATACTTATTTGGTAACTTATTTTACTCGTAAGTCATAAAAAAGTAGTGTAATTATTTTACATGACAAGATTACAATCTACAAAAAAATAAGAAAGAAATTAAAATGAAATAAATAGAGCTTAAAAAAATCAAAATATTAATAATCATTTTTTTTTTTTAAATTTAAAATAGTGTTTGTAAAAGTAAGTTAAATCTAAAATACTACAACTATTATTCAAATTCAAATTTTGAAATATTGTTCTCATATGACAACAATAAAGGCAATAGACGTATACTAATACTATTATGATGTATTATTTAATTTATATTTTAATAAGATAACATTTAAAATCAATTCAATCATTCAAAGTAACAAAAGTATGTATTTATAAGACTGAGAATAAACATTTTTAAGTACTTTATCTTTTCCAAGTTTTCGTTTCTAGAACAAAATTTTCCAATTAACAATTTTAAATATTTTCTTTGGAAATCCGTTCAATTCTAGTATATTAGTTTTAAATATCATAGTCAAATTTAACTAGCATTTTATCATGAAGGTTGATTATGAACACTTAATTTAACGTTTCAAAATTAAAGAACTTTCGACATATATGATCAATTTGATACGTCTTATCAGTTATCATAGTAAATATTAGGATTATACTCTATAGATACTTAAAGATCTATATACCTACCAACATTTTTCTGGAAAATATCTAATAGAAAGATTTTATATGGTTTACTAATTTAAACGTATTACATATTCTTTTTATTATAGCATTTAAATCCTATATAACGTTAAAAAATCGCTAAATTTAAATATAAAAAACAGTACTAAATAATTTAATATAAATATATACACCTTTATAAATACAGTTGAAATTTAAGCAACAATGAATAAGAAAATGCTAAACGTAGTGTAGTATATTAAACAAATTGACCAGATAGTCAATTCTACCCAACTAACGTACCAAATAATTTTGATAATCCTAATTCAACAACTATGTTCTAAAAAAAAAAATATTAGATCATAAAAATACGTGATGCACTATAGATTATAATTAACTTTAATCTGATTACAACATAAATAACAGAATTAAAGTATTTTGAAAATATATTTTAACTTTTTTATCATTAGCACTAATAGAAATGACTTAGCTTTACTTCTTTTAGTTTCTACATTTAAAAGTTTTTTTTCGATTAAAAGATTTGAGATTTAATATTTCTAATTGATTTTTCATAACATTCTTTCGACATACATTTTTATTTTGCAGAGATCAGAGGAAATTTACGATAATTCTATAGGCTACACATTACCTTATACATAACATAAGTTTTTATCTTTAAACATATGACATCAATCAAGTCCCGCAAAAAAACCAAGAAGAAAAACCACCCATGGAATAGTTAACACAAGAAATCTTCGTCAAAATTGAAAAGCTTAACATATCATTCATAGTAAACGAATCAATGTTATAATGTCGCAGCAAAGTTGCTAAGGTAAAAAAAAAAAGTATCGCTAATAGAAAAAAATCAACAATAGAATAAGGAATATATAAAATTTAAACTTCCCAACGTTATGCCATGCAGATAAGCAGTTATAAAATATTACACATCGTAGTTATCTTTTGGGTACTGTCATAAAGTTGCTTATAGAAGATACCCTTATACTGATTGGTGAACACTGAAAAGTATAAGTTATATAATACATGTAACAACAGTGTACCTATAATACTTCTGTGATAATAGTAGTTATATTTTAGTGAGTCTTGTGTACGAATATTTTTAATATATAACTAGGTACTAATAAATAACTAACTAAAAAACTAAAGTATGTTAATTATCTAATTTATGAAAATTAATTAAAGATTATGAAACATTAAATATCTATTGGAAACTTAATGATAATTAATAGTTAATGTGACGTAATACCTATCTCAAGTAAACCATGATTATAAACATCATTATTCACTAATACTAAATTGATTCTTATTTACAAATACTAACGACTTGGGTAAAAATTAGAAATATAGTCATATAATGAACGTCCTAGTACCAGAAATTATTTATGAATGCGCATAAAAATTAATTAATTATATTTATAGCAGACATGCCAAAGTTACCACGGAAATTAAAGTTTTGATTGACATATGTAATAACTAGATTCTGAACGGAACTTGTATAAATAATATAGAATTAGACTAGATATACCATGAACTATGTCTATTTATCTATTAAGCTAAAACTAATAATAACTAAATTTTTTTTAAATTTTATGGATTTATAATAAGATTTACTAGTAGCTGCGATGACAATTTTGTTTGTATAGAAACGTAATATGTAGGTCAGTAAGTTACTAACTCCTTCTTAAAAAATACTCGTTATACTATTTCTATAGTGTCTATGTTTCATACCTTAAAACTATATTAAATATGAAAAAATCTAAAAATAATTGTTTTTAAATACCATTCTAAGAGGTACTTAGTAAAATTAACTGCAATCACAAGTCATATTTTAAATATTCAAAGTTTATTTTTTAAATAATAGAGGTTTAGATATTATATCGAACAAAGAACTTTGAACGTAATAAGAATAAAATTGTATTATTTTCTAGAATTAATTAAATAAATTAAAATAAAATAATATAAATTTAAGATTTATTTTAACTATTTTTTAAGAAAATAAAATATATTGTATTTATTTAAAATATTTGGTTATCGCAACAATTTATTATTCATTGATAAAAGCACATTTCAATACGATATAATTCATTATTGCTTTTAAATTCTAAATATATGTACATATTGGAAACCGAAGTATATGGTCTGTCCATGCCCTTTACCTCTAATATATTATAATCTTTTATAAATATATTGCATATGTCATTTTTTCATTAACGCTTATACTTTATAATTTATTTTGTTTTTATAAAAACGGAAAAGTGTATGGTATATCATTTTATTCGAATAGTTGAATAAGCCCAACGCACATATTGAAAAGAATTTATTGTAATATTAGTATTATTGCAGCATAATATAAACAAAATAAAATTCAGACTTTGATGTAGGTACAATTTAAGCTTAATATACTATGCAAATATGTATATGTAATATACATGTATATGTATATGTATATGTAATAATATGTAATTTACCTATTATGTACATTATTCTGAATAAAATACGATTTTCTAATTCCGACAATGTTATTAAGTAATGTTTGAAACAATTACAATAGATAAGCACAATGGCATTAAAATAAGTGAGCATCAAATATTATTCACACAAACTGTTCAATTTTAAGGTCCGTTAACAAGAAATTGAATTTACATAATTATAATATAAGCATCCAGGCAATTCTCAATGGAATAATTTATAGTTTCTAAGAATAATACCATACTATGCATTAACAATAATTGTGAATACATAATAATTAATATTTTTATCGTTTAAATAATACTTAGCATATCGTTATTTGCACATATTACACTATATTTTAATAAAAGCTATATCATTTTATGTTACTTATTTGCCTATTTTTAATAGGATGGATCCTACATTATTGATTTTAAACTTAATATTATTATTAAAAATACATACTCATATTATGCGAATGAATTTATAAAAGTGTAATAAAAAAATTTTTATTTCAATGATTTTCAAAAAAAGTCATAAAATATTATTGTTATGTATTAAATATAATGATATTTTTTGATTTAGAATACTTTATAAAAAAATAAATATTAATCTGTTGACTATAATTTAACCATTAAAACAAGTGAATACTTTAAATGCATATAACAGGTAAATCCTTAGTGTAATAAAAAAATAAAAAATATTATGACAATAAATGAATTAACGTGTCATGTTTTATTTGTAATAATTTTCATATTGTTAAAAAAATAAAACCAAACCACTAAACCACACATACAATTTTACAATACTGATTTTAAAAAAGGAATTATTTACTTTGATACAAAATATTTTCAATTAAGATTAAAAATACAATTAAAGTAGTTAAATATACTTATATTTTCATATATTTTACTAGTTACAGTATTTTTAATTATAAACAAAATTATTATAAAACATTAAACATATAAACAAAGTTATAAAAGTATTCAAAATATTTAATATTTAACATAAGCACAAATTAGAATACAATTGTCACATTCAATTTTATTTATTGACAAACTATTCAACTTTTATTATATTAAATTAATTTTATATTTAATTTACCATAAAACGTTTCATTATACGAATATTTAAAACAATTCAATGGTTAAAATAAATTAAATTATTGTAATAATAAATTTCTTACTATTATTTAAATATTGAGTATTGTATTTTTTATAGATTTCAATATTCTATTATATTGTAACCGTATTATTTTGTCATACTTCAAAATAATACCTACGTAAGGTATTTAGTACTTATAATTATAATTGCATTTCGTCTATCTTATAATTCACTTAACACTGTAGGAATTTCCACTTTTCCGGTTCGTCGATATAAAGTCATAAATTGCATTTACCCTTCAAAAGCAACATGTCTTAGTTTATGTCTATCCCTCGTATATGTCGACTAAGTAAATTAATTAAATTCACGCTATTTCAGGTGTGGTTCCGTGCTAATTAAACCAGAACGAACAAATGTGAGACCATATTTCGTGTTTTATATGCGTGCATTTGAAAACTCAGTAAGTAAAACAAATAAATAAACAATAACTATTACTAAAGTATTTTAAGATAGTTGAAAAATGATGTATTACGTTTTATGGACGTTTTTGTGTGTATTGCATTGTATTTCACGCGGAAGTGTCAATATTTCGATAAGTCTCGGTCAACTTTATCAAAGGGCTCCCCCTAGCATGTATATCCAATAATTGTTGATCTAGTGTGCTGTTTGTATATCCAGATACAAAATCTGCCACGAGGTATACGACGTAAATAAGAAGGATAAACTACTAGGCTACGAAAATGCTATAACAACATATCTCAAGGCAATATTGTGATTCAAGTTTATAGATTAGTAACTTAACACCTAAGCCATTTGTTGTAAAAATAATCAACATGATTAAACTTTGGAAACCCAGATAAGTAGATAACAATACCAACTTTTGTTATTTATCGTCTATTTCAATAAACTTGTTTCTTGAAATTATCTAAAATTGACTAAATAATCCATACATAGCCAACAATATCGAATAAATAGACAAATTTTAATTTCAATTTTTACAGTTTGTATCTATATACTTATATTTTATAGTCTATATTGTTGCTGTATTGTGCAATATTAAAAATAATGCTTAAACACATAATCGAAAACATTTATAATCAATATTAAAATATTTGTATGTATTATTTTTTCAAGTATAAAATTTAGTTTAATATAATGGTTTAACAAAATGATGTGTGACGAAATTGGATACCTAGTTATAAAATAATGAATTCTGCACAAACGATTTTTATAATTTTTTTATAGATAAAAAAATATTAACCATAGAAAATTAACGTATATTTAGATTGTTTATAACTTATATTTTTATTTAGGTTTAGAATATTTTAGTTTAAAATTAATGCCATATCGATATTGTTAATTTTGAAAATGAATTTATTAAATAGTTAATAATCAGTATTAAATATTGGTATGTTTTGAGCCAATAACTAAATTCAAAATGAACACATTCATTATGGTGACGTACTCGATGACTTACGAAAAACGTATTGTTTATCAGTAGGTATTTTCTTGATTTATCAAATTGATGATCATTGATGATTAAAAATAATAATAAAATAGGTAAATGAATAGAAGAATAAATTTAAAATAAACTATAAAATTAAACGGTAAAATGTGAATTTTTCAGAAAAAAATTTCAAGAGACTTATTTAATGAAATATATTTTTGATTTTATCTTAATGTAAAAAAGAATAAACGTCACTAGCTGCAATTTTGGTAAAAGTAATTCTTCGATTCTGTTTTTATTTGAATTTACAAATTTCCTATCAAATATTATTAAGTAATAATCACCATTTCCAAATATTTTAATACTATGCACTTTAGTGTTTTATAAATAATTAGTGAAATTCTTTGAATAGATATAATTTAAATTTTAAATACTTTAGACAAATCTATTTTACAAATATTATAGTAGATATATATTTAGGTATATATAGGATATATATATATATATATATTATAATTGTTACAGTTTAAAAAAATTAATCAATTTATTTAAACATTTTTCCTGAGTAAATACAATTTTTGTTAATAAAACCCACGTTAAATTAAATAAATAAATGATCGATATAACGTAAACAACTTTTAAACATTATTATATATATTTATATTTATCTATCTCACAAAAAAATACGCTTTGTAATTGATATAAATACGATAATTATTAATAAATTGATCATAATAATTCATTAGCAATAATCACTGTGAATATTATATTATACAACTACTGCGCTAAATCATAAGAACCAGATTTTTGCGTAGTCTTACAAGAAGAGTTGTTATTAATGTATAGAAATATTATAATCAATATTTTATAATTACTTGACAACATCCAAAATATTAATCAAACTATGGTCGAAGTAAATTTATTAAATACATGACCTTCTTATAGTTTTCCGTGTTTCAAAATAAACTTAAATTGTGTTCATTTTAAATCTTGTATGTTGAGAATATTATTTTTTCTTGTAAATATAAATTAAATTGTCTAGCGTTTCTTATCATTGTCCATGTATTCTTTTATTTTTTGTTTTGACATATAATGTTTTGAAATAATTCTTAAAAATAAAATTGTATATACCTATCAATCAATAAATCAAAGTAATGTGCCATACATAGTTATAAAAATATATAAATATTACCATTGAAATATTTGTGTCCTTTCGTGTAGGACAATATATATACGAGTATATATATTTAATTATAATCTTTCAAAGTTTTTAATTCCCATGTACATATGTATTTTAGTATTCTACAAACAAGATTAATTTTCTTAAAACGCATGTAATTAGATTATAAATGAATTAATAATCTCACTTTTCTAAAGTTCTTCTTCTTCCGTGACATTTTAATTTCATGCTTAAACTTTCAAATTCAATTTCAAGAATAACAAGAAATGTGTTTAATATATTTTAAACGGGTGAATGAGTGATCCCACATATATATTTGTAGGTTTGAAACATGTTGGGGCATGTCAAATAAGTTTTAATATGAGTACCTTCCAACAATTTAAGAGTCTTCCAGTTGAATAATGATATTTTTAATTTTGTTTATATGAATATTGAATCGTTATGTTATGTTTAAAATATCTTATAAAAAGTATAATTACCTACTAATTTAATGGTATAATAACATTTATATCTTGTTATATCTTTCTGCTTTGAAGTGACTTAACAGTGCATTTGTAACGAGGAAATAAGGAAATTAAAATATAATTGTATTTTATAATTTATTATAATTATTATAATTTATTTATTAGTTTTAATGATATGTTTATAATTTATTAATTTTATATAATGGCACAAATTGCATGTGAATTTGATTAATTTACCATATGAGCACCATAATATATTTATAATAATTTATTTAATCATTCACATTTTTGTATTAAAATGTATTCCTTACGAATTTAATATTCAATCGAGTGTTAAAAAAAAGTTACAAAGTTATATTACTATTTTACATTAGCAAAAATATAAAATACCAACGCAAAGTTAAGAAAACTGCTTAAACTTTAAACATCTGATGAAAGTGCAAATTCAGGTTACTATAATGTGTAAGTAGAACATAGTATTATAATAGGTAGATAGTTACAAAGTTTTCAACAGTATATTATTATATGAGACTTAAAGTCATTATTTTTATACCTACTACCTATGTATATCTGGAACAATTACTTAATTGTATTAATTTTAGGTACATATATTATTACTAAATTAGAACCTATAAAATCACTATCAAATTAAGTTTGAAAAATTACAAGAAAGTAAAATAATATAATACTAGTACAATGTACTAGTAGTACATCCTATATTTTTATTTTATCATAATAATTGAAATTTACATTTCACTACACACCTTATATTATATTTAAATTTTTTTGTTTTTTGGAGACACATTAAAGACATTCGCATAAAAATATAACCATTTATGAATCGTGAATCGTAACGCTTTTTTCAAACTGTCATCCATAAATAGAATGGTTATTATTAAATTTGCTGATTTATACCATTAATATCTCAAGTTTTAATAGAATTCTATCCTACGACGGGATTATTTAAACGATATGAGTAGCTCATAAAAACATCTCTCATACCAGGCATACTCTTTTATGTTATATATTTTGTCATAATAAAATATCAATATATTTTTAAAATATTTTAATATATTTTATTGTTTTCAATGTTGCCAATAATTGATTCAAATAAGACCATGTCAGTTTCGAGCAAAAACCTAATTAACCGGTGACCATTCCCAAAGGTGGTAAATCGGTTATGGGGATTCGGATCAGCGGCGACCGGGGCAATAGTAGAGGTGGCGGTAACGGCTTGCACAAAATTTGCATCGTATTGTTCTCGTCGCTAATTAAAACCAATGAGGTCGTGTGGTAGTTTCACCAACGTTGACTGACGGTGGGGTGGTATATATTTAGATAGTAGCGAATACTATAGTATTCGAACTTTGCTCGGTTGATTGGTTCCCCTCTAGTTTTCTACCACCCGCAAGGCCACACGACGAGCTACCCGTCCCTTAGGGTAAACGTTTTAATTTCAACAACATTTTGTGTCGCACTGAAGTCAATAACACAATATCGTGGACCTCTATCAGTGGTTAGTGGTTTTTGTGCAACAAAACATCAGTAAATTTAATCCATAGTAATGCATAGTGTCAATTATACACCGAGGTGATGGTAGGTGGTAAGGGGCTGTTTGCTTTCAGCCCCCCCCCCAACCTCACCGCAATATCAGCCGAACAACCTGCGTGACATAACTGATATCGCCTTTTTCACGTGGGCGGTAAAGGTATTTTCAGCAGTGACGTTGGCAGGAACAATAATAATACTATAACCGGAGTACAAAGAACATCTGAAAATAATAAAAAAAATTAAAAATATAAAAAAAAAAGTGGTAGTGGCGGCAGGTCCAAAAGCGATGAAAAGATCTAATAGCGAGAAATGAAATTAAAATCCCTTTTTACGATAGTGGGAATACCCTCGTCCACAAATGTTATGACAACAAACAAAAATGAACTCATAAAACAATTATTTTGGTTGTTTCTTATGTTGCGTTATAAAAAAAAAATCTGAATTTTTCCGTATTACTCTATGGTCTATAACACGTGCGTGTCATATTTGATAGGTAACAGTTTTGCTAATATTTTAAATACATACGATTTCATATCTCAGACATTTTAAATCTAACGAAGATACAATTTTAAAATAGGTAGATACATGAAAATAAATTCATTTTTTAATTGTTCTCTATTTCGCTTCGATGACTTTGCCATTATCAATTTTAGTTTTACTAAATTACTTTAAAACCAGCGTTAGATAAAATGATTCATACATTTTTTTGTAAAATAAATTAAATATTTTAAATTTAATTGACATAGTATAACTTACTTATGTTTTATTGCTATGTATTATAATTATACATCTTAAAAATTTTATTTGAGGATATAAAATATTATTTAGATAGGTACCTACCTAACTGTATATTATAATAAAATAATAATAATAATAATAACAATGAATTTTATATTTATATGTTTAAGCTATTCAAATTAAGTGCCTATATAATTTGAGTAATATAAAATATACTAATAAATAATATACACAATTGTATTAATAATAATTTTTAATAGATATAATAATCGTGGTACTATGAGTAAATTATATATAAGTTATATTTACATTTTCAAAATGTTTGATATGTATTTACTGAATAAATGTACATACAATGCTTATAGTTTCCTAAAACAAATAAATTGTATATTTTATTTTGTCAATTGGATGTTTGGCTTAGGTGTTAAAATCTGTTGATTCTTATGATTATAGGTTAACATTATAAATATCAGCTTTAGTAAAGTATTCGACACTGTGAATCATGATTTATTATTCAGAAAGTTAGAGAGTATTAGTTTTACTAACTCAATTTTGAAGTGGTTTAAATCATGTTTATCGTGCCGTTTGCCAACAGTCAAATTAGGAAAATGCATTTTCCAACATATATGAATGATACTTATAGAGTTATTTCTCCAGGGTAATATTTTTCAAAAATTCTCCATTCATTCTTGTGATAGATGTACATCATTGTTTTAAATTTTTAATATATTTTATTCTTTTTAGTTTGGTTTAAAATTTTATGAAGTACAATGTGCGTGTCGAATTGAGTTAGTAAAATTGATTTTAGAATAATAATAAATGATAAAAAGCACCTAATACAATTAAATAGCGGTATGATCGTATGAAACATTATGTTAAACGTACTATAATTTTAAATTATGACAGACAAATAATGCATAATATTACATAACTCGTGTATCATGGAAATTCATAATAATGCAAAAAATATTCAAAATAAAAAATTTAAGAAAAAATAATAGAATATATATTTTTTTTAATATATCTTTTTGTACAATGATAATACCTATAACTTTCTTATAACTGTATTTTTTTATTTCTTGATATAAATAATGGTGTTTAATTGGAAAAAAAAATAGTCCTTACATAATTATTAATCGTCTAAAAACGATCGTCTGTCATACCCTTTGATCGTGAAGCTAATTTAACCTTTGAACCGTTTTGAATTTTGTATAATATGTTATTTCGTATATAAATGCATACAAGTTTATATGCATTTTAAGATAAAGTTATCCAAACCACATATTTATTTTTAGAAATTTTAACATTAAAAAAAACCAAAAATGTTTATCATTAAGACGATTTTCTTAATGCAGTGACTTGCAATCAAATCTTCGTTATACATCCTTTTTTTTTAAATACAAGTTAATAAAAATGTAATTAAATTACAGTAACTATTTTTAACTTTTTAATGATATTTAATACAACAATTTGTGTGCAGAATATTCCATATAATATTTTTAATACAATAACATATTTAATTAATTCATCTTCCTTCAACATAAATTTACCCACATAGGTTGTATATCTTAATTTTCTTCCACAAGTAAAAAAGATAATATATGAGAAATGTAATATTTATTTCATTTTTAAATGATCATTAGAAGTTCTTAATTTTTTTTTTCTATACCATAAAAAAATAAATGGACCATTTGAAAAACAAAATATTTTTTTTCAGTATTTTGTTTTAAGTGTGAAAACTAAAATACAAACAACCAATTATCTGGTAATAGTTGATAATGCATTAATAAAATTAACATCAAATCACAGAATAAGTAATAGTTTAATATTATTGTAGGCACCTGAAAATATATAATTTCCACCTAACCTAATCAATTTCGATTAGTTAATATTATTAGGTTCTTAAAAATCAGTAAATAGTGTATTTCGGAGAAATTAGTGGAAGAATATTGTTGAGTAACAATGAGATTACATTAAAACATTTATTTTTTAAATATTATGAAACCAACCCTTTTTTTTTTTTGCTAACACTTAACAGGTTAATATTTTAATTATTATTATTATTATTATTATTACTATTATTATTATTTAATGTAATAAATTTAAAACATAAATTCATTTAAAAACCTGAAAAATCATGTTTTTAATACCTTCGTATTTATCAAGTTAAATTCTAGTTATTCTAATTGGTAAAATAATATTTAAACGTGTATGTAAATAATTATTTACCTCATATTTTACAAGTGGATAAACAAAAAATAAATTATTATTTACTTTTAAAAACACACTCTTGTAAATTAATTTGAATGAAGAATTCTCATAAGGTAAAACGAAATATGCTATATACAACTATTTATATTTATAACAATCTGTTTATAAATGTTTATCTTTTATGCTTTGTTAATTGTTTTTAAAATTAATATTACAAAAATTAAAAATATTCAGGAAATTTATTATTGCCCAACAAAAATGCTAAGAAAATATTTCACTAAAATAATTGATCATCTAAATCAGTGTTTCTCAACCTGGGGGTCGCGACCCCTTTGGGGGTCGCCAACTTATTATTTAGGGTCGCAATCGAATGATTTAAATCAATACGAAAATTAAAAACTCAAATAATAAAAAAATAAAATCAATAAAATATTATTATATTACATACCTATTACGAGTATAGATTATTTATATTAAAATGGAAAACACATTATTATCATTTTTAAAGCGATATTACTCTATGACGTCTATTAAAGAATCTATAATAAACGTCGAATATAGATTATCAAGTATCAACCTAAGATAAGGCCACCGCCGCGGCCGCAGCATAGAGTAATATTACTCTATGGGCCGCAGTGCACACTGCACATATTATATTATTATATATTATGTCATAGTTCATCGTTAACATCGCCGTGCCGTGCGCCGTTGTAAAATATAGGTTAATAAGTTGCATTTTTATATTGTTTTTCATATTTTTGTACACTTTATCTTTATTTGATTTAATGTATTATTATAAAATATTTCCAATATGAGTAAACAGTCGCAAATGACGAACTTTTTCAAACAACCGCACAATACATCGACTTCTAATAATCAAAACTCAAATATTTTTTTCATATTTTTTTAACATGACTCAGGAAAATATATTAACAAAAAATGAAATAAATGAAATGTGTATCATCATAGAAGAACACTTAGGTAGATTAAGATAAAAAATTATAAATAATCTAGAGTCTAGATTATTTATAATGATAATCTAAGCGAGTATGTAAAAATATATATGTAGGGGTCGCTAAAAAATTTAAATTAAAAAAAGGGGTCGCCACAGTAAAAAGGTTGAGAAACACTGATCTAAATAACTTTGTTTTCGTGATTTTTTTTAAGAAATAAGAAAAACTATTAGAAATTTATTTTTTATTAAATTATTTAATACGTGGGTATTATTATCTGTGGATATTTATATAGATTAATATCAGTTTCTTATATTTTTACATTTTTATTAATAAATAATAAATACGAATAAATAAATGAAAATATAAATAAATAAATAAAACATTATTTTTTTTTACTGATTTTAGAAATTCCGTCTGATTTTCTAATTTTGAAGTATGGATTTGTTTGTAGATTGGAATGAGAATAAAACGTTTCCAACACGTTTAATTTCAGATTGTGTTACACATGGCAGATTACTATAATTTATTATTCTTGGTTCCCCGGCGGCGGTGTCGGTGGCGACGACGACGACGACGACAACAACCGTTTTGGGCCGGCACGACCGGATATGAATCCGTTCATGTAGAAACAGACGACCACGTAGCATTAATTTGACTACAGTAGGAGTAAGGAGAAACGAAGGGTAGCTAAACTGATAATCGCACAGCAAAACCATTGGAAATTAAACTCACTTGACGTGTATTCAGTGCCGTTGACTGCTGACCAAAATAACGAACCCGTTTATGTCGAATTATTTGCACTGGACAATTTACCCAAAATCTCCCTATTCATTCTGATGCTTCGATGCCCCAAAGGAATAATAAACAATGTACTTCAAAAATAGTCAACAAAATTCACGTTTTTGTCATTGGTTGTATACCTGGCCGCTAAGTGTCATGTTGAACTGAATGTGTATTTAATTAACAATTCTGTGATGAAATGTATAAACTCGTTTCATATACAATATACCGTACAGACTGATCTTTCATAATTTAATTTTAATGAAACAAAATTTAAAAACATAATGTCATATTAATCATAATATTATACAAAATATAACATTCATAATAAATTAAACATAACAAATATTTATATAATTAATTAGTTTATGAACTAGATACAATATGATGGATAAGTAAAATACAATACAATACTATGTCCAAACTTTTAAATAGATATAAATTATACCTTATAGTTGTAAAAATTAATTGAGCTTATTCAATTTTTCTATTAATAAATATTTAAATTATTTAATTTTGAATTTTCAGTTATACCAAATAATCCGTATTATTTATAACGGAACCCTTATTTATAGTCATTATAAATTGTTATGATAGGTACATTTTGATAAAACCACGAACAATGATTTATTATTAGGTTCGCGTAGTCATTAAATTATTGAAATGTGTATCTATCCTATTATTTTAACTATTTGGCTAGATAGTTTTAACTGTATATTATACAAGTTTAAATTTCTTGCAATAATGTAGTGAAATAATGATTTATATTTTATTCTAGACTGGAATTTTCTCTAACGCTAAACAAATTAATATTTTATCCAACATAATAATAGCTAGGGATACATTTTTTTTTTCATTTTATATTATACTTCTGTATAGAGGTCAAATACAATCATAAAATCCATGCATGCATAACAAAGTCATTAAAGTTTATATGATTTGAACGAAAATTCTATGGTAAGATGAGAGAGAGTAGTAGAAAGGCTGAGTAAAAATGGTTTTGGACTACGGAACAAAATGAATAATTAATAAGAATGTGCCAAGAAGAGTGAGACTATAAAATTCGTGCATTATTCAGACCCACCCTCTTGCCAACCTCCTGTCACAATGCATGAGCTCTTATTAATTAACAGACCAGCCATACAAATTGCATATTCATAAAATCACGAGTACCTATATTATGTGTTAAAGTTTTTTGGCTGTAAAAATGTTTTTTGAAAAAAAAAATGATTTTACAAATGTAGTTAGGTACAGTTATTGTTCAAATAAATAATAATAGATAATAATATAACAATTTGTTATAAATGTTTATAACTATTAAAAATTTAATACAGCATTAATTTTTATGATAATGCTAATAATTTATTTGATGAGTAGTGTGTTTATTTTGACAAATACTTTATAATATGATGAAGATAATTGATAAGATAATTTAAAAAAAATAAAAAAAGTGAATTATTAATTGCTTGAAAACCGCTTTGAATAATTAAAAATTTCCATTTTTTTTATATTTATATAAATTGACAATTATAGTATTTTCTTGAAATGTTTGAAGTTTTCACCAATAAAATCTTTAGAATTGCAACCAAATTATAAAAAAATCATACGAGGATAAATCATTAAATAATTATACGTTTTAACTAATTATTGTTAAAATATTAACATCAAACAGTTAAAAAAATATATGTGGTCTTACGAAAGAATTTATTTTTTATTTTTGTTAATCTCAGTAAAAATATTTATAAGGAATCTTATATTATTTTGTTTCTTTTATATCTTTTCTATTATAAATATTTTAGATTCTGAACGGAGTGATGAATGTATTGATTTTACTATGATGTGTTTTTTTTTTTGTGTCTGACGACAACATTTGGAGCAGTAATAATGCACCGATTTTTGACTTCAGCCCTTCTTTGAATAGGAAAATTCATCTAGTTGGTACTTTTGGAGGGGGGGGGGGGGTCAAAAGTAAAATTTTCAAATAGTTTTCAAAAAAATCGAGAAAAACAAAAAAAAAATGACAGAAAATGGCAATTTTACGAAAAACCACTTTTCGACAAATTCGATTTTTTGATTTTGCTGTAACTCAAAAACGCATTATTGTAAATACTTGAAATTTTCACCAAATGTTTATATTATGGTTATCTCTTTACAGTTAAATTTTAAAAATATTTTGACCATTTTTAAGCTACTTATAGACAATTTAAATTTTCGACTTTTCTAAGTTTTTTTTCTTCAAATGCCGATAAAAATTTTTTGGGTGGCCAGAAAATCTTGAAAATTTAATACAAGGTTTCTTATAAGTTGTTCTTAAAATGATAAAAAAAAATCCGAAATCGTTAGTCACAATTTTTTTTTATAAGTGCTTAAAGTTCGAATTTATACGAAATATGTCAAAATTTCATAATCTCATTATGCGTATGTTGCCAAATACTTTTTTTTATTAATAAACAGATACTATAAAGTAACTATAGTAACGTATAGTAACTATACTATTTGTTTCAAAATAGAATATATGACAATATTTAAATATAATATATCCTAGAGTCTAGACTGACAAATCATCTCTGTTCAGAATCGTTTTTCGTATACATGCAATGATACCTATCATTGCATTCAAATTTAACCTACCATAGTCCGAGGTCCACCCCACCCCCTAATGTACAGCAGAGCGATACTCACTTACCCGCTTTTTGATCTTGAAATTGTCAAGCGAAAGGTATTAAAATAAAAAATTGTCGATATTTGTTATTGCTATAAAAGCGACTTACGTGAAATGTTATGTTACATTTTTAAACGGTTTTACCTACAAACAGAAATTTGGTCATACAATAATTGAAAGCTATAATAATGTTAAGAGTTTCAAAGTTCTATAAATTACATAAAAAAGTAAAAAATATTTAATGAAATTTTTAAGTTTTTATAGTAATTAATTGTTTAACTACAACAAAAAAAAAATAACATAATCAATTTCATAAAAAACTGATTTTACGTAAATATTTAAATTAATTGGATAAATATTTTTTCTCGATTATTATGAATATGACTAGGTATTTTTTTTTATTATTATTCACTCTTTTATCCCAAAGTATTAACCAGATCCAATTTTCTACCTGATTAAATCATTTTTACTGCTCTAAATGACAATGACAAACAAGTAAATATTTGTTTTTTTTATTTTTTGAGCACACATCATAAAACTATACATTCAATGTTCATCGATATACTCTGAATTTAAAATTGTAATAATATGTTAAACCAGATAATATCTGATATTATGTAGTATATCATTATAGCTAATTCAGAAAAAAATATATTTTTTTTTGTTTATGTTTCTAAATAATAAGAAATAGGTAATCTTCTAATATGCTCAAATAAATATCATTTTATTATTGACTATATATTATAGATAGTAATATAATGAACCATATTTATACATTGATATATTTAAGTATAGTTATAAAATGAATAGACCAATTTAGTAAATTAATATATAAGCCAATTATTAAGATTTAAATTAAAATAAAGTTAATTATGTTGATAAATATTTTAGAAACCATACATTTTACATTTATGTATATTAGGTGTATGATTAACAATTATAGGCAATATAATACATGCAAATTAATATACTATTATTTTTTTCAAGTAAAGTTTCCTTTTAATATATTTTATTCCCATGTTGTATAATATTTGTTACAGAATAATTTTTAGTTGATCTAATTTATTTTATTATATTCAGTATCTATCTAAGAAAAAATCTAAACAATTTGATTTCAAAAATATTTATAGTTTTAAAATGATATATTGCCAATTCTTGTGGATTAATTTTCGTAGTATGCACATAGTATCGATATTGTTTGTTCTACCAGGTAAGTTTACAAAACAAATGAACCCGTGATATTTATATCATTAACTCGATGATATCTTTGAAATACTAAATTTACTTAGAGTGGAATAGAATCAAAATTTGAGTACAGTCGCGTGGCTGGGTGTAATACATTATAATATCTAATAATGTGTAAGTACGTGTGTTATTTATATCATTAACTCGATGATATCTTTGAAATACTAAATTTACTTAGAGTGGAATAGAATCAAAATTTGAGTACAGTCGCGTGGCTGGGTGTAATACATTATAATATCTAATAATGTGTAAGTACGTGTGTGCGCGTACCCGTATTTTTTCGTTAATTTCGGTAGGACTAGTTTATTTAGTCATAAGGCGATAGTCGAGAAGAGAAGTGGGAGCTTTTGTTAAATTAGAGGATTAACGGGAACAGGGATCTTACAGCACTGTAGCGGTTACCGACTATCCGGTTAAATGTGAAGGAAACGATAATGGGGATCGTATAACGAGACATTTGTGGAGTCCATGCTAAACATCGCGTGTAACTTTGTCATGCGACGGAGAGTAACCGGACTTAGCAAAGAGAGAAACGGGAAATCCGGATATAACATTTTTGATGACTACCGTTATGCCACATTAAACGGAAAAACACGGGGTTGGAGTGCACACAATATGTATGAAAGGGATGAAAAGAGGCAAACGTCACCCCTTAGTTCGCCGTTTGGTTGAATGTGTGTTTTCAGTTAGTATACTGTTCTTCAAGCCAGTTATCGGCCATAGTTGTCAAAATTGTTTGCATGTGCTATTGATACTTATGTGGACATAAAAACTGATCACTGTATTGTATACTGAAAATAAAATGTCAAAATTCCTCAATTCCAATTTATTATTTTAACTGTCAACTATTATTTTTATTTCTATCAATAATACGCTGCTATTAAAAGAAATATATATTTTTTTCTAAAGCAATCTAAAGTCTATTGGTTGAAAAATATTTATAAAAGTATAAAACAAATATGAAAAGTTAAAAATACTAAAAACAGTATAATTGATTTTAGCATAACATGTTTTCTATTTTTTTTTTTTTTTTTTTTTATGTAATCTATTCGTTCAATTTTAACACTGTAAATCTGCATATCTCTCTTACTGAGAGCTAAATAAATGCAGTACAAAAGTTAAAAAATAACTTAAAAGAAAATTCAATCAATAAAATAAAAGTTATTAATTACATTACTAACATAAACGTGTACATTTAAAAAGGAAAATGTGAACATTCGAAAATAGATTTTAATAGGTATATCTTTGTATTTTATGTGATATTAAAATAAATATGAATAAAGTAAAAAAAAAATTACAATCTATAATATTTATATTTTATTTTTTTTTTAAAATATTTTTATCGTGTAAAAATCATATTTCCTAAAAATAAAATATGTTATACAAAATTAAGTAGGTATTATAAAATTTGATAAACAAAATGTTAACAAAAATAATCTTTTTTTATCCCTAATACTTCAATAATATAATTCCTAGTATTTTAAAAAATATCAGTTAATTTTTTTTAAATTACATTTTGATATTTATATTATTTTTCATAAATTAATTAAAGCTATTCAATTAAATGAATGCTTCTGAAACATATAATCATTCATGTTATTAAAAAAGTAAATCGCTAAGTTTAAAATATAGTTATAAATTATTTATATAAAATAGTATTTGATATAATTTTCATATTGAATACTTTAACAGGTAAACCAATAATAATCAGTTAACATAATATAGTCATATTTTATGTTGATTAGTATCAATAAATCATTTCACCGTTTATGATAAATTAAAATAAGTTTATAATTGACTCAATTTACTTGGCTTTGATTGTGGTTATTTCATAATAATTATAAATAATATTTTATTATTTCATCCAATTGGCTTTAATTTTTCTTCATTTATTTTTTACATTATGACGTACAATATTAATTTTGTTTATCAGATGATATCAGAGGATTGTTTCTAAGAACCAGACAACTGCTATAAAAGTAAGAACTCAGATATCAAGCGTTCCGTTAAATAAATAAATAAATAATGATAGAACTGGTGATTTTTTGGAATTAAAATATTCCTTACCTCGTAAAAAAAAATCAAAATCAAAGCCATTAATAAAGTCATTCGAAACTTTCAGAAAGGAAAAAAATCAACTACATTACAGTTTTAAATTACTGAAATAAAACACATAAGAGAAAAATGTGCGTTCTTAAAATTATACGGCGGCGAAGTGTCACGATAAATTATTTGAGGCTGAAAAGAATTAAAAACAGAGATTTTTTTTTGTTATATGAACATTGTAGAAAATCTGTAGCAGCTGAATAATTGTCTGTGGGAATTGTGGTGTATACACCGGTTCGAAGCATGAAGCTCTCAGTGTTTTTAGTTAATTCCTGGAAATAAGTTTGTTAAATCTTTTGGGAGGGAAATGACACATTATTTATTGTCCATGTCTTGTAGTAAATGAGTAGAAAGAATATATGAGATTAAAGCGAAAGTATGAAAAACTAAAATAAAAAATAGAATATTTAATACTTACATATCATTAAAAACATTTTTGTAGTTTGATGTGTATGTTTACAATGTGAACCAAATATTATATGACATAGGTCTTCATAAATTGAAAAAAATATAAACAAAATGGAATATTTTTGTAAATATTTCAGTTTGGTGTTTGGATGTGTTTATTTATCATTTTCATAACCAAAAATTAATTTTTCAGATGTTTTTACGTTTCCTAGTGTTCTATTACAAAAACCAAACTACAAAAAACTAAATTAATATATATATATATATATAAATTTGTATGTATCAAATAAAAAATTCAATATAATAAGAAAAGTTGAATTGAATCTTATTTTATGTGCCTATTGAATATTTTTTCTCGAAATAATAAAAACATGATCCCAATATAGGTGACAAATTTAAAGTTCAAATACCTCATACCTGTCTATACGTTAAACAACTTTCCTAAACTTTACATACTTCATTATACTATTTATATAAATACTTTAAGTTAAATAACCTGTTATTAATTAAACTGTAGAATCGAGACTGTGTATTTAAAACAATGCATTTATTTTTAAAAAGTATATTTAATTTGTAGCTACTAAATCCGTCTCTAATGCTAGTGCTTATTCACAAGTAATAATTGTCAAGTTTAAATATATTTCAACAAAAAAAGGAGAATTAAAGATAATGCAATTGGCTTACGAAATACGGTTGAATAATATTATAATAATGATAATTCCTCTGAAAAACCACGGTTTACTTTTAACTCATTTTTGTTAGTATAAATATTTATATAAAATAACAATATAAATAATAATAATTATATAACCATTAATGACGTATTCATGTTATGCTGATAATGCAGTCAAACCATTGGTCATAACTTATAACTTATAAATATCGAACAGCACACACTGAATAATTAACTCATAACTTTTCAAATGCATACCTACGTCAATTATTAATTTATGTATTCTTCAGCATGATAATGGGCCCACAGAACAATAGTTCGCGTGAGGGCCAAATATTCAATGTTAATTTTAAAATAAGTATTCTCCGCGGATTCGAACTTGACAGCGCATTTTAATCTGTTATAACACGGTTTACCCGTGTATGCAAAATATCATAATTTAATATAGAAAAAAAAAACAAATCCCGATTCCGTTTTTTTCTACTAAATATTTAAAAAAAATATATGTATATATAATATTATAATATTGATATATACGTCATAATGTATGAACGTGTATTAGTTAATAGTAAAAAAAAAATAAATAAATAACAAATTATGCGTTCGAAGAGAAGGTACGAAACTAAAGTATTTCAAAATCAAGTTATACACAAGTAAAATGTTTGTCTTCAGGTTACAATTCAAACAGAATTCCCTTCTATAATTACTAATTTATTTTCACAATTTGTTGATCCAATCCATTAGCGCCGTCCTATTAAAATATTTTTGGAATATATTGTTTGTATAACTTGTGTGTACTTATTAGCAATGCTTAAACGCTCGAACTCCGAAGTAACGTCTTGCTGTTGCTGTTGTTGTAAAAGCGTTAAAATTATAATATATAACTGTTGGCGTATTTGTGTACACCGCGAAGTCTCAACAACATAACGATAGTTTGTTGTTTTTATAATAATACGTTCGCGTTACGACTTATATTAGTACGCAACTACATCATTGTTTTATGCAATAGGTACCTACTGACGGTATACGTAGCGCCAGTCATAACATTGCATAATATGTATTATCCTACAGGTATACCTAATATAGTAAGCATCGTAATATATACGATGAAGTGTTTTTGTTTTAATTAAATTATTTTATTCTGTTTGATTTTTTTCTAATTGCCAATATACTGCTATACATTGAACTATATTCTTCGAGCAAACGGATAAATGCGTTTTCTTGTACTTAGTTGGTATATTGTAAACAATAAAAAAAGCACGCCTTAATATAAGTACAATAATTATAAAAAAGATACCATATTACCATAATAATCTATTATTAGTTAAATTTTATATTTTCGTTTTTTATTTCATGAAAATGTGTGCAAAATTGAATTCAGACTGGCTCTTGATATCTTACTTCAACGGTAGTATTTTGTTATTATTACGAGTATATACAAACGTTTTAAGTGCGTAATAACGAAGATAAGTATAAATCCAATGGTCTCTTTCAAATAATTCCTTAGTATTATCGATATTATTATTATTATTTATTTTTTTACACAAATTCCTTCATAATAGTATATTTTATTTTAAATACGAATCGTAATAAAAATAATGTAACAATACTTAAAGAAATCCACCTACACGTTCGTGTACCCAAAATGCCTATATAAACGCCGTCTTAAACATTTGACGACCATTGACCGTAATAATTAATTGTATGCACAATAGAAACAGGTATTTTTTTTAATCGTATAATGTAATATAGGTAATATAATTTATGCATGTTTTTTTTCGTATAGTATTATATTATAATAAATTACTTCCTATAAATGACTGATATTTAAAATTTCTTATACTTTACAACATCCTATTATTATTTGTTCACGCTAAGAAAATTATTTTAAATACTTGTAAGTATTAGCTATACATTTAATTAATTAAATAAACATAAAAATAAAGAATTTAATATTACGTAAGTTTGAGATGTATAATTTTAAATTGTATTACATATTCAAACTGTTTGATAAACATATAAGATTTATTTACTTTAATCTACATAATAACTACCTATTATTGGAATATGTAAGCTATAGCAAAAATGTGTAATAATACTAAATTAAATTAAATTACTAAATAGAATAATAATTTGACTTAAGAATTTTGTGTATTTTATGTTATTATTATAACATAAAATATATTTTCTTATACAAAGTATATAACTAATTTGAAAAGCCAAAACCTATTTTTTATTTAAATCAAAATTATAATTTTATTTATTCTACTATACAATATTTACTTCTAGAAAACAACATGGTTAACTGTAATTTTTAGGACCCTTAATAGCGATCACTTCTAAAACCCTTGCATAAATGTAGACTTGAAAATAATCCATACGATAGATAGGACATCATTTAATTTTAAACATATTTGTATTATGTTCATTTTATAATTCATATTTGCTTAAAAAAAAAACATATATTTTTTTAACTATTTTTTACAATAAACATATTTTGTATTTATTTTTCGTAATAATATTGTTTTCATGAATATTTGGACAAATATATCTTAGTTAAAGCTAGTTATTTTTCCATTATGTATTGGATATTTATTTTTGATGATATTGAAACCCAAAAACTTTCAATACAATAATGATTTTTTATTTTTAAAGGTTGGAAGTTCTAAACCGTTATTCTTAATAAATATATTTACTGTTAGAAACTACTTCTATACATATATATATATATATATATATATATGTATATATAAACCTTTTTTTATGGACAATCGGTTTGATTTTTACACACTACTGACTCATATATATTAGACTTACTATTGTTCTAAGTTACTGTAGAAAAATGTTGACAATTCTGCAAACAGAAATGAAAAAAAAATAATTGCATTTTTAACATATTTGATACTAAATAAATATATTCACAGCAAGATTAAATCATATTATAATATAAGAATGATATTATATTAACGTATTTTTTAATATTATATCATGTTTATTTAAAGATTCTTAAATCGAGTTTTATTATCATTATACCTAGTATTATTTTAAAAACTCGATGATGTATTTGTTTACTTTTTATCACAATTATCGTAATTAATAGTCGTTGAGATTAGAATACTTTTTTTTATACATTAATAAATTATTCAATAACACATTTTTTTGTGTCACTATCAAATTTTAACTAATTTATTTTAGAAATATTTTGATAAAAATATATACATTTTCGTGTAAATACATACATCTGTATGGTAAACACTACAAGTTAGTTATAATTCATTAAAATTTTTTATTTGTTTAATATTTGATAAACTCGGCAAATTAAATCCAGCACATGTAAATTATATTTTCAACTACTTTTTATTTACTTCCTATACATTTTATCATTTAAATTACATTTTTATTTATACGTATAATAAAAGACATCGAACAGGCAAAAATGTCATTAATCATGTAATTAAAATAATTATCAATTTTAATTTTTAACTGATTTATAAGAAATATTATTAGTTTACTAATTTACAAACTACATTTTGATGTATTTGTAGGCGTTCACTAAAAACGATTACTTTAAGATTAATAATTTATTCACTTTGCTTCGTTTGATAAATATGTATAACCATAAACATATCCAGTTAGTAATGTACTTGTGTTTAACATTAAATTTATAAGGAAAGGTTAAGATGACCTTAGCCATTAATCATCTTCTAAAAATAAAAATTATTTGTTTGCTATTATTTTGAATTCAACAATTTTTTTCTAACTTCCTGATTAAAAAAAATACAAATATTAGTAAATATATCAAATTATAATAAAATATTTGAAAATGTAAAAGTTGAATTCATTCACAATTGCGATTGAAAACATGTCAGAACACTCGAAACACTCGTTAGAGATTGAAGTAACTTTAAAATAGTAATCAAGGTATTCATCAAAAAAGCTATACGATAGTTTAAATGTTTTAACTATTAAAAATTTATATTGATTTAACATAATTTACCAGTGCTATATTTTTGCATGCAAGCAACAAAAGTTTGTTATCAATTTGTCACAAACAAAAACAAAATCATCTAATCAATATGAATTTTAATGAACTAAATTAATAATTCTGATACCGAAACTCTTACTGTTTCGTATTATATTAGACTAAAATAAATTAATAAATAGTCTCTTTAGATCTCTTTACGGTTTAATTAAAATTGATTATAGAAATTAAATTTAGTCTGTCTGTATTATTATTATTATTATCATAGTTTTTTCAAATGCTGTATTAATCATTCATATATATTTTTTTTAATTTCATTGTTGATCTACAATAGCAAAACAACTTTTTTTCACACCTAAATGTTTATATATATATATATATATATTAATATGATAATAATTATATAACCTAAAACCCTAGATTTCCACAAGAGGTGTTCTTTGTGATGTCCAATATTTTAATTGCAGAAAATGTAAAAAGATATTATTATACTAATGTACATTTATTCATTTCATTCAAATTATATCTATTTGTTAACTAATAATATTTTATCAACTATTAAACCAAAAACGTTATTAAAACAATGTATATGACTTTCAAAGGACATAATATAAAATCAGAACAATTCTCAATAAGTTTTACGAAGAAATCTTAGATATATTAATACAGATTAGAGTATAATTTTCAAGAAAAATATCTTAGACAATGATTATTAACTTAATAACGCAACGAAACATATATCAAATACATTTTTTTTTCTAATAGTCACTAATCAGATAATATATTGTTAATGTAACGTGAAGTTTTTATTCTTTTAAAATCGATAATATCTATTATTTTTTACCAACCAATCAACTACTCATCACAAAATTTCTCAACGAACTGAAATCTATACTTAACTTCCTTCTACTCGTTTAAACATCTTTTTAAATAAAATTTCTATCCTATCGTTTCTCCTCCCTAACAACAACAGATTTTTTCCGTTATTGTATTACGTTTACAATTACTCTAACATAATCTTTTATATATTTTATACTGTTATTATACAATTAATAATGTAATATTATTGCCAACGTATAATATTTATGAAAATTATAGTACCATACAATACATTGTCACATAAAAGTTTAATATTTAAAAAAAAATTGTAACGCAAGACATTATTTCAAAAAATTCTTTATCAAAATGAGTACCAAATCGATATTCCTTTGAATAATAATATGTAGCTATAAAGCTGAATTTTATGTATATTATAATACAATTTTATTTTTGGTTATAAATTATCACTAAACGCATACATTTTTGAATCAAAATATTATTCTGGAAGTTATCATGTCATATTGTTTTTAATAAAATATCTGAATATATATTTTAATATATGGTAGAAAATAATAATATTATTAATATAAATATTATTTCAAAAATAATTTGTTTAATATTTATTCTCAATCAACAATAATTGTTTAGTACATGTTAAAAATAGTAACCTTTTAAAATATTCTTCTCAGATTGTGAACATATTATTTCTTTAAATATCTTACAAAATATAAAATATTTTTTGATTATAGTTAAAATAGTTAAATACCAACTATCGATATTGAAGTGAACATGTATTTTGTAATAAAATTTTATATTGGAAAAAACGCTCACAATATACAACCATTTTAACTTTAAATCACATATAAGAAAAGTGTGACCTAAAGAAAGTTTTTAATATGGGTCAGACACTCTAAGAGCATCTTGCATTCCTCACCATTTTTTTCGAACAAATTTATACATATATAATAATAGGCCTTTATTCTGATTTTTAAGAAAATTCAGTATTTAATAATGTTTTCAAAGTATAGACCAGAACAGAAGAACCGTTTTTCTTCTTTTTTACTAGAGTAAATCCATTTTTGAATTAATTGATAGTATGAATATTACCAAATTATGAGAATTATACAATTTTAAAATTTTAATAACTTGGTACAAAATTAAAATATTACAACAAACCAACGAAGAGCCTCGATAATACCTTTAGATGTAATAGATAATAAGTTATTTTACTATAATTTAAGAATAACAGTGTACAAATTAACCTATACTTTTTCATGTTGTGCATAAGTCATACCGAAACAATACGTTTGGGTATTGCGTCATTTTTTTTCATATTACGTAAGTAAACACTTAATTTTAAGTAAATCCAAGTATTTTTCTAATCTACTGTTATGTCATAAAATATATTTTTAAGAAAATCTATTTTATTTTTATCCGATTATATTTAGTAAACATCCGAATTTTGGTCATTTCCGAATTATACATATTACATCAAATTGTATTTTAATTTAATATTTCAAACATATACTATGAATATAACGTTTGAAAATGAAATGATCCACATCATTATTATCTAACCATGCATTATAACAATATAAATAACAAATTTCCCCTTAAATGTTGAATTGCAATGGATAGTATTTTACATAGGACGTTGTTATA
Organism: Schizaphis graminum; assembly: GCA_020882235.1. Lineage (NCBI taxonomy): Eukaryota > Metazoa > Arthropoda > Insecta > Hemiptera > Aphididae > Schizaphis > Schizaphis graminum. The sequence goes on along the minus strand of CM037031.1, from coordinate 35,094,375 downwards.
GAAAATAGTCCACATTACCGATATTCACTATGCTTTTATGTGATTTTGCGAGCCAAATAGCATAATAAATAGCTTGCGCCATTGGATACGTATGGTAAGTCTAGTTTGTCGATTACTGATAGTGGCTTTTAACGGTCGCTGTAACGACTAACGGATGCTTTGTATTCTTTACGGGTAGTTGAAAGTGTCAAACATAAATCAAACAAAATATGTTTCTAAATGCAATGAAAAATAAGTGCTGCATCGGATATGATAGATTTAAAAAGTGATTTTTATATTTATATAATTTTATTTAATCTACATATTATCTTATGAGACCTTTTTATTATATCCTACGTGTATCTTTTTTCATATAAATATTTACCTACCTATTATATTATGATATTTTAATATATTTCATAAAATTTAACTTATTACTCTTTTAGATACTACAAACAATTTTTATCTTATCATAATATTATTATTTTATTATATTTTCATTTATTTAAAAAAAAAAAATGCTGTTGTTGACACTTTTAGGGATTTTATTGCGAATTCCTATCTTACTTGTTATGCAAAATAAGTTTAAAAAAAATATATGAATAAAAGAATACCATATTTCGGTTTAATAACTTAAACTGCGTAGTATGTAATTAAAAGAGATACTTTTTTTTATGACGTCATCATTTAACTTGATAAATTGTTATCTTATTATTATTATTAATAATATTTCATTTTGAGATTTATAAATAATGATTTTATTATTTGATACTAAATTATCTAATAATAGGTTAGACAATATTTAATGGTTCATTAAATTTATCATATTAAATGATATGACTAGGTAAATTTTGTGTTTTCTATTATAACTTTCAATACAGCCTTAAATAGTAATGTGATTAATACTAACTGAAAATTTATACTAAAATTTCTATCGACATAAACTGACGCAAATTATTATTTTGTTGATTGTACATAAATATGACGTACACGCGCACACATACACATAGTCTAATAAATTATTAAAATATTTAAAATAAATAATTGTATAGATTTTTTCATAATAATTCAAACAAATTTTTAAATATTTATATTTTTTTTTCATAAATAATGGATTTTAAAATTTAGAATGAATTATTAAGTTATTATTTTTCAAAATACAATATTATGTTAGACACTGTATTTAATATTACATTTTTATGATAATTTTAATAGATTTTATTATATGTAGAAATTGAACGTTAAAACATACCGTTTAATATTATTTATAAGTATATAACAATTATAATTTGATGTTTTCTACTAATTTTTTAACACTATTTAATAATAATTATTAATGTGTTTTGTGAAATATTTTATTTTATTTTTTATATCTCGTATTTTTAGAAAATTCACAGAACTGTAAGCCAAATATGTGTGTTCAGAAAAAAAATAAATCGGTATATTATTTTGGTGTGTTTTAATTTTTGGCTCAGTTTTTTGTTTTTATAGATACCATTACACAGGGGTTCTTCAATAAGCTATACGTTAGCAAATAATTGTGTGCCAAGTAGGTGCCTAAAATTAATTAACATACGTATAATGTGTATAATAATATAATATTTAATAGTATTATACATTTTTTAAAATTAATTTAATATGCCAACATAATCGTTAGACTGATAAATTGAATAAGCTTATTATGCTATGACATTTCTTTGTGTGTAAAAATGTTTAATATATTAATACCCCAATTATATAGGTTCTCAAATGCTTAAGATAATTGGCCGATTTTCTTATTTCTGACTTAAACGCACAATGCAATATATCACAACGAGATGGTAGACGGGTATTAAAATATATGTATAATAGTAAAGATAAAATTATAACATTCACTTTCAACGTATAAGACATCACGCTCGATGGATAGTGAGAGAAAAATAAATCGAATAAAACCATTAATCAGATTTAAAAAATATATTTGAATTAACGGATGGCCCTTTTATTTTTATTTTTATAATTGGATGAAAGGATATATTTTATTATAAATGCATACTATTTTAATGCAATAAAATGTAAAGGAAATGTTACATTGAAAATAAAAATAAAACAATTTTTTTATAATTTTCTCAACAAAAAGAAATAAAACGTATTATAAAATATAAGTTAACTTTTATTCTACTATGGTATAACAGAAAATAATAAAACAAGAAAAAATTATTTACCAAAAATATTAAAACCAACTAAGAGTATAAATTATAATATTATTTGAATATTAAATAAGTACCAATATTTTATTTTATTGAACATTTTATATTTGATTTCTAGATAAATAATATATATTAAATTATAATAATATATTAAAGTAAGTATTACACATAGTATATAACTTTATATTGTATTTATATAAAGATGGCTATTAAAATTTAGTGATCATTTTAAAAAGAAGTATAATAGGTTAAAAACAATATTATTAAATATTATCTTTCTTTCACAGTCTTATAATTTTTTTTTCTAAATGATAATGGTGTTGATGGCAATGACTACATTAATTAAAACTACGCGCTGTTTCAAAATCCTTTTATGATTATACAAACCATTCATCACATCACTAAAATCGTAATATTATTATTAAATTAGTTGTTTAATAACCTTGTTTCTAATAAAAAAAAGTTAGACCATTTCTATTCAGAATCGTCTTACATTGTACAATGATGTATCATTGAATTAATATTTAACACGTACATAATGGATACTGTTATAGTTATCTAAGCTACTGAATGATAAGATACACTCAACACCTCACCTAGGTACCGTACAGCAGACCAGTTTACTAAATTGATGACTTTTTTCTTTAGGTGTAGCCACTATAGCTCTAGAATATAATGTTCATTCATAATGTAAACACTAGACAGTGTAAATCAATAGCATTGGGGTCAAGAATATAAACATGCATATTATTCAATATTATCTTAGTTTACCTATATTATAATAATATTATGTTACACGTCATCCTTTGAACCAAATAATTATGTAAATAATGTTATATTGAACACGAAAACAATCAAAATTAAAGATCACTCAACTTTAGGAGTGGTAAAAAATTTACCAATTAAAAAGATTTTGATAAAATCAACGTGGACAATTTACCAGAAGTTTATCTCTAGGATGATGATAGATGTGAACAAAATTATTCTGATGCAACATTTAGATTAAATGGTTTTCGATCTAAATTTTTAACAGTTTTTGATTTCAATTATCTAAATACCTAGAGAGTTATGTGTAACTTACTAGTTGGAAAAGTTATGTAAAATTAACCTTCTTACGTAATATGTCCCAGTACTAAATTATAAATGGGAAAAAAAAAAGTTCTGTTTTGAATAATTTTCAAACAGCCTCAATAATCGCTAGTATAGATAGTTTAATAGTTAAAGTGTTATACATCAATAATAATTATCGAAGAAAACTATAATGGAATATATGTAGATAGAAATTGTGCTGATAAAAACTAGTTACATTTTTCTTCAAAGCACATTAAGATTTTTAAGCAATTCTTTTTCGGCTAAAATAAACCAACAATTAAAATAAAAATCGTTTGATTAGCCATATTTTATTTTCCTGATGTAATTGGAAAATATGAACAGTATTTAACACAATACGTCTATATTTTTTTAAATTATTATCCCCATAATTATGTGATTAAAAAAAAAAATTATATACATTTATAAAATCAAAAAACAATGTAAGTTTTTCTTTAAAAAACTTAATTTTACTTAATATATCTTTTGATCTGTAGGATCCAGGTTATACTTGTTTTAATTATTATGGTATTGAGGTACAACCATGGTTATAAAGGCCCCGAGGGATAAGTCAAGGCATGATCCGTCAACCGCGATATGACTAATTTAAATTTACGTCAAGTCAAATTTATATTAATACAGAATGAAATTCTTGGTAATAATTGTGGTCGAAATGGATAAAATCGTTAACAAGACGGTAAACAAATAGATTATTTAAATAACGAGGAACTGTATTTAATTAAAAATCATTTAAAATACAAAAATGTAATGAATAAAAAAAAAGATTAAAACAGTTTTCACCTGCTACACGTAATAACAATTGTATGAAAGAAAAAATATTCCCACGAATCAAATCATGTAATACAGTGGACTAATAATTATTTACTAAAATTATAATCAATTATTAATATTGACAATTTAAAATGTTTAGCTAAGATTTTTATTGAATTTAATAATAATTTATTGTTTATTTAGTATCAATAATATATCTAGAAATAACTCAAAATTCAAAAATTATATTTGAATATAACCATGTTGTAAGTTAATAATATTCCTTCTTTTTATAATATTTAATGAAATTAAAATAATAACACTATAATATGGTATGGTATACAAACTGAACAAGTTGGGTTAACTAAGATAAGCAAAGTTATAATAATTATTCAAGAAAAATAGAGTAAACAATTATATTTGACTTGCTGACTTTAAAGGAAAAATTAAAATAAAGTTTACTACTCAGCTTTAAATATTAATTATACAGTAGCGAATTATTACTTTAATTCCATATATTAATAGAGCAAATCCAAATGAATAAAAATAGTATGATGCAAAGAATTTGTTCATATTATTATACAATATTAACTAGGTAGGTTAGGATTTGTTTTGATATTATGATAATTCTTAATTTGTGTGTATTATTATTCTTGAAAATTTAAGAAAATATTTCCATATTGCCTATATTTATTTGTTCTAATTATTTAGTACAATATTATAGACAACCTTTGTATGAACTTATACTTTTACTATACTATTTAGTATTTACATATAAAAAATGTTTATTAAACATCGAAATTAATTAATTTATATACCAACCAAAATATAATTTCATATTTTTATAAAAATACAACTTTTTAATATAAAATAATATTTGTAAGCTTACAAAGTTTAATATTTAAACATTAGCATTAATAAAAAAAAATCAAGACTAATAATTTGATTTAGTACATGTATTTATATAATATAGCAATAATAACAACAACTTATTACATATTCATTTTATTTTTTAATAACACTACTTGTATGTTTGTGATTAGTAAGAAAATTATTTAACGTATAATAAAACACTTATTATCATATATTTTGATAACAATTCATCACAAATAATAGCTATAAAGAATTTATGTGGAATATAATAAATTTGTTTATAATAATTTACAGATATATAATAATGAAATCCTGATTTTATAGTTACCCACTATATTATTATACAGCGTTAATATATTGTTACATCAGTGACACAATTTTTATAATATGAAACATGTTTCTAATTGAATTAAATATTTATTATTATATCTTTTAGACGAATTTTAAAACAGTTATTTACTAAAAAATTATACGTTTTAAAAAAATAATAATTTTATCTTTTCTTTGAGAATACGAAAATTGAAATACTTTGAGTTTTTATAATCTTAGTCAAACTTTATAATAAATTAGAATAATGTTTAAAAGCTTAATACTAAATAAATCTGTATTATATTGATATATTTAAGAATATAATATATATTTAAAAATTTTAAATTCGATTTTACAAAATATTATATTATCAAGAGTATATCGTATACACTATACATTTTATGTATATTATGCTATGTTAATCGAATTTTATCATCTTGTACATTTTACTTATATGTAGGTACATTTTACATTCCAATTGAAAGTACCTACCATTGAAAAGTTAATGACTATCTATATGGATACTTTAATTTATTCACTTTAAGAATCCTGTTTCATTACAAACCAAAATTAAATAATGGAACGACGAATATTGATTTGTGCTGAATTAATTTTAATATTTCCATTACTTATCTAATAAACATATTGGTCATTATTAAATTGATTGGAAACCAAAGCGTTTTTTTAATAATACAAAACACAACTGTATAATTTTAAAAATAACGTAATTAAATGAGTAGGTATAATTTAACAAATTTAAGTGTATTACATTATTTCTACGTATGTAATGTTAAACCTTGGTTATTGAAAATTGTTAGTGTTTGAGGTTATTGTATAACTAATCTTTTTTTTTCCATTAGTTTTAATATAATTTTATAGTTAAATTATCTTTTTAGTAAAAAATACGAAATTTTCATGTCCTGCTGTGATGCCATGTGGAATTATGATAAACAGTACGATGTTCATGCTGTAAATGAACTCAAATATGCGACTTTTCATTTTACAATACGGGAGAAAAGGGTATTGTTATCAATAACTTTTTCACCAATAAAAACTTTTTAGTTTTAGTATTTAAATCTATCTTACCTGTTAAATATATTATAATCCTACAATAAATACAAAACTGCTTTGGATTTACTTTGATTGAACTTACACATATTTAATTTTTTTTTTTTAGAATCAATTATAATAAATAATATGACGTTATTCTAATATTTTATATCGCCATAATTTATTTTTAAGGGGATTGGAAGCGTTGATTTTCTGTCTTTGTCTTACACACGTGGAATATAGGAAAAATAGCTATACGTGACTGACAAAAATTAAGGTACTTCTAGTTGTTCGATTTAAAATATGTAAAGATGATTGAATTGGTATACAAGTTTACTTTGCATCGGTCGAAGTACATTTTTAATATTTTCAATATATATTTAATAATAAAAATTGACAAATTTATTAAATTTAAAATATTTATTCTCATCAAAATATTTATTTTAAACAATAAAACAATCAAAAAAGTGCTTCGACCGATGCAAAGTAAACTTGTATACCAATTCAATCATCTTTACATATTTTAAATCGAACAACTAGAAGTACCTTAATTTTTGTCAGTCGCGTATAGCTTTTTTTCCTATATTCCACGTGTGTAAGACAAAGATAGAAAATCAACACTTCCAATCCCCTTAATAGCAAACAAATGGTTAAAAACAATTTAGGAAATAATATTATATTAATATATTTTTACGCTACAAGTATGCATTACTGATTTTTGATTTGAAGGTTATTTCGATTTTCAACACGATTTACGATAAATTTTGAAATGTATTATATAGTATTACTATAAGTAAATACTATAAACCACGATTATTATTATACCTCGAAAATGTTGACATGAAAACTGTTTTGCAAGGGTTGATATCTAATTTGAATTTCCCATAGAAGTTTTGAATACGGAAGTTCAATCGAGGTGAGAAGGACATGGGGTCGTCGTTGGGTTGGAGACTGATGGCAAGGAAGGCAAAGGGCACATTGGACAACTGGAAAAACCGCATTTTATTGGAGACCGAACAACCCCGGGCACGTATATTATCCTACGGGCCATTTTTCCCCCATGCCACCACCACTACAACAGATCTCGTATTTTTATCGGTTTCCTCCTTCGGCTGGTCGCCGATATCCTCAACAGCTATGCGGTTACCTACCATTTGGCGATGCCGGATATAATCGAAATGAAATCCGATGGTATCCCCGTTATCAATCACGCCATTGCAATCGTTTTTCCTTTTTTTTCTGCGTTTTTATTTTTATTTTTTTATACGCACACGCACGCCCGGTGCTTTTTTATCAGTCACGGCAATCGTCTCGGTTGGCCGCGTTGCACATCCCATTTTTCTCTCATGGCCCCAAGATCCGTGTGTCATTAGTTTTAAATTTCTTCCACGCGTCTATATATACACACACACACACACATATATAGATATATGTATTATGTATATATATATATATATATGCGTGTGTCCCTTTTAACTTACAACTTATATACGTGCATACACACACCCACACACACATACGTGCGCGCGCATAACTGCATATATTATATTATACATAGATATATTGGAAACAGTGTACGATTTCAATAAAACATCGGTTGTTATAGTGTCCCCTCGTCCATCCACAACAATAGATGGTATAGCAATATTACTTGTATCAGTCTCGGTTTGTGTGCTTGGAATGTCTTATAACTGACGACGCAAAAATTTCAAATACTCAAGTGTTTTTTGAGTAATGAAACCCTCATTTTATTTAGTGTGCATACATACACGCGCATACTCTTGTATAACCGTCACGGATTGTGACTACTTTGCAGTGCATACAGGGTTTGTAGGAATTGCGCGTATGCTTAGTGGTATACAGGACAGCAGTTAAATACGTGATTTCGATTATTTGAAATAACCATAACACGGAATATATTTAAATTTTACCAAAATTATAACGGAAAACATTCGAAATTAGGTGATAATTTGCATGTATTACACTATTTACACTCAAGTAAAAACAATTAGCGTATTTTTAATTCATAATACTCTATATGAGAATCTCTCTCTAGTAAATACAATTATTCACAACCGTATAATAGATACAACTTGTTTCTATATAAAATCCAAATCTTTACAAAAAATTATTTTGAGATATATGATGTACAATTTTATCATTCTACAATCATTAACTTTATTTGTCTTAAAATATAAAATAAATGCGAATGTTAGTATTAGTTCCTTTAATTACATTTCAATAAGTTCATAGAACAAAAGTGTAATATAGTACTATAAAATAACTAATATATACTATAAAAATCAATCTAGAATTTAAGAATAGAAAAAAATGTAAATTGGTAAAAACTACGATAGTCAAAGCCGAAATAGGAAGATAAAAAATTAATAATTACACAATATAATATATAAATGATACTGAACGTCAGTATATTAGATACATAACATAATATTAACATACTACACACCTGCTATTGTAAAAATACATTTTTATAATACACTGTTGTTTGTTTGTTTGTTTTCTGACTTTTAAAATTTTTATTTAATTGTTAATAAACATATTTAATACAATAAATTGTAAATATAATAGATATAAAGCAGTATTCAAAAAATTAACTCTGTTAAAAAGTGAAATCACGGTCAATAACCTAAAAAAAAGTATATCTCTATTGATACTAGACATGCTAGTAAACATATTTTTAGAGAGGGGTTTAATTAATATTGATTGATTAATTATAATTTACATATAATGTACCTATATCAGATTATTACACCATTATTTTTTTTATACATACAGGTTAAATTAATTTACATACTTTATTCAATACACTGGAAGTTAATTTTAAAATTACATCATTTTATAAAATTTATTGATTTAAAATATTTAATAGTAACGTAATCCAACTCTATTAGATTTTGAATGGAGTGATGAATGAATTGATTTTACAATAATGTATGTTTTTATTTTTTTTTTTTTATGTGTCTATCATCACTTTTTGGAGTAGTAATAATGCTTCGATTTTTGACATCAGCCGCTCTTTGAAAAGGAATATTCATCTAGTTGGTACTTTGGGGGATAAAAAGTAAAAAATTTTCAATAGATTTCAAAAGCTTCAGGAAAAACCCTGAAAAAATTACAGAAAAACGGGAATTTTTACGCATAACCACTTTTTAACAAAATTGATTTTTTGATTTTGCTGGAATTCAAAAACAAATCATTGAAAATACTTGAAATTTTCACCAAATGTTTATATTAGCGTTATCTTTTAATGATTAAATTTTCAAAATATTTAGAATTTTTTTCAGCTACTTATAGATAATTGAAATTTTTGATTTTTTTAAGTTTTTTCTTAAAAAAATGATAAAAAAATTTGGTTATCAAAAAAATCTCTAAAATTTAATACAAGGTTTATTATAAGTTTAACTTATCGTAGTAAAAAAAAATCAAACATTTTTAGTCACAATTTTTGTTTATAAGCATTTAAAGTTCAAATATTTATGAAATATATCAAAATCGCGAAAATTTGCAAGGAATTTTAAAGTTGAAAATTCATAAAATTGTTGTGATTTATACTTAAGGTTCAAAAATCTAATACAACGTAATCCATAAATTTTTCTTCAAGTAACTGTAAAAATAAATTCCAGTGTCAATATAGAAAAAATGTTATGAGCATATTAAATTTAATTTTTTACGAGATCGCGTAAAATAACGATGTATTACAATTTAAATAATATAGGTAATAATATAATAATATATCCAACTAATTATCATTGACTGACAAATCATCTCCGTTCAGAATCATTTTTCGTATACAATGATACCAGTTATTGCATTCAAATTTAACACATCCATTATAGTGACACGTGACCTACTCTCTATCTCTACTATACAGCAGAGCGATACCCACTTGCCCACTTTTTTTTTTAAATATCGTTTAGAAAAAACAAAATTTTATTGAATAAATTAGTTGGTGCCAGTGTAGCGTGCGATCTACCGCTTACGTGTGCTCTACTTGTGATCTACCTATTACCTAGTGGTTATGGGTCCGATAATTCCGGCCCGATAATATTTTAGGTATAGTTTAGTTGCGGCCCGAGTAATTATTATTACCTATGTACCTTACCTATATAATATATACCTATTACCAAGGCTGGGCAAGCTCGGTAATATTGAATTGAGTCCCAAATATTGAATTGAGTCCCGCAAATATTTTTAGGTTATCGGAGTTGAGTCCCGTAAATATTTTTAGATTAACGGAGTTGAGTCCCTTCAGTCTATTAGCGTTAACCAGAAGACACCACGTAGAGGTTGACTGAGTAGTCTCCCAAAAATTGTGTGTGATGGTTCTCAGTTTTTTTTTCTTAAATAATATAAAACTACAAAATAGTATTAAGTATAAAAAGTTATTAATTTTTTTTTTTAAGTATACCTGACTTAATATAAATAATATAAATATTTTACCGATAGTTCACAGGTTAAATTATATACATGAAGGGGAAATCACACATTTTTGAAATCCTTGAATATTTTAAGTACTTAATCTAAGGTTATCAGGTCACGGCACTAGTTTCTTTTGAGGCGTCTAGCTATTTTTAATTAATTAAAAAAAAATTATGTGTGATAAAAAATATATAAGTACACTCCCAAAAATTGTGTAAAAATAATATAAAGTATAAAAATTAATTAACGACGACTAAATTATCTAAAACAAAATTTATTTTATGTGAATGATTTTTATATTTTATATTTTAAATTTTATATTTCCAAAAACAAGCTGGTAGATCGCACGCTACACCAAAACCAAGCTGGTAGATCACACGCTACACCAGAAACGAGCTGGTAGATCGCACGCTACACTGGCATCAATTAGTTATATTATTTTTGAGGTGCTTTTAAACAGTATAAATAATTACATTAAAGAATAGAGAGTATATTAATTTCATATTAGGTATTTAAAATTATGTCTGTAAAAATCTAAATTAATTTTAAAAATTATATGAGTAATTTTAATATTAGATATTAACATCATATTAGTACATAACTAATGTTTCAATTAGGTTATTAAATAATGTGTTGTTTTTGATCGTAAAAATATTGTATACTGATAGTACGTATGTATGTCTAACCATACCTACGTTATTTAGTTTGTGATAGTTTATAGATATTTACTAGACCTTTTTATTTCTAAAAAAAATATATATTTATACAAAAAAAATTGTTGATGAACACTAAACATACAAATAATATTTATTCTATTGTTCTTAAAATAAAATAACATTTTTTTAAGATGATTCTATTTAATGCAATTATAACTTTAAGTAATACCTACTCTAAGTCTTTTGAAAATCACATTTTTAAATATTAAAGTATCAAATTTAAAGTTAATGTCAATGTATTTTTACTGAAAATGTGTGATGAAAATATAATATACTTATAAGATGCTTTAAATATAAAATTTAATATTTTTTTTTTACCAATAATATAAGTATAGATTTATTACATTATTCATAATTTTAAATTTAAATGCTGATAGGAATGAAAAATTTAATATAACAATTAGATACTAACATTCAATTATATCAACTAGTAACACGTATGTTTTATCTCTAAAAGTATGTGTCTATATTTATTTAATATAATATCACTAAGTGTAGTTATTTTTCTTTCACAAGTTTGAGAAACTAAAATCTGCAACTACCCACTTCACAAAACCTCGCTCAGGGGCTCTTTGAATTTCGAAGAAACAATTGCATTATTAATGCCGCTAGCTTTAAGTTTTTTATTGTGATGATCCATGTTTCAATTTACAGTAATAAAGCATTGGCGGATATAATGTTCTTTTGTAGAATATGTTGTTTTGAAAAGAAAATACAATGATGTTCTAGTGAATTCGATTTAATTTACAGAATTCAATGATTTGGTATAAAAATGTGTTTTAAATAATATTCTTGAATATTTGTGTGTATAGTAAGTAATTTTTATATTGTAATAATAAGTGAAGAAAAAATCAAAATGAATTAATCAGAAAAAAATTGTATTGATGAACATTTTTCTTTTGCATTTCATCAAATTGTAATACGAAATTTAAATCATAAAAGAGAATGTAACTTAGTGTTAATAAATACAATTGATTAAATAACAGCTCGTGCTAAATTAATTCTAAAATGAATAAATATTCATAAATAATTAACTCAATTTTGTGAAATTAAAAATATAATGACATTTTGTTAAAACAATATGAACAACACTTCGAAAGTAATATTCTATTATCGTAATTTTCATGATATTACCATTATTATATTCTAATTATATTTTAAAACAAAAAAATTTCAAAGTAAAGTACTGATATTTAATGATATATTTATTTTTATGATATACTAAAATTGTGTAACTAATTTCAAACATATTGATTTTTATTTTAAAATACAATTACAATAATTATGTTAAACAAATGAACCATAACAGAATTGATAATTTCAATCGTTTCACAAAATCTAACCTAATAGTACTTTTACGCATATATTTAAATAACTATAACTTATCATTTAATACCTAACCAATCGATGAATTTATACTTATATATATATATATATAACGTTAAACAAAAGTGAAGGGGTGCTTTATTCATTTTTTTTTTATGTGTGTATGTGAGTCTGATGTAGTTCGTAAATTGTGTACATAATACGTGGTGTAAATGACATTTTTATGTTTGGATTTTAGAGCCTCTCTTTTTGATGGAGTGGTCAGTTGACGCGGAAAAAACTACCCCGGTGCAATAACACCTCCGCTGACCCATGTTGTTTTCCCCGCAGTGGCGCTTAACCTCTCCACTCATTTCCCAAATGGCTGAAAATGCGGATATATTTTTACACGCATCCGATTCACATTAAAACCATCGCTTTCATACTGTATCTACCACCCCCATTCATACTGTTGACCCTTCTCCCGTTAAATCCACCGGTGACCGGGTATTATCATCATTCTCTTATCTTCGGGTTTGTTTCAAATAATATGGCACCCGTAAATCATGTGCGACTAACCACTGTCACCGCAACTACCACCTTCCTCTGGGAAACAGGAATGTCTACTATCCGTTAGAGATTATATTGCATTGGGAATATTTTCTAAAACCGATGCCGCAATGAACGTATTAATGTCCACGCATACAAATAAATTGTAATCATTTATTATTTTATTTATTTTAACGCTCAGGCTATAGTTTATCAGCCATTCATAATAACAATAGCAATTACAATATTAATAATAGGTACTATTATATGACTTCTATAATAATACCACCTAAATAGTTTAAAATAGCGTTTATTTAATACATAGATACAAAATTAATATTGACAAGACAGACTTGTGTGAAGTGCAAAAATAATGATAACAATACTATTTTTTTGATAAAGTAGTTATAATTTGAATTGATTAAACGTTTATTTTTTCTATTATGCATGTATACAAAATTAATTTAACAATGTAGATGATCGATTGTGAAGTAATTGAAACTGTTTATTTAAATCATATTATCATATTGTTTTAAAATATTATAAACCTTGATTCCTTGAATAATGAAATATAGAGAATATTAATGCATTTCCAATTTTCGACGAATGCGATGTGTTCAAGCATTTTATAGTATTATATTGTGCTTTTTGGTTCGATGTTTATTTTATTTTTAAGCCGATCTTGACAATATATTGCAATCACCTACGGTGCCGTGTCCCGATGAGAATGTATTTTAATTGCTAATAGTCAACAGTTAAAAACATGAAAGTACGTAGTTAATCATAGAGTAAAAATTATATAAAAACGTACACACTTTATGTAAAAATAAGCAATTGCAATCACATACCACATTTTAGAAATATCTCGGTTCTTGAAAATCGGACCTATATAAACTGTAAACCATTAAGACGTATAATATGTGTATATAACTTGTCAAATGCTTTCAATTTCTCTCATATTCAGTAATTTTCATCCATGTATCTATTAAGTGGGTAGGTAATGTTACAATTAATATTATTGTTAAAATTATATTACGCATGTTACAATAATCATCAAGTAATGTGTGTGTTTTTATTAACAAGTCCAAACAAAATTATTTAGTTGTTGTTCTTAACTAACTTGTTTTATAAACACATTTTTATTGCCAAGTGGCTGCATCTATAACACAAGTATTGTGACTGTTTAAAATAGTAAAATATATTTTATACTAATTTGTATAATAAAAGTTAACGTACTAATATAAATTATAATATTGTCGCAGTTCTGGTTTTTGTCTTTATTTATTTATTGATTGATTTATAATTGTTATTTGTTAATTTTAAAAAGGACTGTAGTAATTATGTACCTATAAGTTAAATTTTATAATTCAACAACATTTTTAAACATATAATAACAAGTATAAATTGTACAGCAATTACTAATTAGCAATAATGTATACTGGTTGGTCTTTGAAATCAATCAGTCTGTATATTGAAATACATTATTTAAAAAAAATAATAATTCACTGTGGACAAATTGGACGAATTTGAAAACATTTAAATATTTTATTTTTTTCTGTAAAATTACTTGTTCATTGAGTATTATTCTTAAAAATAACGTACCGTTCATTGTTTTTTTTTTTTTTTTTATCTAGTTTATTTAGTAATATCACATAGATAAACAAAGTATGTTGTATCGGCACATACCTATTAATATTTAATAAATAACCAATAAAAAAAAATTGTAACCACGTTTAAATTAGTTATATAATGGTGAATTTATCTTAAGGTAATAAATAATAATATGTGTTTATATATTATCTAAAATTGAAGTTTTTAGTTTTAAATGTATTAACTGCCTGAATAAATTCACCGGCTATTTTTAAATAAATCATATAGGTACTGCGTGATCATGTGTGAAATAAAGATTTTTTTCGGTAGAAATGAACCGTACGACAGCAGATGTTTGGACAAGTATAAATATTTATACCTATTTATATGTTTATAATATGTTATATTATATACATTTTTTTTTTATTTATATATAAATATATTTTTGAAAAAATTCTATCCTAAGTCAGTACACTATAAAGTAACACGTAATTCTGTCGTTGGCAAGAATAAAAAATAAATTTGATTCCAGTAAAATTTTACAATTTAAGGATTAGCAATATTTGATCACTAGGTATAACAGGATAGGTCTCAGTGTTTTTTGGGAAAATAAAATGTATATACGTATTAGTTGTATGGCACTATGCATTAATATTATGAACAAAATTTTTATAAAAATTTACAAAAAAAAAAAATATTTATTTAATTATATTTGATATATAAAATAAAGATCCATGGTCTATCAATATGTAAATAATTGTTTTGTTTTGAGTTGATAAACTGTCACAAATTGTTCATGATATTCACTGGCACTGTAATATACTGGTAACTTATATCAAACTGTTACTAACTGTGTTGCGACAGTTAATTTTAAATATTAATCTATACAATTAAAATGTTATAAGAAGTACCTGTAAATAGTTTCAAAAAAAAAAAATATGCAATCAACATATTCATAAAAGTAATTTATTTTGCAAAATTTTAATTATTTTACTTCCTTTGAAAAAAAAATAATTGAGTTTCATTTTTTCAAGGATCTATGTTTTTATACCTATGTAGGATTTTGTATATAATATGATATATTTCGGTGTATTGTTACTAAAAATAAACTAAATAATTTGATCAATTTTTTTTTACGTCTCATTTTTATTATAGGTAATATAAAACACTTATGATAATCCACTATGCTTATCAATATACCTGTATTTCTCTTTTTAATATTAGTGTATTATAATTTTCATAATAAATCATTTATCGAGGTACAAAAGATAGACTAAGTACATATAAAGTATTGAAAAAAATAAAAAATAAAACAATAATATTACATATTTTATTTTTTGAATAATTTATATATACTTATAGTCTATGCTTCCTACTTCGATAAATAATTTATTATGAAAGATGTACCTAATGTTTTAATATTTTTCACAACAATCTTACATTAGATTTGGACGTGTGGTATTATTTTTACCAATTACTACCTATGTTACTATAAAACATTAACCACAGTATACTATAGCGCTTTTTGTTTTAATATTTAAAATGATTTATTAGTGTTATAATGTTTTAGATGCCTATATAAATGGATTAGTACCTATATTAAATTAACACTACGAGTTGATTGTCATATGACTTCTCAAATATTTAAACAACATCATTAAATTAAAATTAAAATGGTAATTTCTAAACTGCTGTTATAAACTATATAACTTATATATACCTACTATACTTTAAAGTAATCATATGTAACTTAACACATTATTATTGTATTAAAAGAGGTTTAAATATTTTTGTGTAAAACATTTATTATCATTTTTTTTTTTAACTGTATATGACCCATGCATGTTAAAAATGTGAAAATATTCAAGTAATAGTGGGTAAATAATGTTAAAACGTAAACTCCGTGTAAATCATCCATTAATTTTAAACGTGTACTATGTGGTTTCATCAACTCATTTCAAAATATTTCTGAAAAATGTCACATCGAATAATTATCAACTGCGTGAACGCGACAACGTATATAATCTAAGTGAGGTTTCCTATAAAATATGCAATAAAATAATACGAACGTACTGAATATGAATATACACTATTCTTATAATTTGAAGTTTTATTAAGTCTAGAATTTCTATAATATTTTATATTTTATCATTTATATTATAATCGTTTAATATATATGTATGTATATATATTAAGTTAACAATTATATATTTGATAATGGTATATTTCAATTTAATTGGTCATAATTGACCAATATTTACAAACAGTTGTTGCTAGTTTATTAAAAAAAATAATATTTTATAAGAAGCTAAAGATTTTTTTAAATATAATATAAAACTTTAATTAAATGTACTCGTAGCCAAAGGCAGTGTTATAAATAGTACCTATTCAATATCATTATATATTTTCTTGTGTGTGTTACATCATTTTTATTAGCAAGTATAAAGTATGTCAGATCAAAGACAACGTAGCAACCTTATAGTTAGGCACCTACTCATATGTAGTAACTACACAATGATGATAACCGAATAAAAATATATACTTACAGAGATTGTCAGCTTTAGACCATTAATAATGAATCTCGCACAAGCAATACCTAATCCATATTTTATGGTATACACGTGCATACATCACCGTAGAATATTCATTTTTCTTACACATATCAACTCATACTACACGTGAATACTTTCATATTCACCTACCGTCTTACTCGTCAAAATGCCAAATGTACATCGTTTTCTGATAAAAATAACACTATAGGTAGGGCTTCTATTTTTGGTCAATATTCTTGTAAATACTGAAGAATATAAATTATAAGCAAATACAAGAAAATTGCTTTGTGGCAACAAAACATCCTTTGTTTATTTCCTCAATATTTTTAAATAAATTACCTAATATACTCATGCGATATTGAATCATAGAAAGTAAGCATTATAAAACGTTAAATACACAAAGGAGTATGGATATTTTGATTAAATTGAATATATTTACTAAAGGGAATATTATATTAAATGTTTTCAAAATAATAAGATATAAATTATTGTACTTTTTATTATGTTGATATTTTCTGTATCCATCTACTGTTTTATCCTTAAATTATGATTCGACACGCATGCGTTGATAGTGAATATTTTAAAATGATTTATAACAGACGTTTTTTTTTCCTTGTCTGCCCAACTTGTCATGAAAAACTTGTTGAAGTCATAATTATTATAAGGGCGTGAGTAAGAAATAAAAGACAAATAAAAGTGAATATATTTATGTACGCAAAAAAAAGAATCCTTTTAATCTTTAAGCAAAGATGTTTTTCCTTTCCTCTTTAGAAAAGAAATGATTACATTATTTTCAGATTATTAATGGTTGAACATATCAGAATAACTCTCATCGGTATAGTAGCATTATCATATTATATACGAGTATACATCAAGTTTCTTGGCATTTTAGTATTGAAACATAATTGATTTAGGTGAATGTGATAAAATCATAATGAAATCATTAACACTTTAACGGCAAAAATACAAATACCTATGCATTAACAGTGTTTGCACACGATGGTAATTAATTATGGTTAGATACTTAGTAAATACAATAATTATTCAAAAGTGTTAACCATTTACCATAAAATTGATAAAGTTGTTTTAAATTTTAGTTCTATCAATAGGCACTAAATTACGAGTATTATATCATCATTAATTAAATAACAATAAATATTTTGTAAATAATGTGCAATACCTACTTATATATTTATGTTTAAGGTGATTCGTATAACATTTTATTACGTTATTAACAGTATATTATTATGTCCCATGTACAACTTTAAACTTTCTACCAATAAATATTGGGAACAATAGAAAATAGCAAATAATAATATCGTCACTCTTATAGCCCCCAAAAACGTAACTCCCAATATTAATGTTGTACGTTACCACAGTATATCATTGGTATATATAATTATATATATATATATATAATTATTAATCCATTAGATATATGTCATTGCTCTGCTGAGTCGTAGTACCTATACGAAAAAAAAAATTGACCAAATCGATATAAAAGGGCAAAAAATAATATTCATAAAATAAAAAAAATAATAATAAAAAAAATATATATATATATATATATATAAATGCACATAAATATATGGAAAAAAAACACCCTATACGATCCAGATTTATACCGCGACAGGTCTGCGCGCCCGGTGTGTATGTCATAATTTGTGTCTAATGTTCAATAAATTCCCGGTAACCCACACACTCGCACTCGCGCCGCCGCGACCCCGAAAGCGTGGGCGGGAGTTGCGGGTAAGCGCGAGAAGGGCGTGGGGGGGGGTCTCGCGCGCAGTGGGCAAAATGAATTGTTGGCCCCGCGAGAGCAGAGGGAACGCCGCCACGCGTTATTGAAATAAGAGCGCCGGCATAATGGCGATCCCCAGGCGCGCGCGAGAATAAGGAAAAATTCCGTGGCCGCGCGTATAGGTACGTTACCGGTGTGGTAGTGGCTGCGGCGGGGGGGGGTAGGTGGCAGTAGAATATAGCTGGTACACATAATAATATACCGTATAGGTATAAACCGCGCGTACGGACGTACGTATATATTATATAATATACATATACAATATACCGTCATATATATTATGGTATACGCGTATATACCGCGTGTGCGTGTACATATAGGTGATGTAGGTGTATACCTACTACGCCGCGCGCCCGGTCCCGATGCAGCGCGGCGACCTTAACCATTTCACGCAACCGCCACCATATTATAGCCGAATAACTCCTGTGCGCGAACCGAACTGCACCGGTGTTGTTTGGTTATGGGGGGGAGGGGGGGAAGAGGAGAGGCCGGGGCGGATGTAGCTCATGAAAAATCCCATTTGTTCTGCTAGTCCATTTCCCGAAATGAATATATATGGCGTCGCGAGCTGTTGTTATGTGCGCGTCTGCGTCTCCACATATTATTCTATGTGTGTATGTATGTATGTATGTATATATAATATATACGCGTAGGTTCGCGCGCGTGTTACCGCACACGTATACCGCCCTCCGCGGTACTACACTGGTGCAATGCGCGTGTATAGGATATCTAACCGTTTCTTTCGTCACCAGAGGAATCCTCCCGTTGCTGGTAGATTTAAATTCCTGTACGTATTCTTTTAACAACCTCCCCCGCGGTACAATCATCCGGCAACCCCACCGGATATCCGTTCGTTTCTGCCTTACTGCCGCCGCCGCCGCCGCCCGACAATAGTAACGACCCATATACGCATACCGTTCGCGCTTTCTCCACGGTTACTAATATATAAGTCACGCGCATGTACACACACACAGGCACACGCACCCAAACATCTACTGGATAAGCAAATGACTGTTTCCGATGTATATATACGGTCTGAGGACAGCAGCTATCAGTTGAATAATCGTGAATATAGTTATTCGAATTTCATCTTATTCGGTCATCCTTGAGTTCGACACGCTGTGAATGATAATATATTTTTAATTTCGAATATAAAATAATATATCGTATTATGTGCACACGAAATATTATGAATGTATACGATTGTGCTATGACTTCGGTATATAAATTATAACTCAATCGAAAGATATTATAATTATTATTATATTGATTAAAGTTTTTGGTCCACGAGTGTGTGCCTAGTTTCTACATGACTTAGCTGTCAAATCATTCCAAAATAATTTGTTTTTGCTTTTGTATCAGCTTTTTTTGGCGTATTATAATTTGCGATGAAATAATTTATAATCTATAGTGCAATTCTAATGCAAAATAACGATTTTTTAAACACGCTTATTGTTCAATTTATACTATAATATCCCTTACAATTAGTATTACCTATATTTAAAATATAATTACTGTGAAAATGGATGATGTGTTTTGAATAAATGTAAGAGGATTAATACATATATATGTGTGTATAATGTTAACGATTCGAGAAGAATTTGAAAAAATGTAATATAATATTAGTATAATTGTAATGATCGAATATATTACTTGTGAAATTGTTTCAATACACAACAATAAACTAGTTAGAAGTCTAGAGAATACTTGCAGAAAACTTGCTGCTTTATGGAAAACAGAGAGTAATGAATTCTGATAATAAGTCATTTGAAATGTATATAATATTACCCTATATTTGTAGGGAGCCCGTCAATCTGATGATGGTCAACATGTTCGAAATATAATCCTCAGGAAAACTTCCCATGTTACAGTAAATATTATTTTGAATGTATAATATATATGAATAAATAATATATTTGTAAATATTCATGACATAATTAACATTTATCCTGTATTTATATATCATATAATTTAAATAATGTTCATTTTCCAGGAAAGTTTTAACATTAAAGATTAATTATATTCAATTTTTGCTATCATTATCATATTAATGGTCTTGTGAATTTCAATATTTATATATTATATAAATATTGTATAACACTATAATAATTATAGAAATAAGGCTTATAATTTTATTTTATATTAAATTATGTAGATTTTTCAATTCGTATAATACTGTCGCAATATTTTTCTAGAAAAATAAATATATCATCAATTAGTTCATATAATAGTGCACTTCATTGCACATGAAGAAAGAAAATACGTTTTTCTGAACAAATAAAAATCCACATTAAAAAAAATAATAATAATAATAAATAAAGATTTTTCATTCAACATATTTTTTTTAAATATCAGCTGATTCAGTTCATGATACAGTTCTCATTTAATAAAACACGTGCATCTCTGACAACTTATTTAGAGGTATAGAGTCATAGGATGTAAAATATTCGATGAACTCTTTAGTGGTTTTATCCTTTTTATCGTATACGTATCCATTTTCGATATCTAATAAGTATTAAAATATTGTTTTACATAAGATATCAATCATAAAATGTTATAAATAACGATTGGACGACCTCACGATGTGCATATTAAAGGTACCAATGACCACCACTACCGTATACGCGCGCAGAAGCATTGTAATAGAACGGACGTCGTTCGATGGAATTTTTATAAAAACTGAACATTTTGAATGGTACTTTTATGTTTATGTGAGTATGGCCGTTAGTACATAATACTGCAATCGAAATTCAAGACGGCTATAATATGTGATTTGGTACTGAATGTCGATTTCAAACGATGCTGCACCATCGCCAAAGAATGGCCGTTAGCAATTATATATTTCAATTACGGCACATCGTTTGAAATCGATTTCACATTTTAAAACATTATGTTTCACACACAGTGGTCCGAAAAATAGTTTTTAAAAAAAGTTTTTAAGTTTAAAACAAATTATAAAAACTTATTGTTAACAACCTGGCCTGTATGATACATAAATATAAAACCTAATGCTCAATGGAAATACAATTTTCTAAAATTGTGTTATAAAGTGTGTAATAACAATAAGTATAATAACCACGTATTTACGTTTCCCGTTAATGTGTTACAGATACGTTAAAAACGAGGGCTAAAAATTAAAATCTTTAAAAACAGCTAAAATTTTCCTTTTAAATTATTAAAATTGAATACTAATACATTTAATATTAAAGTCTTAAAATTATACTTATGATCATTTTGGTATTGATAATGGAAGATATGAGATAAATATTTCATTAAACTCCACAAAATCAAACAAAATAGCAATCATTTATCTTTTCATCTCGATTTGTCTAAAAATTTTGAAGTAATTATTTCAAAACTTAGAACGGCGGCCAAACAAAAATATCACACAGTCGCATCTAATAGCAAAATAATATGTCATAATATTCACCATTCACCTTTTGCAAAATTAATTTATAAATAAAAATTTATCATGTTTTTATCGAATTCCGCACGTACACACATACCTATCCAAGAAAAATAAAATTCTAAATTTTAAGACTCACGGTCTGAATTGCTTAATCGTGATCCGGACTTAATCATGGCCAAATGCACCGTTGCCGTCACGTTAATTAACTCGAAAAACATGAATATATGTTAAATGTTTGTATATTGTCGTATTTGTTAACGAATAACGGCGTATCTATATTTGTGTGTAATCCATAAAAAATATAAGTATAAATATAGTCTGTAAATCTCTTCCAATGGAAACTACTGCCAAGGGTTATTTTAAATAAATAATAAAAATTAAAAATTAAATCCTTTGTGTACGTATGCTAATAAACTGAACATTTTTCAAATCGATATTTGGTACTTATGTACCGTTATTGAATCATTATAACAAATATACTAGAATTTTTACATTTAAAAAACTCAATAAAGTATAATAAAATCCAAATTTAATAATAAAAAATGCCTGACCTGGTACAAACACTACAAACACTCCTTTTATGGTTAGGGTAGCATATTATTATAGCTTTGAACACTTTTTTTGTCAGTTTTTCTAATAAATGTACAAAAAAAAATATTGGTGATCCAATACATAATACGTAATTTTTATCAGGAACTAAAATATAAATAATATATCTCTCATACTGATAACCAATGCAACATAATAAATTTTACTGCCATGTATTTTTAGTATTCGTATTTTATTAATTCGTTAAGTGTGTTATTGTAAAAACCTAATCACAATAAAATTTTTAGATATTGACACAGGAATAAATAGCTAAATTCCGGACCCATATTATAATATGTTTATATTATATACACGATTACCAATGGAGTTTTTGTTATTTTATTTTTTATTTTTTGTTACTATCATTGCAATTCAAATAAATTATCCAAAGGTTCTTGTTTTTACCTTTTTCGATAAACCTTTAAAATAGCTTATTGTGGTAGTATTGGCAGTAAAAAATAAAATAAAAAATAATGCAAGAAGTACCCAAGAAACGGAATAAGAATTCGCGGCAGCTTTATAACGGCTTTTGTACATCCATAGTTTTTTTTTAAGAAAACAAATCCCCACATTGACAATACGACATATTTGTACGACTCACGTTGGAAATTTCAATTTTTTGTCGATCACGTAGAAATTTAAATGTGATCAAATTTAAATTACAAATTTGCTTTTTATATGAAATGTATTTAAATTCTCCGTAGGTATACAAATTATTTTGTTTTATTTTCCATTATTATTTTAAATGTGTACCTACATTCGTAACTTTATTACAAAAGTATATTATTATACTAAAAAATGATGGATACATTAATAATTGTATTTAAAAAACCATGTAATTACTAAAGAAAAATCTAAACTTAGATCTCTACTTTTTGATATTATAAATTGCATAAATTTATTTTTCAATGTGCCTCTGCTTAAAATCAATTACGAATACTTACCTATAAAAAAGCAATATTTTACATAATTATATACTATATTTATTTTTATTTATATAGGTATAATTTAAATGTTTTATACGATTTTCAATTGGTCCGTATAATATTAATAATAAACTATTGTGAAAAGATTATTTTTATTTTGCATTACAATACTAAGAGTCCGTTTAAATAATATGTCGGATATTACTATAACACTAGAACGTTCAAGCACATTTTTCATTGAATTCATCATCACGCACTATTAAAATTTGGCCAGATAACATGCAGTTTACTGTGAACAACATCATTAATTTCAACATGACCGAGCCCTGCTATTAACACTTAACAGTTTAATAATACACAACGGCTATCTCCCTGTGGATATCCTGGCCCAACTGCTTTGTCTTTGAGCGCCTCGTTATTTTACGGCAATGATGGTAGCAAATTCACTGGGTGTATACAAAACTATATTACACGCTGTACAAGCACGTTTTTGGGTGCTGATACAGAGAATATTAAATGGATTTTGATGAAACTAATGAGTCGGAAATTTATTAAAGGCATTTGTCGATAGAAGTGAGAACCCTTTCCAACCCGCTCTCTGAGCAGGTACCCATGTTGTCCCGGAAACCTCTGTTTGATTAGCTTAAGCTGATAACTCCATCGAGTTTTGCTATATGATTCATATTTAAATAAAACCCCTACATTTTACGTAATATCCAAGTTTATATTTTTAATTATTCACTATATTTGCAACACTATAAATCAGATCTATTTTTGTTTTTGATTTTATATCGATAATAAAGTACTCAGAACATAAGTAATGTCCATAGTAATATTATGCCGTGATAATTTATTTACCTATATGATATCGTCTTATATATAAGTATAGTATAGTATATATACTTTTGAAATAAATATAATTCTTTAAAAATTGAGCCTTTAAGAAAATGTAATATGTTATAGCATTAAATGTATCCCTAATACATTGTAGGGACTACATAATAAAAAAAAAATAAGGCTTTTGGTCATAAATAAATCACTAAATGTTTTTAAGTAATTTATAAAATTGCAATGGAATAATAATCTAGGAAAGCGAATATTTGTCCAAAAGTAACACTACAGTAGATTTCTTGCTTAATGGTATTTATTTAGTTTCAAATAGGCTAATTTTAATTAACCTTTAATACTGTTGGAGATTTCCGCAAATAAAATCGTTTTATACTGCTTGAATATTTTCATACTAGTAATAGAGATAGCCAGTTACATATTACTGTAATATAAACCCAACAATACTACAACGGTCATATGCGATCGATTTGTGTGAATACGTATTACTAGGTCACATAATATTATGATATGTTATGAGGAAGACAACAATTTTAAATTACAATGACATTATTTAGTTGTTCTAAAAAAACTTGTTTACAATATTTAACAAAACACACACAATTCATACCGTTAGAAGCTTAATATAAACAATATGAATTTAAAAACAATTTTAGGAAAGGTAATAGCTAATCAATTAAAACTGCATAATAAAGAATTTTCGTTTTAATCGCATTTGGGGTTGTTCCGATTCATTGTTGTTATCAATTGAAATATGCTTTTAAATAATTTATCTAGATTAATTATTTTTATTTATAACATAGTGTTAGTTTTATCCGAAGCGTGATTTATACGGCCAGCTCACCAAACCTGAACCGCCAGTTTATTGTTGTGTAACAGTGAATGTTAAACACTTGAGTATATGTGGGGAATCAAAAGGAATAATACATAAATATATATATAGATATATAGATATATATATAGACGACTAAAGGCGATAACCCAACGACATAATAAGGAATAGCCGAGCACACAAATGCTGGTATGTGATCATAAACTGGCCGTTTGTTTTCTTCTTACTGATTTCCTATGGGATGTGTTACCGGTAATCCACTAGCACAGTAATGATTTCAGAAATTCGTATTGTTTTTCTCTTTTATGAACGAACATCGTGTATTATTTTGCGGAAAAAAACCACGATACATGCCAATAACAAATACTTGTTTGCTATATACCCGACGTGTGTATTATTATTATAAGCGTCCAAAAGTAAACTTTTGGGAAGACAACGTTTAAAATAAAAAAACATAAATCACCTTATTTTATCCGAGAGTTGAATGGAGAAAAAAGTTTTATAATTTCATATTTGAAAGCTATCATAACAATATAGATGTTTATAGATGGCCGAGCGAAATGGTTAATATAATAAAAAAAAAAACTTGTGAAAAAATAATAAAACGAGTTTGTTAAATAGGAGCGAATAAAATATTGGACGAGTATAAATGTATTTAAAATGAATATAACTATACCTTCATACAGATACGTAATCTTAAACAATGATGATAACTTAATATTTTCTACAATTTATCAAAATAATGATGACTTTGTATTTTTAATATTGCTAGATATTATATTATTATTGCATGTTTTAAATAAAATCATTAATGGCGTATAGTTATACGTAATAGTTATCAAAATATTAATAAAAGGTATCAATAAAATGTTATATAAGTACATAAAGTATACTATAAACTCAAACTGATGTTATTCAAAATAATATTGGATACTAATGGTTGTATGTTAGTTAAATTATTTGAACCGTAAACTTCATCTATACATAACATGCATACTAACATAAACTAATTTGCTGAATAGTTGAACTCTGCAAAAATATATTTGTTGTGCATAATTGATATTTACTATTCACTAACTATTCATATTATAAACATTAAAATATGGGATTTTTAAAAATAACATTTTATTAAATTTAGACAATTTCAAGTTTGTTTAATGAAAGAAAACAATTATCTTAATATTATGTTTTTTTCACAGAATAGATTTTCTCGGAAATCATTACACAACTGTAAAATTATTGTGATATTACCCACCAAACAATTAAATCTCGATAAAGAATACTTAATAAAAAATATGTATAATGCGAGTTCAGTAAAACCCATGCAACTGTAGTGTAATAATTGTTATTGGAAAATGACTGTTGAACAATATTATAATAGAGATGACTATAAATAATATCTCCATTCCAACAATATCGACAACATATTTCACAACAATACAATCGTAACATAATACATTTCAGAAAATAGCATCCTTATTAAATCATTTATAATTTAAAAACTATCTATAATTGTGGATTTTTTCGCCTACCTGCGACTTTAGCCAGAATATTCATTGAAGTATTTCCCTGCCGTCACCGTGGTCACATAAAACGTTTAATGCAATATTTATGCAAAATTATATTTTATATTATTACCTGTTCGCCATCAATGTTTTTTCGTCACTCATCGATTGTTTTTTTCTTATTAATACATTTAATACAATGGTACCTAACTTAAATAAATTAACATTATTTATTACCTTTTTTTTATTATTAGAATAGCTACCCGTTTTGTCTAAAGCCATCGGAAGTAACATAATATTGGTTATAATACAAGTAGGTTACATTACCTTTACAAAAGAATAAACTAAAATAACATTATATACAGAATAATGTATACTTATTATATAACATTATTGTATTTAATTTGACTGATAAAGTCATTGTTCCCGATAAGAATTCTTGTGATTTTATGATTTTGCTCGGTTAGAGAATTAAAAGTTTTTAGGTGGTTAAAAGAGTGTGGAAAAAATCGTGAGCCTTCTCTATGATATACAGTGACCCGGGATTTATAATACGTATAGTTTATATCTATTTTATGTTTTGGAGACAAAAATAATGTTAGTTTTTTGGGGGAAGGTGGGATAATTGAACTTAAAACCAGGATGTACGTAGCCTCTTTGAAATACAAGTTCCTTATCCATATTTAATGAATAAGTCTTAGTCAGCTGCTACGAATTCGTATGTTCTGCCTGGTATCGGTTACAGAAGTATATTCTAAGGTGTTCAAGTGAATATACATACCTATTGCGGAATGTACCGCGAGAATATGATCGAACTTTAATTTGTGGACCACGGTAGTTAAAGAATCATTTTTAAATATTGTTTAAAGTGTAATTTGACTATCGGTTTGTATTGAAATCAGTATACTAATGACCGTAAGTGTAGATAATAGTCTTACAAACTACAGTAAGTTATACTATCGTAATATCGTTATTTGATAATAAATATATTTATATTAATATATTATATATTTTCAATAAAATATTTATTTTTGTTTTATGTAATAATTATATCTCCATATATACATATTTATATATATCAGTTCAACTGGAGTTATAAAATGCACTCTCACGTTTAAATACAACATTTTTGTTTCATGGTCCACTTATTATCTTTTACTATACCTATATTATTACTTATTAGTAACTTGATTAAGGCTGTTAAATGTACCAAAAAATACACAATAGATAAATGTACATGATTAAATACACGCGTAGGTATAAATGTAATACGTGTTGACTAATATTAAATAATAATACAATGGGTTCCGCTTAATATAATCACTGGTTTATAGAATCAACCGTTTATTAGAATCAAAAATGAAAATCCCAAACCAAATTGTATGTTACTAATGTTAAATTGACTTATTAGAATCACTAGGTACCGGATAATTGAATCATTTTTATGAACAATCTTATCGTTTTTATGGTATTTCAAACAAATAAACAAAAAAACATGAATATTAATTTTAATTTGATTTCTCATTTAATTGCAGGCTAATATGGAAATTAAATTGGTAGACTGTCAAGTACAATCATAAATAGATAGCTTCTTTAATTTTGTTTTAAATATATTTATTTCAGTCACGCGCGGACAGTCGTACTGTACGCACACGCTTATCGTAGTTCCGAGTTATGTTCGAACTGTTACGTCTAATCTGTGCCAAATTTTTCGTTTCTTCTACCATTCGACGTGGTTTTTGAATACTTAAACCCTGCGTCAGCAGCTAAACTCCTTTAACTCTCGTATAGCGAATACCCGTTTTTATAACCATAAGTGCGTGCTAAGTGGTACAGTGTATGGTTATATAACTGTAATATCAATTCCAAGGCACCGATACTCGCGGTGACCTTTGGACCTGCGATTAGATTAGGCGTCCCGCGATCGCCGTTCCTATCTTATTTAAAAATTAAAATTAAAATTGATTCACGACAATTTTAATTAATCTCTATAATTAATGTAATTATGTCCAATACAACTAAGGTGAAAAAAAACGATAAACAACCTCCGAGTACTAAGTTAAATTTAACAATGACTACACCACGTAATACCGCAACGAGTGGTAATTGGACAGAAATAAAAAAAAGAAACCTTTCTATTTCCTCAAATTCTGAGCCCCCAACATCCCCACAAGCATACACTAGTAAAAACAAAAAAAAACTATTCTCTACACCAAACAGATTTGAAGTACTAAGATCATCTGAAACAACCAATGAAAAAATCATCATTGACGAACCACAACCTTCTACTTCAGCTTCGGATCACCCTACAATCAAACCACCCCTTCCAATATTTATTAAAGGAGTCGAAGATTTTCCTAGCTTGTGTACTGTACTAATCGATTTGATAGGCGTTGATAATTTTTTTTGTAAATCAACCACGGATCATTTGAAAATTCAAACTTCTAACCCAGACTCTTATAGAACTGTAGTGCATTTTCTGAGAGAAGAAAAAGCCGAGTTCCATACATTTCAATTAAGTGAGGAAAAACCAACCCGCGTAGTCTTGCGTAATCTACATCCCTCTACTCCGACAGCTTTAATCAAAAGCGAACTGGAAGTACGATTATTCGCAGTAAGGCAAGTTACCCAAGTAATTCATCGACTCAATAAACACCCCCTTCCACTCTTCTTCATCGACCTTGAACCCACAGACTTTTCACAAGGTATATATAAACTAGAATCCTTATTGCATACAAAAATTAAAATTGAAGAGCCTCATAAGCCAAAGATCATTAGCCAGTGTCATAATTGCCAAGCTTACGGTCATACGAAATCCTACTGCGGATATATGCCTCGCTGCGTCCGCTGCGGAAACAATCATCAATCATCCGACTGCCCGAATTCGCGTCAAGATCCTATGAGATGCGCCCTTTGCTCCGGTAATCATCCGGCGAATTATAAGGGCTGTTCAACTTATAAAGATCTCCAGTCTCGTAAGAAACCAAATTCAAATAACCATAACATGTCTAATTTTAAGTTTAAGCCTAATAATGTAAAAGATAACCACCTATTAAATAACACTCCGGCCGGTAATTATAATTATCCAACTCAATCTCAAACGTATGCTCAAGCCACTCAGAATCAACCTCCCCCGCAAAATACTCCTCTACCAGCTCCAGATACTAATACACAAATGTCTAGCTTCTTAAATGAATTTAAACTCTTAATTAACCCATTGATTTCTCTACTTACTAAAGTTATTTCCAGCTTATTAGATAAAAAAAATGAATAATTTAGCCACCAACAAATCGCTTCTAATTTTACAATTTAATGCAAATGGTCTCAAAAACCATATTAATGAAATACAAAATGTATTATATCGCAGACGAATAGACATCGCACTAATTACTGAAACGCATTGTACTAAATATTCAAATTTCCATATACCTGGATACATTTTACAGAAAGTTAACCATCCGGACAATACTGCACATGGCGGTGTAGCGATTTTCATTAAATCCAATATTATTTTTCACCCACTTCCCAGCTACTGTCATGACCATATACAGTGTTGTTTGATAATGTTAAAACTTAATAGTATTCCAATAACCTTAGGAGCCTTCTATTCTCCTCCCCGTCACAATATTACGAATATTATATTTACTGACTTTTTTAATTTAATTAAAAATAATTTTATTATAGGAGGGGACTTTAACGCTAAGCATCACGCTTGGGGCTGTCGCGCAAACAATCCTCGTGGCATCGTCTTGCATAATTTTATCAATATAAAAAATTTTAATATACTTTCTCCACCTAAACCAACGTACTGGCCTTCTTCCATTAGAAAAAAACCTGATATTTTAGATATCTTTGTTACAAAAATACCCAGCAATTTACATTGTTCTGTTAATAATATACTAGATCTAAATTCCGACCACTCCTCAGTACTACTTAATATATCCGCAACCCCATTAATTCGAACGGATGCACCTAAATTATTTTATCCTCAAACAAATCGGTTTCAATTTCAAAATATAGTAAATGAACAAGTAAATCTCAAAATCAAGCTAAAATCTAAACTTGATATAGATGATGCGGTAAATAATTTGACCATACTCATACAGTCAGCTGCCTGGGCAGCTACTAAATTAATTGAATCTCAAAACTCGCACTCAAGTTCCCACCTAGTCCCTGAACAAATTCGGAGTTTAATAGTCGAAAAACGCAGAGCCAGAGCAAGGTATCAATCCTCCCGGCTCCCATCTCATAAATCAGCATATAATAAACTAGCCAATTCGCTAAAAAAAGTTCTATCCAAATATAAAACAAATGCATTCGAACAAAAATTACAATCACTATGTACTAAAAACAGTAGTCTTTGGAAAGAAACCAAGCGTATGCTGAAATATAAAACTCCTTCGTGTCCACTAAAAAATTCTGACAATACATTAGCTATCACAGATGACGAAAAAGCCATGGTATTCCAGTCCCATCTTTCTGAAACCTTTAAACCACACAATGACATTTTTAACCCACAACATATAAAAAATGTTAAAATATATCTACACTCGCCACTGCCATATGCTTGCCCTACAAAATACTTTACACCAAATGAAGTTAAAAATATGATAAATAAGTACTCTCGTAAGAAATCTCCTGGCTTCGATTTGATAACAGCTGAAGTCGCTAGATGGCTACCAAAAAAGGCTATAATACTCCTAACCTATATATACAACGCAATCATAAGACTGTCATATTTTCCACTAAGCTGGAAATTCTCACAAATAGTTATGTTTGCCAAGCCCGAAAAACCACCAGATATCCCAACCTCGTACAGACCAATTAGTCTCTTGCCCTACCTTTCAAAAATTTGTGAAAGACTTATTCTTAAACGCTTATCTCCACATATACTCGCGACCAATATACTCCCGGCTTCACAATTCGGCTTCAGAGCTAAACATAGTACAATACATCAAGCTCATAGAGTAGTTGATGCTATTAGCTCATCACTCGAGAAAAAATGTTACTGCACGGCCGTTTTCTTAGACATATCTCAAGCATTCGACCGAGTATGGCACGAAGGGTTACTGTATAAACTTCGAAAATTCTTACCCACACCGCTCTTTCTTCTAATGGATTCTTACCTTACAGATCGCCACTTTCAAATACGCTGCGGCTCTTCAACGTCAGATATAGCTCCGATTACCGCTGGTGTACCCCAAGGAGCCATCCTTTCTCCCATACTCTTTAATATATATGCTTCTGATCAGCCCATAACTCCAAACACCAAAATTGCCGACTATGCAGATGATAAAGTAATTCTTTCAATTCACAACGACCCAATTATTGCCTCTGCCAACTTACAGTCTCATTTAAATTTACAATCGGAATGGTATGAAAAATGGCGCGTAAAATTAAATCACAGTAAATCAGCTCATACAACTTTTACCCTTAGACACGGTCACTGTCCAAATGTCTCAGTCAAAAATATACCTATCCCACCCATAAATGCCGTTAAATATCTAGGGTTAATTCTTGACCAAAGATTAACCTGGTGCCAACATATAAAAGCTAAAAGACTGACCCTTAACGCTCGATCCAGATCACTAAAAACGTTATTATCCAAAAACAAATTTACTAGCTTAAAAACTAAATTATTAATTTATAAAACTCTTTTAAAACCTATATGGACATATGGATTACAACTTTGGGGATCGGCAAAAAAATCAAACTTAAACAAAATTCAAGTCTTCCAGAATATTACTTTAAGAAATATCACTAATGCGCCCTTTTATGTTTCTAATTTATCCCTCCACCAAGATTTAGGTATCCAACCTGTTATAACTGAAGCGGAATTATTCTATAAACGTTTCTTTGCTAAACTAGAAAATCACCCCAACCCACTAATAAAAGAGTTACATACCCTCACACTTCCAGAAAATCCACGACGCAGGCTCAAAAGGAAATGGTGTCGTGACCATTTAAATTAAAAATATCTTTCAACAATACAAATAATTGCCAAGCCGAGTGCCACTAATGGGTGGTTTCTTATTCAAGCACTTCATGTTATGTATATACTTTTATCTTAAATGCTTATTGTGCATTAATTTGTATAGATTGTGTTTTACTTATGAAAAATATAAAAAAAAAAAAAAAAAAAAAAAAAATATATTTATTTAATTTTTATTTTTATTTAAGCGTAAATGTATACCTAAATATAGAACCATTAAATATAAAAAATGTAAAAATAAATAATTGTATGCATTATAAATTATTAAATATGTATGTAAATTTAAATAAAAATGCAATTATATTAAAAGATTGAATTATGAAAAAAATGTTGTAAATGTTTTATAGAATTAAAATGATCCTGCACCAAAGTGATCACATTAAGCGG
This sequence comes from Schizaphis graminum, assembly GCA_020882235.1. Lineage (NCBI taxonomy): Eukaryota > Metazoa > Arthropoda > Insecta > Hemiptera > Aphididae > Schizaphis > Schizaphis graminum. The sequence goes on along the minus strand of CM037031.1, from coordinate 35,060,677 downwards.
AACCCACTGTATTATATACCTCCTATTTCAATTAATATAATACAATGAAAGTAAAAAATGTTCGTGTAAAATACCTATAATAATTAAATCAATAAACCAAAGTCCTTATTCATGAGTAAAAATGTGTCGGTAGATATTCAGTAACAATAAGATGAAATTGTACTTTTCCCGGAAACTTAAAATCTATTTAGTAACAAATATCAATCGACGATCAAACGAATAATTTCTAAAGTTTATTGTGATATTGTAATAATATTACAAATATCTATAATTTGAAAACAACAATATAAAATTATGCTAATTTTTCAGAATTTAATTAACAATAGTATAAAACTCGTTGTAATTTTATAAATCAATAATATTAGTAATATTTAGTTTTAGCTGTAATTTGAAAATAATGATATAAAAATATTGTATTTTAAAAACTCAATAAACAATATTAAATAAAAATACATATAGTATATTTTTCAAAATTAATGAACTATAATATACAAATATGTGTATATTTAGATTCATTTTAGATTAATCGAGTCGTGTAATAACAATATTTTTATACGAATCGATCGATACATACACGCAATCATCCAAATATATATGTATACATAATACATATATAATATATATATATTTTTTAAACGAATACCTACTTCCATTACGATGTAAATATTATTTTGTTACGAAATATTAAGTACTTATATATACTATTTGAATTGAGTGTGTATTGAGTACCTATACCGACGATTTTACCGTTCACTAATACATAGTTATACATTGACTCGTACACAAATCCAATTAAAATTATTTTAGTACTTGTAATTTTTTTTGGACATTATTTTTAAAATATAATATACATAGTATCGACGGCGTAAGCAAAACATCGATAGTCATACATGTGTATTTATACGAATAATATGGATATAACTGAAATGAATTATTGATGTACCTAGTATTTTTTTTCTTCTGATTTCAGTTGATTTATTATTACTGTTATATTATAGACCATTATAATAATCGTTTTCTTGGAGCAAAGTTTGTCTTAATCGATTTGAACTTAGTGGTGTCGAGTAATAGGATACTTGGAATATTATTATCATTCAACTTAAAAAATGTATATCAAAGCACACAAAAAAGCCAGCATGCACAAGGACGCCGTACAAAATAATGTGACAATAATAATGAGTAATGAGTATATATAATACATAATAATAAATGTGCGGTAATTCAAAGTAACACTTAATATAATAATATTATAAAATCATTGGTTTTCTACGACGCTAATCGTAACAATGACGACGGTGAGTCAATGGCCATATTTGGTAATATGTTTTAATAAAATTAACGAAATAATGAAAACAAGGGTGCATGACTGTTGTCGTGTCCTTCCTATTGAACTGTCGGAGTAGACCTCGACCGCAAAGTGCTCATAATATTCGTTTACACACCACAACTATTTTTCACAGATTGTATATAATATTATGTTGTGTGTTATAAATCGATTCCTTTAATCGCTGATAATATAGTTATGAATAATGTATTATAATTCATTAGAATTTTAAATATAATGTATAATGTTAAATGACAGGCAATCTAAAGTACCTAAATATATACTAACACTTATCATATTGATGTAATAATGGACCCACCTTTCAACCTTTGAAGTCAAACATTTTTTTACTAAATGTCGTACATAATATGAAAATTAGAGGTTTTATTTTAACAATTCGGATATCTTGTTCGAATTATTCTACTTTTATATAATACAAAAGTTTTGTCTACATAATATTTATAAAAATATCCATTCAACTTAAAGTTATTTAAGACTTTTATACATTGTAAATAATTTTGTATATTATGTATTATATTATATATATATACTCTTAATTTAAAAACCAATGGCCAGCATTTTTGAGAATTAACTAATATATATATATATATTAATATATTATATTTATAGTAATTTAAATTACAATTGATGTTCGTTGATATGCCGAAGACTACTTAGATTCGGTAAAAAACTGATTAATGTATAAATAATTTGTTATAATAATTGTTCCAGTTTCAATTATTTATTACTTATTTACTAATATTATTTTACGATGACTTTTATTTATAGACCTTAGTTAATATTTAACCCACATATTTATTTAAATACCTAATCTATAGTAATATTTTACATACATTTTAATATTTTATTATTTTATTAAGTATATATAGTTAGCCGATTTATAATAATATTAAAATCTATTAATTTATAAAAATAAATATAAAACTAAACAGAAAAAGTATAAAAGTGAAAAGGTGAAAAAATCTTCGATTTTTAAGTAGTTCTCAGTTTTATAACGTAATTTGAAGTAGCTTGGCGTGTTTGATAAGTAAAATATTTATTAGATTTCTAAAAGTTAATTTCATGCATCAATCGTTGGTACAAGATGGTGTTGAATTAATAAATAATAACAAGATAATAAAGTTTATAAATGATTGTATGCAAAAACAAAATATATAGTATTTTAATTTCAATTTAATTATTGTTAGGTATTTAATGTAAAATAAATATTAATTATAAAAAATAAAAATAGTTAATATTTTTAAAATTTTTTGTTAGATCACTTTGAAATTACATAAGACGAGATTTATGTATAAGTTTTGATACTTTCTGAAAAAATAAAAAATTATCAAAAATGTTCACTAATGTAAATTAGTTCAGACACACCAATAATATTAAATAACTATTCAGTTTTACATAAAAAATGTTCTAAATTTTTTGGATTTTTCAACTAATATAAAATACAAATAATAATTATAAGTTTAGATTAAATGTCAAATAGTTTAATGCAATAACATTTTCTTGTGAAAATATTCATCTACCATTAAATTGAAAAATGTTTAATAACAAATTAATCGTTTAAATTACAATTAAATGCAATTATATTCGTACCATCACAATTTTATTTTAAAAATTGTTTATAACATTTTTAGTTTTAACTGTTTTAAGTAGTATTTTACATTTTAATACAATATTGTTAATTTACACGCTATTTTTATTAAATTCAAAAGTCTTTGCATTTGAAAAACATAATAACTTTTATCGTCACTAAAAAATATGAAAACAAATAAATATAACTTGGTACGATATAATATTAAATTTTAAGCAGCGATATATAAAACAAAAATAAATAGGAAAACTTAACATTTTAAACAAAATTATATATATATATATAAATATATATATATACGATTATATAATATGATATACCTATTATAATTTATTAAACCATAAATATTCAAATATTTAAAAATAAACCAAACTTAGATCGATTTTCGGTATCTTGAATATGTAGAAAGTCACTTGTTTTCATGTATAAAATATATTTAATACATTTAACTAAATTTCTTACTTCCAAAATAAATATGAATGACGAATAAATAATTGCACCGCAAACCAAAAGAAAAAAATGAATTATTAGTTATTACCGCTATTGAGAAATGAGCTTAATACCGTTCTCTCAAAAACATTCCGGAATAGTATTGATTGAATGCATTCGTCCAATTATCAAAGAAAGATAAATAATTTCAGACATTAAATATTATTATGGTTTTCTCGAAGCCGATTACCAAAAACATTATTTAATATATTATGCTATTTATTTTTCGTTTAAGACAAAGTCATATACTTGTGTGGAATTTCTGAGCATACCAAAGTCTTTTGACTAAGTCTAACACATCAAAATGTTTAACTAACTTAAAACCATCCAGCCTGTAGGTATTTTTCCATCTTTTTAAATTATTAAAATCGTTTCTAAGTGAAAGATGGTTTACTGTTAGATCTCTTGAAGACGAATTATTTCCTACACTCCTCAATATATATTATATTTATAAATACCTACTCTGATAAGTCCATATACGATTACACATAACAAAATATATTTGACAAATTCATATGCTTTATACGTAGATCGAACTAGATCCCTCATATACCTTAAAAAAAAATATTTAATCCTCTTTTTCACTTATGGCCGATCTCTATTTTTACAATAAATAATTAAATAACCGCAATCATAAAGACTCTGTTAATTATAATTTTGTAATAACTTTTTAACAAGTGATTAATCTGGGCGTGTTTGATCTGCTTAGTTTCTTACTAAGTAAACCTTGAAGTAAGCCTAAATTCAAAAATGATTTATAATATTTTATTATTCAAACCTTTTTAATATGTATATTAAGGCGATAACAAGTATAAACAAAAAATAAAATAAAATCTATCTCACAAAAAATATAAATATTCTAATCAAAAATTCTTTGTTTTATACACGTAATATTTGTCTCATATATTCATAATATTTATATAATATCATACTTGATAAAATAATTTATAATAGTTTTTATAAACACAAAATACAAATATATAATTTTAATACTGTGTTGTAATTTAAATAAATAAAAACACTTATGTCTTTATTATTTATCTTTCAATTGGAAATAAAAAAATTGAATTAAATCTTATTGTTGCTTAAATTTATTTGAAAAATAATAACAATAAAAAAATGTGTAGGTTAAACAAGTCAGTAATTAATAGAAGTTAAAATAATTTAATAGATAAGAGTTTAGAGTTACATGGAATTACCTTCATCAACTTCAATAAAGAAGTTTTTATTTATTATAACTGAATATAGATCAACATTTTTTTCATGATTAAATCAATACTACATTACTCACTGTAGATTAAGTAAATAAATGATTATAAATTCTGTCTTAACTTGCAGTTCTAACTATCTTAAGTTACATTTTTTTCAACCAATTTAACTTGTTTTTTATTAAATATCCATTTGAAGGTTTACACGGTTTTAAATTATTTTCCTTTCGTTGTTATAAACATGAAATTATTAATTAAAATATGATATTTATCTAAGAAGTTAATTATTTTTAAGTAAACATGTACCCATTTAAAACATGTAATTAATATTTTTTGCAATATAAGTGCTCAAAAAGTAAAATAATTATTCGAAATACAATTTTTAGATTATCACGATATACTTTAGTTAATATTGATTAAGTATAGATAAGTTAAGTGTTTTAAAATCTTTTATATAACTTATTGATTACTATTATTGAAGATTGTTTTATTAATTTAAAAATTCATCATATGTGAGAAATGTAATTCGATTAATTATTGAATTTTTGAATTAATTAAATAAAGGTTATTTATAAGTTAATCAATGTATTAAATATAATAATTATAATATTATCAATCCACGTTTCCGCCAAAATGAGAAAAAAATAAATAACAACAACCTAAAAAGTTATGTAAAATATATACCTACACATAAATCTAATATTGGGTAAATGGTTCACTGATTACAATAATTTAAAGTTTATAAATGTGAAATAGGTAGATGCAGAAGTTTCTTATCTATATTTGAATTTATTGCCATGCCATTCCTTTTGTCTATAGTATAAAATCATTACAATTAATACACTATTTGTTCGTTTCAACGTTTATGATTATAAAAAATTATCAAACTAATATATAGTTGCTATTAAAATCAAAACGGTACTTAAATAACAGTATAATTTAAAATTACTCGTAATTAACTAAAAAATAAAATATTTAAAAAAATCTCCGAGAAAACATTTAATTGGAAATACATCAATTTATTATCAACTTTAATATTAAAATAATAATATTAAATGTAGAGTGTTGACGTACAATTTGTAAACTTGCGTTTAGTGGAGACAACAAAATGTGGGTGTGGCATACTCTAAACTTATATAATTTATAGCTAAGTGATCAATTATGATTAGTACGTAATAACTATTAATATATCGAAAATCAATACAAAAGTTTTACAGCATAGGTACATTGTATTTAATTATTTATGGTAAAATTTGTATACTCTTATCTACCATAAACCAACATAATTAATTAAAATCTCAAAAAATAATATTTGAAAAACATGCAAAACTATAAAATCACATAGATATACAGTTTAATAATTAATAATTGTATCTATTTCATTATATTTTTATATATTGGAATTGTCTAATTGAATATGATATAATTTTTTTAATGATTTAAAATACAATTATGCGATACATATATTTCGTATTAAAAATATGGTTATTAGCTAATACCATTGAAAATACAAGTGCTTATATAAATAATACATTTTTTGACAGAGCTCAGTTTTATAATATAAAATAAATATATTATATTGGTTTTTTTTAATTCAATTATTGATAAATGTTTTTAAAGGTTTGAGTACCACGAATATTATTGTAAATAATTTAAATAACCAAAATTACTTGTAATCAAAAGATTTATTTCTCAGGTTAATTACATATTTTATTTTTTTTAATATTCTAACAAAATAAAATATCTTATAATTCTAAACTCACTTCATTTATTACTCGTACGTCTGTTCATTGCACGTGATATCGTTAAAAAAATGTATCAGTACATTCGAACACGTATAGCTGATTTCTTAGACCGTGACATTGCAGAGCTCTAAGATTTGTATCAAAAGTCGTTTGTCGAGAAAATTTGTGGTGAGAAAGCTATCTGAAGATGGTGCGGAGCAAGTAATAGCGAGTAATAGAAAAATGATCTCGTAACAAATAAGACATCATTGTACAGTTTGCCACAAAGTTCAAAAGAAACTTTCATATAACTCTATGAGTTTTACATTTCTTTTTAAATTTACCTCTCAATGAAATGATATTTATTTTAACCCATATTATAATATTTATTTTTTACATAAATTGTTTTATTAAACTTAGACTTTTGGTTACATATTATTCACTAAACCAATGGTCGACGACATTTTCTGTCCATGATCTGTGTTCAAAGTTTGAAGTGGTTAACGATCAACTTTCTTTATTATTTCTTTATATTTATAACTGAGCTTCATTATCAATATCTAGTTTTCTTCATTAATTATATAAAAAGAAAAATTTTTAATTTAGACTATTGACATCGATAGTACCTAATAATATGAGAATCTACCTAAATATATATGTATATATTTTTTGTTCATTATTCAGCTTCGATAACAATGAAAACAATGCTGTATGATTAAATTTATTTTTTTTTAATATTAATACGATTATTGATAAGTTGTACTTACAACTAAGTACAACTAAAGCACAACTAAGTGGAGAATTGTAATAAATTCCGAAAAATATTTCCATATGCCATTTACATTTCGGAAAAATAACCTCCTTCCACTTGAACTTCAAAAAGTCAAGATACCTTTAACAACTCGGGTAAAATATTTTTTTATTAAACAAGAGATTAACCTGGGCCCCACGTTTAAAATTAAAACAAAAAATGTTTAATATCCACCTCCATCTGCTTCGATCTGTTCTCAAATCAAAACTACTAATTTATACAAAATCTATTGGCGATTTCGCGTTATGAGCAACGAGGTAACCGTCCGCGATCGGCGAGAGTAGTCAGACGGGCTGATTACTCTCGCCGACCGCAGGCGGTTACCTCGTTGCTCATAATGCGAAATCGCCAATACTGTAAAAGTCTCTACTGATAGTCTAAGACACATTTGAGCATAATATAGTTTACTAGTTTGAGGATGCGCCAAACCTTCTCAAGTCCATTGGTACTCAAGCCTTTCAGTCTACCACTCTTCGACTAATATCTTCGGCCTCTTGGTACGTAACAAACGAAATATTAAATAAAAACCTAAAAATAACTACCCTCATCATGGGCTTCTTATGTTATTTTGTGCTATTTATATATGTTTATGTACAGCCACCGCTTTTATTTATTGAACATAATTAATTACAGTGTACATTTTTTAATATAAAAATATAATTTTTTTTTAAAAAGGGCTTGTATCCATAGTCCATGGAGATCTAACTAATTTTTAATTTTTTTTTTTTTTAATATTTATATAAATTGCATTATTTATGTATCAAATAAGGATCGTAGCATATAATAATATTGATATGCCTGTTATTTTTAATTCGGATTTGGTTCTTCTGATTTATAAATGCATTTGATGTGGTTGCTTTTTAACGCATTCATATAGTCATTCGAAACTCCTATACTTATGGTCAAAGTCGAAGTAATTAATTAAGGTATTAAAATTAATTACGCCATAAAAATTGAGTTTTAATTGTATTGATAATTTATATAGTATGGTCAGAGATTCTTTATCACTGTATACTTTTTTTATCGACTTGTTATTTATAAAAGTTGATAATTCACAAATTTAAAATAAAATATGTCCTATAACTATTATTTGATGATTAATACATATTATTGTTTATAGTATTTCAAACATTTATTTTTTTATAAATAATGCTATAATTATTTGTTCAGTTTATTTTAATTTTACAAAAATTTTACTTTTTGAACATAACCACTTTTCATAATATATAATAATATATATAATTAAAATCCATTTGCTATTTTTATTCAATATGAACAATTTTAAATTGTTGAATAAATTAACAATGATATTTAAAATGTTACCAAAACATAGGATTTTGTTAAGTTAAAGTAGTATGTACGATGATTAATAACTTAATCTGATGTTATAGAATTTATTAAATGTATTATTAAGGCTAACAAAACTTAATTATATTTATTTTTATTTGAATTTTCGATTTATTATTTTATTATAGGTACTGCGCGAAGAACAGTTATTTTTTATAAGCTAACTCCAGAGTGGATTAACGGTTTTGTTTATTATATAATAGTGTATTATAATTAATAGTGTTTCTAAAACTTTACACATGGTATAGTGTAATCGATCAATATTCGTCAATTGGTTACTAAGTACTAGAGGTCTGCACGGGCCGATACTTTACAGCCCGGTCCGGCCCTGTAACATTTTTAGAAAGCCCGGCCCGGCCCGCGAATAGTTTTAGGCGAGTAAGCCCGGCCCGACCCGGCCCGGTAACATTTTTAAAAAGCCCGGCCCGGCCCGCGAATAGTTTTAGGCGAGTAAGCCCGGCCCGACCCGGCCCGGTAACATTTTTAAAAAGCCCGGCCCGGCCCGCGAATAGTTTTAGGCGAGTAAGCTCGGCCCGACCCGGCCCGGTAACATTTTTAGAAAGCCCGGCCCGGCCCGCGCATAGTATTTGGGGAGCAAGCCAGCCATATTTGGTCAGTATTTTTTAAAAACAGCCCGGTGAGGATATATCCATGTAAAACAAAAAGTTTTTTTTTAATGTTTTTTTTTGTTGGCCTGTAACTTTTGTCCAAAAAATAGTCCGGCCCGGTCCGGATTTTATTTAAGAAGAGTCCGGCCCGGCCCGGTCCGTAACTTTTGTCCAAAAAATAGTCCGGCCCGGCCCGGATTTTATTTAAGAAGAGTCCGGCCCGCCCGGTCCGTAATTTTTGTGCTAATTGAAGATCCGGCCCGGCCCGTCTTGCATTTTATAGAAATCCGGCCCGGCCCAAAGTCCTTCCGGGCCGGGCCAATTTCGGGCCGGTCCGGGTAAGCCCGGCCCATGCAGGTCTTTACTAAGTACTGACTAGGTTTATTGAAGATATTAAACCCACATAATATATAATATCTGTCTTACATAACATGTACATCACACAAATTGGAGTTTAGCAGAATTAAGTTTGTGTAAAATCTTAATATTATAAATTGAACTGACCTCACACAAAAATGAATAGTAAGATCATCTGCATTATTTGTTCTCCATGTTAATTTTTTACGATATTTAATATTGAAGCGAATTATAACTACGTATACTATTTTAATTTAAACATTATTATAACAAACTTAAAAATTAAAATATCGCATAAAAATTGATATGAAACACAAATAATGTACTTACTTAAAAGTTTTAAAGAAGATTATTTTGCTTTATATTATAAAGCCATTGACAAAATTGGTTCTATTAAATTAAAATTTGTCGTGTTAAATGTTTGAAAGGCGAAGTTTATACATGAATTTAAAATGACGTCCTGCTCTTTATAAAGACGACTAATATCTATGTTCTGGGTTAACTAAAATAATTCATCTCACCAAATATGTTTAATAGATTAAGAAATAAAGTTTTCTGATCGGTTTCATAAATATATAATTAAAGTTATATTTAAAATATTTTTATTTAATAAACAAATAATAGTTATAATAGTGAGTTGATAATTTATGAGTAAAATGTATGATACAATTTAGCACATTTAGCAAATTAAATTAAAACTTAACTAATAATTTAATTTATTTAACAATTTAACTTGTCGTATATATTTCTAATTATATTGGTATTTTTTTTTTATGAATGTTCATGAGTTCTATGTTTAAAAAAAATATTTTATTAATTTAAATATTTACTTTAATGATTATTAAATTAATATTTATTATTCACTAATAATGAAAATAATCGAATTAAGTAGGTAATAGATTTAATTAAAATATTATTACTATAATATTATAAATATGATAATATTAAAATATGGAATAAATAAAAAGTAATATACTAGAACATTGATACAATTGTTTTGAAAATGAATTATTCAATTTAATATTTTATAAGAATAAAATATATTTATCATATAATTCCATTGCATGTTATTAATATTTACTTATTTTTATAGAGTTATCTAAGATTAATACAAAAGTATTACTTTTATTTTTTCAGATTGTTTACAACCCTTAATTTTTATTTAAATAATACAATATACAAACTATTACAATTTAATCATAAGTCATACATATGCTTCTAATATTTATTGTATCTAACGAAATTATTTTAATATTAAAACATTGATCAGATATATTATAAATACATAAACTTATACTATTAATTAAACAATTTAATTCTATTATATTTTTTAGGTTTTTATTGATAACTACATATCATATATGATATACCTTAACAAACATTTAAAAATTATAATTATAAAACACGTAAATCTTCTTTGAATCACTAGATGTGTCTTGTGTTGCTTGCATAATATATTTGCTTTTACTTAAATTACTTATATATAAATATATATATATGTATATAATACATACGAGTATATATTATGTTTATGAATAATATAATTTATTAAATTAATCACGTTCTTAGGGTCGTTAATCGCCTTAAAACAAGCCGAGCAAACATTCACATTCATAGCCCATGTACAGTAATCTCTTTGTTAATCCTTAACAATGTTAAGTCGTGACAAACGGTTCATATAAAGCGTGTGTATTAAATGAAATTATATTTTTTTTATACCTATGGTTTTCAGCGTATAAAGTCAAATAAATAAATTATAATTTAAATTAAAAATGTTAAGTTAAACTATGAATCCGCGTCGATAAAAAAAAATATTAAGCTCCATCAAATAAATAATATTAAATTATGAAATAATATCTATTTTACTGAAATAACATTACTGTCTATGGTTAATTGTGGCATGGAAGACCATTAAAATATTAAATTACAAATTATTTTAACAATATGATATAATACAATACTAATACTTATTATGTAACGTTTGTTCTTGAATAAATCATTTAATTAATTATTTACCTCAACAAATAAAATTCAAAATGTACTCCTTAAACGGACCACAATATTATAGTTTAGTTTTATTAACCACCTCGTCGGGTTTTAATAGCAATTCAAAATCAGTATGGTCATCGACCAAGTAAATATAATTAATTTAACCACTTCCCCAAAGTGTTGGTCAATGGTCAATATATATACGTACCTAATAGATATTCCGTATAATATAAGTAACAGTATCTAAGTATTATTTTAAATACAAAACTTGCTATAGTGTTCTATAGCAAATAATCTGTAACTTGTCCCTGATAATGTATAGTATTCCACCATTTTTATGTAATTAATAAAATTGAAACGACATACAACAACAATATTAAGATTATATTTTGTTTCGACATGTTTGTATGAATATACCTATCTAGTAGTAAAAAAAGATTTAGTTAATAGTAAGCAAACTAACTAATATCTGTGTAAAATATATATTTCAATAAAATTAAATTGCAAACTATAAACAAATAAAGCAAATTTAAAAGCAATACATTAATGAATAGACTTTCTTATATCGTATATATTTAGTGGTGTAAACACATGTATCAACTGTACATTATATGTTTTAAAATTTCTAAAATGTTTGTATAAGATTAAAGCGGTTATTACAAAATCCAATTAAAATTAAAAATTAAATGTTAAAAATGTGTCCAATATATATCATATAATATTATATTATGTACTTATATATATATATATATAAATAATCTATATGGGTATACCTTTAAATACCTAATAATATAATCAACTGAGTAAAAAAACTGAATTTGAATAAAGTTATTAAAACGTCTATAAATTATAAAAAAACAAAATTAGGTCAATTCGATGAGGACATGGCGATTGAAACTGCAGTGTTTCACCAACTCCCCTTTTCTAAATACCCTACTCAGCGAAATGCGAATATTTAAGTGATTTATATGATTTCATAAAACATTGATTCTATATTTGAAACCTGATACTTATATTTTATTTATTCGAGTTATAGCACTTAAGGAAATCTACTGAGGATTCGATCTAATGTAAAATAATGATATTAAAATACAATTTTCCTCCTAAAAATTGTCGAACCACGTTTTTTTTAATCATTTTTTTTTTGCTATAGATATATAATTTTTTTTTTATTTAAATTAAAACTTTGTTTATCATATTTTAAACGTTTTGAATTAAATTTCATGGAATATTTTTCTTTGTATTTAAACTGATATTCTAAAACGTTTATTAATTATTTATTTATTTGTGGACTCAAGTAAAACGATTTTTATGATCACTGAAAATAAAAGTATGTATGTATATATATTATATATAAATATTTTGTATTCTTTTTTTAAGTTTTGTGTTAAATTTTTATTTATTTATTTTTTTACCAAATATATTAGATTAAAAATAATATTGATTTGCATTAAATAATGCTATTTAACTATATAATGAGACTGTGTATTTTTTATTTTTTTAAATTTTTGTTAAAAAACTAATGAGGAATGTTTTATTTAATGTTAAAGGATTTTGACTTTTAAAAAAATGTTATTAAAACTGAAAAAAAAGTTAGACTTTTATAAACAGTAAAAAATAGAATATATTAAAAATTATAAAACCTAAATAGCCAGTTAAATTATTATAAAATAATAAGAATAATAAATTAAATTAAAAAATCTTAGTGTATAATCAATCAGGATTAATATTATATAAAAACTAAATAATATATAAAAAAAAATTTTACCACATAAAATATCAAATTATGCATGAATTACGTCCTTATAATTAGTTTCCTTAAAGGAATTTTATCTTAAATTATATAGACATTTAATTAAAATTATAAAGCAGACAAGATACAAACACTGGATGTTGGTCAATTGTCTCACTCCACTTATCTTAACGCAAGATAGAATCGTATAATTATTTTTAATTAAATTGGGAAACTTTTTTCTAAGAATTTGGGCACACTTTTTTTTTAAAGTGGCCATTTACTCATAAAAAAATATTTAGTTTAGGTTTGTGTTGAATATATATACAATTAAACTATATCTACACATATTATGTAACTATATAACCTCTATGTTGCATTGCAATTTATTTAAACAATTATTATATTTTATAATATAATAATAATAATAACAATAATAAAAATTTACGATATCTATCTAATTTTAATTTTGAATATTACAGTAATAAATAATATGCTTTTTAAATTTTTAGATTATTCATATCATTATTGTATAGAATAAAAAACTAATTAATATACAAGTAATAATTTGTCAGCAAAACCGCTCAGATTTTGAGGCTTATTATAATAATAATAATAAGAAAAAAAACTATACCTAAGTATTTTTATTATTTTTAAACAGCTGTAGTAAAAAATTTTAAGGAAACATGTGCTCATTACGTTTTTAGTATTTTTTACAAAAAAAAAGTATTATTTTTATTTATTAAAATTAAAAAATTAAATGTCAAATTTGTATAAATATTTCACATAGTGTCAATATCATAAGAAAATCATACCATACGTATGTATAAAATGATAATACGAGTAATATGGACATATGGTGATAATTTAAAGTATCTATGGTTATATATATTTTTTGAATTATAAGAAAATATCAAAAATCGATTGAGGATGAGAAATAGTTATTTTACGGGTGAATATCCAATGTTATAAAATGTTTAACTTCAAACGCTCATGAAAAATTAATGTAACTTTCTGGAAATTTATTTTTTTATTATATGTAGAATAACTTACTATGAATCATGTATTAAATTTTCAAATCTTAAATATAAAAAGAAAAATTTTATGAATTGTTAATAATAAAATAATTTTTTAACGTCCAATATCTTACGCATTTTGTTAAAAATTCTAACTTTAAATTGCTATTGAAAAAATATTGCATATACTTATTTTTAATTGGTAAATAATCAGCTTATGTGGAACTTTGTATTAAGTTTTCAACCATTATAACTCATCATAACATAATTGTTTATCGACATTTATTGGGAAAATAAGATTATTTTGGTAATAGAAATCACTCTTAATTCAACTACTCATCATGCAAACAAATATAAAATAAAATCATAAAAAACACACCACTGTAAAATCAAAACATTCATCGCTTCGATTATACTTTAAAAACCCTAAATAGTTATTTTAATCAATGAGGAATTTCTTACGAGATTTATCTACCTTTAAAACTCTTATTTATAATTTTTTTTTTTTTTTTTTTAATTTTTTTTATTGTACAATCTGTAAATATATTATTTTTACAATGAACATAAGTGTTGATAAGATAGAAATAGAATAAAATAAAATAAAAGGGACTGATGACTTGAGCAAGGAATCCATCCAGCGATGGAACTTCTTAAGATTGTTATTGGGTCTTATTCAGTCAGGAGATCCCGACACCATTTGCGTTTTAAACGTCTTCCAGGGTCACCTGAGATGCTGAGAGTAGATAGGTTTGAGATTAGAGGATTGCGGTGGTTGAATAGATTTGAATGGAATCGTTTATACAGAGTTTTGGCTACATGTTGTACTGTTGGAATAGAGAGGTCGTTATGGAGTGTATCGTTTGAGACATAGAAGGGGGCTTTGGTAATTTGTCAAAGGCATTTAGATTGAAATGTTTGAATTTTTTTTTATATTTAATGGTTTGGTCGAACCCCAAAGTTGTATACTATATGACCATATGGGTTTTAATAGTAGTTTATATAAGAGTATTTTGTTGCTCAGATTGATGTGTTTAGATGTTAGGAGGAGAAGTAGTTGACGGGTTCGGTTATTCAGTGCGATACGTTTGGCGTAGATGTGGTGGGCCCAGGTCAGTCGACGGTCCAAGTGGAGGCCGAGGTATCGGACATTCTGTGTGGGTGGGATGGGTAGGTTATTAAGGGTTATGGTAGGGCAGTTTCTTGGTCTTAAAGTGAAAGTGCAATGGGCGGATTTTGACTCGTTTATCTTGATTCCCCAATCTTTATACCAATTTTGGAGTAGATTTAAATGGATTTGAACGAAGTTGGATGCTACTTCTGGTTCTGAGTTAAGTGCCATAATAGCTTTATCATCGATATAGTCACCTGTGATCGTATGGTTAGTTATGGGTTGATCGGAAATGTATAGATTAAATAAAAGTGGGGCTGCTACGGCACCTTGGGGAACTCCAGCATGGATGGGATTTATTTCAGATAAGGCTGAACCAGAGCGTATAACAAAGTGTCTGTCTTCAAGGTATGACTTGAATAATAAATAGTAGTAATAAGGTGGGAAGATGGATTTCAGTTTGAAAAGGAGGCCTTGGTGCCACATTTTATCAAAGGCCTGAGCCATGTCTAGAAATGCAGCAGTACATATTTGTTTTTTTTTCTAGAGAATATGAAATTTTATCTACTAAGCGATAGACTTGATGTATGGTGCTGTGATTGGTACGGAAGCCAAATTGGTTGTTTGGAGTATTTGATTCGATAACTGGGATAATACGTTTTAGGATAAATTTTTCGAAAATTTTTGAGAAGAGTGGGAGTAGGCTAATAGGTCTGTATGAACTGGGGATATCAGGAGGTTTATTTGGCTTTGGTATCATCACTATCATCGAAAATTTCCATAGAGCGGGGAAATAAGTTAATCTTATCATAGAGTTGTATATATGAGTTAGTAATAGTATGACTTTTTTAGGTAATTGAGAGGCTACTTCAGCAGTTATTAGGTCAAAGCCTGGTGTTTTTTTTGGAACAGATTTGTCTATGGTATATTTAACTTCACTTGGTCGTATGTGTTTGGGAGGTAGACTCATTGGTAATGGACAGAGTAGAAAGTGATTTACTTTGTGAATTTGACTAGTGGTGAGAGTATCGGAGTGTGGTTTGAATGTAGAGTCCAGATGGTGACGGAATATATTCGATTTTTCTATGTCGTTTATTGCCCACGTTCCATCTGTTTTTCTTAAGGGTATTATTTATAATAACACACGGTTATTGAGAATTGAGTAACATAACAAAATAAGGGTTTTTTAGGACAAACATTTTCGTGGTATATTTATTATTATAATAACTTTAAAATTGAATAATATTGTAACCATTAAAGTACCCTTGAAAATCCTGAGTTTACAAAACGCAAAATATGTTTAGGATTTCCCTAACTAATATGAGTTATGTTTAATTCTTAAAGTTTGTATTAAAGAACCTGAAACATCTTATAATTGTATTAATATTTTGATTTCACTAGAAAATATTGGGCCTTACTGAATAAACTCCTTTTTTCATGGCATATGATGCTTAGGTATAAGTTGTAAGTTACAATATAAATCAATAGGCATAGTGAAGTACTATCCTACTCAATATTGCATATAATTTAAACAATAAATCTAAATTACTATAGGAATTAAAATAATTTATTTATATTATATATATTTTTAATACACGCAATATGTAGTGGTAATTTATCTAAATATTTTGGTGTTAAATAGTTTTGTACCAACCAAATGATTTATATTGTTTGCGTGAGCTTGTTTTCGGGCCAATGTATAGTATAATTATTTTTTTTATGTAAAGACTCCACGGCACAAAGTTGATAGGATAAATATTATTATTATTTTTTCTTTTAGATTATTTTAAATATATTTTTTTAATATTCAAGACACTAATATCTTCATACAATGCTATTTATGTTTCGTTCGATATTATGTTCATTATATATTATTAGGATGAGTATAACGATTTGTTCTGAACATACCCTATTTAAGTATATATTCGTTATATTCTAAACTGAAATATATGGATTTTTTGTAGTTACAAAACTGCGTGTGTTATTTAAGTATAAAAATAACGAAAAAATTCATCGTTAAATACAAAAAAAAAAATAAAATAAAATATATCAAATTTGAGTTTTTGGGGATGACTATTATTTTGATATATTTATTACGATAAGTTTAAATTTAAGTAAGATAGATATAGTAACCATAATATAGTAAGTATTCTTAACAATTTCACATTCTCAAATAAAACACAGGTGTTGGATTCAACTGATTAAAAATTTTGTACGGAACAACATCATTACATAAACTAATATAATATTATGAATCATATCAAATCAAATGTATTTAAACGTAGTTTTTTTTTAAATATAATACATTATTATAGTACGTAATAATAATAATTTTGGCTTTAGATATCATTTAAAATAAACAATTCAATTAAAATTATTAACATATAACTGTTTGCTTTTAATTTCTTCAACCAAATTATTATTTTATATTTAATACTATTATAATAATCACCCAATTTTGTCATACCTAGCTAAAATTGACAACAATTTTATGAAAATACATATTCTCTATTTTATTGAAATATTAACTCTAAAATTATATAAATAATATAAACAATGAATTCAAATAGTAGCTTTAATATTATAATCAAAATTTAAAACATTGATTAGAATAAATTATTTTTACAGTCATGTATCTGTTATTTCTGTAAGGTATGAAAACAATCATACAACGGCTTTTTATATTATAGGTAAAAACTGTACTTTGTTTAATATAATTATTGTAATGTTTTAAAATCCATTTATTTTTGTATTAATTTTAGATATTATTCAAATTAGCAAGTAGGTTCTAAATGTTTTATGTAATACTATCAGGTATAGATCGGAAATAAAGCAGTCATTACTTTAAAAAATTAATTTTCTTGCATTTTCCGAAAAAAATTTAAATGTCTTACTTAAGTATGACGTGTTAAAACAATATTTCATTATTGGCCAGTTAACATTAAAATAAATAATACAATTATTACCATTATCTCGCGACGAGGTGAACTGTGGGCAACATGGCAACACCCGGTCACTTTATTTAATAATTATTTTAAAAGAAAAACAAAATGTCTAAAATATGCAAGAGAAATATTGTTAAATAAAACAAAAATAATATAAGCCAGAAAAAATATATTGTTGACTTTAAAATATGACTGGCAACAAAAGTTTCATTAGTTCTTTCTTCCTTTTAACTTTTAGAAGTTTTGAAAAATATTTTGCGTACATCGACCAACGTTACGTTATTAAATGGGACAGACAATAGCATATCGATCGTAAACCACAACGGATGGCAAGATAAAATTTATAATCGAGTTTCTCTATTCAATCTAAAAATACGTAACTATGAATTAAACTTATTATAAATTACATCATTCTTTTTTCGTACAAAACTCATATCCTTTTAACGGATTTCCTTTCATTGTTAACGGCGTGTAAAAAATCTAAAAAATTTTGCTTAAGAATTTTCACTAATTTTAGTCACTGATCGTTTGAGGTATTTTCGTTTTTGATATATATTTATATCAATATTATATTTATTGTGTTATTTTACATCACAGTTTTAACCAGCAATCATATAATTTTAAAAGTTTAAGTTTAAATCTTAGAATATTCTTCTAACATTCTTTCAAAAGTTGGAGTCTCTAATATTTGGTAATCTTTTACTTACAGGTAAATACTCAATTTTACTCAATTTTAAAAATATTCATTAAATTATTTCTAAATACGCAGATGTTTAATTAGTAATATCTAACTAAAGTTTACTCGAATAAATCAACAACGCGCATTTTAATATTTCTAAACACCCATAACCATCATACCATAATATTGAACTAATTAATAAATGTATATAAGGATAATAATTAACATTTTACTTGAATTAAATTAAATTTTGTAAAATGAATAATAATATTAAATGCCACAAATTACACATTAAAAGTAAATATTTCAGTTTTCAATCTTATTGTGACAAGAGTGGTTGAAACCATTCATCAAAACGAATTCACAATTATTATGCGTGTAACAAAGTTCCAAAACGTACACTATCTGTTTCTTTTTAAAGTCATAAAAAAATGTTTCATACTACTATAGTTCCTAAAAAAAATAATTTATACCTGAAATTTATCTAACTACATTCTCAAATCTTGACATTTTTACTGTCATTCTAAGTTAACATCACCCGTTTCTTGATTGAATAAACATTTCTTCATAAAGTTGCTAAACTTCCTTCAATAGTATTGTATTATTTTTATTTTTTTTTATTTCTGATCCTATTTTCATGATTATAAGAAAATTTAGTTTAATATATAATATAAGCAACTAGATTATATTGGATGATGGTGCAATATATGGAATTAATATTATTATGTAGGTGTACATTTTTTTTTTTTTTGAAGCACGTTTTTAATAATTAATAATATATAATTGTTGTTTAAAATCAAGCATATGTCACACTTTAATAATTTAACAAAGTTTAAAGAACGCATTATATTTTTTACTACAAAAAATAAACATTTTCAATAATAAACTGTAACTTATTGTTTAAAAAACATGTTGATGTTTAATTTTATTTGTGAACTAAAAAAAAAAATGTAAATTCATGCAACACTGACACAATTACAATAAATAACTATTTTTTTTTAAATATTAAAGTTTTTAGCAAAATATAAAGATATTTTAGACTAATATATAATTTAATTTTAGCATAAAATATAAATTGACATATAAAATATATATATATATATAATTTATTTACCGGAAAAGTAATTTTTAAAAAGTATATCAGTTTTGTTATTCTTTAAACAAACATACATTAATAATGTAACGTACAGGGTGCAGACACACACACACAAATATATAATATACAATATACATACATATTTATATGTATACATTTTTCATGTTCAAAAACTTAAATTACTAAACTTTATAATATCACATAATGTGTTTAATTAAAAATCTGTTATGAGGAACACCACCGATAAAACGGTACCGAAAAAACTTAAAATGGTTATTTTCTAGAAGATCAGAATAATGGTCTTGTCGACAAATCATTTTAACAAAAACTAAAAATATGGCGAAAAAAATGCTCGGCTTAATATGTTAAAATAATGTTATTTATTAAATAATAAATATATATTTATTTATTTTTTGAAGATAATTATACCATAATATTATATGATTCCAAAATATAAGTTTTCAGATATAATACACTCACATATAATTTATACTGGTCACATTTAATATTATTATTTCATTATAAATTTAATATTTAAATTAAGGTATATTATTTTTGTTATTAATAACATTTAGTTACGAATTTACGATCGATACCATTAATACAATGTGTATCCGCAGGATTTTATAGTCACTCACTTAGATTATTATTATTATTATCTCAAGTATTCTATATTCATGATTTCTTTAATATTATGCTGGGATTTAACTATAAAATCGGGATTGGTCTAATTTATCGGAAAGTGCTCGTGGTGTAAAAAGACAAATGATATTTTTATTATAGAATTTAATTATAATTAAAATCTTGATTTAAAATTATTGATAACTGGTTTATTCCTATCAGTAGTGGAGGTACAACCACACTAAGTAGGCCAGACGCCCAGACCGGTGTGATATCTAAGTCAACAGTGGGAGTATCTACGCCACATACTGACTTAATAATATATATTATCATTTAAATTTGTTAGGAGCAATGTTGTGGTTGGGTCAAATGGCAGTGTGGTTTTCAAATAGCTTCTATATGTACCAATATACGACAAACTACAAGTTCATAAATCAATAGCCTATTTAATAATATATTGTGCGTTTATTACAATTTATTGTAATTGCATTATTACATATATTTTTAAATGCTTAAAACATGTTTTAACAGACGATATTAAAACAGAAATATTAAAACACACATGAATTCAGTTTAGAGGGGCTTAACTATTATTGTCTATTACTAACGATTTACTAGTGACAAGATATCCATTTAAAATGCTGGTTCTAGAACTATTGGGTTATAAAAGACAACTGGTTACAGCAAAGCTAACAGAAAATAATTAACTAAAACGATATTACCTAACAAAGTTTCCAAGTGTGAATACTATTGTTAATAATTAATTACAATGTTGTTCATTATTCTCACACACATTGGTATAGCGTAGATTAGTTGGCTAGTATATTATCTATCAATAAATTGTCTGTGGCGTATTAAAAAAAAAAAAAGTTAGAAAGAAATGATTATTGAATGGGCAATTATATTGCAAAATATATTCTATAACATACAAATTTTAATTTTCGAAACATGCAAATAGGTACTTAGTTATGATGTACCCGCTTTTCTGCTACTATGAATGTATATTTTAAAATATAATATAATATTTTATGTAGTGTACTTTTGATGTTATACCTTTGTTTAGTTTAGAAATATTTTGATACAAGAATTAACTATGCGTGATTTTTTTCATGAAGGAAATGATTGATACACTATATGGTATATTTGAATTTTTACGGTTAAATTTATAATTGATTTCTTTATCAAATTTGGTTACATTGTTACAAACTGTTTGGATAAATTTTTACTTTTAATAGACATCCTAAAATATACCATGGATCGATTTATACTTATAACAAAAAAACTAATAACATTATTAACTAATGATTATTTGTATAATATTTTTTGTAACAATTAATTGTCTTAGTCATAGTTATTCATATAGCTCATATGATGAAAAATTTGTACTATTTAACAATAAATTATGTGTTAATATTATAATTTATTATATATTTTCATTCGTTTAAAAGAATAAATAACTTTATATTTTATATTTTCTTGTTTGTGTACGATGACCCAGTGAGACACAACTGGTTTACATTACTAGTTACGAGTAGGTAATAATTATATACTATTAGACAGTAATACTAATAGACTAATTACCAACCACCAACAGTTATTATATTTTCATTGTCGAATCAAATTACATATGTACATTATAAATGTATGAATAGTCAACAGTGTACACTTAATTATACATTAAAATATGTTTTTGATATAGTTATAAAAATGTACAGACTATTTAGCCTGTTGATTTTAAGATTACATCAGTGAAATTGTTCAATTGTTTTCTTAAAATTATATATTTTTTATTTTCTTAAGTTCACAAATATTAAATTTATTAAAATATACTTAATAATACTAAAAAATATGGAAATTTAATAAAGTTATTAATATTATTTTAACTATTAAATAATAAACAATTATTGCTGTATGTTAAATAACACTTAATATTTAAAATATTAGATAGCTATAATAGGTTTATGTACACAATTTACGTGGGTTGTAAAAAACGTTGAGTTATAAAAAACTAAAGTATCTTAAATACGAAATTTCAATATATTAAAAAGTTTTTAATATTAATACCTATCGTAATAATACAAAATCCTGTGAAAAAAATAATAATTACACATTTCTAAGACTTTTAAAATAAGATAGAAAAATATGGTATAATTAAACTTTAAAATAAATTAAAAATAATTATTTTTAATTTTAAGTTGTTATAACATCGTCACTAATAGTGTAGCTATAGGCAACTAAAATACATCAAGTAGACAGGTAACTGATATAAAACAGTTAAGTTATTAAACATGTTTCATTGAGTATTTTAATATTATATTAAATATTAAAACAAAAAGTATACCTAAAGTCTATAAATTATAATAGAATATGTTTTACTAGGTGATTGTCAAACTAGATATTTGATTCATTTACCTACGTAAAAAACGTGTGGCGATTTAGAGCTCCTATTCCACGATTATTATGACTTATATGAGTGTTACTACTAGTAACTTACAATTATTACGAGTTATTCAACGCATAAAGCGTGAAATAAGAACGAAATGTCGTAATGTATTGACTGATTCGTACAAACCAGTTTAAAGAAATAATAATAGGTCCTATTTTTTTTTTTTCAATTACAACTAATACATGCGTACAAATACTAAAAACAATATTCAATATACTTAAATATTTCAAACTGAATATCATAATAAAATTTAATGTTAAATGGACGTTATTTTACTTAGAATCTTTAGTTGTACAATAACTTATATTTATAAAAATTGTATACATATGTTTCGGTTAATGTAAAACTAAAATAAATACAAAAACAAATTTAATTTATATTATAGTAATATAGTGTAAGAGTTACACATAATATTATGTTATATTATATAATAATATAGTTGCGTTCAAATACAATTTTATGTTGACTGAAAAATGTCCATACTTAATAAGTATTGTATATATTTGGAATTTAAGATAGGTAAAATAAGCATTGTTCAAACGACTCTGTCTGACCAGTAAGCTGTAATGTTGTTGATGCTGTCATCTCATTTTCATTAAACTCTTGAAATGATGCTACGAGTGTTCACACGGATTCCCGTCAAATTTGGGCTGTTGATTGAATTTATCGATTGAATTTTTATTTGTATGAGAAATTTTTTTTCGTTTTTGGATAAACCCATTCCTTGGAGCAATACTCGATGACTGGATTTTGTTTATAGAATTTTGAAGTGGATTCTAAATAAAATTTCTTGGTATTTTTTTCTTTCATTCTATAGTGGGATCTGTTAGTTCGAGGAACTATATATGTGTCTAGAATTATGCTATTTGTTGAAAAGGTTCATTGAAGCTTTAAACATTTTTTTGCGAATATAATCTACTTTTGCTGACTTCCTTAAAGTAATATTATTATTCACTAAACACAGCATGCCAGTAAATGTCCGTAAAAACACATTTTGGACTGCCTCTATTCGACTCCAGTCACGTTGTAATAGATTTGAGCCCCATACTTGGCCGTAGTAGGTGAGATTTGGAGAAATTTATAGTTTGCGTGTGTTTAGCTTGTGTTGTAAGGATAAACAACTAAAGTTAGTACTGGGTATAGGTGCCCCGCTATATGTAGCGTATATGCCAACAATCGACCTGAGGAAACCGACCATGTTCTGTAACCCATGTATCATGTAAAATATATTGGCTAAAGACCCCAAAACAGTACGTTAAATGCGTTATGGAATAAGGTTTATATTATGCTAGTTTAAGGCAAAGACATGCACAACGTGGTCTATAATACAAATACTTCGAGATTCGAGTGACGTGAACAGTGTTACAATTTATAACGAAAGGATCGATCACCATTTGTTTGTATTTACTTATAAAATTAGAGTTACCTAATATATACTTGATTATGTTTGTTATATTATTGCACAATCAAAAACACGGTATAGCCGATATTTTCTTATTAACAGTTAGATACTAGCATAGAAATTATCTCAAAATGGGCACTTAACTAAATTCTATAAAAATTCGTTATAAAGGTCAGTTTACTGTAATAACTGGTAAACATAACTATAATTATAGATAACCACCTATATGTGTAGGTGTAGGTATGTGTATAATCACTTTGTTTATTCTGCGACTGAGGGAAAAGCGAGGTAATATATTATATTGCTTGTATTATGTATTGGTATATTGTTTATATAAAGTTTAAAAGTTTTTATTGAATACTTTTAATTTTTTTTTTATTCTATAACAAGTTATCGCATTAAAAAAAAAATAAATAAACAACACACACACGCACAGACATACAGGATCGTTCTTACTATGTTTTTAAAACTAAATGTATGACATACAATATATTATATTGAAAACCTTGAAAAAAAAATTATAATTTAACAGCCTATGGTATTTTATTACTAATAACTAGTAAATACTGAATAGTTTATTTACAATATATGGTATAGTATATAGTATATTATACCGTTAAATATTGTACGGACCTATGAATGATGCAAATAGTAAAATATACAAGATAATTAATGATACGTATGTTATTATATTGTGGAGTACAAAAAATATTTTTATTGTGATCAAATAATTTCTAATTTTTCAAAAAACCAGTTGGGTTATTACTTCATTAGCTACTTTAAATATTTTTGTAAAAAGTAATTGGATATTATTAAAATCATATTTTTTTAACATAAGTTATTATAGTTGAATATTAATTACAACGTTAAAGTAAAAGTTGTTTTAAAAATAATATACACATTTTAAGTAAATACGTATAATAATATTGTGTATTCAGTATTGCATTTGATTTAGAAATTCCTATACACCTTGGCTATAATCTTGAATAACATAGATATTTGGAGTGGTCCTAAATGGTTATGGATGTGTATACGCATTATAAAACCAAAATACCATAAGCAATTAACAGTTTAGTACGTAATACGCCATCTTTAGTGCATGCAACTTTGAAATACTCTTTATGTATTCAAGTTTCTAAGTAATCCAAATAATACACTTATTTCTCTTGAGGCAGTGTATTATAATGCAGCTTTTAGGTGTGTTATTAATATTGACAAAATTACCAACGGAGATTCTAATGTATAACAAGCAAATGTTATATATGAATAAAAAATTAAACATAGAATGTAAGTTAAAACTTAAGACCAGTGATGTTACTGTTCTTATGTATTTATAGTTTATACTATATATACTATGTACATTATTCAACTTTAAAAAAAGCGAGTAAGTGGGTATCGCTCTGCTATATATTAGGGGGTGGGGTGGACCTCAGACTATGGTAGGTTAAATTTGAATGCAATGATAGGTATCATTGTATACGAAAAACGATTCTGAACGAAGATGATTTGTCAGTTTAGGATATATTATATTTAAATACTGTCATATATTCTATTTTGAAACAAATAGTATAGTTTTTATATGTTACTATGGTTACTTTATAGTATCTGTTTATTAATAATCAAAAAATCGATTTTGTCGAAAAGTTGTTTTTGCGTAAAATTGCCATTTGTCTGTCATTTTTTTTTTGTTTTTCTCGATTTTTTTGAAAATTATTTGAAAATTTTACTTTTGACCCCCCCCCCAAAGTACCAACTAGATGAATTTTCTTATTCAAAGAGGGGCTGAAGTCAAAAATCGGAGCATTATTACTGCTCCAAATGTTGTCGTCAGACACAAAAAAAAAAAAATACATCATAGTAAAATCAATACATTCATCACTTTGTTCAGAATCTAAAATATGAAAATCATACATCTTCAAGTTAGTGAGATTGCAAAAAGACATCTTTTTGATAAAATTGGATTTTAGATTTGCTTAAAATATTCATCATTGATGGTCTCTTGAGGGTAAAAACGGGGCGTGTAGTAATAGAAATGGAACTGAAAAAAAATTTTTCTTTAATTCGTTGATACCACTACGTTATACATTATGTTCGGGTCATATTGTAGGATGAACAGACGTCGGAATATTAAATAAATATTATTAAAATAAAAATCGTGACAGTTGGTAATCAGGCTGATTTTTTTTTTTTTATACATATTATAGTATGGATTTATAAATTGTTTAACGATATACAATTGGATGGGTCAATTATTAAGTACTTAAATTAATTTATTTTGAAATCAAAAATGCTAATTATAATTTTAAGTTTAACCAACTTGACCAGTGTTACTACAGTGTAGAAAAAATGTGGGTATAGTATACTATAGTATGTATGTGGCTTATACCACCACATATTTTTAAAAAGTAATGATACTAAAACTATATAAAACTCTACACGAACATTCATAGATACGAGTGCAGCTTTTAAATCGGCGTATCAGAGACGAACCTTGTTATTTTTTTCTCGTACCACGTAATAGTCCTTCGTCAATTTGTATTATTTTACCAAGTCCCTTAAGAAGTTGTGTTCTTTTCAAAATTACTTTGTGTCTAGAGGTAATCTCTACAACGGTTTATCCAGTCATAGAATATACTACAATACTCTCTGGTTTCCCTGTAAACTTCATTATTTGAAAAAATAACTAAAAACCACAAGTGAACACATCCAAAATTTTTGTTATTTCACTCAAACTAATTCTACTTGAATAATTTAAATAGCTAAAAAATCATAAATAGTTTTCGCAATAAATATAATTCTATATATTCCAATGCTGTTAGGCGTTTTATTTTATGTATCACGCTTATAAATACATACCTATGAGTATATAATATACATATAATATAGTATATTTTAAATACATATACAATTTGTAAAATGTTTCTTCTTTCTACGATAAGCATCATAAGAAGTAAAAAGAAAATTTATTTTACACATGACTTAGGTAAAAAGAAGTTACCAAGTAGTTCAGGGTTTCCCAACCGGTGTGCCGCGAGGCCCATCTGGGTGTGCCGCGAAATTTCATGACTATTAATAAACGTTTCCGTAAAATTTCAGTAATTGGTTAAAATAGTTTTAACGATTCTCTTATCGGGGATATTGTTCACTATTTCTTATTAATTCATTTAAAATGTTAGTTAGTTAGTCGTTTGTAGTCGTACAAAGTACATTTATTATTACCGTGTTTTATTTTAACGGAAATTTTTTCTTTTCGCTTTCCATTTCAATAAATTAAATATTTAGGATAATTGTAATAATATTTTTTTCTATCCTACCATTTTAAAATGTTTGATAGAAATATTATACTGATATACAACTACTTTGGTATTAATAATTAATATGATGAAAGTCTAGTATAAAAAAATGTGTATACATAAATAAGTCAGTGACAAGTGTGCCGTGGCTAAATATGGGTTGGGATTAGTGTGCCGTGAGGGAAAAAGGTTGGGAAACGCTGAAGTAGTTAATCAGTAGTTCATTGTAGTAACAATTAACAGATTGTATATAAAAAAATTAGATATTTTATTTTTAATAATAAACTTATTTCACGTTCAATATTCAAACAAACAAAAATTTCTGATAAGTTATTTACTACTTTCTGTTTTTACAAAGTAAATGTTTGTTATGTGTATAAACCAAATATTTTATTTTAAAATTTGACTGTTGATTATATATGTATATATATATATATATATGTTGTGTGAATATAAGAATTTATCAATCAACATTACTGTAATAATGTCTATAACAAATATAAGCACGCAATACGCATAAAAAGCAAACACTGAAAAATAAACAAACTGCTAACACTTTATACACAAATTTTTGTCACTTATAGTAACTGTACAATTATGGAGAATATATAGAATCAAAGCCGCAAGCTATATAACATTATTAAATTTTGCTAGTCAATATATATAGTTAATATTATTATATTTAGACTATTTAGAGTATATAAAGATAGTTATGACATTGAATTACAGACTTTAGAATATATTTATTTAAATAATTACCATGTTCATAATATTATGTTTAAGTTAATTATTATTAATTATGCATTAATAGTTTTGAATTATGGTTGTATATATTTCGTTTATAAATTAACTTTGCCAAAAATCCAGTCACTAATCATTAACCACATCATATTATTATTATTTATTCACAATATTCTTCAAACTTATTTTTTTATTCGATTCAGTATATCTACAATAAAAGATAATAGTGTGTGTAGCCTATATATATATATATATATATATATATATATATATATATAGGCTTATCGAATTCAACTCAGTTACAGAAAAATTTAATAACTTTTATAGAAAATGTACATGTCTTAAAGCTTAACGATGTTAGTACATATTTGATTTTCTTCTTGGTAGAAATGAAGAAAACTTTGTCCATACAAAAACAATAGTGCAATCAGATCTCATAGGTACCTGTTTTTAAATGCACCGTGTTATGCTTTGTTAATGGTAGGTTTCTTGATAAACTTACGAATATAATATCATAATGAAATCACGAATCTTGAGAGCCTGTAGGGAAATCTGAATTCCTTTTATTCTGTTAACCTTTCATCAACCAAAACGAATGGTTTTTACTGTTACGGACGTAGTTTTCAACATTTCTTATGACACAATACTTTATTGTTAATATTATTTCATATAAGTCTTATTAACATAAATGTGTTGAATCTCACATTTTTATATATTTTATTTGTTTAAGGCGTGTATCATTTTTAGAAATAATTTAAAAATTAATGATATAGGTATATGATTCATTGAGGTTAAGATAATTTTAAAAATAATACTGAATCAAGTATAAGAAGTATAAATATTATAACCATTAACTATATTAACTATAACTAATTATTTATACTTTATAATATTAATAATAAAAAATATTATTTATTAATATCTTAATCTAATTTTAATATTTTTAAATTAAAAATCTTTTAAATTGTATGTAACAATATGTATTTAATAAACAATATTATGTAAATAAATAAAAAAAAGCGGGTAAGTGGGTATCGCTCTGCTGTATATTAGGGGGTGGGGTGGACCTCGGACTATGGTAGGTTAAATTTGAATGCAATGATAGGTATCATTGTATACGAAAAACGATTCTGAACGAAGATGATTTGTCAGTTTAGGATATATTATATTTAAATATTGTCATATTTCTATTTTGAAACAAATAGTATAGTTTTTATATGTTACTATGGTTACTTTATAGTATCTGTTTATTAATAAAAAAAAGTATTAGGCAACATACGCATAATGAGAGTATGAAATTTAATTTAAATTTTGAAATATTTCGTATAAATTCGAACTTTAAGCACTTATAAAAAAAAATTGTGACTAATGATTTCGGATTTTTTTTTATCACTTTAAGAACAACTTATAAGAAACCTTGTATTAAGTTTTCAAGATTTTCTGGCCACCCAAAAATTTTTTATCGGCATTTGAAGAAAAAAAAAATTAGAAAAGTCGAAAATTTCAATTGTCTATTAGTAGCTTAAAAATGGTCAAAATATTTTGAAAATTTAACTGTAAAGAGATAACCATAATATAAACATTTGCTGAAAATTTCAAGTATTGACAATGATTAGTTTTTGAGTTACAGCAAAATCAAAAAATCGATTTTGTCGAAAAGTGGTTTTTCCGTAAAATTGCCATTTTTCTGTCATTTTTTTTTTGTTTTTCTCGATTTTTTTGAAAACTATTAGAAAATTTTAATTTTGACCCCCCTAAAGTACCAACTAGATTC
Source organism: Schizaphis graminum (assembly GCA_020882235.1). Lineage (NCBI taxonomy): Eukaryota > Metazoa > Arthropoda > Insecta > Hemiptera > Aphididae > Schizaphis > Schizaphis graminum. Next base: position 35,030,358 of record CM037031.1, on the reverse strand, counting down.
AATTCCCTATTCATAGAGGGGCTGAAGTCAAAAATCGGAGCATTATTACTGCTCCAAATGTTGGAGTCAGACACAAAAAAAAAAAAAAAAAAAAACACACATCATTGTAAAAGCAATACATTCATCACTTCGTTCAGAATCTAAAAATTAATTTAATTTAATTTAAAAATAATATAATTCCTATTAAAATATTGAAAATATCACTTTAAAAAAAATTAGAAATTAACTATTCAATAATATTATATAATGAATGACAATTATTTATTATGTTATGTTAGATACAAGCAGCGATGCTGTGTGTAACCCCCTTCAAAGATTGCCACCTAAGACTTCAACAATAAATTATATTAATGCATATGACATTTTACCTACAATTATGCTCCAAAATCCCTAGCTTGTCCTTTGTTATTTATTTATTTCAGACGACAGAAATTATATATACGTGAACAATTAAATATAAATAAATTATGCAGAAACATTTTATTTTGAAAAGCAAAGTTTTCAAAATCAAAATTTAAATTTATAATTTCTACACACTTTTGTAGTAATTTATTTCATATTTAACATTATATGATAAAAGTTAATTATTTGTAATATAATAATTGCAAGGTTATATTTTTTTATCAGAAAAATAAAATACAGTAGTTTGTTATCAGATTTATTCTGATTATTTTTATTCGGCGTACATTTATGAAAAATCCTGATCGAAATAAGAACATCTGTACGACCGTGACAGCTGATTTCAATCGTTGTACTCTTTGGGGTGCGTGCTAGAGTCTATTGCCAAAACGAAATACCAATTTATTTTTACCAAACTATATGCGATATTTTCAGCATATTTCAAGATATAGATTAAAAAATATTAATTTTGAGATATGACTAAAAAAAAAATATAATTTTATTAATTCAATAAGGATAAGTGAAAATATTAATGATATCTAAAAGTTTAGCTCATTTCATTGCATATACAAAAATTACCATAAGAACAACAAAAATAAAATAGTCTTTCAACACATAAAAAAAAGTTCGTGTTATATAAAAGAAAATAAGTTAATGTTAACATAATAATATCTATAATAAAATTAAATACTATATTTTGTACAATTTTACATAATATAATGTAACTATCAAAGTAGATAGAGTGTGGTATAGATTTAAGCATATTTGTTTTAAATCGATATTTAAACACTGGAATTTATCAAAAAACATAAATATTTTATCAATTTCTACCACGTTAATACATAATATAAAATATATATATTTTTTACTTATATAATTTGTAATTGTTTTAGGAGGACTCTATGTGGCAACACGTACTGAAGATAAGATGACCAAATGCGTGGACAATGCCCGGTGGCCAGCCAGTGCAGCTGATCGTCATGGTGTTGGTGTATTGTGGAACAATATTTGCAGATTGGGCCGATTGTCCAACTCCTTGTCAATGCAAGTGGAGTTCGGGGAAAAAAACAGCATTATGCAAAGATGCAGATTTTACCGATATACCTTTATCGCTCAATCCAGATATGCAGGTACTTGATTTGAGCTCTAATAACATACGCCACTTACCGGAGGACGCGTTTAAAAAAGTAGGACTCCTAAATCTACAACGAGTATTTTTACGCGGTTGTGGAATACGGAATGTTCATAAAGACGCGTTCAGAGAACTGAAAATACTTATAGAACTAGATCTCAGTGATAACTTGATTGGTTCATTGCATCAAGAGACATTTCTGGGCAATGAACGACTTCGTGTACTCTATTTAAACGGAAATCCATTAACTGAAATTAAAGAAGTTCAATTTCCCGTATTACAGCACCTCCGAACTCTAGAATTACAACACTGTCAAATCAAGCGAATTCACAGAGATGCTTTCTTGCACTTGTCCTCGTTGGAGTCGTTAAATTTAAACGGAAACCTATTAAAATGGTTATCAGAAACTGTATTTTTGCCGATATCAAAATTAAAAACATTATCTTTGGATGGGAACCCGTGGGTGTGTGATTGCCATCTAAGAAGTTTTCGAAACTGGTTTGTTTCTTCAAATTTATATTCACACCCGCTGTCATGTATTGAACCGAATATATTGTCGGGTAGTCGGTGGGAGAATATCAAACCACCAGAGTTCGCATGTCCACCAGTAGTCAAGATTGATAGAAACAGTGTGTTAGAAGATGCTGGTAATATTACTTTTACGTGTAAAGTAACCGGAGATCCTGAGCCAGAAGTCAACTGGTATTTCAATGGACATAGTATAGACAACTATACGGATCGAATGGATGAAAATCGTACGTGGTTAGATAACAATCGAATGTGGAGTGCACTTCACATATTAAATGTTTCAGACGTAGTGGCTGGCGAATTTACATGTGAAGCTCGGAATTCACGTGGACAAATGTCAGCCAATGTATCATTAGCTTTACCGGAAGTAGCAGTTGCTACGACATTAAGTAAATCTAAATCCATGTACTTGGTTATAGTTTGTGTAGCCGCTAGTGCAACGGTTTTATTATTTTTGATAGGATTGACATGTTGCGTATGTCAAGTAAAAAAATCTGGAGGACGGCGTGATAGTAAGACAAATTTTAAAGGTAGTACTAGTTTTAGCGATGCGGACAAACGACTACTCGACGCAAGCATATCGACCACACAAGCCGGGAGTTGTGAAATGCTTGGCGGATCTTCTTGCCAGGACTTGGAGCTCATTGAACAGTCATTACAAAATATCCCATTGGCCTCCGTCTGCGATCAACAACCGGTCCACATAACTATTGAGAGTCATGATCCCAATTCTAGTTTGTCATTGTACCCACCACCACCAGAATTTTCCACTAGTATTCTGCCGTCAGTCAGTGGTTTTGGAAATATATTTATTTCAGTATCAGTGAGTCAAGAACCACCAGACCCTGAATCTAGGTATCCAGACTTACTTGAAATGAAACACAGACAAAAACAAAGCGTTAGTGTTGGTACTAGCTCAACCCATCATCTTCCACCAGCTTCGTCATATTACGCCACTATGCCGAGGAAAAAACGATTAATAGACCACCAATCCATCAAATCGGTAATGCCACATTACGATAACATGGGTCCTAGAATTACAGCAACGGGAAGTTGTACGAACTTGTCATCTCTTTCTAATAGTGGTGAATCTTCCGACGATATACCGCCACCACCACCGCCACCTTTATGTACTGGACACACTGACTACGTGGCACTATAATCAAATAATAATAATTTATGTATCTGTGAAAAAATAATTTTTAAATCAATCTTTGGAGTATAAATAGATAAATATTTTAAGGAATACATATTTAATATGTATGATTTCGATATTTTTTACAATATTATACACTATATTCACAAAAAAAAAGAAAAAAAACCATAATTGATGTAAAATGTTTGAAACAAAATAACATTTGGAAGAAATCTGCACAGAAAGCTAAATACAATTTAAAAGAAGGTATTGTTACTATTGACGTTTAAACAGAACATTGAAAGCTTAAGTCGTATTTCCGTCATCAATCACATGGCATTTATTATGGGGGCAGTATTATTAATAAAATACTAAAATAGTATTATAGAGGAAAACCTGAATACAATAAAATATAATAATGAGAAATAGAAAGAAAAAAGTAATCATTGTATAAATGAAAGCTTGGTCCTGTTACTATTTATTTGTTCGTTTTTATATATATTTTTTTTTTATGAAGTCAGTAAGATAAACTTGACAATCTATAGATTTAATACTTAAACGATAAGTATTTTATGTTAAAATTGGAATCAAAAATCTTATTTTCTAATTAATCATGGTTTTATTATCGCTTTCTATAAAAAGAAAATTATGTTTACATTTTTTCATGAAAATATATAAATATATTGTATTTCTGTTTAATTATAGTATTAGGTTGTAATTTGATTAATTGTTGAGTTTAAAATTATTTATAAACTTAAATTCCTGAAATCTCATTAAGTTATCAACTTAATTAATAACTTTTATATGATGAATATAAATTATTAATAACTAATATTCATCATTAAAATTTGAAATAATTATTTTAAAACTTTAATTAAATAAATCTAATTTTATAATCTTTTTTTTTTCTATAACTCTCAATATTAATTAATAATAGAGCATAAAATGTATAAGATACAATTTAATTTTTATCCCATGATGAATATTACAATAAAATTATATAAAAGTTATATCAGATAAAATTGTTAATTAACAATAAAAGTTAAATAAATAAATAAATATCGATTAAACTAATTTAACGTATAAATAACATGTTGAAAACGTCATTGTCCTCAGTTAATTTTAAACATTGTAATGTTTATCTTTACCTTTTAAATCATGATAAGTAACAAAAATTAAGCTGATAATATTATAATATTATAAATGCTAATATTTCTTGTTACACCTCTATTAATTATAAAAGTTATATAATAGTCTGTATTATTGCCCGTTGATTTTTAAAAAAATTGTTTTTGTTTACTGAGAACATTTATATTTATTTTTAAAATAAGACGATTAGACAATAAATATAACAATTATATGCATCCATCTAACTTTGTACTATTTTTAACTATAAATTAAAAATTAAGATTGATGTGAAAAAATCATCACACCATATCGATCGGTATCTATATATTTACCCTCTAACTTAAAAAAATCTCAGAGATAGTGAAACCCGAAATTCGTATTATTTAATTTAAAGTATATTTTTTACACATATCATTTTAATTAATTACTTATGTCTTATTACTTTCTTATATAATTTATTTTTTATTTTTTAAGAGAAGTAATTAAAAATTAAAAAAAAAAATGTTAAATGTAGGTTTTGGCATATCATGTTATTGTAGTAGGTATATATTTTTAGTACGCATAAAATATGAATATAAAATCCTATAAAAATCAAATTTTACTAAATAACATAAAAATAATATCCTTAATAATTTCAAAAAAATGTTTAATTTTTTGATTAATAGTGATTGTCTATAATACAAATACATCTCCATATAATGTCCAATTAAATATAAAAACTATAATTATTTCCAATAATGATAGTAGGCCTTGTTAAGTTATAACAGTAATTATGTAATTGTTTAAGTGTTGATATGAACAATTTTGTCAACTTCATATAAAAATGAATTATGATGAAGTACAATAATATTTAATTACCCACATAAAAAAATAAAAATAAACAAACATTGAAATACCAAAATAAATTTTTGAATTTGAAATTTTAAAATATTATTTTTCTTGTATTAAATTTGCATTTATTTAGGTATTTCAATATTATTCTTCAAACAGAAAATATCAATTTTTTTTAAATTATGGCTTTTGTAGGTTGTGACCAGTAGATAAATAATATTGTAATCCTGTGTTGTAAACGTGACAATGTAGCTTATGAATGCATAATGCATATAGACGGACCTACAGGATATAAAACTGTCTTTTATTATTAAAAAAATAATTATTATTGTAAAAATAAATAATAAATGTAATAATTTTTAAGGTATTTTATTTATAATGTTTATATTAAGTTTTGTTTGCTTTCGACACTACAAGTATTCTTTTATCTCCTTTGTGAACGTGTCACAAAAAAAAATGTATTATTCTATAGTTGTGAATAAATATGAAATTTTTTGTCTGCTTTGAAATAATTATAAATATTTATACGTATAAAATATACTTATATATATATACGTAAGTATGTATGTATATAAATATAATACATTTATGTTCCTTGTTGGTGTTAATAAATTATATTGTACAGTAAAAATGTATGTCAATAATTAAGTAAAATCTAATTCACAATTTCTTTTTTGTTGTAGTTTATATATTTCATTACATATTTATTAAACATGATTTGTAGTTTATTGTAATCGTATGTGAAATAAAATGAAAAATACATATTAAAAAATTAAAAATCTTGTTGTTTTTATCATCACATTTTATAATCCATTCAAACAAACTTTATTCTATATTAAACAGAAGTTAGTATATAAAATATACTTATATGTTTCATATAAAGTAGGTTACCTATACAATTAATTGTTTTCCATATGATGACCGATTGTACTGCAAATATAAATATACGATAATATATTGTATAATATGTAAATAATAACAAGAAAAATCATGTTATTTCTTCAGATTATATTAATCATATAATAATAAAAAATCTAGTGGTTTACTGCAGATATTATAATACGATTGCACTGATATTAATTATTATACCAGCAATAACTGAATCCACGCCATATTATTAATTTGATACTTTTTTAATTTATAGGTATTTTCACCTTTAGTTTGATACCTATTTTAACTGTTGTTTATTTTCGTTTAATTCTCATTTATGTTATATGTTATCATGATCATAAAACAAATGTATTATTTATTTTCTGAGCGATGTGCTCTTGAGGTGGTTTTTACATTTCACTTATGAATTTTCGTATCAACAATATGTTTATTCATTGTATGATATTATTGTGTTAAGAAAATATTTGAACATGGATTATAAATCAAATGTTCAAAATAATTTAAGTATTTTAAACCGTATATTCACAATATAAAAATGTTTATATTATAATATATACTTAGAATCATCTCAGCAAAAAAAATTACTTAAAAAGTAAACTATTTATTAAAACCAAATTTGCATGCATAAACAATGTCGAAAAATTAATATCTTTGTTGAGAAACATCCATAAATGTTTATTACCTAATCGTAAATTGTAATAATTTGCTACTCTTATGAATAAAAATAATTCCTTTAAATAACTTGAGTTACATAATATAATTGATTTTATAGATTTTATGCAATGATAATTAATTGTTTTTATTAGGTAAATATGTTATGTACGCACTTAATTCCAGATAAAGAAATCCTAACGAAATCAGGTCTTAAATTACCGATTTTGTTATTAATTGATATCTTTGGGTAAATGTGTAAACAAGATTCTGCACTCACAAAGTGTCATATAACTGACAAAACAAGTATGATATCGGAAGAAAAAAAATATACAAGTGATTTATATAAACAGTCTACTAAGTTGAGTTTGGTGTCATGAAAGTTTCTAAAATAAAAAAAAAAACAAAAACTTTTCGAATATAATTTATTATAATATTGGTGTACTTTACAATAACTCAAAAGTAAAAAATACGAAATATAGGAAAAATGTATTAACTATTATAACAAATAAAATGTAAAATTATTTCCAAAATATTAATTTAAAACCATTATAATAATTAATAAGTAATATTACAATGGCTATTTTCTTTTCGGTCAACAAACTGTGCAATAAATTTATGTAAAATTAATAACAACAGGTTAAATGTTTTTTTTTTTTTGATAATAATTATATATTATTAACCGGTTTTAATATTAGTTTGGTATTTCATAATTCATTAAATTCGTGATTTGGTTTTTGATACCATATTTATCATATTATAAATAAGTAAAAAAAATAATCCACGTCACAGAAATCTAATAATATTTACTTTAATTATTTGATACAATCGGAACTTTATTAATTAATTGAACAATTTTAATCGTATTAATCAATAGAAAATAATAGTATGTTAACAGCTTATAAATACCTATTATTATTTTAATTGTGATCGTTTTATTACTTGAAGTAAGTGACAGGTTAAGATAACTAATAAATTAATAAATAAATAATCTATCTATATGTTTATACGCCAGATATTGAGCAGTAACAATTTGACTTTGAACACAACCATGGTGTACTCAATATACGAATATATTTTGTAAAATCATAATTTTATATTAGACTACGTAGTTTTACCATAAACTTTATAAATAAAATTAAACACTCTTCTAGAAATATACAAATTTAATTATTTTAATACCTATCTTTTTCCTTGAACTATTATCAATTCATAATATTTTTACTTAGAAATATTTATATTTAAAATAATATTAAATTGATAGTTATTATAAACTAGGTATATTCTAATTAAGTATAAAATACAGATTTTAAACTAATAAAAGATTTACTTTATTCTGTTACATATACATTATATTAATAATTTCATGATGAAGTATATTTGTTTTATTTTATTGAATTTCCTTAAACAGTAATATTGAAATAATAGTACCATGGTTGGTTAGGTACTGTAATATAAATAAAAAAATACATACCTAATAATATTAGGTACATAACTCTTAAGTTTGTAGATACATTACAATCCATTTTTATTTTAAATTTTAGAATATAGTTTTTGCGTGAAATATAAAATAATAATATATATTTGGTATTTTAGTTATTGGTTTTACTTTTACTTTATTCAATAATTTAAGATGACTGTCTTTAGTTCTAGTTTAAGCAAAAAAGTTAAAAATACAAAGATTCCTGTCAAACCATTTGGTGATGTATTATTTATTTTAAATCTGAAAGCAATACTTAATGCATTGCATTCGAAAAACAACCGTAAGAACCAATTGAATTACATTTGCTGGAATTTTTTAAATGATTTGTGAAGTTGATCTATATCTTTCATAACATTTAGAAAAATAAAATAGTTTCTTATAACTCTAAACTATAAAGGATCAATTAAATTTGATTTTCAAATATTGAATAAAAGTACAACAAGCTACACAGATTTTCAAAGATAAATAAATTATTATGAACCCTAACAAATCTCTTATTAGATATATTTAATAAAATAAATTAAAAAAAGCTGTAGATTATACAATAAGCAGAAAAAGTTAAAAATGTATGTTGCAAATGCTATATTTTATAGAAACTAAATTTATAATTCTAGTTTTCATAAATCTTTACTTACAAAATTACAATAAAACGTAAAAGTATGCTCTACTAGTCTACTATATCAACAACGATCAAAGAAAATACAAACTTTCTCATTTTTGAAATCCAAGCTCTAAATTGTAAAATGAATGAACCTGTTCCCTACATTGGAAAATACGCAAAAGCATATTACGCGCGAGTGAATTTGCTGTATTATTAAACTATGGCCAATATTTAAGTTATATTTCTGAATTACATAATTCTGAGTAAAACTAAGTTTGAATTTTATTTATGATAATTTTCAAATGTAAAGTAGGTTCCTACTTGTTATTAAAAAAAGGAATGTAGAGTTTTCAAAATTGTACTAAAATATTGTTAAAAATATATAATATTGCATTATAATAACATCATTTTTTTTTTGTTGGGATTTTAAAATGCACTTCCAATCTAATAATACCTAACATAATATGTTATTTTTAAAAATGTGATACAATACAAACGAAGGATAATCAATGTTATTTAAATTAAATGTAAAACAAAATTGTTTTATAAATTATAAAAACTAAAATAATTATTTTATATAAATTGTATGGTTTTGTTATTTTTAGAATGAAAAAAAGTTCCTTATATTTTTTGTTTAAAATGGTGTGGTCTAAATAATTTAGACAATTATTGTATTGTTCTTTATAGTGTTTTTCAAATTCTACTATAACTACTGAGAATTTGCATTTTAAATTTTAACTATTCTAAAATATAATTGACATCCAATTTCCTATGGAAAGAAAGAATATAAAAATATTGAAGAACTCTGTACAAAAAAAAAAAATGTGCATTTGGAAACAGATAATAAATTACAATTTAATTGTTGTGTTCAAAATGTTTTCAATTGCACTCAAAATCAAAAATACAGTAAAATGTATTTAAGATAAAAATGTGAACAAAGCAAAATACATTTTATATTTTTTTAATGTATCAATAATAATACTAGTTGGCTCAGTAAATGTATTAAAAAGACTTTTTTCGATGCCTAATCAAAATAAATACAATGTGACCACTAACCGAACGTAATATTAAAATATACATTTAATTAATTTTATTATTTCCTAGATTACTAGGATTACTAAGTTCTAATAAACGCACAATAGTATTATTTTATAATAATATAATTACACTTTTCTAAAATAACTAAATACAAGCTGCTACTTGTAAATGTAATATGTGTATATGTACACGTGGCTGATGCATCTTACTAATGTACATATGACATAGGTTTTAGCTAGGTACCAATGATAATTATTAAAACTTTCAAAAAATTTGTTTAGAATAGCTCAAAACAAGAGGTGACACATGTTCTGGAAACGTACAAAGAACAACTACATTATAACTATGAATATTCTTGGTTTAAATCTATGTTTTAGAGTTTTAAACTATGGCCTTTTAAAAATGTATACATTAAAAAAAAAAAATAAAACTAAATCTTCTTTTTACATTTTAATTAAATATAACATTTAATTATTTGTTTTAAACATTTTTAAGAGATCTATTTATATTTAGTTGATTTGATATATTTTAAAATTTTTTTAAATAACCATTTACTATATTAAATCACATATTATATAATAGAATAGTACATTTACTGAATGTCTTGAACTATATAATATAAAGGTCACACTCAAACATAGTACTAAGAAATAGGGGAAAAAACTGTTGTTTCCTTACTATCAGAAGCCCGTATTGGTTTAAGAAGTCTATCAAAAATGATATCCATCAAATAAAAGGGCGGGTTTAGAGGCTTTCCTATCGCTAAAGGGAATATACAAAATGGATTTCGTCGACAATCAATGATCGGGAGTGCCTTCATTTCTTAAAGTTTGACCATTTACACTTTATAGTATTGTAGTATTCAAGATTTTCCTACAATTGTTTCGACTGTATAATAACATTACGTTTTATTGACACAACATTTTATGATTTGGTAAGTATATACGAATATGGATTACAATCAGGCCGTATAACATGTCATTCAAAAACATCGATATTTGGATTACTGATATCATCATTTTTATTTAAACAAAAAAATAAATAAATCGTAACAACTGCCAATTGGAAATAATTACAAAATATATTTCAAAGTTAGTTTTCAGATATAAACTGTATAAATGAGACCTATTTTTACAAAAAAAAAAAATAATAAAAAAAAAATAAAAAATAAGTAAATAAATAAAACGTCAAATTTGAATTATATTATTTATTTATTTTTTAAGACATGTAACTAAATATGATTATAGACACTGTAAGTTGATAATATACTATTTTGCTTATATTCCACTATCCTTATGCATAAACTAAGCAACTAATGGTCTAATAGTAAACGATGCAATCAAGGCAAATAAAAAAAAAAAAAAAAACTAAGGAACTATAGAAAATGTTAACTATTTATTATATGGTAATTAACTTTTTTTTTTTTTAATTATATATTAAATAATCTTTAATTTTTTCAGTCAGTTGACTTATATACTATTTTAATCATTAAGCACTGTTTCAGAACAAGTAAAAATATTAAAATTACGATTTTTGTTTCAATACGATTACTTTGATTGAGTATGATAATATGATCCAAATGAATTTTATTATGGATACCTAGCTACGTCATGTCGCCTTCAATTTATAAACCTCTTGTTTTATTTGAAGCATAAATTATTTTAACAATTTAGAGTTGCATATTTAGTTAATGTTGTAATTTAGATAAAGATACTACTTCAAGTGTGAAAAATGATCAATAAAAATCACATTAAACAAAAACTTCTATATTTTAAGCTAACATTTAATATAAAAACACGCTCTAGTTACGTTCTATGAATAACATTTTGAATATAATAATCAATCATAATAGAAGTATTACAATGCTTACCTGTACAAACTAATATTTTGAAATTTTGTTGTTTCGTAGAAATAATTAAAGAAAATCATTAGATTCGATTTTAACAACAATTGCTATACATTTACAGTATAGCACATAAATAGTTTTATAGTTTGTTTATGTAAAACATATTTAATCATTTTTATAATATTATGAAAATAATAGAATTTGTACAGTTATAATTAGATTATTATATATTTTATAATACACATTATGTAAATTTCGTTGTTAGTTCAAAAAATAAAATAAAATATAACATGTTCCTATATTAGTAGAATTTCTATTAAATAGTATTATTAAATAAATGATTCATAAAATAATACGTTAAATTGTAATCTGCTCCTGCGCTTTTTGTATTCTATGTATATAATTTTCCAACCAACCGTATTATTAATCTTAATAATTGTAAAAACGAAACTACCTATTGTTAAATTAATTTAAGGGATTATATTATATTCCACGACAGCATAAACATTAAAACAGTTATGTTACATAAAACTGTAAAGCTAAACCAAGTTCTACAGAAAATCCAACTTGTCTTCGCGGCTTGAGACTAAATACGTGATTCGACGACGTCAGGTGCAATAAAACGTACTTAAGTCGTTACATCAATTTGGTGCTGACTTCAAAATTTCCTTGAGCAAACGAGGAATAGTATTTGATTGGAATTTTAGCTGTGTGGCGTTTCGGTAATAGCTCGTTAGACTGTGAAATTACGTTCAACGATATTTTCGGGGCAGTAAGTCGATGACGGCGAAGGGGTGAACAGCACACCAATACAAATCGTTAGTCACACGCAGTGAGCAAATGTGTTTTCGAACATATTTGGAATAAGAAAATGAAAACTGTCTTGAAGGGGTGGTAGTAAGTCACGTAACGTAGAATTGAGCGGAACAAAATGTTTCATAAGAAGTTAAAAAAAATAAATATTTTTCCCCTCACAAAAATCGTATTTAAATGTAAAATAAAAATTAGTTATGAATCTTATACATAATATGAACCAATGATAATAGTTGCCGATGTATCGTACACTTTGAAGTTATCTGATTATATGTAGATATATTATTATTATCATGTATTTCATCAACTAAATAGATCCATGAATTTTCTTTTTTATTATTAAACATATTTTAGAGATAACTATCCCTCATTGAGATATAAATAAATGTTTTGGTTTAAACAGTTTAATACATATTAACTAAATGATTTATTATTATAATACCTATTATAGCGGTGTAATATAAACTATAAAGAATATATTAAATAAGTATAATTACATAATAATTATTGCATATTATAATTTAAGATTTTTATTTAGGTATATATTCATATTTATTAGCATACTAATAAAAATATAGGAAAATAAAAATGTATAAGTTAGCGTAGATAATTAATGATATGACACTGTAAAACGTAATACTAATGTGTTATCATAAATTATAATTTAAGAACCGAAATACACATATGTACAAAAAAAACCTTATAATTATATTTTCATAAATTAAAATATATAAATATACAGTTGAATATACTGTAGGTATTTAATTAAAGAACAAATCTATAAAATGAGAATTAGAATTAAACAAATAAATTGTAAATATTTAAAATTTAAAAAATTGTATTATCATTGTGCGTGTTTAAATAACATATAATAGTTATACATTAGGTAAAATCCTTTAATTACATTTCAGAACACTAGCATTCTAGAACACAATGTAAGGATAAAGTATAGTACACTCGTCCAGATTTGCTTATCTCATAGGATGGTAATCTATTCTGGTAAATATAAAAGCAATGATAAATTATTGTACTTGAAAAATAATACTGAGCAAAGTAAAACATTAAACAAGATGTAGAAAAAAAATCGAAAAATTAACTCTTTAAACTTTAAAGTGGTATACAACTTAAATAAAGTTTTCTGATCTATAAAATTATAGTGCTACGTTCAATATTTAGAACTGTTTTCCAAAAAAGTGACAACATAAAAACAAATTTTGTAAAAGTAATGCATTGAATTACGCTTAAAATGTAGGAGATATCAAATACATTAACATAATTATTATGACTTTATGGGTTACTCAGTACTCGTAACTCGTATAGTCTTACATTTTTTTTATATAAAAAAATAAAATGTATAGACATATGGCTAAATCAAATGGAAGTTGGCAAGTAATCAATTTTATCTTATATGTTACATTAATAAAGGATGTTTATAATATCATCACATTCTGCTGCATGGACTATTTTGATTGTAAATTCTTTATTATTATGTTAAAGAGCAAATCTTTTTTTTGTTGATTTAATAAATTAAAAATATTAATTTATGGAATTAATTAGGTAATACATCTTAAATTAAATTTTTTAAAGTTCAGTAATATTTTATCATTAATAAATATAATGCTTTAAAATTGTTTGTATTCATTTTTATTAAAAATTGTTAATTATTTTAAAATTAATATTGTATTCAATTTTAAATTTTAATAGTTAAGGCTATATTATATAATGATATTACTGTCCCTTATCGTATTAAATCATTCGCAGTTCTTTTCAAAACTAGAAAAAATCAGGAGATTAATGAAATTAAAATATTGAAACGTCAATATTTTCATAAAAATGAATTCTACAAAATGTCTATCTTCAATTTGAAAATAATTAAATAAAATAATATATTTTTTAACTTTTTAACCAAAATATTAAAATAAATTAAAACACGAAATATTTGTAGTTCTTGTCCCTGTGAATTAGAACTATGATATCTCCATCATTTCAGGATATATCGTAATGAGTAAATCCTCACGGGACACCCTGTATAATGCTGCACGGTTTAATGGCCTCGTGGCTCACGATCACGTTCCTGACGTTAACCCTGAGAACTATTCGAGAGACGTGGAGATTTACCGAGACACGGCTGTCTAAACGACTGCGACTCGGCACGTCGTCTAAGGACCACCAGCACCGCAGTGGTCGTTTCCCACGTACCATTAACTTCACAAATAAGCCACGAAGTCACTTGCTATGCGTTATCATGTGGTATATTCTCCAGGAAGAAATCACAATCTTCGCGAAACCTACAAGCGCGAGATTCACCGTGGAGGCTGGTTACTCCATCTCGGTTAGGGCTTGACCTCCGACCCGTGGTATCATTCTTAACGGTTGTCATCAGTAGGCCATAAAAATTGTCGGTGGTCAGAGCCTGCGGCTAATGAGTTCAAGTGGCTTAACGGAGTCTCAGATTTGCTGGTAGCCATCTCCACAGTACCACTGTACACGAACAATAGTAGTCACAGCCAAAGCAATAACAGCCAACATATTGCAATGGCAAGACCCGTGACCACCGCGCGCGCCGCGTATGTGGCGCGTACGGCGCGGTGACCACGTCAAACCGAAAAACCCTTCCGACACTGTAAGTGGAATCGTTTACACCTACATAGCTGTAACTGTCGGTGGACGCTTATTCGTTATCCGTAACCCGAGGATGTCATCTATTCCGGCCGCCGCTGTCGTCGTCCGTGCAACCGCAGTAAAAAGAAACGAACCTGGTTCGTTCACTTGGCTATTATTTTTTATTATATAATAATATGCTGGTTTCGCTATTCCCTAGATAAGGAGTAACATAAACAGTAGGCATTACTTATAAAGATATTGGCTATCACGTCACCATTGATTATCAGTCCCAGATATTTCACTTAAATTTTAATGACAACTTTAACACTACATAACGTCATAACGATTATAATATTATTATCTAATTGTTATTGTTTCATCGTGATCGAGTACAATATCTGTGATTTATCGGTAATTTTATAGGTGTGATTTTATCATATACGTCATAACATGGCCAAATACATTTAGCCGCGGGTAATAATAATTGAAATAATGCAGTTGATATATCGCTTCGTCTTTTATTGAAATTTAGGTTATTCGGTTTGTGAATGTCAAAATGAATAAACGAGAGAACATATTTTACAAATACATTTATCATTATTATTGTGCAATTATAAATTGGATATTGATTATTAATGTTTATTGCTATTTATCGCCTTATGAGTATATTATGTATCGTGATACGTAAACGTATAACTTTAGATTAAAATAAATGGTGATGTAACGAAAACGTCAATGTACATATTTTCAAAATCATAGTTATTACGTTATACCGTCTATAACGAAGAACTTTTCTAGTTCCTTGAAATTCGTTAAATCCTATTTCCTCTATAAGATGTTTATCTAGGAATTGGATCACTAAATGAACCAATCACAGATAAATGTTTTTCTTAAAAACACGAAAATTATTTTTTTTTTTTATTTAGTTATTTCTGATTTATATTATTTGTCATACAGAAAGATAAAAAACAGTTTTTTAATATTATTTAATTTCCCTGTCACGTTACAGAAACTCTATTATTAAACATATTATTCTTTTGAATATACCAGGCGTAAGTGAACTTCCCAAATTGATTGGACGATGGATATCTCTACAAAGGGGCTATAAGCTAGTTATAGTTACACCTACACTACAAATTCACCCGTGAACTGAGATATGGATAATCAAACAGAAATACAGACATTTATTTTGGTTTTGTAAGTTTTCAAGTCGGGTAAAATATACTTGTACAATATATCTGATTTGTTTAATTATTCTTGACAAATATTACTTCAACCTTCCTTATTTATAATATTAATATAAATATATGAGCTTGATTCTATAATATAGTTTATCTTATTTTTAATCTTCGCAAATTTATTTTCATGTTAGATATACTAGTTAATTTTTTTAAATACAACAATATTAATTCGAGTTATTTTTTTTATTCATTTCCAAGTATTTTAAAAGTTCAACATAGTTTTTCATGGGATTATGATTGAGTTTAAGAGCTTTATATTTTTTTTTTACGTATACTTATATATATCACTGTAGTAGTTCTTTAGAAGTATATTTGATTCATGAACCGTATTATAGTTATAGAACACAACCATATACTAATATTCCATTTATATTTATATTCCTTATTAATATATACATTATTCTACTTAGATATACATAAATTAAATATAGGATAATTTGGTATGCAAAATAATGTGAAGTGAAAAATGTTTTTCTTACCTACTTCAAAACAATTGGCTATATTTATATTTATTCAAGTATATATTATGTCGACAATATGAAACACTGATTGCATAACTTTAGTACCTATGTCTTATATAGAACTATAATGCTACGTTTAAACATAATTTATCAATGGTTCTTAGACATCAGTTCATAATTTTCTAATGTTATGAATAAAAATACCACACGTTCACATATACTTAGACGAGTTACTTAGTTACTATAATATAATGATTCTAACATAATCATTAGATCATGACAACAGCTATGCATGGAACATAAATAATGGATAAAATAATAATCATCTTCAGTGTCCCACAGGAATTTTCCTCGGAGTTACATGAAAATATTCACTCGTTGTGACTTGTGGTGATTATATTTATAAAGTGTTTCGTATGTTCATATGAGGTATTGAGGTGGTTGTAACTGACACCATAATGATTTAAAAAAGTGATTCCGGTTTTTATAACAAAATTTGAAGTAAAATACTTGACGATTATAAAGGTAATAAAATCTTGTATCGGCATATTATCAAATCATATCAAATTTCACAGTAGTAATTCAAAGAAACTTATAAGAGCACAAGAAAAATAAAACAATATTTAAAAAGCTGTATGACTACATTAGGCTACCAACACAAATTCAATAAAATATTCGAAGAAAGTTTGCTTTAAATTTTCTTATCAACAAGTTTACTTTTTAAATATTTTTTTATTTATTATAATTTTAATTTTAATTATTATTTTATATTTAATCAGCTAGCTTTCATTTCAACGATCGCATTTTTTTTTTTTTATATACCATATCTACTTTACTTCTGACTTTCCAGTCTTAAACCTATAAAATTAGGAAGGGGGAATGTGTGTACTTGGCCATCTTATGACTTATAGCTATCAAAGGACTCGAATAGTAGAATATATAGGATACATCACAAACCTAATCGGGAACCAATTCAGCTCATCTTTGTGAAATATATTTTTCAATCGGGAACAAATTTTGCTATTGCGCGCGAAGAACGTAAACTGTTAAAGCGCAAATCTACACAAAATGTTTCCTGGTTGTGTGAATAGTTATATATCACTTGGGCGAGTGTGTTTATATAACCAAAAATACCATTTGGGTGAATAAATATCATTATATATTTATAGGTAAATTGATTTATTTATTGATTATATTTTATATTATTGTACATTGTTTTAATAATTAACTCTAATGTATAGTATAGTGTAATATAGTAATGTATAATAATATGTCAAAAATTAATGAAATCGCATACGCATCATGGTCTATATTGCTGCTCACGCAGGTAAAAATTATCGCTATTACCCAAACGACCACCGCGAATAGCTGAGGTTATGCAACTGTTTGTCTGTGATAACAATTATAATGACTGCACGTATTATTTTAAATTACACTCACCAACAAATATATTTTGTCGCAAAAGATTTTGGATGTACTTTTAATTACCGAAGATGCGATAATTTAAAGTTTTGAAATTGAAATCTATGCAGAATCGATGCATAACATGTAATTGAATATACGCAACGTTAAACTTAAGCAGCCAATAGTTCATAAATAAACATGAACAATGTACAATAATACAACAAAGGAATGCATTCAAACATGTAATACCCTTAAAGCTATACAAGATCATATATCGATAAATACGTTCGCTTACAGTGTGCCAATATCGTCATAATTCGGTATGGTATAATACTATAATAATATGGTTTGTTTTATTTGTATTTTTAGTCGAATAACGAGGGTCTGCATATAATATGTACTTTTAGGCAATAATATTGTTGAAGAGGAAATAGTGATAAATTCACTTTATTGATGTATTGTTGTTGACTGTTGTTTTAGTATAAAAATAATTAATTTCATTGTGATTACCTACGTTATCAAGTACCTACCCATAAACATATGTATCGAACGCGTATTTAAATTTTAAATAAATAATAATAATATAAACAGTTTCCAAAATCTACTTGAAATACAGTATAAGTTAATTTATTATTATTAATTGTCATTATTTTTATGCGATTCTTGATTATTTGCTGTATAATATCTTAATAAGTTCATTACACAAATTATTATTATATTATATTCTCGACCATTGGTTTACTATATAATATATATAATACCTACTGAATACCGTTTCTCCTCCATTATTGATATTATTTCCTTAACACGGGTATATGTATTACTATTATGTGGTAAGAACATTTTTTCTGCTCAAATCAGTGCTGTTGTGTTAGTAAATAATAATATTAATAGGCATCCTGCAGTCGACTAACAACTGGGAGTAACCTACCTCCGAGACGACCGCCTGCTGGACGCTTCATCTTGGAAACAGAGACTGATGATGTACAGCCAAGATCACGATCCGGTTAATGAATTATTATTATTGCCACTGTAAAGAAATTAAGATTTAACCAACTATTTAAAAAAAAGTCTACATGTTGGAAAAGACACTTTTTATTAAAGTTACGGAAGTAAATAACAATAAAACACAATTATAAATAAATAAATAAAAAAACTAAAATTTGGAATACCAATTCATATAGGATTTATTTAATAAATACAAATAAAATTAAAAATTTAATAAGCACTAAACTGAATAGTGATATAATAAATAGATACATCGTACACGAGACGCGTATCATAATCTGCATCACATTTAAAAAAAAGTTGTTATTATCAATATACCTACGATGCTAGTAAACTAATTGAACTTACAACAAACAATTTTATCTCTAAATAAAACTGTTTTTATTTTTATTTATTAACTCCACTTATTTTGTGACGTAAATTAAGACGAATGACATTTACCGAATAATAGAATAATCAATAAAATGATGTGCTAGAATAACGTATGTTCACAAATAGTTAGATATACGTAAATGTAATAACTATATCGACATTTTATTATTATAATTTATTATTTTACTATTGCTTGTTTTTATCACTGTCTTGTATCAAACAATAATTCCAATGATATGCAAACTCATCTGATTTTAAGGATGTGTGTCATTCCTCAATATATTATATTCGCAAAAACTGTCATCCCACAGAAAACGTAACGTGTACGGCCGCCGATATATTAGTTGAAAGGTTCAACAATCGTCCGCAATTGCATTCATCATGAATTATTATTTTGTGATTCAATCCTAGAGACTGGAAGAGTTTTTTTAAAAAAGAAAAAAATAAAACATCAACTACATGGACGTGCTGTATGTGCCCCAATAACGGCTGATAGGTTTCAATCGTCCCGAGGGATCATCCAGTGTCATCAATCCAACCCTTGAAACTTTATATACTTAGTATCTATATACAAGAAAACTATTCCGAAAATAGTTTCACTATTATTTATTATAATGATGATACTATTTTCTGTGGCAATGATCGCGTGTATTATAATGTTTTTATAGCAAAAATAGGCATAGATCAACAATTTCTACTTAAATATTCGATAAAAAATTAAATAATAAATAATGTGTAATTCAAATACAACCAATATAAGACGTCTTTTAAACTATATATCCGTTTGTCTAGTAGTTGGTATTTTTTTAATCTTATGTATTCAAATAAGTGTCAAAATATAAAATATTGTAAATTATTTTAATTCAAGATTTGACTATAATCGTCTAAACGATGTTGTTTTATCGATATTAACTTACAGTTTTTTCTATTATTACGTATGTTTACTATAATATTTTATATGGCTGTCAGTATTTATTACGTATTTTTAAGATTTATTCTCGTATATGTAATGTCGATCTGGACATGAATTATATTTTCTTCAAAATGTCACATTGATTATTAGTTGTTTATAAATAAACCAAACCACTTATTCTAGACCTAATTAAGTAGGTATATTGAAATCAGGAAGTCACACTTGTCTTGATGACTTTATTTTCTATAACTAGTTTTATATAATATTTGTGTCGCCATGATGACCATAACTATAATAATTTTTATAAATGTTATACCATTATTTACTTTTTATTGATTAAATTTTAATATTTAATTATCGTATTTTAACATCCATGTTAATTGTGTTTCAGTTTTAATCAAATGCCAATAAACATAATATTTAAACGAAATAAGTGATAATTGTTAATTTGTCTTCCAGCTTTTCTTCGTGTTAATTATAATCAGAACTATATTGCACGTGGTTAAAAAATAAAATTAAGCATTCAATAAGCAATTCGAGTTTTTCTAGTGATATCTTTGTCTTGTATTCCTATATTATAATGTTGTATTTCAGAATAAATAATAATTACAAAAAAAAAAAAAACAAACTTAATTTCAAATGTTCTTAAAAAATATTTTTGTGGCATCCAATTATTTTAACTGTCAATTTTCACAAGTAATTAATATTTATATAACAAATTGTAATGATAAATTAAAATATTTCAAAGAGCACTAAAAATAAATATTTGAAATTAATTTTTGTTAGATAATATTATATTATGATCGAATAAAACATTTTTTTTTTTAGAAACTTGATCGTTAAGTTAATATTGTATTATCTTTTATTTTTTTAAATACTCACGATTCAATTCATTTTTAATATAGTTAAATAATTATCAAATAATCCATCTAGTTAATTTTATTTTATTATAATGTGCTTATCATCGTATTATCAAAGTTGTTTTCAATTAAATTAAATTCAGAATAATATGGAATACATTTAGGCATTTATATAACTATTTTATAATTATTATATTATATGGTAATTATTGTATGCTTGCATAATAGGTGTTTAAAATCAAATGTATTGTTATATATAATTTTTACTTGGTAGCATTAATTCCCTTATGAAAAATCTTTTGGAAATTCCTATTCTGCAATGCCAAATTAAGAAATAATTTTAAATGTCGGTTCATAGCATCCATTCATAACATGGACTATAGTCTGATATTTATCTCCACAATAGATGTCTGCACTTTCTTTTGGAACACACCGAGTCTTGAAATGTCTGGCTGCCTGTGATTTAACTGGCTTAATATATAATATAATAATATTGTTATAATATTTAAAATACAAAAAAACCTCCTTTGACGAAAATATATGACCTGAAATTTAACTTAAAAGTTCTATGATTACACCGCATATAACCCATAGTCATATCCATATTTTATTTTCCGTATCAGAGATTAATTTTTTGTCTTTTATCGTCGCAAGTTATCAATTTTGATTGTAATTCTTTGAAATATATTTAAATCTGAATGCACTGGAATAATTGGTACCTATAAGAAATAAGATGAGAACTTAACTTAACTTCGTATATATATTAAATTCCTTTTATAGTATTTTATATACACTGCGAAGGATTTAGTTTCACAATAATTATAGTCTAATAGTTGTTACAATTTTCCCTAACATGCAAACATGTAAGTTTTGAAATTCCCTCGATATTATTACTGTAATAAACTGGGATACACAAAGTTTAAATCTAGCATTTCATAAGATATTAATTCCAAGAACAGATATTTTTGTAATCATACTGTTGATATATTAAGCTAAATTTTGAACTGAAATAATACACTATAGTGAATAACAAATACATTTATTCATATAATTAAATTAATGAAAGTATTTATTAATTATTGCATCTTCGTATTTCTTAACATCGAATAATTTTTAAATAATTTATGAAAATTATTAGAATTCTTTGGTTTCTGCAGATTATTTATTTTTCATTTGAATTAGTCAAGTTTATTATTTATACAATATACTTATGTTTAAATGCTTTAATTAATTTGTATTTCCTTGTATTCAAATTGTACATATTTATAGCAATATTTCATATACATAGTAAAATAACAAAATGCATTTATTACTTTTGGTTTTACCTTACAAACACTGAGTCTAATTGAAATTAAATATTTCTTTATTAGATATTTAATATTCAGAGAAAAAAGTCTACCCTCGGTAAATTATGTGTAATAAAATTTAAATTATAATTTAAAATATTTGGTAGATAAATATAGTTATTACAATTGATACAATGATATGTAAAACTTTTTGCGATAAATCAGTTATATCTGTATTCAATTTACTGTTTAAAATGGGCTGAAAATTGGAAAACACATAACTTTCAATTTAATGAATGGTTATCAAACGGCCTAATAATTGTTAAATTAATAATTTTCGTTTTAAAGCTATTTCTGTGATGGTATAAACATTAATTGAGTTAGCTAAGGGAAATATACAACTTGACAATACACTAGAGAGCTTTTTAATTTCGATTGGGCTCAGGAGGGTAACCTTGATGTGTTACAACGTTGTTTTAGGGTATTTTGTATTGTATAATATTATGTTGTGGACTTCGGTATGAGAGTGATCAAATCCCTTAATTATTTTATGTAGGTATGTATTTTATTTTAAGAAGTTTTTGGATTAAACGTTTTCAAAGTTTTGTTTTCTAGAGAAAGTCATTTAAACAAAATATTTGAATTCAAAATGTCTACTATATTACTAACTAACATTATGCTTTTCAGGCGTTATAAAATATATGCTATTTAATGATTAACCTGCATTCTGTGAGCTTTTTGACTGAGTGACATTACTTTAAAACAAACAAACTTCAACACACATCTATTTTCCAACATTTTCATTGCATTTTCTTATTCTAAACTTTTCATGCGAAAATGTAATATTTTTTGCAATTTATCTTATTGTGTTCATATTTATAAACAAACTTTTTTACACTAGGTATCTTTTAGGTTATTTAGGTGTTTAAAATTGCATTTGATAGAATTTCACAATTAAAAACTTAAGTTATATTTAGAAGTAAATAATATTTAAAAAAGTCTTTTTTAAAACTCTAATATAATATATAATATTTATGTAGGTAGGTAGAACTAGTTTATAATATACTTACATTTCATAATTGTATCTTTACTGCATAATATTCTTCTTCTCGGACTATTTGTTTAATTGAGCATTATTGCTACTTAACTTCACTAGGCCTTTGTTGTTTTTATGCCATCTCAAGGGACGCATTCTGATCTATTGTTCTCCAATCTTTGGCATCAATGTCAATTCATGGTGTTCAAATTTTTCCTATAGCGGTCTTGTTTCATTATTTTTTCCAAAAGTACTTTTACCTTACCTTTTGGAATTCCACCGTTTAAGTATAGTCGAAATTAAAACTCTATAATCGTTTAATACTTATAAACGTAAAAAAAAACATCTGGATTATTTTAATTTATTAGTCTTCCATAATTTGTATTAAGGAATGTTTCTTAAAATGTTATTATTTTTTTTCGTCTTGTTCTTTTTTACCCTCGTCTCGCTTGTGCACGTCATTACGTTATATTACACGCAAATCGCTATGATATAGGTGAATGTTTGATTACTATGATAGAAATATTGATTTTAGGAGCGGTCCTTTTTTGGTTAAACTCACTTTTTGGCCAGTACATTTTTATAATTATAACTACTACCTAAACATCAATTTTTATATAAAAAATATGTCGTCGTGAATAAGTCAAAAATTTAGTTTAAGTTTAATTATTTTTTATTATTATACGATATTAATTGTCTAACAAATTTATATAAAAAAAATAATTAAAATAAAACAATTTGCAATAAAATGTTTTAACATATTACCTTAGCTAAATTAAATTATCTATATTTTCTTCGACGTAAGCTTAATTTCATTGATAGTTGTTTATTTGAAAATAAAAATTAACAATAGTTGTTACGTATTTAATATGATATTAATTTAATAGTCAAATTTAGTTAGGTATTATAATTGTAAATTTTGGCCAAAAAATGACGCTGTCAAAAAAATAACACTCGATTTTTAGTAGTTTTGTTATACTATAGGAATTATTATAGTAGCACTAATTTCTAGTCATAATATTCTCTAATTCATTTTCTTACTGTATTTGTTATTGGTGTGACATTCAAGTATTTAAAATGATTTACTATTTTGACTTTAAAATAACCTAACCAGTATTACGTGTATATTAATGTATTATATATAATATATATTATAGACAATTAGGAATTTAATATCTTTAAATTATTTTAGCAATAAAAGTTAAAATAATGGGTATTTTTATGAAACCTGTTTTACAACTATTGTTTTAAATAAAAATGAATTGTTTTAAATCGCTTTTAAGTTTCCCTGTCTTATTTTTATATATTTTCAGTGCAAAAATAAAATGCATAATTTGTATACATTTAATATCCACAAATTCTGCATTTAATTTTGTAAAAAAAAAAATAATAATAATATAATAGTGTGACTGAAATTTTATTGATTAAAAAGTGTTTCAGATTATTTTTTGATTATAAAATGTGATAAGCATCTTTATGGGTATTTAATAGTGACAGCTTCACTACTTTAATTTTTTCATTACATTAAAATTAACTTTAAATCATGTTATTCACGTGGAAACTCGTTTGGGCATCATTTTACCACATTATTTGTTAAATTAATCACATTAACCGACGAATGTTTATTTATTAGAATGCTGTTAACCCAGTACAGTAGAAACAGCAAGGTTCACTCAGTATCCCCGAGATTATAGGATACAAAATAAACATTCATTAATAATATTCCGATGAGAGGTAATGATCAGTAGTGCGATGGAAGGTATAGAGAGAACTGGTGTAAATATATATATGTATGTACTGGAACGCCCACTAAAGTAAATTAATATTTCTGGGTGTGGTCGGGTTGTTGCTTTTTTTTTAATTTAATGGAAATTTTGTCACGGTTCTATTTTCGATCTGAGAAATGTCAAAGTATTTCGAGCTAATTAACCAGGTGGTGGGAAGTGTAATAGTCATTACTATTTTTTTTTTTTTTTTTAATGCAAGCTGAAAATAAACTATAATAGAACAATTTTATTAAATGGCTAAACGTTATCAGCAAAGAAAAACCAAGTACTGATAAATTAATTAGATTTTACGCGATTTTCCTGGTCTTATTTATAAATATTAAAACGAAGACGGGTGATAAATATATTTATATTCCTAGGTATTTTAATAATTTGAAGGAAAAAACAGATGTTAATTAAACACAAATAATTATTTATTTAATATTTATAATTATTAACTCAAGACATTTTTTTAAAATTAAAAATTATTAAGTACCTTCTGTACATATTTCAAAAGACTTAATTCTTAAGGGGAAATAATATATTATATAGGATCACTAGATGCATCTTGAATTATTTAATAATGCATATCTTAAATCTAGTTTGTCATTATATTATAAAATATGTACTATTTAACTATTTCAATTCTATAAGATATGTAATGTATAATAATTACAGCACAGATAATAGATAATATAATTTTATAAAGGCTTTGGTTGATTATTAAAACTATTTCAAATACACCTAAGTAATTTACAGTTTTAGATTGCATTGAAAAGATTAATATTAATTTATTATTTAAAAATAGTTAAACTTTTATCGTAAACTTGTTTCGATTCTTTTAATTTATGAATTTATTTTTAATTAATGCATCTATAATGAAACCTTTTGATAGAACACTATAATTAATATTCTTTGAATAACTACAAAATAATTAGAAATAAAATCTTATTTTCTCGTTTTAATTTTTGATTTCATCAATCTATTATGATTTAAAAAAAATTTCAATAAAAAAAAATATAAATTTTGAATAACGTTTTTTCCTTCTAAATAATTGTTTTATCAAACTTTCATTAAATTCTAAAAATAATTAATTATATTTCTAATAACAATAATAAATAATTATAAATAAATTATAATTTATTACTTATATCATACTATTACATTTATAGATACATTTTAAAATATATTTTTGATTTATTTAAATTAAGAACAACTCATGAGCAATAAAATTACATTTTTAATCGTTTTGAACAAAAAAGATGTTTTATAATTTAATTTATAGAAAATAAACTATACAATTTAAAAATGTCTATTAATGAATCAAAAATGTCAAAATATTTTGAAAATTGAATCATGTGTAAACATTTAAACATTGATATGTTATTAATATATTTTTTATTTTTATTTTAAAGTATCAATGATTAATTATTATTGAATTACAAAAAAAAAAAAAATAAATAAATAAATAAAAAATAGATTTTATCAATACCTAACTATTTTTATATAAATCGTTGATATTACTTTTAAAAAAAAGCATTCTTTCTACCCTCGATATTGAAAATTGAATTATTTTTTTTACTATAAATAAATTAAACCCAATATATTCATCGCTCTAACCAGAATTTAAAAAACAATTCTAATTTATTAATATATTGTTAGATTATTCGGAAATGATGTTACGAAAAAAATGCTACCCTTTAAAAAATACCTATTTGACTTTTACATTTTACTAAATGTACAAATAATAACTCTTGGATTTATGTAAATTTTGGATTTTTGGATAAACGAAAGATGTGTTAGGTAGGTATACATTTATATTTACATTTGTGTTAAAAAGTAAATATACAGTAGGTATATCGTGATCAATGTACATAATAAGTATTATAATACTATAGTATAATACACAAAACAATTATTATATGAACAATAAACACTTATCTCAAAAAATATTAACGTTTTTACTACTATTTTACTTTTTATATAAAAAAGAAAAATATTTAAAAAAGAAAATATTTTTTCTATTTGTTATTATTTTTTAAGTTTTTACTTTTTTTAACAATAATTGTCGACATAAATATTTAATTTCTTGGTCCAAAGCAGGATAATATTAAATCAAATTTAATTTTTATTAATTTAAAGTTTTAGAATATAGTATGGTTTAGAATAGTATGAAATTAAAAATGTATGTTATACATTTTAAAAATTAAAACAAAAAAAAATTACAAAAATTAAAAATTAAAATATTTTTTTTATCTAAATAATTATTTATTTAACTTGCATTTAATTATATAAAAAAAATATATATTTTTAATAACATAGATAATGAATGACTACTGTTAAATATAACACTGGTCCCTGTGTACTCTAGTATAGGTAATAATAATATTATAATATTATTGTTTACACCAGTCGCACACTTTTTCTTGAATTTGTAAGCCCCTTTTCCCAAATAAAAATACCGAATTCACACCCGATTTACACGTTCTAATGTATTTATTTTTTCTTACTCACAACAGGTGTTAAATGAATGTGTTTTTTTTATATAATTATTTTTTTAATTTAAATGCATACTATATAACGATGATTCATAAATTAATATTAACAATAATAAATCAATAAATAATAATAAATTAAATTAAATATATATATAATATATATATATATATATCGATATATAAATAATGTGCATGTTCATTTTTTAAATTGTTATTTATTATTTTACAATACGTATAACTGTACTATAAGTCCCCGCTACGCTTAGATGCACGCTAGCCTAGCCGACAGATAAATATAATTTAGCGGGACATTGTAATAACGGCCCTAAGGGCGGGTTGCATAAAGAACAGTCTGTAAATTTGTTACCGGCCCTGTAATTTACTGGCTCTGTAAAGTTTTTAATGATTGTGTAAACTATTCTCGGGTTGCATAAAGAAATATTAAATTATTGATAACCGTGGTTACCAAATAAATTAAACCATATAAATATTATATTATTTTACCGATCTGTAACTAGTTACAGAGCCCAAATCGGATCTGTAGTTTACAGGTCCAATAGCCGATAATTTACAGACTCGTTAACACTAACAAACGTTCAAGCAACACCCAATTTTTCTTAACGGATCATTAGTGCGTTAACGGCTCTATAAATCGCTAATGAACGTTTATGCAACCCACCCTAAGAATAATAAAAATATAATATAATTTCTTATAACAGTTCATTTAACTCAAAACATAGTATTTAGTAACAAATGAAGTATTATTTTATTTTAAATCAATCAAAAAAAGGTAGACTAAAGGGTACCATTCTGCTGTACATTAGGTTTCAAATCGGTCACTATTGTGGGTGTATCAAATTTGAATTCAATGATATATCATTGTAAACGAAAAACGATTCCGAACGGTGATGGTCTTTCAGCCTATATCGCAAAGTATATTTTGTAATAAGTTTTTTGATATAATTCTATTTATTTACCTATTGATTTATTATAATTTAAACCAACAAGACTAGTAACAAGACGTATAGACATTGTCTAGAGTTACAATAATATTTATTATTACGTTAACAGTAAATCGTAAGAGAACGCTACACTCGCAAGTGTTGTCTTCGTCTTTCAAATGTAAAACATAACAAAAACTGTTTTTCGCGAGAAAAAACCGAGAAAGGTACAGTCATAACTAAGAAACGAAATTTTCACCACATAAAAAGAAGATTTTTAGCTGTGAAATATGGTTTTGATTTCTTTGATATCGAAACTACAAAAAAGTTATTCAAGTTCAAAAATTATGAATTTTGAAACAATAAGAACTTTTTTCGCAAAAGTGATATAAAAAAAAAATAAAAACGATATTTCACAGATAATGTTCTCAACTATATTTTATATCAATTTTAAGTCTTAACTTAACTATCACTACAGCTTGAATGGTTCTATGTTCTATTCCGCGCAAAAATAGTTTTTGTTCTATTTTACATTTGTAAAACGGATACACCACGCGCGGGTGTATCATCCTCTTCTTAAATAATATAATTCATAAAGTAGTAAATTGTAGTAAATAGATGGATTTAGTATAATATTATATATATTTTAGTGTTGTGAACGTTTAAAATTAAAATAATTCACCAAAATACATTATTAAAACATAAAAACAACAAAAACTTAACTTATGCGTATGACATTGACATTAATTGTAAATGATTATTTAGCCAAAACACTACTTAATATGTAATAATTAAAATTATCAACTGAAAAGAAAACAGATTAACATTTAAATAGTTTACAAGTTGCATTAATCTATTTATAAGGGGTTCATGGACCATAGTTCGAACGCTGGAGTGACACATAAAAATAATTCAACTGTCTAGTTCTACGATTTGGAACATTAAAGTGCAATAAAGAAAGTGATTCTCGGCGATTAATGTCCTCATTGCTTAATTTAAAAATAAAACATAAATCTAATTTTTTTTTTTTATATTCTCTAGAGTTTCTAGTTTTAAGTAAAATATTTGTTTAAGCTATTTTTGAGCTATGTTAAATTTTCAATTTTTTTAAGTTTTATTTTTTTTAGAAAAGTCGAAACTATTTTGTAGTTAGAACTTCATAAAAAAATTTCTTTTTAAATCGAAGTTTTAATACTGTAATATATTTATTTATACTATTAATCTATTTTTACTGTACTACGCTACTTACAGAAATATATGTTATTAAATGTTGAGTTGTTTTGTTGATATAATATATTATGGTATAAATGTAAATTACTATAATAATTAAATAAGTACTATAATAATATAATAAATGCAATATTTAAAAAAAAAATATATATCAATCTAGCATAATACTAAAAGTGAAATAAAATTAATACATCAATAGTCATACAAAAAAAAAAAAACGTGTCACGTAATATACTTGATGATATAGGCTGAAAGATATTGAATGTAATTGTTTTTATTTCCCATTTAATTATTATATTTATAGATTTTTTATGCGTATATAATATGATACTAGCCTTTTACTAAAAAAAAATATTATAAACATTAACTATAGACATTTAATCAATTAATAGTGAGCTTATGGTGCTAATTGGTTCTTCGAAGATTATTCAGTGGCCGGTGGTTTGTTCATTCAATTTTATTTAACCATTAAGTTAATCAATTTATCTACATAGTATGTATATTTTTATTTTTATAGCAAATTAATATTTGATTCTCTTAAAAGAATATTGTAGTATTTTTTTTTCTGATTAAAATAAATTAAATATTATAAAAATCATTTTTCATAAGAGTTGGTGTACTTTTTATACTTATAAGTTTATATTTGTATAGCATTGATAATAAAGAAAAATGCAATATCGTTGATTATTTAATTTTAATAAGAATCTTGAGATTGTTAACTTAATTAATTTAATGCGATATTGCTAATAATCAAGTAAATAATATGATTATATAGTTAATAAACTGCCCTATAATCACTTCTTATTGCTGTGAATTTCCTAATAACTATCACACATGAACTCAAGGGCGATTATTGCGTAATTATATTACATTATATTATATAATAACCATGGTTATATAACTAAAATGTTTAGATATTATTATTAGACTGCTCATAATGTTCATATTTTAAAATTGGTCAGAAACTAGTTCTTTCTAATAGTGTTCCTGTAAAATTCAATACTTCAGCATTGAAATAAATGACATAGTATTGGACACACATGTTTATAATTGCAAAATTGTTGCATAACATTGCCCACTGAGATAAGCCGAGTTGTCTTATCAATTGTAACATCAAGAGTCGTAACATTTTAGTCGATGGAAATATAATTAACACAAACATTCAGTTACTAGTTGCTAAACTAAAAAAAAAAAGTAATATTTTATTTTATTCGTAAATAAGGTTTTTATGTACAGGCAAAATATAGATTGGAATTATTATGAAGTTATAATGTGTCCATATGCACAAAAACAGACGCGCGCGAACTTTTCATGTTGAACATGCATCATCTATCTATGATAACAATAATTATTAGATATACGTGTTTAGTAGTGTACAATTTTCTACATTCAATGTTGCGAAATAATTAATTCAAACTAACGTGCTATAATACATATTACTCCGTAACGATATTAGCACATTTGATTTGTGATTATATAATACATTAAAACGCGTAGATCTATGATTTTTAGTATGTATAACCTAATTACATTATGTCGTGATA
Organism: Schizaphis graminum; assembly: GCA_020882235.1. Lineage (NCBI taxonomy): Eukaryota > Metazoa > Arthropoda > Insecta > Hemiptera > Aphididae > Schizaphis > Schizaphis graminum. The sequence goes on along the minus strand of CM037031.1, from coordinate 34,998,718 downwards.
GTATTTTGATATTGCTATTAAAGTAACATAATTTACTAAATTAAGATTAGAAAGCATTATACAATTATACTATGAGTAGAAAATGCGTTACCTAAAATATTTAGTAAAAATGTCATGTATCTATACATTATATACATTCAACGGTTATTCGTTTTTAAGTTATACCAAAAAAAGTAAAATCGATTTTGTTAAAAACTGATTTTGCATACAAATTCTAATTTTTCCTTAATTTGATTTTGATTTCTTTGAAAAACACTGATAATATTTTACTTTTAATTAACTAGATCCATTTTTCAACCATTCTCCATAATCGAATTTGAATATCTAAGGTCAAGTTAAAACATCTAAGCATTTTTACCGTTTTAAAAGGCGATCAAAGAAAAAAAACAAATTTATGAAATCAATACATTTATCACTCCATTCATTATAAAATGAAAATACAATATTAATTATATTACACAAAAACAATTTTTGACAATTAGATTATCTTATTCTGTTGTGTAACTCAATAAAGAATAACTGAATATGCTTGAAATGTTCTAAAAATATTTATACTAGTCTATCAATGAAAATCTAGTTTTTAAAATATTAATTTTATGTTAGAGCATTTTGAGGTTTTCGATTTTTTTTTTATAAATATTGATTAAAAATATGTAAAAATATTTAAAAAGTTATAAAAGATTCCCCGTAAGTTATATTATTATTAAAATTCAAAAAAAGTTTAGTGTAATTCCATATATATTTTTTTGTGAAAATTTGAAGTTTAAATTTTAATGAGATAACTTATTCACACATAAACGATTTTAATGTTTTTCTGATGAATTTATTAAGTATTTATCATAGTCCATAGAATATATTATAATTGAGGAAATTATAAAAATATTTAAATTCAATGTAAGTTAATTAGAAATGTTAATTGTAATTTTATATATATATTATATATACAATTGGAAATTTAATTGTAATGTAAAAAAAAAAATAGTAATTTATTTGTATGAATATATTATAATTTCTATTGTAAAAACTAAAAGTAAAATTTAAAAACTCGTGGTTCCGAAGTGGGCGAATACGCAATCTCCTAATTAATGTTATAATACTATAATTATATTTATAAAGTATACGTGATTTTCATTGTAAAAATTATTTCAACCTACTGAATTTAGAAAATAAATATAATATGGTAGATATATAAATGAAAATATGAAGATAAGAATCAATTTAATGTATTTTCATGTTAGTCCCTACTCCCTCCTCTTTTTGGCTAACAATTTTTTTTTCTAAATATACTGGTAAATTTACAGGCTACAATTATATTTTATTGTTAAATTAAAATTTAACACATTCTTTATAGTACTCTACTAGATAATGAAATATATAAAAAAATCTATTATTTATTACAATTTGGAAAAATAATTAAATTTATATCCAACCTTTAAATCGATATCATAACATAAGCTAAATACGCGTACACAGTATTGGACACATAAATTCATAGTGTGATCACATTGGATAAAAATTTAAAAATAATTAACTGGAAATCTACAAAAAATGAAAGAAATATAAAACAAAAAATTCTCATTTGAAAAAGTATCAACATTTAAACTGATAGCTTGTATGTAATGATTTGTTTTCTTCAAATTAGGTGATTAAAGACAGATGCATAAATATTCTATTATTTTATACTTATACATTTATTTAAAAAAAAATATACATAAGAATAAATTTCGTATAAGAATTAAGAATGTTATCTCATTATCAAGATAATGATTCAAATTTTGTACAATTCGTTAACTATTCAATGTTCTTACATCATTAACTGACATTGCGGACATTATCGACTGCCGACTTACTGAGTCGCATTAACCGCCAGTGCTATTACTTCGTTTTCACTTAGCGTTCTTTCTGACTGTTTTTCTTTTTGCTCAGCTCCTTAGGGTTGTAGCGTGATATTGTTAAGAATTGGCCTATCAATTAATAATCAAATCTGATTGGTAGTTCCAGAGATTAGCGCGTTCAAAAAAAAAAAAAAAAAAACTTAGTTTCACCTAACTTGCTTCAAATTAATACAATATTGTATTGTTATTATTTTTTTGTATAATTAATTTTAAAGTTATTGTAGGAATATCATTGCATTTGAAAGACTATACTAGGCGAAAAACAGTAGTTTAAAACTGTACCTGATGTGATGTAATTAATTTTTTTTGTGGATAAGCATTAGTTTTTATTTTCGTTTAGGGAAACTGTCGAGAAAAATTACCTCATTAAAGTACCAACTAGACACAATTTAAAACCGTTAGATATGGCTACATTCTATATGATTTTTCACTGCTAATAAATGTGTCCACAGGAAATGAAAAAAAAGAACATTTATTGTAAGACCAATGTATTACTAAACTCGCTTAAAATCTAAAATAGTTGAATTTATTTTATATTGAACAATTATGATTTATTTTACTTTATTAAAGGTTTTATATATTTTTACATTAAAAGATAGTATTATAATTATCCATTTGATTTTTGCAGAATTCGTTAAAAATTCATAACACTCCGTAAATAAATCATTGTACAAAGTTCAAGTTATAATTATTGCTATAGTAATCAATAATTTATTTTATATTTTATCCTGACTGTTATAAATTATTATAATTTAATACAATTTGAGATTTGAATCGTTATAGCTCAAACTAAATCAATAAAATACATTAAAAACTTGATGATATTGTTCGAACAGAAAATTATGGTCACGTTTACGGATGTATAGACTCCTTTTGTCCTTATGTTATCTATCAAATAAATTAATGAAAAAAAAAAAACACCAAAATCTTTATGTATTATGAACTAAAAACAATATAAAATATGTGCAATACGATTATTCTTTGGAAGCAAAAGAATTGACTTTGATGATCAAACAAATGCTTGAAAATCCATGTCTACATCATAAGAAAAAGTGTACAAAACTTAATTCAATTTAGAAATTCACATGCCATCACGTTTACTGCCAAATACATTATCTTTTAATAAAGTATAAAACACAAGTCACTTACCTATGTGGTATAATTTTCTATTAAGTTATACACATAAAAGTTAGTATCTATATGCGTACACAGTGATGATTATATGAGTATAAGGCTATGAGGACCCTTGTTTACCCTATTATTTTTCACAAAAATAATATTAAGGTTTACCACAACTATCATTATTCATTACATAATATTTTTCTATACATATATTGTATTTGGATGTATTTAGGTAAATAGACAACTTTTATTGATACTACACTACAATATTATTATTATACATATATATATATATATATATTATATAATTCATATTTAAATTGACATAATTTTACAGTTTTAGCTTATTGTTATTATAACTATTGGTTTCGAGATTTTCATTCAGTCTGAGATTATATTATTATATAGATCATATTTATTGATCATATTATATCAATAACTAAATAGTAAATAGTGTAATGGTCGATAATGAAAAAAAACAAAATATAGTATTTTCACAAATTTTCCACTACACGCAAATTTGTGGATACAAAAATAAATTCAATGTATTCCTCTAAATAACCGAAATTGCGACGTGTCCTTTTGAGATTTTGTAATACATACAAATCAGACTGACACTTTAAAAAATAAAAACAACATTATCCGTGAAATGAAGTGGCAATGCCAGTGGACAAATATTATTATAACAAACAAACTCTGAGGTAAATACCAAACATCGTTAAGGCACATGGCGTTTTTGAAAAAATCAACTGGAAAACGATATTCGGCAAACGAAACAGTAATCAACAAATCAACAATCTATACGCGTACTTGCTAGACCTATGTATATCAAACGCTTGCGTACCTTACCATCGGCATTTTTAAGACAACAGAAAATGTTCACTATTTGGCACTTTAGCGTAACAGCAATATTCTCCCGAAATCCTGATAATGCTTTGAATCTAGACAAAAATGTCGAGTTGCCAACACCTTACGAGAGTTACAACGAGATTGTTACAACACCACGGCCGGAAATTAAAAGAAAAAAAATCTGCACTTACATTTTTTGCTATCAAATTCTAGTGTAAAACTATAAACTATAGATACTAATCAGTTTAATAATACTTTATTAATAGTTTAAATTCAATATAAACGAACAAAATATTATTATAATATTATAATATTGTATTTGAATAACTCCGTTACCTATGTAAACAAACACTAAAACGTTTCCTAATTTATTTTAATTGTGTTTAATTATTTTGTTTTTAAAATAACACAATAATTATGTATATATCTTAATATCTAGTTAGATACAATAAAGAGCACTACCACACCCTTTCTACTACGGCGTATTATGATCAATGATAATCAAAATTATTTTATAAATACTTAGGTATCCTTTTGCTTGATTATATGTGTTTTACATTAAACTAGGTAGTATAATACCTATGTAAATTACTACATCCTTGTGTATTATATAACTATATAACGTGTACATTGTAGTTTGCAAAAACATTAAGTAAAATACGTATATTTCACATTTTCACATAGGTAATTATGACTAAAAGTCATAAATACAAATATACGTGTACAACATAAATTGTATACATATAATAATATATTGTGTTTATGTATATTGCGCGTGAGAAAAGAGATCATTCATTTTCTTTAAAATACAAAATTAATAAATTAAAAGCGTTTTTTTTTTTTTAATAACGAGTAGCTAATCATCTTTATATTTCTAAGGATATTTAATTTAATAATTTACTTATATAACTAGTTATACGGTAATCTGGAACATTTCTATATAAATAATATAATATTATTGTTATCAACTTGTAAGATACCAAAACTTAAGTACCGTAGAATAGTATGAATCGCTTCGTATAAATTATTTAAATTATAGTCTAAATAATAATATATATAAATGAAAAAGTTTTAAACGTTCGACTTCGATATAAATAATTTTTGAATTTCAACAAAAAAAATTGAACTTTTATTTAATTTTTGTAAGTGTATAAAATATAAATAGGTATGCATATATATATATATATAAATATTTAATTTTGTCAACATTTGAACATCAAATGTCATACAAAAATTTAGTATGTACTTCAAATATTTTTAATTTATATCATAATGATTATTCACGACGAATAATTTTACTACGAAACAATTATTGGTCTAAAATATTACCAATATTATTAAATTACTATATAAACAACTTTTAAGGATCTTCATATTATTTTCAATTTTTAATGGAAAACAAATATTGTGTAAACATAATATAATATAAACAAAGCCTAATATTTTAATGTCTACAAATAGTTCAAAATGATAAAATTTATTATGTGATCATGACCAGAAAATTTTATTATAAATATATGGTTAACATTTTTAAGTATAACCGGTTTTTGAATTTGCTAAAAAAAATAAAATCAACTCTAACAAAAACAAATCTGATTTAAATATTCCGGTTTTTCTGCTGTCTATGTATTTTTCCCAATTATTAAGAAAGGTACAAAGATTTGTATACTCTTTAACTCTCAGGTCTTTTTTTTTTGTCAAAATAATGTATATACACTAGAAGGTGGGTAAATGGATACCTTTCTACTTTATAGTGTCGAGTGGATCACTGTATTAAATATATTAAATTTAAATTTAATGATATATAAATGGATACAAAAAACGAATCTGAGTAGAGACTGTAGCAGTCTAAAATAAATTAAATAAATGTATATAAAAATAAAACTAATTAAAAATATTGAATCTATCAATACATATAGGTACATATATATAATATAAACATGAAATAGTTTTTTAGGTTGCGTTATAGTTTTGTGTATAAATGAAAGTTCCGTTGAAGGATTTGTTTGTCAAGAACTAATAAATAACTTGTATGCCTATAATTATAGTACCTAGTAAAATATAATATCATGTTTGACAGTGCCAAGTTTAGATATGTAATTTGTTCTGTTTTTAATTTTTAAACAGTACTTACTATAATTTTTTTTTTTTGTATTCTAAATGATTATGATTAGAGCCCGGATTTATATTATGGTTTTGCATATTTTTTTCCTTTTCACTCTTTTACATTTTTGTCAATAATCTTGACGAATCATACTATTTGAAATTCAATGCTAAATTTTTATTTTGTATATTTCAATGAATTTTCTGTCACTGAAAAATTTCGGTCGATAGGACGTCGAAGTAATAACACAATTTTAACTAAGTATCTTAATTTAAAATGTGTGTTGTATGTAACATACATAATATATATTAGAAATGGTTCAACTAGAATACTAGATAAAAACTATCAAGACCCAATGATTTTAAACTCTTTTAAATTTTCCACAGTAACTTCTGTAGAAGTTGAACAATCATTTTCGATATATACAAGCATTTATTAGCAGATAAGCGGCACAGTTTTACCGAAGAAAATCTTGAATATCATTTAATAATATTAATTTTAACAATAAAGAACAAATTTTGAGTTCTATATTTTATTTTTAAACAGAAATATTTATTTATTTATATGTGTTCTTAATGTTCTTATACGTATAAATGTTTATATTTTTTTCATACTTAATACAATTTTTAATTTTTTTTATTGCATATTATGTGGCATAATTTGGTACTTTTTAGTGCATATAAATCCAAGCACTAATTTTGAATATGCTACGTTTTTGTATCAATAGGCTTCAATTTTTCATTTAAAATATTATTTAAGCTTTGGTTTAGTAGTTTAATAAAATGTATTAAATCGTCATAATTTTATTATAAAACAAATATAATATTTTTTTTGACTATTTTCAAGAATCGCAAATAATACATTTTTAATAAAAATTTAGAATCATATAAATACGATGAAAAAATATCATTAATAAAATATAACATTGCTTAAATTAATTATATGTATTTCTAGTTCATGAATACAATGGTATGAGATATCTTGAAATTTTCATTGTATGTAAATTAATATAAATAATATTATAAATTATTAGTAATTATACAATTTAAATATATTTTAAAATTTAACTTTTGATTTTATGCATAATATAATACTATACCTGTATTATATTAGTTATTTTAATGCTATATTCTTGCTAAAATATTGTTCTAATATTAATTTTATATTTAATAATTATCTTAAAAAAAAGCGGGTAAGTGGATATCGCTCTGCTGTGTATTAGGGGGTGAGGTGGACCTCAGAATATGGTAGGTTAAATTTGAATACAATGATAGGTATCATTGTATACGAAAAACGATTCTGAACGAAGATGATTTGTCAGTTTAGGATATATTATATTTAAATATTGTCATATATTCTATTTTGAAACAAATAGTATAGTTTTTATATGTTACTATAGTTACTTTATAGTATCTGTTTATTAATAAAAAAAGTATTTGGCCAACATACGCATTATGAGCGTATGCAATTTAATTTAAATTATGACATATTTCGTCGAACTTTAAGCACTTATAAAAAAAAATTGTGACTAACGATTTCGGATTTTTTTTTTATCACTTTAAAAACAACTTATAAAAAATCTTGTATTAAATTTTCAAGATTTTCTGGCCACCCAAAAAATTTTTATCGGCATTTGAAGAAAAAAATCTTAAGAAAAGTCAAAAATATCAATTGTCTATAAGTACCTTAAAAATGGTCAAAATATTTTGAAAATTTAACTGTAAAGAGATAACCATAATATAAACATTTGGTGAAAATTTCAAGTATTTACAATAATTCGTTTTTGAGTTACAGTAAAATCAAAAAATCGATTTTGTCGAAAAGTGGTTTTTCGTAAAATTGCCGTTTTTCTGTCACTTTTTTTTTGTTTTTCTCGATTTTTTTGAAAACTTTTTGAAAATTTTACTTTAGACCCCCCCCCCCCCCCCAAAGTACCACTAGATGAATTTTCCTATTCAAAGAGGGGCTGAAGTCAAAAATCGGAGCATTATTACTGCTCCAAATGTTGTCGTCAGACACAAAAAAAAAAAAAACACACATCATAGTAAAATCAATACATTCTTCACTTCGTTCAGAATCTAAAAATCTAATTACAATATTTACATTTGATATTTTTTTCAGTGTTAATATAAAATAATAATGAAGTTTTTTTTAAAAATGTCTTCTACGATATTCATAAATGTGTATTAATTTCATTATAAAAATTTGAATAATATTTTCACATCATAAACTTATAATATTTAAATCAATTTTTTTTTCGGAATACTAAAATTGTAGAAGCGTATCTACATTTTATACTATAATATCAACATCAAAATTATATTTTGTTGTATAGGTATACAAAAAAAATTCAAATAAAACCATAAATAATATCAATAGTAAATACCTAATACAATATACATATTTACCATTAAAGGAAGGTACTAATATTTTTGTGTTATATAATATGTATATTAGATTATACAAATACAATTTTGATATAAGTATATACCTTAAAAATTAATGTTTAATAATTAATAACTAGGTATTCAAAGCTTTTAACAGTCAATGAATGTTAGTAGAAATAAATGTCACTGTAGATGCCACGTATTATTGGAACGATTAGAAAATAAATTATTTAAATTAAAATAATATAGTATTGAAAGTGAAACTATGTGTATTGTGTCTTCTAATTTATAAAAATTAATAAAATTAATGTATTATGTATTCTTAAGTTTATAATTTATAACAGTACTCTTATTAAAGTTGTATACGTTAGTACAATACTATACTGAACATAAATTATTGTTTACTCTATCAATTTGTTCCAAACATTCCAAAAATTAGTATTTATATTTAAATTTATTAAATCATGAACTAAACAGACTTTCATATACCAAACTAAGTAGCTGTACAATATGTACGTAAATATTGTAAAATACGATAAAATACCTCAATCACTCATTCACAGTAAACAGGTATATAATATATTAGTATAAGATATTGTGTATATATATATATATATATATATATATATATATATATATATTATTTGTTAATTATTATAAAAGTTCAATTTGTAAAATATATTGTTACGTTATACCAATAATTCAATTTATTGAATAAATACTCGTAAATAATGTTTAATCAATAAATAGTTGTCAACAATTTTATTAGTAACTACTTGTTACATTGCAAACACCAAAGCACATTTAATAGTAATGAGCATTTTATTATCATTCAAAATATATTATTAGTTACATACTAATATACCACCGATTAACAGAATACAGTGCATAATAGTAAATTAAATAATTTGCATGATTCACGCTTAACATTATTAGGTATTAAGCTAAATTATTTCAATTTTGTTTTTTTGTGGAATTAAATTTGATTAAAAAAAAAGTATACATTAATTTAATCTAATATAATAACCTAATTTAATACAAAACAAAATGATGAAATCAAAAGAAATAATAGTAAAACCACTATTATATAATATTATTTAAATATCTATCGTAAAAATAATATATATGTCAATAAAAATAAATATTCATAATGTTTTATTATTTCACTACAATTGCAAAATAGAATATATAGATTAGTATATTGTATTTGCACAATAATAGTTCAAAAAGGTTGTTAGTAATTTTAACAAGATCGATTTACATTTTTTCTGTATAATGCTTTGAACATATCAATTGAATTATAATATATAGAATATACATATACATAAATTATATAATAAAATACATATACATATACCTCTGTAATTTGAAGAAAACGTAATAAGGATATAGTGTAAAATGATACTAATACGAATTCGATTTACGCATATCCTTTCAGTACACTTGTAAAATTGACACGGGTTAGAATACTTTTTATAAGTATTTAGATTATTAATCTTTGTAATCTAATCCTGTTTTATAAAAAATTGATAGGTATATAATTTACAATCTGATAAACGTCATTTGGCGTGTGAAGCGTTTACAATGAAACCATAATGCATGCGGTATATATATTATAAATATATTTTCCTGGATAAATCGGCTTGTGTCGATATCACTACCACATTGCTCCCCATTCATGACCCTGCCATTTCTAACCACAGCAAAACCTTTATAATTCGGCTGGGTGGCGGTGTCTTCAATAAAGTTTCCGGTTGGGACGAAATTTCAACCTAGCGCAAAATTATTAGCTTCGTTAAATGCGTTTGGTTCAGATCCAGCGCGTACAAAGTGTTCAATTCCCGAGCGAGAGAAAGGAAAAAGGTTCACCGTGGAACACCATTAATAAATGGCCAAAGGAAACCGAAGGAAATGAAACAGTTCGAGTGTTGCATCGATATGTTTTTGTTACGTTTCATATAGATACTTGTTACTGTAAGAAGAATAAATTGGTTACTACTTTAGTGATAAACAACAATGGTCACACGTCAACAACGTATACTCGTATAATAAATTCAAGCATGTGAGCTGTTACGGAAGTTAAAAATTATTAACAGTTGAATTTTTCGTGTTCAACACAATTTAATTGACTTCTAACTTCTATATTTATTTGTAGATATGACCAAATTCGAATTATTAACAATTTGTTTTCGGGTCCCATTGGTGTTTTAAATAATAACATTAAAAAATATATTGCAAATATAATTAAACAAAATAATAAAAGTTGTTTTTAAATATTCGTACATTTTTACAAAGAACACGTCTTGTTAGAAAGTTCAAATTCATCAAATAACCTGGTATTTTGATCGATAATGACCTTTTATTGTTTCCCCTTTATTTATAAAATAATAAAGAAAATCGACATTATTCAAATAGTACCGTTTTGGATGACCGGTTTGTGCATGTCAGTGCATGTATATTGTATACATGTATAAAACAACTATATTACTAAGGTTCAAAATCATGAACTTTTAAAAAAGATATTTTATGCTTATTTTGTTAATATATAAGAACAATACACAATATTCGTAACTCAAACATCTCTTTTAGACTGATGATTAAAAATAATATTAAATTTTATAATGGTATTTAATGATATTTTTAGATTATTTTATTTTATTAAGTACACCCAAGTATCAAGTAAAAATAAAATATCACTTACTCTATTTTCAAAATATTATTCTATTTATAATATTTATTGGAGTACTTAAAATTGTAATTATAGAGATTAAATTATTATTTTAATTAAGTTTATTTAGAAACTTTCACTGTTTACTGGTTGTAATTTTTTTTTATATAGATAACGTTTAATAATATTATAAAATGTTAAGTTGATTTTAGAAAATGTATTTACTAATTTAAATACCTATGTATATATATACGAGCTTAAAACGTTTTGTTATATTAAATTAAATAAAAAGTATATTTATTTGTTTATACCTAGTATCATGCAAAATTAAAATGTAAAGTATTACAAACTTTATCATGTGCAACGATAAGAAAAATTAAGTAACTAATATTTAATATAATATATTATGCAAAGCGAGTGCATAATCGTAATCGTAATTGCATTTATTCAAGTCAGGGACGGATCCAGGAGGGGGGCCTAATGGCACAGGCCCCCCCCAGACATATTATTTCTCAAATTTTTTTTATAATTCTGCACATCTTAATATTACTATTTTTCAAATCATATATAATATACATATCTGATAATATAAGAATATAACTAATATATAATATATTAAACAAGGTGGATATATATATACACAATACACACCATGAATTACTCTGAGAAGGGTAAAAACCTGGCAACGCTCTAGAATGCAGAAGAATCACCTTACTTCTTTGTGTTTACTATGAGTTCATAGGGAAGTTATAATAAATATTGACCAAATAATTGATAGATTTGGAAAAAGTGACAATGTAAAAAAACGTATAGATTTTATAATTTATAATATATAACGTTTATAAATTAAATAATCATTAATTAATTTATTACATTAATTACCTATGTCTTATACGTACCTACTATTATGACAACATTTTTAAATTATGAATAAAGTATATAGAAAAAAATTGTAGAGGCCCCCCAGATCTTTACCCTGGATCCGTGCCTGAATTTCAAGTTCAAATAATTGAATACAATAATCGACCATCATATTAAAGTAAAAAATAAAAAACTCTTGTTAATAATAGGAAGAATACCTATTAAATTAAAAATGTGTAAGACATGTATTTATATCATATATGTATATATATATATGGCATTTAAAAAGCTTAAGGCATAATTTTGTGCCAGAAAAACGTCTTTTTACTTTCTAACGAAGTGACGACTATTACAAACAATTCAATATAGATTATATGATATAAACTTAATATTATAATTATTTTTGTCTTCAGTATCAATTCAGTTTATAAACAAACAGCAATTGTTCAATTAAATAATAGTTAAAAACATACAATTTGTAGGTACCTCATAATGCTAATGAAAAGGGCTCTTAGTAGTTTCATTATTAAATAACTAATTAATTTATTTTAAATCTTTAACAATATTAATAAATTCATAAAAATATCTTTAACAATATATACCTATTAATAAATTCATAAATATTCAATATATTAATGATTTATTGCGGTTTTTAATATGCGTTGTTACATTTTTATTTAATATTATATGATACCTACATAATTATAATTTATAATTAATCGGTTATCAACTGAAAATGAAATATTTTGGTACCTATACCGGCTATACCTAATGTAATTTGAATAGTAAATGTTTAGACAGTTGCTTAAAATATTATAAATATAATACATAATATAGTGTTATAAATATTATCTATAATATCTATAGTAATAAGGTAAATTGAATGGTGATCAATTAATTGTTATGACATAAAATATTCACTGGTTAGATAATAATATTTATGCGCATTTTATTGAAAATTGGAAAATTATAAATAATACACCAATTTACCAAGTAAATTAAATTAAATTTTTATTTTATAGATCATTATTATGGTATTTTATTTATTTATTAACAACTGTCTCAACTATAACTCATCTAGGTACATAAAATATTAAAAATGTTTTTATTAAAAAAGTATCAACAGTAAGGGTCATTGAAATTACATAATATATGCACCTGTCTATATAAATATTACTTGTATATATATGTATATAATATATATAAAATTATATATAATTAAAGAATATTCTGAAAAATGCAGTTTTTCAAATCAATAACATGTAAATACCACTTTAATATGGTAACGTGGATATTAATTTCTGTGTAGGTTTAATCAAACTACGGAATTAGGTTATAATAATATTTATGGGAAAATAAACACATTATACTCGTATTATTAATTACAATAATATGTGTACTTAATCTTAATGTAAACGTTATTTTTCAATTTTATAATCGATTTATATATATGTAGTATATACCTATATATTAAGAATATTATCATAAATGCAATTTAGTACATACAGTAATATCGTAACAGATTAATATTTATCAATGTAACATAACCTAAAAAGCTTATTATACTTGATCATACATCGATACATAGATTACTACAGTTATTAAGACACATGTTTCGTAATTCATTGATACGTATCTATTTTAAATTTACATGTTATAAATATATGTCTTAGAAGTCTTAGAATTGAAAAATATGAGCACGACACAATAATTAAGAGTAAGATATTAATAACTTTTGATGTTGTATGTTGATAACAAACATTAAATTTATAATGTCTATTCACATAATAATAATTTTTAAATAACTTGTGGACTTGCTTTTTAATTTAGTTTTATATTTACCTCTTTCTTCTTGTAAATAACGTCTATTTAATATTGTTTCTTTATGTTTCTCGCTAATACCTAATTGTTAAAACTAATTGTAATACAAAATTTAAATTAAAAAAAAACTTTTGTACTTAATTTAATCCAAATTATTTATAAAATAATGAATCTTTTCATTTTTTTTCTATGACGTTATTACATAAATAAACCAACAAATGACCAAATTTTTATAAAATAAAAATTATCGTGAAAATGGTAGGTACTTACAATCGTTCGATACATAATAAGACATTATTACGAACAATATGAGTTTTTTTTTATTACTATTATTTTGATAATGTGATGCTAAGAGGTAATTTGTTAGATTGTTCAGTATTTCGTCTAAAATAATAAAAATTAAGTAAGTATAACTAAAATAATACGTGTTGACAATCCGCTTAGAATAGTTTTTTAAATGAGAAAAATAGATAACCAATATTTTGGAATGTATAATTACATTATACAATTTTTTAAGGGTGAGGTTTACAAAGCGACACGAATCCTCTAAATATACAGTTACCTAAACGTCGTTTGTTATATTTATCATATATTCAATTTAGAATTTTTAGTTTTGACTGTTTTGAGATTTGATTTTTAGGATAATTGTATTAATTATTGTTTTAATTTTTTTTTAAATAACTATATTAAATAATATGATTGCTTTAAGCACAAATAGGAACCCATATTATTTTGGAATGAAGCGTCTAGGAGTAATATCTTTCTGATATCACAATATTATTTATATGCCATGTATCTGATATATTTTTTACGTCTATGCAATAATACGAGTAGGTAAATGGTACAACTGCATTATTATTAATTGTTATACTTTTGTTCAAACATTAGTTATGAGTCGGTTTTACAACCTTTCATTTGCAACCACACATGAAATCAAACACGAAATCCATATAAAATTAATCTATAGACAATATATTTTTTTTATTACAACTAAGGTAAAGGATAAAAGTTTATTATTTAAATTCGTTCATTAATAAAATATTAAGCTAAATTAAACATTTATTAATTATAAAATATCAAATATATTTTAAAATCCAAAAACAAATATAAAGTAAAATTAATTATCAGTTAAGAGTGAACTTTGTTTTCAATATTTTTCATCGTACAAATATTTTCCTTTACTTATTGCATTACAGACCATGCTTATCCAAGCATAATATATTTATGAAGTTGTCATTGAAATATATCTCTTATACCTATCTATTATTTATTTTATCAAAAGGATCTCATTATAGACGCATTAATTAAAATCAAATTCATAAATAAAAATATCCACGGCAAAAGTACGTTTTTTTAAATAAAAATTAATATAAATCTTTTCAATGCAATCAAACACTATATAACATAATAATATATATTAAAAATTATATACAACAGTTCGTACAATTCTTTGTATCTACTATTTTGTTTTAAATATAATAGTTATCAAGACATCATGCAATCTGAATTTAGTTATATTATATTGTCACGATCGTGTTAAAATATATTGTTATGTTTAAAATTTAATTTACCACAAATGAAATGATTTTAATAAAAAAATACTACGATTTTCTGAAATAATGAATTCATTTTGCTTTTATTTACATGAAACTAAAAAATTGTCCTATCTCATCATATCGTATTATAGAACTTTTATCAAAAATATAACATTCTTATAAATATAATTACCTAAATAATTAAATTCTAATAAAATATAATTATTTAAATTAGTTATTATAAACATATAACAGAAATAATTTTATCTTAGCCATAAAAAAAAAGATAAATATTTAAATATTGTAATTAAACAAAAAATTCTTCGATTTTTAACTTACATGGCGGTCTCTATTAGAAAATTGGATTAAATCAGGGCTTGAAACCGTTTTTAAAACCGATTTCAGAAACCGGTATAAACCGTTTTAAAACCGAAACCGAAACATAATCAAAACCGAAACCGAAAAAAATTGGATACCGGTATTTAAGTCAAAACCGAAACCGGCAAAAATTGGATACCGGTATTATAATTTAAAACCAAAACCGAAAAAAATTAAATACCGGTATTAAAGTCAAAACCGAAACGTAAAAAAATAGGAAACCGGTATCAAATTCAAAACCAAAAAAAGAAAAAATTGTAAACCGTTAATTTTTTTTTTAATTTACGTGTTTTTAAAATTTTAAATACGTAAATTCCATTAATATGTCCGTGAGATCGTGATTAAAATGTTGATAACCATTTCATTATTTGCAAAATTATTAGTTATTTTATTAATAGTAATGAATATATTTCTTTTAATTGGTATTTGGTAAGTATTGTTTAATTTTTATCGTTAAGGTTAGGTAACCTAACTTTTTCAACTTTAATTTTATCTAAATCGAAACTGAAACCAAAACCGAAATATATAAAAACCGGTATACAAAACCGAAACCGAAACTTAAATTTTTAATACCGGTATTGAAAAATTAAAACCGAAACCGCGACACCAAAAAATTTAGAAATCGGTATACAAAATCGAAACCAAAATCGTAAAATTTCAAAACCGGTATACAAAATCGAAACCAAAACCGAAATTTCCTAATACCGGTATTGAAAAATTGAAACCGAAATCGAAAAAATTAAAAACCGGTATACAAAATCGAAACCGAAACCAAAATTATTTCAATCGGTTTCAAGCCCTGGATTAAATTAAAACAATCAAAAGTAAACAATTATCTTCACTTAAAATTGGTTTTCGTTTCGCATTGAATTAAAATTTAACACGATAACTACTGTATAGATACTTTACTCCTTTTTTCCATTATGTTTATTTTTTTTTCTGTACACAATTAAATTACAAAAAATATTTAGATTCATTTTATATAATTTATTTACCACGAATTTATTTAAACCGTCATATTTATACGATGCATCGGTGGTGTTTTTTGATAAAATAGATATAATAATAAATAATATATAATATATAGATAATTTTATAAAAATATAATATGTACGGTGTTTTGGCCAATAATTAATGTTTTAATCTAAAAAACGAAAAAATTCTATAATAATAATAATAATAATAATGTATAAATATTTTAATTATTCAACAATTTCAAAAACATTACAGTGGTCTATTAAATGACGATATACACTCAAATTGTCAAAACTGATAGCTCAGTAGAGTAGAGCGAGTTTACCAGATTTTAATATGTACCTATTGTTATAATGTCAATTTAAAAACAAACAAACATCGTTTTTTCACATAATTTATTTAAATATGTAAATTATAATAACTTATAATGAAGGTTATAAGTTATAATTGTATTTAATTTATGAAATCCATGATCTCAAACAATGTGTAAAGTATAATATTCAAATATTATGGTAACGCTAGTTTGGTAGCATATTTTAACGGATGATAAGGTCACAAAGAAAAATGTTGATTCTATATTTAGATACACGTGAATGTTAATACTCCTATTAAAAAGTTGGTAGATTCTCTCAATCTCATATTTGACCTTACAATGTTATACATTTTTCGGAAAAACCTATTATTAAATGACCTTGAAATTTTTGTGTGAAAACTGGTCCTTCTAGCTATTACCCATATAATTTTTTTGCTTACTTACATATCTTACATTTTAATCTAATTTTTTTTCTACAAAAAATTATCTCGTTTTCTTTTCTTATATTTTTAAAAAATGTTCTACATTCAAACTTGGATTTTTCACTGTAAAATTATGTATAGTATATAAATGCATGATGTTTAAAGAGTTTACGATTTATCTTTTTCTTACATAAAAAAAGTGAGCTTAACTGTTTAATGTTAATCGCTCGTGATTTATAGAATTCGTTCTATATTAAATTTTTAACCATGTATAAACTATAAAGTAAGATATGAAGGTTTTACGGCTTTTCAACAATCTGATTACCTAAATAAGTGGCTTCTGGTAAAAAAAATATTTTTTTGTAAAACCAATATTTGGCTAAAAATCTAACATTTAAATAGTTCAATTAGGAGTATACATTTGTTTTTATTTTCAGAATATAAGTTAGAATAGTATTTACCAAAAAATATAAATATAAATATTATGATTTAGTGAGAATATTTTATATTTTTATTTAATAATTAAATAATAAATACATATACAACGATGTAATATCCTATTCATTATTATTTTCAAATCGTGAGAAAAATTGATACATTCCTTTTATATTCATCATTAAAATATTTGATTACCATATAAAGATTTAGTAAAGTTCAAAATTCGTAAATGATTTATATTTTGGTTGTATTTTTATAAATATTCCTATTGAATGTGGTTACAAATACATTGAGTTTGACAACTAAACTGAATTGTTAATCAATTGTATCTAGACCATTGTACTGCAGTGCGTCATTTGCACTCGTGTATGACCGAACCTCATTGAAGAGAACATATGGTTAGATAAAAATCGCTTGTTGAAAAGTAATAACATTGAAATGATATTTAAAAAAAAAGAAAAACAATCATAATTCAATGAACATCAATAATCTTAAACAGTTATTAACTATTAGTAAAAATGTTTGCCATTTTTTATTGCTTTGAATAATACAATATAAATGATTTATATTAAATTTAAAAATTAAATAACAAACGTAAGTTAACTCATCCATCAGACAATTTTTTATTGATATTTGTTAGGATAACAAATTCAAACGGGTGTTAAATAAACCTATTACCTAAGTGTTCACTGTTCATATAAAGCTTATGAAAATAAATTATAAAATTACAATATAATTAATAAACTGTAAAAACCAAAAATTATTATTAAAAAGTAAAAAATAAATAAATAATATAACTAAGAATTATTATAATATGAATAATATCATGTTGTAAGTAGTATTGAATAAATCATTTATATCATAAACAAAAAAAATCTATCTGGAGGTACTACGCTGCAAAACTACCAAACGTCTTTTAAAAAAATATTATGTACAAATATATTTATAGGGCTGTCAAAAACAACTGATCAAATGACTCATTTTGTCATATAAGTAGTGCTTGACAAGGATCTGACCTAAACTGGCTAAACTATAATTCCAATAGTAAAATAAATTACTTTAAATAGCAATATCAAAAAACATACCACGAAATATACTTAGTGATATAGGCTGACAGACCGTCTCCACTCAGAAACGTTTTTCATGTACAATGATTTATTATTGAATTCAAATTTAACACATCCATAACAGTGAATGTAAAGCAAAGTGGTATTCACTTGCCCGCCTTTTTTGTTGTTGTTTATTTCGATTATCTTGAAAACCAGGTAATGTAAATTATTTACTTTCGACTCCCCAAAGTACCAACCAGATCTAATTTGTTACCACAATCCGTCCTAAAGTGAATGTTCGGATCATTTTTTTTGTTTTTACTATAAGAAGGAGTGAAAAAAACGCTTTGATCTTCATGTCTTCGTTCATAAAAAATTAAGCGAACACACATCACTGTGAAACAGTACGTTCTTTGCTGTTTCGTGGTAAGTGAATGACAACGCTCTGATTTGGTATCACATCGTATAATTTGTCTTCATATAGATATTTAATAATATATACAGTACATGGGGGTGGTTACGCTAACACGACAGCCAGGCGTAAGAGCGGGCTGCCGGATACGGCGTTTTGTCACGACAAGCTGGAAGCTTTGTCCTATCCACAATTTAAGGGATACTTATATATATATAGAGGGTACAAACAGGCTACGGGGGCCGACCACGGATAGTGTCTAGCTATGAAGCGACTGCTATCGTGAATCTGACCCGGGAAGGCAAGCTCTCAAAAGCGGCCAAGGGTGGTTTGGGTGAGACGGCTGTGTGTGTGTTGCTCACGGTTCGTGCTGGGACTGCTCTCTTTCAGCGATCTCTCTGTCGTTTCTTCGGGTAGTGGCTGGACGTCGTTTCCCGGGTGTCCGGCACTCTCGACCGGGCCTGTGGATCGTGGTGTCGACTCGTACGGAAAGAGTGCGGCGATGCCCGGTGGGTTGCGCACGGTCCGTACGAGGAGTGCTCGTTCGTTGTTCTCGTCGATGTTTCTGCGGGCTGTGATTAGTCGCTGTATTGCGGACCGTCTGGTAACTCAATCGGGTTTGTGGATTGTGGCGTCGACTCGTACGGAACGACTGTGGCGATGCCCGGTGGGTTGCGCACGGTCCGTACGAGGAGTGCTCGTTCGTTGTTCTCGTCGATATTTCTGCGGACTTCGGCCGATCGTTATATTGCGGACCGTCAGGTAAGTCAACCGGATCTGTAGATTGTGACGTCGACTCGTACGAAAAGAGTGTGGCGATGCCCGATGGGTTGCTCACGGTCCGTACGAGGATTGCTGGTTCGGTGTTTCTTCTATTCTTCCTTTCTTCGTACTGGTTGAGGTTTTATTCCGGTAGAAGAAGTTGTGTTGATTGAAGAAGTGTGTTTGCGGTCGGAAAACGACCGGTATATAACCTGTGCGCCGTACCGACTAGTAAACTATTGTGTGTGCCGCTGTGATATTTGTGTTTCCCGTCGGTACGGATTTGTGTCCTGTTGACTGGGTTTTTTGGCTATAGCCATGGGGAGGGTCTCATTATATTCGTCCTGATCTTCCCTGTCCATGGCAGTATTTGTCAAGTCGTAGTCGTAGTTGAAAGTACTTATATTTTGTGAAAACTAGCACTGACTACTGTAGTGTCTTATATGGCGTGTTCTGATTGGTCGATTATTGTGTAGTCCTGAGAAGGACTGTTTTATAAGGTAGTATACCGTTACAACTGTAAAATGTTCCGTTCAGAACTTGAAAATATATCATAGCAGACTAGATCAAAATGTATTTAATTTAAAAAATTCCGCTGATTCATAACTTTATACTAATATTATGAGTAAATATTAGTCATATAACTATTATTAATAATAATCTGTAAATAAGTTACAATAAGTGAAGGTAAAATTTTAATATGCCCTTGTTAATATTTATTCTGCTATTGTCAATATTCTCCGAAGTTTGACTTTTATATGTCTTCTATTATATATATGTACATCCTTTTTTCTTCAATATATGATATTTTGATAAGTACAACGTTTTAAGACTGAAAAACTGACAATTTTCAATACAAGTAATTCAAGAAAATTTCATGACACAAAAAAAACTAATTTGAAAAATTTTCCAAGTTTTTTTTCGTGAATAAATCTTAATCATTCTTTGATAAGTCCGAGAGTATTCAAAATTATGTTGCTTAATGGCACTCTAATAGAATACATTATTTTAATTCAGTTGGCTGGTATGACTAACCGTATTATTATTAATTATGAATATAAACCGATAATAAGAAATATTATTCGTCCTGTTGTAACTCACCTGTTCATTTTTTCCCAAGAGGAATATCATAAATATTTATAATCCCCTTTTCCATTTGTCACAAGGCAGCTGAGGTTAGAATAAAGCTCCAACCATACAATGTCGATCCTTTTAGTGTACTCTCTATTCAATTTTTTTTTTTTTTACTTTTTCCATTTGTATTAACCAGAATGACTTAAAATAATATAACTCAATAACAATTTAATCCAATTTAAATAATTTTTCTCGTATAAAATCCCAGCTTAATTTTTCTTGTTTTTATTTATGTTGATAATTTATACTTATGACTATCATTGTTTTATATCATTATTTTTATACATTTTATTTTTAACTAAGAAAATTTAAATTTAAAAGTTATAGATTTTAACTATATTAATCATTTCTAAAGTTAAATATCAATAATTAGATATTAGGTAGTATAATGGATCGTCGCTCGGCGTTTTTATACATTATAAGATCCAACGTTTAATAAAAAAATAAAAATAAATCAAATAGTTTTTATTTATAAAGAGAAATATTGAATTTTCTTTTCGGCAATAGTATTAACAATTGTTACTATAATATATAAATTTATGTTACCTATATTATCTAATAAATAATTAATAATGTTATACAACTAAAATAATGTAATTTCTTAGTACTTATTTTCGTAGGCTTTAATATAATGACTAATGAGTGTTTTTAATGAGTATTACCTTATGACTTGTAATTATATCTTATAATATCCCATTTAAAACAATGCAAACACTATCAAACAACAGAAATTCATATTACAATATTATGGTATTCAATTTGAAAATGATACTATTTTTTCTATTCTTAATTTTGATATTTATTTAAAATAATGTAAACATTATAATATTGAATAATGCAGATTGAAAATAAAATAATGTAAAAAGATGTATAGGAAGATGTTATATCTGAAGTCTTTTCTGATGCTCAGTATTAGTGAAACTTATTTGCATTTATTAATATTATCTATAATAAATATTAATACTTTTCAATATCTAAATTCAGTGTATTCCATGGATCTGTAAATAACTAAATGATTAATCATGTATTTCTATGTGTATATAAATAAATATATATATATAATTAATTGTATAAATTATAATATAAATAATATACTTGTACATTTGTGCATATTCATATTATTAAACATACATACATTTACACAAATTGGAATGATTTTCTATATTACATTACTATGTTATGTATAAGTTCTTATTTTGCATCAAGGGCCATATCATAAAATTCTATTTTTTTTTTTTTTTTTTTTAATAAAAGAAACTAGAAAGTAAAGTTAAGGATAGATACTAATATTTTTCAGAGCTGTACGTGGAAATTATTTCATTAATGTTGTGCTAAATTTTATTTATTTTTA
This sequence comes from Schizaphis graminum, assembly GCA_020882235.1. NCBI lineage: Eukaryota > Metazoa > Arthropoda > Insecta > Hemiptera > Aphididae > Schizaphis > Schizaphis graminum. The sequence continues at coordinate 34,976,242 of CM037031.1, read as the reverse complement.
TTTGGTTTAGAATTGAATGTGCAAACTATCTTCTTTAGTGTGACTCATGTGCTAAGCATGGTTATGGTATAATGTTTAAAAATTTTTAATACATTTAATATCATTTGGCAGATATTAACAACAGAGAATTCTGTTAGTTTTATCTTTTCTGTAATTATAATGATAGTTAATTTATACCAAAATTCATAAAACAAAAATTTTTCAAATCTTAAATTTGTAAATTTAGTAAGTAGTATATTATACTTTGTAATTAAGGAGCCTCGTTTCAAAATTGTCAATTGTCTATGGATTTATATTCACTTAAAAAATACATCACTACACCAAAACATACATTTTACACTGCCCAAACTGTAGTCCAAATATAAATAAACCAACACTCGTAGTATTATAAAATTTACATTTCTGTATGATATCATAAATTGTATTCACTAATTGCAATTACTTATGACAGATAGATATCAACAGATAATCGTAAATACTATAATATTATAGTTTATCCTACAATAAACTGAAAAGGTTTAATGTATTTAATTTAATTATGTAGACAGTGATATTAACATATAAATTTATCTTGCTGTATTTAGTTTTCTTATGTCTTAAATTGTTTTTCACATTTATCTTCGATGATAAAGAACGCAATGAACTTAATGTATGTATTATAGATTCGCATGTTAATATAATATTATATTTTACAACTAAAAATAAATATTTTAGATTATTGAAAACTAAATCTCAATATTAATACAAATATACATTTTATTACCAAGAACACTACCTACATTTAATTTCCATGTATTTATTTTTATTACACAATAATATGCAAGTCTATTACTAATATTAACATATTTGGCAATGAAATACAATTATTCTTTGTCGCGAGGTTTTTATGATGCCTACGTACTCATTTGACCTGCATTACTTTTAATATTACATGTCTGCAAAATACCTTTCTGTTATTCGACCATGATAATATTTCACCACTTTAGCTATTAAGTTAATATCGATAATTAAAAATTAATCATTGATAAATCTAAATATTGTATTTAATTAAAAATTAAAATAGGTAATCATATTATATTTTGATAAATAAATTGATACTGTATTTTCATCTAAAAAAAAAAAAAAATAATAATTATAATACAATTATTGTTAATATGAGTATGTAAATGAAATATAAAATGAGCAAATAATATTTTTTTACATTGATTGATTTTCCGTTAGTCATAATTAATTTTAAACATTTTTTTTTAATTAATGAAATTATTAATTTTAATACCTATGTATTTTTCATTTTATTTTTGAAAGAAATTTTATCCCTGTAAGAAAGCATGAAAATATGATACGTGATTTTTCATACATTTTTCTTACAAAATTTAAAAATCATCGATAATCTAGTTATATTTTTTTCATAAAAATCATAAAAAAAAACAATTTAAAATTGAATATTAAAAAGCATTAAATGATTTTAATTATCTTGTAGATCAAAAAAAAAACTTTTGTAACTTTCCGTAACTTATTATTAATATATATTATACGAGTCCAGGATGAAATTTTAAAAATATTTGTCAATTAAATTTGACAATTTAAGTCACATACCTTTTCACACAATTTTACGGTAGGTATATCGGTGTTAATTTGTAAGTTATACGCAATATTTTTCGTTTTTCGTATAAAACTGTGCTATTATTAAATTTAAATTGAGTACGCTCATTAAAGTGAAAAACTCAATAACGAGTTATGCTTGAAACTTATTATGCAGCACAGTTTGATTTTGAGTATTTTTTTTTCATTATTATTTATCATAATTTTATCGTACAATTGAATTTATTAATTATGCATACTATAGTATACTTTTAAGATCTTGGTACATTGATATTGTAATAGGATTCTTCCAGAAAAAATATTTGAAATACTTATGAAAGAATCAAACTAAAAAGTATTTAAATATAAATTTAAATATTTTTCAAAGTAAAGTATATCAAATTTTTGTGATACTTATAAAAAATTTTTTAACACAATTTTGGCCAAGAGACACCCTTGCCTAACAGAAAAAAAAACGGTTTCTCTTTATAAACCCGCTTAATTAAACAGGAGGTACTATTGATGGACGGTTTTCCTCCTTAAGACAATCGAGATGTTTATATTATCCAATTTACTTATTGTGCTTTTCTATATAGATTGTAAATATAGCTTTTTATAAATTAAAAAAAATTAAATAAAATTTTAAATGTTCATCATTTTGAGTACGTTTTTATGGATTTTATGATGTAATACATGTATAAACAAATAACAAATATTATGAGTAATACCTAATCTTTGTCTTAACAGCACTTTTTATGCCTCATACATTTTTTTCCAAATATTAATAAAAATTAAATGCTTAAAAGCGAGTTTTAAAAATCTTAATAAGTTACTAGAAGACAGTAAGTAGAAAATTCAATCAAATAAAAATGTATTAGTTATGATAGTATAGTAATACATTTGTAGGTAGACTAATGATGAATGACTAGATTTGTTCTTAGTTATTTTGAATTTTTCAATATAAATGAAATAAAAGTTTCTTTACTTACATAAAGTATTTAAAATACTTAAATGCACTCGAATACTTAACGAGACAGGTGTTTGTTAAAAATATGTCCAATAAACTCTTTTGACGTTGTCATTTTCAATTTTTGTTGCTAATGAGATTTAGAAAAAAAATTCGAAATCTTCTTTAAAACTTCCATTCTGATGATCTTAGTGATAAGTGATAACAGTACTAAAATGTATTATGTATAGGTACAATTCATAAAATTCAAATCTAGAAATGAATTTGAATTTTTTACATTATATTACTATTTTAGAAATATAAAATTGTACGTATGAATACATTTTAATATGATTTCCAAATACATTAAACAGTTTAAAAAATGTAAATATTTTAATGAATAAGTAAATAAATAAATCAATTAAAATCAAATTAATTATACAACTCTTGTATTTTTATTGAACGATAGTACAAAGTTTTTAGTTTTTAACAATACATTTTGCTCATTTATTTTTTTTATGCTGAATTAATATAATACGCTTACCTACTTCCTACCTACCATGCTGACTACAGTGAAAATTTTATTAATTTATTCTTATAGACGAATACTATATTTTTAATACTATCGAAATATACATACAAGTCTTATTTTTAAACATATTTTTAATATTATGTTTGTAAGATAGTGATAAGATAGTATAATGTTTATTATTTAAATTATTTTATGTTCTTATTCTTAACTTCCAAGCCATTGGTATATTACAGTCAGACTTTCATCAAGGATAAGATAAGATAGCATATAATGTTTATTATTTAAATTATTTAAATTATCGTATGTACTTATTCTTAACTTCCAAGCCATTGGTATATTACAGTCATAGGCGCAACTTGACCTCTAAGACGTGGGGTGCTAAAACTGTTGACAGTTTAACAACTGATGGTATTTCACTTAAATAATAATTGTTAGGTAAGTATAAAGAACAAGAGGTGCTAAAGGCTTTCATCAAGGATCGATCTAAAATATTTATTCTACATTATTTTGTACGAGTATTGGTTGAAATCATTTTTAAAAATAATTAACATAATAATATAAATTACATTAATAATTAATGTAAGTACTTATATCATTATAATAATAATAATAATAATAATATATAAATGGAAATAACAATAAAATATGTGATTATATATAAATAGGTCGGAATTTCTGTGGTATTTAATGACATTGACGTTTTATTAGTTATGATCATTATTACGTATGACCACCGACCAGGTTCCCACTTTCTCTGAATATTTCAGTAACTATAATAGGCTTATAAATTAACGGCCAACGACACAGAGTTGGTCATTCGATTATTCGCCATCGATATCGTTAACAGGGAATAGCCATGTCGCTCCACACCGTTATAGTTTGTGAGTAAATCACGAACAACATAATCGTGCATTTAAATTTATTGAATTAATTTATGCACTTTCGCGTATACTCATTAAATCTTCTTTTTTTTTTGTAATTTTCAGTGGTTTCATGTTTGTTAGCCTCAGCCACGGCTTTACAAAAACTAACGGAGTTATATAAATGGTCATCGTTAGATTACACATTTTCTAGTGATGAACACAAAAGTTACGCATTAGAACGAGGAGAATTCGTGCCGGAAAACAATTTGCCGGTGGGAATCGAAGTATGGAGAAATAAACTGTTCGTCACTGTTCCAAGATGGAGTAACGGTAATATTTTTAAATGTTTATTTTAATTTAAAACAGTCAAATTAAAAATACAATTTAACCAAATTAGCTACATATACACGTATACTGCTGTTGATAGATAGCATCGATTTGTCGTATTCGTATATAATAGATGCCATTTGAATTGTAGGAGTTCTCCAAAAATGTAATTAAGTTGAAAGTTTTTTTTCTGATAGCGTTTTAACTTACTTGATAGTTCATAATGAAGTTATGTATCTAATTTTAAAGTATAGTTTCTTTTTCACGTATTATTATACTGCATAAGTTGTTGTATTTCAGCATGTATTTAAATAAAATGTATCATGGGCTTTATTTAATAAATATAATATATATTTTTCAGATATATCCAAAACAAAAACTACTTAACAAGTACTACTACTTAAAATTACAACTAATTTATCAAGTTACATGACATTTATTCCCTGTCAATTTTATAAAAAAAAAAAACTAAGAACATAGATTAGTTAATTAATACTTCATATTATATTTAAATTATATTAAAATATTAATTTTTTTTCTTTTAAAAATATTAAAATAAATAACATCGTTATGTCTCAATACCGACAAATTAGTCAACTATAATACACAGGAGGAGTTGATGATAAATAATCAATCATGTTTTCAATACCTTTCATTTACATCTATATTGTATAATTAGAATTATTTTATTATTAAAACATAAACGGTGCCATTTTTTATAAAGCGATTAACATTTATTTATAAATAATCTAAATTAAAAATTGAGGTAACTCAAAAATGTTTATAATTGAATGACTTATTTTTTCTATCATTTGTGTTTTTTTTAATATCATATACGTCACTGATTGTAAATTTAGTTTTACATATTATATACTCGTATATTTAAATTAAAAAAAAAAAAATCATTCGCACTCTTAATTTTAAGAAACTACTACTTTTTATACCGCAAAATTTAAAAGCTATTTCTAATTTAATAAAATAATTTTAACATTATAATCAAAATAAAATAAAATTTGAAAAAAAAATAATTGACTTTTTGATTGCGATACAAAATAAACTATTACCAAGGAGGTATGTAAATTACAAATAATATGTTGTTATATTATTTTAAATTTCTACTGTAGTTATCTAGATTTTGAATACATTTTTAAAATTATCACATTTTGAACTGTTCTAGGTATATACTAAATTTGTGATTAATATTGTTATTTAATTTTTTTTCTTTTACTTGATATTACAATTAAAAAATAATTTTTAAATATTAAACAAAATTCTAAAATCTGTAAAGTCCAAGAGTTGGTTTTAAAACACGTCTTTTTTTTATAGTTCAAAAACGGCGAAAAATGTAATTCCAAGCAATCGTTTTGCGTAAAGGCAAAAAGAGTTGATCGGTGTGTGTATGCTTCAACTATTGTTATTTTATTACCGCCTGTGTGAATTTCCCAAGAGTAAAATGTAAATGTATACGCTAGAGGAAATGTCCTTTTACCCTACCTTATCCTTAAAAACCGTACTACAGGTCTCACTGGAGCTATTGGAATAAAAAGAGCGTTTAAAAATTTTGTTCTTGCACATCACTACCACTCTTCTTGTACAACTATTCATAATAAAATGTCAATGGTTTGAAACGAAATGCATAATGTGATAAAATAGGTACATAATATTACTATACAAATGTATAAATCATTATATTTATATTTCAAATCAGTAAAATAAATTTGATATACATATATAAATATATATTTTTTTAAAGAAATGACGGCACGTGTTTGTCATTAAATTTAATCTATATTTAGAAAATATTCAAAAATTTCTATATTAAAATTATAACTTAGTGTAGGTATTCAGAGCATTTTTACTATATTTTTGACAAAACTGACAATCGCTTACTAAATTATATAGTTTTTCTAAAATTATTGTGAATTATAGTGAAAAATATTCAACAGAAAAAATATTTAATTAATCATGTTATTAAATAATTCATTATTTGTACCATAAAAATTGTATTTAAAGTACACAATTGTCTAATAATAAAAAAAAATATTTTTTAAAATTATTCATTGGATAAATATAAAATTAAGTTAGGTACACATAAAAACCATTAGGAATCATTCAGGAAAACGGGAAAAAAATAAAAACATTATAACATATGAGCTCCTATTATAGCTTCGTTGTCGATTTTTCAAGACGTGTTAAAGGTACAATCAATCGTGGGATATTCTATGGGTTTTAAATCGAGTTATCCATTATTTTACGAACTTTTTAGTTTTCATATATTTTGAATTATTTTTAAAAAAAATTAACAGTTTACTGTAGAAAAAAAATATAATATATCGTAACACTATTGTTTCATATTTAAATTGTGATATTCTATATTAAACAAAATAAAGCAGAATATAGTTTTGATTAAATTTTCTAATTATTGTCACGGTATTATAGTTTCAAAAAACGATTTTAATTATTTATTATTTATTCAAATAATACAAAATTGTATACTTCTATAAATGTTCTAAAATATTATAAGACTTATTTCTATAGTACGATAATATAATATTTCACGTGTAGTCGATGTATGAAAATCAAACTATAATTATAAACTTGAGATAGTAGGTACTGATTTCGTAATTAAGTATTATTATTTTCATTTTATTAGCTATATTATTTATATGTCTAAATTGTATGATGGAACAGTAATATTTTATTTTTCTATTCTAATTGAATTTTTTGACTACTGATAACTGATATATAATACGATTGACATAATTTAAAAACACACCTTCAAAAATAAATCAAATAAATACAACTTTATCACTTACTAAATTTATGCTAAATACTTAATTACCAATAAATATAAAATTATAATACTTTGTTTTTAACTCTACATAATAAAAATATAGCCTGATATCAATAGTAAGAATAAATATATTGAGTCATAATATAGTATGTATAATTTAGAAACTATTTTTACGAAAACTAAATTACCTTTTTCGATTAAAAAATATTACATGATATATTTATATTACAACATTATATATTACTATTTTAATTTTTTATTAAATTCCGAAAATTCTACATTTATAAACTTAAATTAATTTAACTGTACTGTTTGCATATAATATAATAATTGTAGAAATAAACAAAATATTATTATACACAGGTCAAGTATATTCATGAAAAAAATAGGTACCTACAATTGCACAAACTACAACCAGACGACAAAAAAAAAACTAGTTTTATATCAGTATAATTATACGAAGGAAGAAAATATAAGAATTCAATGCCCTTAGATCAATTATTTTCTTAAATTGTAATCTTACAACCTTGACTTAACTTTTTGTATTATGATGAAAATTACTGTGAATAAAAATACGAATATTATTAAAAAACATCACGTACCTAACAAATGAAAGGGTTCGATTTTTGATGTTGTAGAATTTATATTAAAAGAAATCAAAATTCCATAGTGCATAAATCGTATGTAATTTGAATGTCTGGAAGTATAATGTAGTTATTGCTTCAGGTTCTAGGTCACTTTGTACGGTCAGGCATTAAAAGTGCGAAACGCGGACACTTTGTACGGTCTGGTAAAAAGGTACATTGCAGAACGCGGACACTTTGTACGGTCGGGTAAAAAGGTACTTTGCAGAACGCGGACACTTTGTACTATTATATACATAAAGTATAATATATTATAAATATAAGTTTTATACATAAAATATAGTAACTAATAATTATGTATAGTGCTAATTATTAAAATAGAAAAAATAAAAATAAAATTGTTATAAAATATTGATTGTATAATAATAATCTAAATAAACAAATAATTAATAATATAAATTTACATGCTTTACATGTAGTTTTTAACTATTTTTTCAGTATTATATATATTTTTTGTCATTTGACATTAATATTTGATATATTTCCATATTATACTATTATTATTTTTATTAGCTAATATTCTAAAAATTTGTAATAGTAAAAACTATTACTAAACTATTTTCATATTATACTACCTTACTTATTTATATTGTACACATTTTTACATGTAGTTTTTTAAAAAAAATTTCAATATTATATTTTTTTTTTTGACGTTTGACATTTATTTTTAATTCATTTATAATCTAAAAATTATTACATCTAAATATTATTTATATATTATAATACTTTTTGAAATTTTTTTGATATTTATAATTGTACACGTGTAGTTTTAATGATATTATTGATTATTTGTTTATTTAGATTATTATTATTATTATTCTACAATCAATATTTTATAACAATTTTATTTTTATTTTTTCTATTTTAATAATTAACACTATACATAATTATTAGTTACTATATTTTATGTATAAAACTTATATTTATAATATATACTTTATGTATATATAATAGTACAAAGTGTCCGCGTTCTGCAAAGTACCTTTTTACCCGACCGTACAAAGTGTCCGCGTTCTGCAATGTACCTTTTTACCAGACCGTACAAAGTGTCCGCGTTCTGCATTTTAAACAATGGACAGTACAAAGTGACCGTTTACCATTGCTTCAGGCCGAGTAGCTTTAATTGACCTTCGACCACAAGTGGTTAGTATTTCGTGATGTCTGAGTCAGAAATCGTTTTCGGGTAACTTGGTGTAAAATTACATAATGCAAATTTGATCATTATATAAACAATTTTGTACAAATTATGTACCATTTAAATAGGTACTAATGAAGATGTATTTCTCTATTTCTCAGTATCTATCTAAACTTTATTATAAAATGACAGTAAAATAATTTTAAATGACCTAACAATATTCATATAAGGAGATACATCGATAGTTATTATTTTATTTTATTTTTTATTTAAATATATCATACAGAATAAATAGAATTTCTATGATATTTTATGCATATATAATTTAAATTATTTTTACTAAAAACAAAAAAAAATAGAAATTTAAAATATTTTAGTTATCGGGATTTGAATATAATATTGATAATCAATAAAAATGTTCTAATTTGTTATTTTTATTTGTTGTTAATTTAACTTAAATTTATTATTTTCTATTGACAAAATTCTCAATACTTATTTAATATTATTCACGTATTCGTTCATTAAAATTATTAATATCGTACTTTTTTTATTTTATTTTTGAAAATTCATTGTACTTACATGTTGAATGCTTCATAGACACTTACGAGAAAAACATTTATCTGTAAAAAAAATCTATTCGATTTACGATTTAGGTACATGCAAGTTGATTGCTCTCATAAATATATTATAACTTTTAATGCAGTTGAATTTAGATGATTCGTAGTCTAAAGCGAAAAAAAAAGTTCAAACGATTATTTTACTTTACAAAAAGTTTCATTTTACCGTCACTAAACAATAAATGTTCTATTATAGATAACCATGCGATCTGTGTGATCCGTTCATGATGTATCCACATTGCAAATATGTCATTGTGCATAATATAGACATATAATATTATTTGTATATACGTTCAATACTTTTCTTTTTTATACTCTTAATGAAAATTTTAAAAACTCATGTTAAAAAAACATTTTAAGTTCTTAACACATATTTTTGCAAAAATATCGACCTAAAAATTTAAATATTTTGACTTTTTTGTCATATAATAATACACGTCCATTAAAACATATATCTAAATAAATATAAAAGTAATTTAATTTGTATCATAATATTTATAACAGATATACATATATTTTGATTCACATTATTAGATACTCTTATTATTGTTATTATAACTATAAATGTTTCATTTATTAATGCAGCTATAATAATTTCACTGTGTGAATCGATATCATTTATTTGTACAAATATTATCAGTCAATTATTGATAAAAAATATATATATAAGACGATAGAAGATTAATTCGTAATAAAATGTTGAAAACATATTTTTCCTTGAAATTTTACTGTTCATAACATGGTTATTAAATAAATAATAACCTTATTCCCAAGGGCATAATTATTTTTATAAGTATTTAAGTATTCAAGTACAACTTTCGTTATGTAATATAATCAAAAATGCTGAAATTTCTAAAAATCTGACATTATGTTATTAACGAGAAACAGTTCATAATTTTTAAAAGAATTCCAATTACAAAATATCAAAATTCGGTAACAGTGTCAAAACTATAGAAGAGGTGGGCACGATGTTTTTGGCGTTTACGAAGAAACAATAATCTAAAAAGTAAAATAAGAAACGAGTGAAAACGTTGTCCAAGCTAAAAGCGCTGATAACTGTTCGTTGTTTAGACAGAAAAATAATATACAATTTGTTTATTAAAATAAATTACTTATGAAAAATCATCAACAATAATATTATGTACAAAATATTAGGTTGGTAAATTTTTTTAAATCTATAAATATATTATTTTTCACCAAAAAATGTATGTATATGATCTTATATTTAATGAATTTAATTATGATAATTCATGTTTTTTATGAAATTTTATAATCAAAAAATATATGTTTGACTCTGTTCAAATTCTTAACATTAGATCCTAGAAATTGTATAAATTAAGTTAAGTATTATGTTGATATTATCATATAACTTATACAATATAAAGTTTACAATTCAAAATATATTTTAATTCTTTCTATTATATATCATATCTGACTAAGTAACATTTATTATGCATTTTTATAATTTTATCGTAAATATTTAAAAAGGTATAATATATTTATTTATATTTAGTTGATAGGTTAGGTATATAGGGACGTATTAGATTGTAAGTTACATTTATTAACAAAATTACAATTGAAACAAATTGATATTTAATTAATTTTTATGTAATTTCCGAAACAAATTATTGGCAGAGACATTTTGTTTTATTGTTGTTAAGACCGTATAATTAACGCAACAAAGCAGCGTCATTTCTCGGCTTTCTTCCATTCAGAAACACCAAAACTTTTGGCAGAGGCGCTAAAAATTATGAGCTGTCATTGTTTGCCGTTCAAGTTTTTACTACCGAGATAATTATTTTTGCATCCCATGCTTTTTACGCTAAACCAATACCCCTCTAGCAATTGAAAAACTTGCTTTTTGCAAACAATATTCTTATCCGCTTAAACTTAGGTATCTTCAGTGACCTCTCACTTTTTCTCCTCATTGACTTTATAATGTATGCATTATTTTATTTTTCCATTTTTATTACTTATAACTTATAAGACAGTGAAAACAATTTGACACTTTTTTGTTTACTTGTACAGCAGTATATTACGTATCTATATTCTATTTATATATCTAGTACCTACCTATATTCATTATTAACTAACAAAAATCATTTCACTGTTCAACTATTTATACGTAAAGTTTAATATTCTATTAATATAGATTATAGCAAGATTAAACATTTTTTTGAATTATTATAACAGAACATATTTTTGTAATCATGTATAGTATTCTTATCTTTTTATTATTATTTAATTCAATTGTAAATACGATAAAATATAATTAATAATAAATAATTATCCATATTTTTCAATTTTATAATATAAATTTTGATAAAGCGGGTAAGTGGGTATCGCTCTGCTGTATATTAGAGGGTGGGGTGGACCTCAGACTATGGTAGGTTAAATTTGAATGCAATGATAGGTATCATTGTATACGAAAAACGATTCTGAACGGAGATGATTTGTCAGTCTAGGATATATTATATTTAAATATTGTCATATATTCTATTTTGAAACAAATAGTATAGTTACTATATTATGTTACTATAGTTACTTTATAATATCTGTTTATTAATAAAAAAAAATATTTGGCAACATACGCATAATGAGAGTATGAAATTTAATTTAAATTTTGACATATTTCGTATAAATTCGAACTTTAAGAACTTATAAAAAAAAATTGTGACTAACGATTTCGGATTTTTTTTTATCACTTTAAGAACAACTTATAAGAAACCTTGTATTAAATTTTCAAGATTTTCTGGCCACCCAAAAAATTTTTATCGGCATTTGAAGAAAAAAATCTTAAGAAAAGTCGAAAATATCAATTGTCTATAAGTACCTTAAAAATGGTCAAAATATTTTGAAAATTTAACTGTAAAGAGATAACCATAATATAAACATTTGGTGAAAATTTCAAGTATTTACAATAATTCGTTTTTGAGTTACAGTAAAATCAAAAAATCGATTTTGTCGAAAAGAGGTTTTTCGTAAAATTGCCAGTTTTCTGTCATTTTTTTTTTGTTTTTCTCGATTTTTTTGAAAACTATTTGAAAATTTTACTTTTGACCCTCCCCCCCCCAAAGTACCAACTAGATGAATTTTCTTATTCAAAGAGGGGCTGAAGTCAAAAATCGGAGCATTATTACTGCTCCAAATGTTGTCGTCAGTCACAAAAAAAAAAAAAAAACACACATCATAGTAAAATCAATACATCCATCACTCCGTTCAGAATCTAAAATAATATTTTATTAACAAATGGATATTTTAAAAATTTGAAAATTATTAACTAAGTCGAAATCATAGTACCTACACTTTTTATTAATAATATAAATAACGAGTGAAAGAATTATAAATTATTTTATGATTATTTTGATATTTATTTTAATCGTTTTGTAAATATAAAAATTGATTATAGAAAAATGTTTTATATCTTGGTACCTAAAATAGTAAAAAAGAAGTAACATATTTTCAGTACACGTAGATTATTCTGAAATGACAATACGGTATGCATGAGTTTTCCCCTTTTATAGTCAACAAACGTGACTCCCAAAGTCACAACATACCCAAAATCTACTAAAGCACATGATTTGAATACACAATTCTGATGCATATTTAAATGATTTATATTATTGTAAGATATAAATAAATATATAATATTTATATATTATGACAATTTCAGCAATTTCCAATCATAATAAATACATATCTATGTGTTTATTAAAACATAATAATATTTTACCATAAATATAAGTTCAAAGAATGTAGAATGTAGATAATATATAAATAAGTAATAAGTTAATTATTAAATTAACTGTGCTTCATTGTATTTTTATCGGTAGTTGTTTTTTCATCAATGATTATTCTTATTAATAATTCTCAATTTTTTTAAAAAAAAAACAATTCCAGTTTCAACAATTTTTTATTATTATAAACATGGTCTATAAACAATGATAATATGGTATGTTAATTTTTAGAAATATATTTCGCGTTCATCATAAACATTTTATCTTAATGTTTGGTTATCAAAAAATTTAAACAGTTATTTATTATCTACAAATCAAGCAAGGTACCCATATCCTATGAATATAATAATATGTATAGATGATGAGCTAACCATGTATGAAAAGCACTTAGAGAAAAACAAAATATTAAACAAATTACTAAAAGGTTGTAGTATTGTTCATTTTAGTATCGACATATTACAGTAAAACCCGTTTAGTTTAATATCTAATTGTTTCCTCGATAAACAATTCTATTTTGTTCGTTGTCACTTCGTGGTGAATTGAAAACAAGGTTTGGATCAATGAAACCTTTAAAATAGTTTAAAAACATTTTAACCTTTCCGAGAAACACAAACAATTCGATGCATGGAAAAACACGTACATCCGTTTCCTGGTCACAGTAAAATGTGTTTGTTCACCGTACGAATGGGAGCTGATTCTGAAAATAGCATAGCTTGAATAGGTTTACAGTATTTACACGCGACCCGCACTAATTGGTCGATTTAGTGGGTCCATTTTCGATGTTTCCTAATTTGTCCAGAGACCGGACAATAGATCAAAATCTTCGTGACTATCGTGGCTGATTTTTATACATACCACAAACAAAACAAACATTGGCAATAATTAATTTCTTTTATTCTGATGATCTGATGAGTTTAATTTAGTTGACTACGCTATTTGAAATTTAGTTAAGATTACGACACACACATTTCGTGCATTTTAAAAATATAAATAAAAAAAAAAATAATCAAATTGAAGTCGATAATTTTGCAAGTATTTCTTTGGTGGATTTAATACTATTAACAAATATTTAATTAATCGTAACTGATTGTTCAGAAAAACAATTTTCAAAAAGATAAAATAACTATTATTATATTCTAGTATATTATAATTTCGCCATTTATTGAAATCTGTCTTATTAAATAAAATGCAGATTAAATATTTAATATCATACCTTAGTATCTTCCAAAAATTAATTAAAAACACGAATTTCTATTTAAAAATAAAAATTTGATGCTGTTAAAAATAAAAGAGAAAATTCATTTTAATATCAATATTCTATTTTAGATTATGCATTACTTATTTTAATGCGAATACCAGATACCCACGTTTGTATAATAAAATTACTCAAATATCGACATAAATCATAATAATATAATAATATGTATATAGTTGCTTATATTAATAATATTTCAACAATATAATTATTATGATTAAATAATTCCTTCAACGTTAATTGGTTTTTCATTACCTAGTTGAATAATATGTTTATAATAGAATAACCACTTTTATGAATATTAATCACACACTTTGCATATTTATTTATGGTATACCCACAGATATACAAAAATACTCGAAAGCCGACTCGGATATTATTTCTGTCGCCAATAAAATGGCTGCCATCCTTATCTATGAGATGAATGTTTATGTTTTTTGGTATTGATAAGGAACGATGTTATTTTGTTTATTTGTTATATTATTATGTCATTATGAACAAATTAATATATTATTGTGAACTTTAAGTTATTATTATTGTTATTTTATTCAACTTTTTGAGACGTTTAGGGTGGTTAAATTTCCCTATACGTCTTATACAAGGGAAATTGTCATAAACTATTTTATGTGTGTGCTTGAAGAAAAATTTTAAAGATAAATGTGAGTTATAACTAATCAGATAATTTATTGTAATACAAATACAATTACACTTAGAAATATAATTTCTAATAAAGTATAACATAAAAAAAAAAATGATCAAGTAATTTATTTATTTAATCAGTACAATACAATTTCAATAAAACTATGTATATTAAAACAAATTATAAATCTTAATTCCTTGTGTTTATTAAAATTTAATTTAATAATAACAATAAAAAAAATAATAGGTCGATATTATAAACTACAGCGCATATAGATAAAACAATATTATTGATTTATAAATAAAATTTGATTCGTCAATTTATGGCGGTTACTAATTGGGTTTAAAATATCAGTGGAATACATTTTAGTAAATTGATTTTACCATATAAATTTAATCTTATACTTAAATATTTTTTTACAAGTAATGCAATTAAAACCATTTTATTGGGTCTATCTAATGTAAAAACATTATTAGTTATTACATTCCAAATATTTAAATATATTTTTATCCAGTGAAAATTTTTTATTAACAAAAGAAGTTATTTTCAAGTCAAGGTTTGGTATATTTAGGGTTTGTAAATTATTAGTTAAAATTAAAAGAAATATTTCAGTTTGATACACAACTTTAAATGAACTTTCTGAGGGAGATATTAGACCATCATTATTTGTAAGATCTATAAATTTAGAATAGTCTGCTAAATGATTTTAGTTATGGTCACATCATGTAGGTTTTATAAGATTCCAAGCAAATAGGTACATTTTCAATAAAATAAGTTCCTGAGCTTATACCCACTATTCAGATTATTCAGAGTATATTTTCTGAAATTTTACGTTCCAATAACATTTAAAATACTATAGCCCTCAAAAATAGTGTCTTATCACTTATCATATCAGTTTAATTTGTAAACAGTCACCTCTTAGATAACGATTGTCGGCCATTTTGTTGAAGACATTATTTTATACGTATGACATATGGGAGTCGGCTATCTAGTATTTTTATATATCTGTAGGTATACCTAATATTGCAATCATACAACTATAATATGAGATTAGGTTAAATGTATTGAGGTTTTTCAAATAATTTTTAAGTAGTAAGATATTTTTTGAGGAAGAAATCGCCATTTGATCACGAAAATTTATTAATGTGAATATATTTTCGAAAAATATTAATTATTTTTTATTTTATCATGATTTATTATTATAATTAAACTAGTTATTAATATTATTTCTTATTGTGGTTGTTTTATTTTTTTTTATATTAGGAGTTCCTTCTACATTAAATTACATACCATTGGACGTGAGTTCAACTCAATCACCAAAATTGACACCATACCCAAATTGGGCTTACAACAGAGAGGGTAACTGTGATGGTTTGACAACTACATATAGAGTAAAAGCGGACAGCTGTAACAGACTTTGGGTTTTGGATTCTGGAACTGTTGGAATTGGTAAGTTGAATTTCAAAAATGTTTTAATTCGACAGACTTGAGGGAATTCCATTAATAAATTAATAAAAAAACACATTTTTTTTTTAATATATTGACATTAAAATACAGCAGGGGTGGCCAAACTTTTTTTAGCCGCGATCTACTAACATTATACTTGACCTTTGAGGATCGACTTCCATAAAAAATCTAACCACCATGATTAATTTTCGTGTGAGTAGCCTAAAAATACATTCTAACACGATCGACTTTAAAATTGTTTGCGATCGACCGTTTGGCCGCCCCTGAAATACAGTATATACCTACGTCGTATCTACATCATATCATAAGCGTATATTTAAATTTCAATTGATATTATGTCACATTTATTCCCAAGTCCTATGGAAATATAGGGCCTATACAATGAAATAAAATGTAAGATAGACATCGTGACGATATATTTAGCAATTTCATCATAAACATATTTTTTAAAGAATTATATAATTCATGACAAGTGTTTAAATTTGTATTAGGTTTATTTCTTAAATAATCTGTATGTGAATGCAATTATTGTACTTCTTATTCAATATCAGACCATTCTTGACTATTTTTTTTCGCATTAACCGTGTTTGTTAATAAATAATAATATTATGATCATTGTTCGTACATTTTTTATTTACACGATTCTATTTGTTTTTCGGCACGTTTTTTTGAACCATTACATATTTTGTATAATATTTCTTCAGCTATTCACACGTTGAATTGATTATAGTTTTTGTTAGTCAGCGGTTTTTTACGTCGAAGACACGAGATATTAAGGTTGCGTCAACACTGTTGGTCGCTTTTAGTCCGTTCATCCTTATATTCGCTACTCTTAGATACATAGGTGAGGAAGAATTAGAAAGAAAACTACGGTGTAGGGGGGGACTATAAAGTAGTAACCAAGTTACCACCCATGAACAATCATCCCTCATCTTGTTGAGCAACGAAATTGATGGCTGTTAATTAATCAGGAGATACGGTCTTACATCAAATAATTGAATTGAACAATTGCTTAACCGGTAGAAAATGTATTTTCCCCCTACGAGAGAGTTCATTTTCGAATAAGTTTTTGCAATAGGGTCTGCAGTATTCTAGTATTTTTCTTGAATTACATTTCATTAATAAAATCCATAATGGTTTAATGTATAATGAAACTTATTGGATACTTAAATATTCTTTTTTTTAACTATAAACAAGTTATATTATACAGTTTTAAATTTTAATTAATTTATAACAAATACTTTATAAACGGTCAAGAAATAACATTTTAAATATAATGTACAGATATAATAATACTCTTTATTGAATTTATTTTAAATAGGTAATACAACAAAGCAAGTATGCCCATACGCAATCCATGTGTTTGATTTAACCACAGACAAAGTTTTAAGGAAATATAATTTAAGACCAGAAGATACAAATGACCGAACATTTATTGCTAATATTGCCATTGATATTGGATCAAAAGGATGTGAAGACACGTTTTTATACGCATCTGATGAATTGGGCTACGGTTTAATATCTTACAGCTGGGAATCAAACACATCGTGGAGACATACACACAGTTTTTTGATGCCCGATCCATTAGCGGGAGATTATAACATCGGAGGTAAACATGAAATGTTTTACTAATGCCTTAAATTTGTAGCAACACACTGAATAAATTATATTTATATTCTTACATTTGAACATTCGAGGTTAATTTCATATTTGAATTTCGATTATTTAATATTAACAGTCACAAACAGTGTTTTCTGATAAAACCTGTAAAAAAAAAAAAAACAAATCATATTATTAATAACTTCCTCGCTCTCTTTAAAATTTAAAATAAAATAACAGTTCGTGATGAATTTAAAACATGTTAAATATTTTTTTCCTATTAAAATATTGAAAATTTCAAAGTAAAATATTTAATCGTTCATTCAGTTTTCTTGTTTTTGATCACAATTACTAATCTTAAACATAGTATTCAATATACGTATAACTATTTATAAAAATAAAAAATATTTTCATATTTTCAATTATTTATAATTCACATAAAATTGTCTAAAACGTATTATTTTAATAAAAATATTAAAACATAAGGTTCAAGAATATTTTACTTATTATTGAAAAACTTATTTCCATAGTTGAATACATTTGTTTTTATTTGCATATTATAAATTTCCAGGTATCAACTTCCAATGGGGAGAAGAAGGAATATTTGGTATTACGTTATCACCGATCACTGAAAGTGGTTTCCGATTATTATTCTTCCACCCACTAGCCAGCAATCGCGAGTTTGCCGTTTCTACAGAAATCTTACGTAATCCCAAACTTACTTCAGAAGAAATATATCACGACTTCGTTGTACTACCATCCAGAGGTGAAGGTGGTCACATTACTGCTCACTACATGCATGATGATGGAATTCTTTACTTCAATTTGATCGATCGGAATGCTGTAGGATGTTGGAATTCTAGACTTCCTTATGAACCTAAAAATTTGGGAATTATAGAAGTGGACGACGAAGCTTTGATTTTCCCCAGTGACGTCAAAGTAGATTCATTAAACAACCTTTGGGTTATTTCCGATAGAATGCCCATTCATTTATTGTCAAAACTTGATTTCAACGATATCAACTTCCGTATTTTCTACGCAACTGTCGATTCGGCTTTAGCTGGAACAGTTTGTGCAAACAATATTCCTTACATTCCACACGAACATTTAAATTATATTACCTCTAAAGTATATTAAAAACAAAACGATTTGAAATATTTCAATATATTATATATTGTATAGTACACATTATAACACTAACAAATTCATTTAAAAAAAAACTTAGTAGAAGATAACCTGTGGGAAGTGGAAAATGTTTCTATCAGTCAACTGTTCGTTTCAAATTTTAGAAAACAAAATGTATTGAACTTTGCATATTATTTTATTGTATTTATTTTTATTTATTATCAAAAACGTATAAAAACGTATATTATGCAAAACGTTAAGCGTATTTAATTTTAAATGCATTAATATTTGCATTTATTAACAAAAATACTTTAACTTTTAATAATATTTAAATTATATTATTTTGTAAATATCTCGCTGTAGTGTAATCATCACAATATCTACCTTATAAAATCATTTAGTTAATAAGTAAATTTAAAGTTGTACATCATAAAATTATAGTGCACATGATTCAATATCAGATATTCAACAGATAAGTACAAACAAACAATTTGTAATTCAAATATTTATTGTGAATAAAAATAAACTGCTCTTATATACAATTATTGTTTAATTTTTTTTATATAATAACAATTGTTTTAGTTTTTATTTATAATTTATCTATAATGCACAGAAAAAAGTATAATAACACCATAATATATTCAGTTTATACACATTCGTCGTCCAGTGTGTATGCGTTACTGTTGCTCTTGTTAAATATTCAGTTTAACGTACCTAATCTTATCAAAATTTATCAAATGTTATACTTATCAACGCTTTTTTCAAAACAGTACAATAATTTAACGTTTGCTCGTTCGATTTTCGGCATCCTTTGAAGGAATGATAATTTTAATTTAAATATTATATAAATAACAATATATAATATTATGTCAGCTAATTATATTCCAAAATTAAAACGATCTGTATCATACAATATCATAATTCATAATATAATAATTATCGACCAAATAATCAAAACCATATTCATAAAGAAAAATAATAATAATAATTCTCAATTGCGATCGAAAAACAATAAACGGTTATTACCTCCGTTGCAGAAAATTCCAACCCAATCGCCACCACTTCCAAGAAAATAAAAAAATTATCTCTCAAAACCAATACTCTGTCCTTGTCAAGTCTGTCCCAATACTGACCGCCACTACTAGTGTAAACAATGATACAATGATAATCAAATTTATTTCAATACGAAAAGTCAGGGGTCACAACACTCTTTTATATATACACAGTACACACAGAAAAAAAGATTTGCCACCGCTAATATTCATTAAGGGTTTAATACACTTTTGTGAATTAAGAAATGCATTTTCAGATTTAATTGGTCCCGGCAGTCTTAATTGTAAAGCAACTTACACTCTAACACATACTCTACGAAACTACAGAAAAATAATTCATTTTACAAATGAAAACGATGCTGTGAATTTAACACATATCAACTACAATCTGACAAAGCATTTGGAGTAGTAGTGAGAAATCTCCATCCGTTAGGATAAGGATATTATACCAACAAAAAAATATTCTTTTCTTCTTTTTTGATGAGTCATAACTCAAAGTATTTATTATTCTTTCGAAATTTAATTATACTCGTCAAATAATGTTCTGTATATAAAGACATAGTTTTTTTTAATTTCATTAGTTGTTTTAAAAATTGATGAATTAGCGTCTTATTACTATAAGGTCCATCGTAATCTAAAAAAAACATAAAGTGATATAGCTTAATTTAGAGAAATGTAACATAATAATATTTTAGTTGCTTATATTAACTTAATTTATTATTGGTCTCAAAATGCTGTCCTAGCATTTTAATAGGTATACCAAACTAATAATTTATCAAGGTAAAACAGTGAGGTAAAAAAATATTTATATTTAAATTGCAAATTAAACATATTTTAATTATAAAATTAAAATTAAGAAAAACAATAAAAGAATATTTTATAATTTAATGAATATTCATTTAATGACTCAATTCAAGAATTATAGTTTATTAAAATGAAAAACAAAAAGAGCACGGCATAATTACGTTCCTTGGTCGTTTTGTATGTTTTACTCTATAAAAAATATCTACGTTGTTAGAATATTTTTAGACATATGTACTACTGCAGCTTTTACGCAATTAAAAAAAGAATAATAATAATAAAAATAATAATGCATTTTAAACAAACATATTATTGAATCGGTGAACAAACAAAACATCATTAATTATTGACAGATATACTGGTTGCACAATTATATTTTAGGAAAAAATGAACAGTATAGTTTATAAAGTTGAAAATAAGAAATGCATTCATCAGAGCAATGAGTGTTCAGAGTATAAAAAAAACTAATATGACTACATAATATTTTATAAACTTTGCAGAAACTATCTAGTAGAATCATTGAACGATTTGATTCTGATCCTAGTGCACATTAAGAAAATAAAAGTCGGACAGCCAAAAACCGTTTACAGAAGAAGTCATTTAGTTAAGTAATGAAAAAAATAAACATCATTGTAAAATTAATATATTTACCGTTTTGCTAAGTGCCTTCAAATAGCATAACAATTCTATAGACATCGTTCTCACTTTAATTATTTTTATAACCGAGGTCAAGACATGAAAAAATGTTGAAAGATTAAAATATTTTTTTTTAATTTAGGAGAAGTATAAATGTAGAGTAATTATTATTTTTTATATTTTATTATGACACATTTAGAAGCACATCTAAAATAAATAATTAATAATCGCCTATTTATATATATTTAAATAGTTTTTTATAATCTTAATCATTTATGATAACTTAGACTACAATTAATATGAATGTAAAACAATTTAAACTTATAAATGACAATTATTCTATGTATGGTATAAAATTTTAAATTCCTTACTGTATTTTATTTTTTAATTTTCACAAGAATCTTATAAATAGATTGAAACACTCTTTAACCAAAAACGTACATGAACTTGTCGTTATAAAAACGGAAGTTTACAATCTAATATGAATCATTAAAATTATAAAAGTGAAAACAAAATTTTTACTTTTTATGAATTTCGGTTCATATTTGTATTAATAAGTGCTATTTATTGATTATTAATATAATTATTATTATTGTTGACATCAAAATGTGAGTTAATGTTTTAAAAATGTAACATATTTTCTTTTTATGTATAAGTCATATATATAACAAAATTTAGTGTATTAATTATTTAAAATAATACCATTTATGTATTACATGTAATAATATGTGTATGTATTTATTTGTATTACGTGAGCCTATTAATAATGACAGGTTTTACATTCAAAAGTAACGATGTAATTTGTTTGAAGGAATCGAATTAATTTAACTACCAAAGGGGAGAATTCATAATATTATAGGTATAATGAAATATTTCTATAACATGAACTTAAATATTATTACAAAGCGTACTAAAAAACTATACTAAAATACATTACATGACTCAAATCATTTACCTACCAACGTTTCGTGTTTTTGTCAAAGAACTGACTATTATCATAAAATGTAATTTCAATTACATGATCTGCAAGAACGCATGAAATTCAATAATTTTGTATTGGTTAAATGTCAAAAACCTAAGTAAATAAACAAAGTAACTTATATGACGACTGGTTAAAGAACGTCTAAAACCTAGAAGTCACGCTAAACTGAAATAAAACATGTTTTTAACTTAATAACTATTTGACTAGCTTAAAAATATAACAAAATAACTATATTTATTAGTAAACAGTAATAAATAAAATAGTAATATTTTATAATACTTACGTTATTTATTCATTGGTTTTTACTGTTTAGAAATATTTCCATACATAAATTTAATTTTTATTTTCTTAGAACAATTTTTATAGTAACTAATAGTTTGAATAATTCGAAATTAGCCACTGTAAAATCTTAAAAACATCGTAGTAATATTACAATCATCTAAAATGACGAGATATTTATGAAGGATTAAAACTAAAAAGGCTGGTCAGGTTTTCCAAAACAAATTATAACGTCAGATTAAGTGAGCTTGGTATGATACATTTTAACAATAATTAAGACTTATTGTCCCTAACCTTTGTAGAAGGGAAGTTATAGAAGCGGGGAAAAGCAAATTTGCAATTCAAAACTACCACCAGTGGCTCTATGTGGGGAGGGGCCCGACTATTTGCGAGTCCACCTCATCGACACAACAACACTATCAGAACCTTCATCATCATAACCACCACAGTCATCCGTTAATATATAAGTCCGAGTGTGTGTATGTGTGTGTGTGTTTGGGGTTCGGTTGAAATTGTCTTGTACCTCTACCCTTCCCATCAACAAATCGACGACAGTCTAATTCCTAGGGAGCTTCTGTTTTTGCTTGGCTATTCTTGAACACCAACCTTTCGTATTTCTGCATCCTTTGTCCTTAAGGATTACCAATGACACTTTCCTAATCCCATAATCGTTAGGTTAGGAAAAATCATCGGATAAACAACACGGCACCATAGCACAGACACACAATAGTGGTATAAATATTAATTTTGTTAATTTTTAAGTTTGACTACTAAAATTTTCATTTAAAACTACGATTAAAAATTAGGCAAATATAGCAACGAATATATTATAATGAATTAAATTGAAAATAAATGTATATTTAAATATTTTACTACCGCATATTTGAAAAAAATATTATGTAAATTGTTTGTTGTTATTGAATATTCAATACAAGTAAGTTGTAATGCACAGATTCTAAAAGTAAATTTGTGTTTAACACAATACAATACAATTAGATTATTTTGAATTTAAGTCAAAATGAAGTAATTTATTGTAGACCAAAATATTGCGAAACAGGTGTACCCCAAAAATGTTCAACTAATTTTTTATTTTAAGTTGAAATATTTATAACTAATTAACTAGGTAAATTCGTTCGAAATAAAATTTTAATGTATTGAAATTCTTAGATAAATATTTCTTTTTGGAATAGGAAATTTATAACCTAATCTGTCATTCAAAAAAGTAAAAACATCAAAATAATCATAACAATAAAATAGTTGATATGATTTTTATTTAAAAAAAGAATTTTTAAATTCATATTATGTAACACTTATTATGTTTTAAAAACATTAATATTTTTCTATAAAATGACTGAAATGAATGTTTAACTTTTTAGAATTACCTATTGGCTAATGGCTATTATGTATGTATAACCCAGTAGTGTACGATACTGTGATGATATTTCATATTGAATAAGTGCTAAAATAAAATTTCTAGTTAAATCTCTAAATACAAAGGTATTTTATTTATAAAATATAAATGTACTGATAATGATAATTACGAGTATTATCCGATGTACTTCAACGACTAAATATTGGAGTTATGTTTGTAAAATTATCGATAATTGATCGGCTCAGCGCTTTCAAACATCATAGGTATTATAAAAATGCAGTAATCCCTTTCTTCTGCAGCTGGTCATTCCTATAATAACGATATGGGCCGGAAAATCTAAAATACGAGCGCTTTTGTAAAGAAATTGCCTATACAAAAAAAAAATAATTTTCTTAGAAAAAATCTGATGAGTTATTTTAAATTGAATACTTATGTACAAATAAATAAATACCTAGTAGTAATTTAAATATCTAAATCGGGTTTTCATTTAATATAATAAATGTTGAGCTTTTTATTTCTTCCTTTTAGCCAGGAATACGTCGTTTATCTAACTTGTCTTGACTGCATGCCACTGGTAAAATATGATAATTTATATTAAAACCAAATAAAAAGTATTAATGTAGATTGTAGAAGTACTCGTAACTATCATTGGTCATTTAATTAGTTACGCGCAATGATGAGAAATTAATAAACTAGTGAGTATATAATATAAACTTATTGGAAATGCAATTTATAATAATTTATAGTGAACTCATAAAATAATTTACCAAATTCAACTAGATACCATTATAAATTTCAGGAGTTTGCTTCACATATATTTACTTTTACAGTACTATACTGTCAGAAGTTGCGTATTAATGGGAGGAGGGCTGGAGTTCCCCCAGGGATTTATTATTTAGTAAATAAGAACAAAAGGTTTGATTTCATTTTATAATTTTACTATATTTATACATAATATAATTAATATAATATAATGTACTACATTCCCTCCCCCCCCAAAAAAAAAAAAAAAGTTGTAAATACGCCACTGAGGCACTGACTACCAGTATAGGTAAATATTAGCGTTTATAGACGTTAAAAAAATATGGATGTACAATGTACATTATATAGGTCATTGATAAAAAATATATTATATAATAAAATATACAATATTTTATATTATCATCCATATATGATAATATAGGTACTAATATATCTTAAATCTTTATTTTATTGTATAGTAAAAAGTTTTATACTAAAAACTTTAAATTTTATGAGAATTTGATATGGTTTTATTGTGTGTATAGACAATATAATAATATTATTATTATCATCTGAATACTTTAAAAAAAAATTATTTATTAAATTTAAATAAACTAAACAGAATAAACGCTTGTGTACCAGTGTATAATAAATGTATCATATTTCATTGAATACTCGTTTAATTTGTTATAAATTTCGCACCCAATAATATCTTTGGTAATTTCTTATAGTATATATATATATTATGATATCTAAATTGACACAATTTATTTTCTTATATAATTATTTAATATAAATAAATTTTTACAGTCGAAGAATTTTTTTAAATATTTTATAGAGTCAAACACATAATAATATAGATATTATGTATAGTCAATATGTATACTTAGTGATACATCAAAATAATATTGCAAATGCTGTGTAAGGTTTTTAAGGATATTAGTTTAAATTGAATTATTGTATTCAAAATATACACACAGTTAGTTTAAAATATTGTGTACATCTTAGTTTTAATATCTATTTTTATTTTAAAAATCATTAAACTTTTATTATAACTGTCACAAACTATTATAATGGTCTGATTACAAGTAACGTACTCAAAGCAATGTTATGCGTAGGTAGGTAATATCAGATTAGAAACCTCGTCATTTATTACGAGAGAATATGTCTAGAAAGAACAGCAGTGGTACCTAACTTATATCGTTTTCGCTGGTGTATCTTTATTGCGTTCGTTATAATAATAGGATTAAGTTAGCTGGAAATAATTTATTCTTTTGAATCAGTTAGACACAGTAGGTTTAAAGATGTGAAACTATATTTTAGCAGGGGGGCGATATATGTGTTATACACTGACACCTTATGTATAGTAGACCGTCACGAAAATAGATATTAGAGAAAATGTCACGAGGCAATGTATCTATCCATTAATTAAACCACAATGGATAGCATGAAAGAGACACATGGTGAACTACTAAAGGCAATCCGAATACAACAATAGCGCAATATTAAATGAGTATATATAGATGTATAATGTATATGTATATATTTGTGTGTGTACCCATCGTGCGTGCGTGTGTCACTTACTATACACACACACACACACACACACACACACACACACACACACACACACACACACACACACACACACACACACGACTATTATAGTACTATAATATATTATAATATATGTATATATATATATATATATATGCTACTATAGTAATATATTTTATATGTGTATAATATTCTCCATCTCCGTGTACGCATAGCGATCGCTGTTAATAATCAACACAATATTACATAGTACAACTGTTACAACAATTATAATATATATACATTATCTCATAAATACATACTGTATTTATTGTTTCAGCAGCACTGCTATGTTATATAAATTATTAATAACGATTTATACTTCTAAACACAAAGATGAAAGATGTTTTATGCTAAACTCTGCAAGGAACGATGAAAAAAAAACGGCCTGTCGAACTATAATATACCTAACATATTTTTCTAATAAAATTCTGTGTAAAATAATCGGTATTATTATTTTAATTTGAAATTCCTCCTGAGGATGTTCCAATCAATTATTTTAACCATGTTGATAAAGGCCATAATAAATCATAATTTATTAATAAATAAACCTTAGTAAAAAAATATGTACATAATATTATAACTTACATATGTCAAAATTCAAACGAAAAATTAAAAAAAAAAACTTGATACAGGATTTAGTTGAGCCATTGCAGGGTGTCTTTATGTGTGAAAGTGATGATAAATTATTTACATACTGTAAAACTTAAATTTTTCTTTTTTATTTATGATTTTGTAGTATATATAAACTTAAAACTATTAAACCTCCACAAAAAAATGAAAACTAAACACACGATACTTTAAAATATACACATTTTTTTCTAATAATTAAACATATTTTAAGAATTTCTAGAGTATTGTCCATAAAAATCTCTGTTCTATTTTTACCTGTTTAAGTATCTGAGTTAGAACTCAAAGTTGTAAATGTTTACATAATTATTATACTGTTTCGTTTATTATCTTAAAATTTGTATTTTTTTATGATTATATTATTTTATGAACATTTAAAATTATTTTTGTTTTATCTTCTATTCGCTATAACGTATATTATACTTACCACTGAAGTTTTACAAGAAAATGTTAGGTATGTGAGCAAAATTTTACTTAATAAACATAGTTTTCTTATATTTTTACATCCCAATTTGACGGCGTTATCCATATAAAGTGCAACAATAACACGCTCACATGTTTACTTGTGTAAATTAAACGTAAACAAAATATTTGCAGCGTTGCAAATTATCTTAATACATTTTAGAATATTAGACCCGATAAACGGACAAAGGATACACATTAAGGGTTGTAGGTTTTTATTTTTATTATTAACTGTTCACATAACGAAACTACTATAACCATAATCACATGTACATGAGTATTAATAAGTTGATAATACGAGTATGCATTATGTATATTATGTGAATATAGTTTCGTGTAAATGCGTGTACTAATATTTATTTACAGCATGCATTAATGTGTACCTAATGTCATACTTTTAAATTATTATATGTCAATATAGCTTGTTACACAATCAATATGATTCTGATAAATTATTTTTTTTAATTTTAAGTAAAAATAATGTATGAGATTATATGTTCTTAAATACACCTAATTGATTAATAATGAATCTGAATGTATCACTACATTTTTATAGCTAATTTAGAATTTTTTTAATATTTGTTTGGCATCTACGAACTTATACTTATTTAAAATTTTCTGATACATAATGTATACTTACAAAATACTTTTGTCAAATGATTTTATTTTTAAATAACTAAATAACAAATACTAACATTTTAAGTTTTAGGTACAAATTATAAGAACTGAAGAAGTGCAGTTTAGTATTGTAAATTCGTAATTAAAAAATTTTTATAATTTTTAAACATATTTTATTTTTAGTTAATTACAAATTGTAAGTGAATTCTATAATAAGAAATGCATTTCAAACATCTTCAACCTTTGCGTTGGAGCTTAAAATTAAATACACAAAAGGTTATTCAGTATGAATATAAAAATATCAATATAGCTAATGGGTATTATATTTATTTCCGAATACTAAATAATTCTTTAAAGACCACGAATTACTTATTATATGAACAATATTTAAAACGCAAATACATTATATTTTATTTTAATGAATGAAACATTAACTTAAATATAAATATATTAATAAAGTATTAAGAATATTATATTTTTATTTATATACATTGTCAATGACTTACAATAATTATATATGAGTATATTTTCCCTATTTATTTACTAGAAAATATTGAAAAATCAATTTGATAAACGATAACAATTTATGACTAATTAAATCGATTAAAATTGCATTTTTTGAAGCATGCGTCAACATAAAAGTTGACTTGAAAATGAAAATATTAAAATCGTTTTTAAATAATATTGTATAATTGTATTTTATCATTAATATTAAATAAATTGGATTTGTGGAACATTTCTATGTTCATTTTATATTACTGATATTTGTTTAATGTAGGTATATGTGTAGATGATATATCCGATTGATATACAGGCTATGAATAATATTTCCTTTTCCAATACAAAAGATACAAGACCATCGATATCCAAAATCCATTATTAATCGTTAGTATACAACTAAATGTAAAACAAAATATTTTGAAATAACGAAATAAAATCACATATAAATATATAAAATCAGAATAAACTCTTTTTAATAGCACTTTGAAAAATGGGTCTACAATGATTGGGACGATAGAAAATATACATTCGATATTTACGGTTTAATCCGTATGTTGATATATTAGATCCATACTTAAAAACCTCATTTAGCACACATCTTAAAATTTATGACTGATATCTGAGCTCTGTATTCTTTAATTCATCATTCAAGTCTAATAATGTTTTCAAATTGAAATTGGAAATAGATATCTAATTAAAACTCAAACAAAAAGAAAATATTATTTATATGTTTAAAAATGTAAGCTACATAATTTTGTATTATTTTGTCTATAGAAGTACAGATAAAACATTTAAAAAAGTTAAAAATTAATTATAAAAAATATAAATAAATATTTATTAGTGTTGATTTAAAATTTTAAAATTAACGAAATTCTATAAAATATAATTAATATGTAAAAAAATATATATTATTTACATGGACTTATTGAATAGAGTAAACTGTACTAGATTAGTTACTTATATATTTGTAAGTAAAACATTATTGTTTAGTTATTATACATGAATATTGAAATATGATGCATAAAACATGACTTAATATAAGATAATATACATAGTATACACACTTCTGATATGAAACATTTCTTGTAGAATATCAATAACAGCCGTCAACAGTAGAGAGAGTGTTTCAACGGAATGCAGTTAAATTATTAAAATATAACGTCACACTTGATCGTTACCTCATTGGATACAGAAATAAGTAGTTAATAATAAATACAATTTAACAATTATTACATTTTATTACATTTTTTAGTTTATAACAGTCCTACAGTCCATTATGTTTCAGTAGAAAATATCAATAAACTTTACGCTATACAAATCGAATTACCTCACGCGGCTAATCATAGTGACATCAAGCATCTAATGAAACTCCAAGATAGTATCTCTGTAACAATTAACATAACACCATTAGTAATGATTCATTACAAAAACAACAACAATATTACATCCATGATAAATGCATTAAATAATATAATATATAAATACATATAGCTCTTTTTACGATATTAAAAAATAAAGTTTTCCAGATATGGTAATCTAAACTTGATGCTATTAGAATATACTTTATTATTAAGTCATAGATAACAATAATTAATACATATAACACTAAAAATATGTATAATCTATACACCGTAAAATGTATATATTATGTAATTAAAACAATATGAATAATGAAATAATAATAAAAGTAATACGTAAAATATGTGGTGCTTATAATATTAGATATGACTGATACAAATGTTATTATTTGATACATCATTTCGTAGGCCATATGAAAAATTAGTTTTTTTGCAAAAAGACTAGGCTCTTTGCAATGAGGTAGCCCGTTTGCGAACTACTTATTATTTTTCTAAACAGCCTGCTGTTTTTCAGGCTCATTGCATACATACTAACAGCAGTTAGGCCTTTTAAGAACTACAATCATTTTATGGTAAAAACTATTTTAATTATTTTATTTTAAAGGTTATTGATAATAACACAGTACAATATATGTAACATGTAACATTATTATTTATTACTTATTACTTATTAATTTTGTACAGTCGTTTACCGTTGAATTATTATAATTATTATTATTAATATTATTTTAAATTACTAACAAAAAAAAAAAAAAAACTGTAAAGTATTAAATTAAATTGAAATATTACAAAAAATATTACATTACAATATTAAGTATTATAATATAAAGGTATTATAAATAATAATGTTACATGTTACATATATTGTAGTGTGTTTATTATCAATAACCCTCAAAATAAAATAATTAAAATGGTTTTTACCATAAAATGATTGTAGTTCTTAAAAGGCCTAACAGCTGTTAGTCTGTATGCAATGAGCCTGAAAAACAGCAGGCTGTTTAGAAAAATAATAAGTAGTTCGCAAACGGGCTACCTCATTGCAAAGAGCCTAGTCTTTTTGCAAAAAAACTAATTTTCCATATGGCCTACGACATATATATTATTATTATTATTATTATTATTATTATTATTATTGTGTGAGAACGAGAACATCATTAGGGCGGCCTCGTCTGAGTTGACGGAGAGTAGACTTGTCATTTAGATGAAAATATTGCGCAATGCTTGATATTGTAGTTAGTCAAAACAGTTGAATACTTGAATGGCAGATTTTTAATGTAAGTTTCGATTGTAAATAGTTTGAAGCCTGTGCAAAATACGTTTCAAACCAATAAGGACGCATTTGTAATGTTTCTTAATATTTTGAATTGAAAAACTTGAAATTTGTTTATACATAATATATGTATATAATATTTGCGCGTTTACCGTGAATGGAGAAGCACGGAGTGCCGAGGGTAGTAGAATTTGTTTGTTAAGAAGTAGGTAGCGAGCATTTCCAACTTAGAAATAGGTTTGTTGATTAGTCAAGAAAATAAATACAAAATTTTAAATCATTGATAACCTTGTAGCTTTGATGAAATAATAATAATATATATAATTATTCCTATCACACATGCCTACACTACATACACATAATAATAAATAATAGTAGAACAATAATAATACGTAGTACACACAAACGACGAGAATAAATAAAAATAAACACAATGACCTCAAACACTTAAACATACGCGGGGGTACTCATAGTCTTTAGTGGTGTATAAATATATAACCACCTCTTGTGTCATGAACCCACAATATATATATATGTCATCGATTAACATGAACTATACACAGTACACACCGGCACTCCACAGCATCAAACAAAATGATCATTATATGCAACCACCGATTGTGATTTATTTATGACACTGACCCTCCTTCACTCGCGCCGCGTTTTACGAAATTTTTTTTTGGTAAGCAGTTTCGTGTTTTTATTCTCCATTTCTGTGTGATTTTATTCCACAATAATAATACAGTACCTACCTATGCCACAACAGACATTGACCGATAACGAGGTGGTGTGTTAATCTACACGTGTTATTGGTACTAGGAACTTTATTCGGTTATTCCCATATTATATTTGTACAAGCAATAAAACACGATTAAAAATACGAGGAATAGTATATTTTTCTAGTACCTAATCCGCGTTCGATACGCGGGTAACACAAAACATTTTCGAGGCAACCACCGTGGTCGCTTTCCGTATGCATATTTATTTTGTTAAAACAGTAATCAATATTTTATGTGTTGCACGTTTGACTTCTAAACGATGTATTTAAATAAGTATGTGAATGTTAAGTCGCAGTGTACTTTTGATTGCAAACTTCTGATGAAACCGCAAATTGAGAATACGTTAAATAACTTTTCACGTAATATATGCTTTTTCTTATGTGCCTCAATTTACCCTTTTAATTTACACGCTAATTATTATACAGTAGGTATACAATCGTAGTTTTAACACAGTATTACTTTAAACACTTAATTTACTTTTTTTGTCTTTTTATTTTGTAAGCACTTAAACTTTAATTGCATCATCTTAAGAAAACTCTTGTTAAATTATCAAAACTATGTTCATTTTAATAAATAGCGTGTAATGCTCATTAACTTTTCAAAATGAAAATATCAACCGAGAATTACAGTTTCATTAATGAATCAAAATTAAAATCTGTTTAATTTTAGTACAACATAATGACATTATTATTATAGTAAACTATTGCTTGTTTCAAAGCTTATTTTTATATTTTAAAATTATTATCTCTCAATCTTCTGTTTCTATTTATACAAATGTACAATGATAACAAACACAGATATAGAAGCATGCAATGCCAACTTGCTCAACAGAATATAAACAACCCTAATTTAGTTACTGTTGTAATAATATTATTATGTTTATGTATTAAATGCAATCAAATACTTACACATATTCCATCTTGTTTGATTTGATTGCATTTTTCTAAATCTTTGTTTACCCAATGGCAACACCTACAGAGTTTTTCAGGCTCGAATCAATTCAAATAATAAAATAATATTACTGACTCTATTGCTCGATTAATTGAGAATATACTAAATCGAACGATACTTTTTTTATTTAATTTTTAAAATAGTCTTAAAAAGTTAAAAATTATATTTATATTTATACATATATATTTATAAAATATTATTAAATAATAT
Organism: Schizaphis graminum; assembly: GCA_020882235.1. Lineage (NCBI taxonomy): Eukaryota > Metazoa > Arthropoda > Insecta > Hemiptera > Aphididae > Schizaphis > Schizaphis graminum. The sequence continues at coordinate 34,942,742 of CM037031.1, read as the reverse complement.
GCTCATAATAATATACAATTATTATGATATTTATGATTGATATATCATTGAAACTATAGGTTTTTTACTATGTGAAAATATTAAAAGAAACATACATATATTAATTAATTAAATACCACAAATAAAAATAAAGTTTTATATTTTCCATTAGACTTAAAATGAAAGACATCAGTGTAGTTAAATCAATATTCAAATGCTCATTTATTTTATAGAAACTACTGTTATAGCTATAATACTATAATATTTTCCAGCTAATTTTGTGTATAATTAATAAAAAACCCAAGTGTATTTAAATTATTAACTTATCATCAGCATAGAAAAATAATTGACAGTATATTATTTTAATTAATTCAACGTTAAAACTTTCTCATTTTTAAAATTAAAAAAAAAATATATGTATGCTATTATTTATTTAATTTTAATTTTTTTTTTTTTTTTATTAAAAATTAATATTCATTGATTTTTGTGTTAGGTAGGTAAAACATTTTTGTGTTTATTTTTTTGATGATACTGTGTACATAATATATATTTTTAACTAATTTAAATGAATTACAATATATACACGGTCATACGTGTATGTAATACATAGGATCCCATGAGACAACATTCTACATCATTAGTTTACTTTACAAACATATCATTAAGCAAAATTAAAAGTCAATAAGATACAATGTGTATGTGATGTAGTCACGTTTCACATCGCTCACCTTTCTATAAATAGTGTTTATAAATCATTGTGATTGAAATCATATTTTGTGATAGCGTAAAGCTCTGGTAGCATTATTGTTGGCATTTTTAAAATTGTACGTAAAAAAATGTATATAGAAGGATTTTCATACTGTAATATCAAATATGGGCGGGATAAAATATTACTAGAATAATATATTAATATAATACCGACTATATTAATGATACAGTTCAAGTATGATTATTATATCTACTATACAATAGTATATTTGGTATTTAAATGTCCAAATTAGATCAAAGGAATATGAAAGTACAGTATTATAATAAAATAATACAGTATTGTATGGTATATTGTGCGTACTATATTAATTATAATTTATTTTTATAGCACAAACGTATGGTTTTTCGTGATTATTTCATAAAATATTCCAAATTTTATATTTCACAGCAGCCGTTTCGCGGCCGAACTATTCGCCGCAAACCGCTTTACCGCCAGACTTTTCATCGTGACCGTTTTACCGCCGGGCTATTCGCCGAAACGACACTATATTCACCACGAAGAGTTAACCTCCTAACAAAATATTATCAATAACGCAAATAATATACCTACCATTAAAATCATATACAGCAACAACGCTTATATTATAATATTTTTTTTCAAACCTCTCCACTCGATATTTTGTTCATTACCTTATGAACACACCTATTTGAGTTTTGAAATATCGATTTCTATTTGTTTCTCAATTAAAATCAGGTATATTTTATCACCCCCCCCCCCCCACTGGAATTCACAGTTTTTATTTCCGTTTGTGAATAAATACGCAATTCATAGACGTACGTACGGCCAGGGCCGGCGCAATGGGGGGGGGGCGAGCAGGGCACTTGCCCGGGGCCTCGCGCTTTTATGAGGGCCTCGCGGATCAAAACTTGTACATAATAATATATACAACCATAGCGATATATGATTTAGGGGCCTCGCAAAAGCTAGCGCCGGCCCTGCGCACGGCATACGCTTGCATACTCCAGGGGCAGACGATTTTTTAGAGTATAATATAATGTAAACAAAGTCCCTCAAAATAACACTTTTAGGAAAGAAAAAAATAATAAAATATTTTATAGGTACCATCTACATCTACAGATTAATACTATGTGACAATAATTATGATATTATCATATTATAGCTTTACAATAAACACGTTTTTATAAAAGTATGTTTTTGATTTTCAACATAGAAAAAATGGTAAACGGACAGTTTGTACTATCTATTGTTTGAGTTGCATATCGCGGACACTTTGTACGGTGATAATAAATTTATAGAAATCGATCGCGGACACTTTGTACGGTGATAATAAATTGGTAAAATTCGATCGCGGACGTTTTGTACGGTATGTAAATGTTTTTGCATACTTTGGATAAAATTCATATACTTCATATTGAGTAAAAGAATATTATTGCGAAAAAATTCATGTTTTATAATATATTTCGTAATTAATATTTATAACTTAATATTAATATTTCGTATTTAATTTTAGCCTTGCTGATTAAAGTATAAAACTTGGTTATTTGCAGTCAAACATAAATTTTCCAATTTTTCAAACATAAAATTAAAAATGTTTTTAATTTCCACTATTGTATGTGAAATGTGAATTATAAATTTTATTTCTAAATTATTTTATTTTATTTCTCAATTATATTATATTAAGACAAACAGACAATCACTGATGTATTTTAACAAATAAATATTTTTTTTTAACTATATTTTTGTATTTATCTTATAACAATTTAAATGCATATTTTTGCATATTTTGGTAAATAAAATGCATATTTTACAATTTGTTATTGCATACAAATCCTAGCCCTGATTATTATTATTATTATTTATGTATGAACATTGTTAACTACCTGTGTTTTGTAATAACATAATTATGTCTAACATTTCATGTCTCAATATTTTTGTTTACCTGAAATAGTACAAACTGTCCGCCATATACATTTTATTACTTTTTGAAATAGTACAAACTGTCCGCCATGTAAATTTTATTACTTTCTGAAATAGTACAAACTGTCCGCGGTTTTCATTTTTTCCGGGTGACCGTACAAAGTGTCCTACAACCAGAAAAAATTATTTTTTGAAAATCTATTATTTTTTAGGTAATAAAAAGCATGGATAGTTAAAATGGTTATCATAGTATTTTAAAACCATATCATAAACATTAACTATATTTTCGGGAACACACTACTTTTTATCAGCTACATCATACTCTGCGACCAAAGTTTTAAAAATGATTCAACTTCAATCATACATAAAAGCAAATAGCGTCGACAAAGAAAATAAGAATAAAAAACAAAAAACAATAGTTGAAAATAATATATCCAAGTATTTAAATGGTAATTTAGATATGTTTGAATTTGTACAACAGATAAGCTACCACTACAAAAAATGATTAAAAGGTAATTAAATATAAATCTATTTTTATATCTAAATTTTGTAATTTTAATTTAATTTTTTTAGATTGAGATTAAGATGCAAGACACTTCATCAGAAAGATAAATTTATATGTAATATATGTATGTAAATTATTTGTATTTAAATTTACTTTTTAATATAACTTTTTAAATACTAGCGCAATAGATGTATTTATTTTTGATATACCTTTTTTATACCGGCGCAATAGATGGATACTATACAGGTAGTGTCCCAAATTCAGCGCAATAGACGAAACCCCATTATTTGATAGCCTCTTTTATAATACCCATGTTTAAATGTCTGCGGGTCCTATTTCATAATAAAACTTTTTCCAAATTTGTTACATATCTGTTTAATACATCTAAGGCAGTGATTCTCAATCTTTTTAGTACCGCGACCCAAATTTCCCCCGAAAAATTTTTCGCGACTCATATTATGGTTTCACTTTTCAAAAAGTAGCTATAAAAAACCAAATTTGTACCTATTATATAAATATGTATACATTACAATCAATATATTTTTACAAATGTACTCTTAATAATGAGGTATATGCTAAATGTCTGCTTGTTTTCTGTTTTTATTAATAACAGCATTGACATCATGATTTCAAAAATTGTTCGCGACCCACCAAAAATTGACTGACGACCCACCAGTGGGTCGCGACCCACACTTTGAGAAACGCTGATCTAAGGTACTATTAACTATTGAATTACTAAGACTAAACTAAAAAAAAAATCGTAATTAACTATACAATTTATTAGAAAATTATAATAATAAATAACTTATTATATCTATGCGTCTATGCTACAAAATCAAAATAGAAAATTCAACAGTATTAACATAATATTAGAAAAATTTAGGCCGGAATCGGAGTACTGTGGAATTACTACTATACCTACTTTGGAATTCTAAATCATCATTGTTAAACCATTAAATTGATTAATATATAGTCGTAATACTTCTTGTAATACCAGCATACAACGATACAACGTAGGTAAGTTATAAGAACCTATGATTTATTTAGTAACCCATTGACCATGGTATATAATATATATAATTATACAATATTTATAATATATCACTGTATAATCGTTTTTAACTGTCTCAAAAAGTAAATAAATAAATAACCCAAAACACAAAAAAATAACTATAAAAGTTAGTGTCTAACGTTAAAATAATAGCAATAATAGCATTGAACTGAAACGGTAGCAATAGTGTAAGTCTGGCGGTGAAAGTTGTGGTAGCAAAAGGATCTGCGGCGAAATGTTCCAGCGACGAAGCGGTCTGCGGCGAATCAGCTGTGGCGGAATTTCTAGGTTCGTGCAATTTTAGTATATTCAGTTCATTATATAACGTTCAATAAACGTTTTATAATAATATGATTTGAAAAATATGAAATGAAAATACACAGACAAATAACTACCTAAAAGGCTAAAAATAAAAAAAAATAACAATTGATATTTGAAAAAATATAATTCAATTCATCTTTATAATAAGAAATGTAGTTACAAATATAGATTTTAGATTCTGAAACCTAAAAATCTTAAAAAATTAACAGAAAAACGGGAATTTGTATGCATAATCAGTTTTCAACTAAATCGATTTTTAGATTCTGAACGGAGTGAAGATTGATTTTACAATGATGTGTGTTTTTTTTTTTTTTTTGTGTCTGACGACAACATTTGGAGCAGTAATAATGCTCCGATTTTTGACTTCAGCCCCTCTTTGAATAGGAAATTGAATCTAGTTGGTACTTTGGGGGGGGGGGGGGGTCAAAATTAAAATTTTCAAATAGTTTTCAAAAAAATCGAGAAAAACAAAAAAAAAATGACAGAAAAACGGCAATTTTACGAAAAACCACTTTTCGACAAAATCGTTTTTTTGATTTAGCTGTAACTCAAAAACGAATTATTGTAAATACTTGAAATTTTCACCAAATGTTTATATTATGGTTATCTTTTTACAGTTAAATTTTCAAAATATATTGACCATTTTCAAGCTACTTATAGACAATTGAAATTTTCGACTTTTCTAAGTTTTTTTTCTTCACATGCCGATAAAAACTTTTTGGGCCAGAAAATCTTGAAAATTTAATACAAGGTTTCTTATAAGTTTTTCTTATAGTGATAAAAAAAAAATCCAAAATCGTTAGTCACAATTTTTTTTTATAAGGGCTTAAAGTTCAAATTTATACGAAATATGTCAAAATTTAAATTAAATTTCATACTCTCATTATGTGTATGTTGCCAAATATTTTTTTTATTAATAAACAGATATTATAAAGTAACTATAGTAACATAATATAGTAACTATACTATTTGTTTCAAAATAGAATGTATGACAATATTTAAATATAATATATCCTAGACTGACAAATCATCTCCGTTCAGAATCGTTTTTCGTATACAATGATACCTATCATTGCATTCAAATTTAACCTACCCTAGTCCGAGGTCCACCCCACCCCCTAATGTACAGCAGAGCGATACTCACTTACCAACTTTTTTTTATTTTGCTATAACAAAAAAACTAATCGATGTAAATACTTGACATTTTCATCAAATGTTTGTATTGGCGTTATCTATTTACAAATAAATTTTTAAAATATTTTGACTTTTTAGTTTTTTTAAGCTATTTGTAGTCAATTGAAATGTTCGATTATTAAATTTTTTTTTTTTAAATGTCGATATAAACAATTTAGTAGTATAAAATGGACAGTTCTGGAGCACTACCTCTTCCTTAAATTTTACATGTAATAGCATAGGCATCGCTGTATAGGCAATTCGTAGTACATACACCTCTCAAACACTTCCGAAATTTGTATTAATTATATAATATAGGCTATCTGTAACACATATTAACTCTTTACATGAGTCGCCGCCGCTATCAAACCTAGCGTTATCTATCACATATGTTATCAAATAAATATTATTTCAAATATTTTTTTCGTTACCAGTGATCTTAGTGACAACAATCACATACGACTATAACATAATATATTATGAACTACATCCTCATCTCCCCGCCTCTACATCCTAGTCCTCAGTCGTCACCAAATCGCCGTCGCCGAACTCACCACCAGTCCCTTCATCGTCTAAACAAAAGAACAGTTCATAAGAATAACCGATTATTGTTAAAAATACAATTCCCATTTTTATATAATATATTATTCCTAAATTATTAAAGCAGTACCACGTACACACAACTGCAACCACTTAGGTGTATTCTTAAAATTTTCTCATAATATAAAATGTACATATTAGTAAACATTAGGATCCGTCACCATCATACGACACACATCCATCCATTTAACTTAACCCATACACATATTTACCTAATATTATATAAATCTCTAACCCAAGTCAGACACTCATATGCACATACACATGTATACATAATCACACACACATTAAACCTTTTCAAACATACGTTGTCCATAACAAACTCACCAAGTCCATTTCAGATACAAACCGGATCCTAATGTTTACTAATATGTACATTTTATATTATGAGACAATTTTAAGAATACGCCTAAGTGGTTGCAGTTGTGTGTACCTACGTAATAATGCTTTAATAATTTAGGAATAATATATTATATAAAAATGGGAATTGTATTTTTAACAAAAATTATTTTTTTTTTTAATAATGAACTGTTCTTTTGTTTAGACGATGAAGGAACTGGTGGTGAGTTCAGCGACAGCGATTCGGTGACGACTGAGGACTAGGATGTAGAGGCGGGGATATGAGGATGTAGTTCATAATATATTATGTTATAGTCGTATGTGATTGTTGTCACTAAGATCATTGGTAACGAAAAAAAAATTTGAAATAATATTTATTTGATAACATATGTGATAGATAACGCTAGGTTTGATAGCTGCGGCGACTCATGTAAAGAGTTAATATGTGTTGCAGATAGCCTATATTATATAATTAATACAAATTTCGGAGGTGTTTGGGAGGTGCATGTACTACGAATTGCCTATACAGCGGTACCTATGCTATTACATGTAAAATTTAAGAAAGAGGTGCTCCAGAACTTTATTTCATACTACTCAATTTGGCTTTCCAAAAAATCTTTATAATTTAATATAAGGTTTATTATTAGTTGTACTTATCGTAATAAAAAAAATCATTAGTTACATTTTTTGTTTATAAGCATTTAAAGTTCAAATGTTTACGAAATTTATAAAAATCGCGAAAATTTGCAAGGAATTTTGAAGTTGAAAATTCGTAAATTTTTTGTGATTTACACTTTAAGTTAAAAACCCAATACAAGTTTATCCATAAGTTTTCTTTCAAGTAACTGTAAAAAAAAATTCTAGCGTCAATATAGAAAACATTTTATGATCGTAAGAAATAATGTTTAATGTTTTACAAAATCGCGTAAATTAAGAATATTATTTTACAATTTAAATATAGGTAATGATTTAATATATCCTAAAAATTATCCTAAACTGATAAATCAACTCCTTTCAGAATCGTGTTTCGTATACAACGATACCTGTCATTGCATACTATACAGCAGAGCGATACTCCCTTGCCCACCCTTTTTTATTTGTGTATAATTATTCAAAATAAAACATGACAACATTTTTGTATCTAAATTTTAAGAGTTAGGATTGGAAATACTTCTATTTTAAATTCATTCGTTTATATTTTTCTCTCATAAGCTGTACTTATGTAAAATGAATGAAAACTAAAATTTTTTTTTTTTTTGTTTTAACCGATGTTATAGTACAGATTTTTGTATTAGGTTTTCGCCCCTTCATAACTTGATTATTAAATCACATTTTAAAACTATTTAAATAAATATAATTTATTAAAATAGAATAAAACTGTTTTATTGTTAAATAACAATATTATTAAAAACAAATTATGATTGAATAGTTAAAGTCGTAAAATAATAGTAAAAAACACCGGTGTGAATTTAAGTTTTTTAATTAATAATTTTTCTATGTATTGATAATTTATTTCACGTTTTTTATTTAATTCAATATTCTCTGTAAATAATGATGGATATATATTATATTATCAATTAATTATGTATCTATATATAATTAGTAACTGCTTCGAAAATTTGACAAAATTAAATGCCTAATATATATATATATATATATTATAATGTCAACTAGTATAAAACTAGTAAAATTGTCATTTCAATTCATGTTGATTTGATTTATTGTCTATTAAATATTAATTTTATTTTCAACATATTTGCAATAAATTCAATGGCTAAATTCTGAACGGAGTGATGAATGTAATTGATTTTATAATGATGTGTGTTTTTTTTTTTTGTGTCTGTGTACAGCATAACTAGTCGAAATAATGCTTCAATTTTAAACTTTGGGGATGGTTTCCGATGGCAAAGTAGATATCCTTGGTGCATAATAGAGGTCAAAAGTAAACATTTCCCAACAGTTTTTAAAAAATTGAGAAACACAAAAAAAAAATTTTTAAGAATTTTTACGCAAAACCGTTTTCGACAAAATCGAACTTTTTATTTTGCTATAACTTAAAAACTAATCGATGTATATACTTGAAATTTTCACCAAATGTTTATATTAGCGTTCTCTATACACAGTTAAATTTTTTTAGTATTTTTAATTTTTTTAAGCTATTTATAGACAAATGAAATTTTTAATTTTTTTTAGTATTTTATTTAAAAATAACGATAATAATTTTTTGGTCAGCCAGAAAATCTTGAAAATTTAATACAAGGTTTCTTATAAGATTTTCTAAAAGTGATAAAAAAAATCCGAAATCGTTGGACACAATTTTTTTTTATAAGTGCTTAAAGTTCGAATTTATACGAAATATGTCAAAATTGCGAAAATTTACAAGTATATTTGTGGTTAAAAAATCGTAAAAATTTTTCCTTTTATAACTAAGTTTTGAAAATTTGGTACAAGGTTCTCCATAAATTTTTCTTCAAGTATCTGTATAAAAAACTCTACCAGACTAAGACAAAAAATTTTAAGGATTGTTTGAAATTTAAATTTTTACAAAACCGTGTTAAATAATGGTTTAGCCTCAAACGATTTTTGATATTTGTTGTTTTTCAAATAGTATAAGTCGTAAATACTTGAAAATTTTACCAGTTATTTAGACTGCCATTTTCTTTACGTGATTTGATTTTCAAAATATTTTGACTTTTTTTGAGCTATTTATAGACAACTGAAATAACCTAACCTAACCTAAGTGTCGATAAAAATTTTTTGGTCAAGTCAAAATATTTGAAAAATTAATAAAAAGTTCCTCATAAGTTATTCTTATGGCGGTAAAAAAATTATAAGAATATATAGGCATTTTATTAGCATTTGAAGTTCAAATATTGACAAAAATTCTTCAATATCATGAATATTTTACTATCAAAAGCTAAGAATTGAAAATTTAATACTATGCTGTCCATAAGTTAACCTTAGAATAATTATAAAAAAGTTTGAGGATTATTCAATTTAAAAAATTTTACGAGTGTTTAAAATTTTAATTTTAATTTGAAATCAATAATATACACGTGTAAAATAACGTTTTACTATTAAATAGTTTTCGATTTTTGTATTGTTTAAAAAATTACAAAACGTAGGATCTTGAAACTTTTACTTAAATGTTTGAATTTGTTTCAAAATAGAATATATGACAATATTTAAATATAATATATCCTAGACTGACAAATCATCTCCGTTCAGAATCGTTTTTCGTATACAATGATACATATCATTGCATTCAAATTTAACCTACCCTAGTCCGAGGTCCATCCCATCCCCTAATGTACAGCAGAGCGATACTCACTTACCCGCTTTTTATTATTTAGATGGAAAATGTTTTCTATATAATTGATTATGTTTAACATAATATCTATATATTATGTATGCGTAAATGAAAAGTCTACAGTTAAAAACTGTGACTGAATTTTTATAACCCGAATTTTATGTTATAATATATGTGGGTACTGATTATATGTTATGTACTTATGTGTAACAATTTGGAACAATAAATGAAGATCTTTAAAAAATTTAAAATTAAACTAATGAATATATTATTTATAGATACATATTATGAATACAACTTTATACAATATAAATCATAGGTACGTGCATGGTATCCATTTTTATCTAGATTATTTAATTAAATTAAAGTTAATTAGATACTTATAGATTAATAATATCCTAATAAGTAGTTATTTAAGAGTAAACATATATTTCATTTATTTTTGATACATTATTATAATATTAACACAATAATATGTGTTATTTAGTTTTTAATGTATCGATTAAAAATATATTATACGTGTTTACTTTGATACATTATCGTAGTATATTACCATAAATTAATGGTCATATCATTTATATCTCTTTCTAAATGACACTGATTGTCTGTATATTTTTTAAAATTACACTAGGTATCGACTCACATTCCGGTTACTATTGATAAAAAGCGATTTAAAAAAAAAAAAGCGGCCACCGCGATTCAGCTGTAAACCCAACCAAGTAATAAATTGTCCGTTAGCGTTTTATTTATTCACGTGCAAAAATATAAACTAATGGTATGGGTTTTCAATGTTTTCATTATTGAACAACCCTAGGGTAAAAATGGTTATGAATTTTGTTTTTCATCACGTCCGGCCGTGTCTTATCGAAGTGGCCTTCCTAGGTGATAGACGACGACCTCAGCCGTAAATAATTAATCATACAGAATAGGTCAAAAACCATTCAGTTGTCCTTACCTCCATCCATGCTATAGACCATTATATCCACGAATGGTTAAGGGAGGATGTAGCACCCGGGGGCTATTTGTGCCACACGCAATCGAGTCCTTTCAATAACCTTGGACTGGGTGAGGGTTTTCTCGTCGGTAACGGAGTCAGTACAAATATAAGTGTGTATAATAAAAATAAATCGGCACCAGCAGCTTGTTCCGGTTAACCGGATTCTCTTCATCCGGTCTCCCCGCATCTCTCACCTTGTTTCATCGGAATATCCTGTAGTTATTTTCTCACATGTTATGTTTCTCGAGAGGACATTGTTATCTTATCAGCTAAATATTTTTGTAGTTTTTCATTTTCTGCCAAGGCCATACTAATAGTAGATTTTTCTTTTTTTTAACTATGTAACATCAGCATTATTGAATGACTTCATATAAACTTTTACGGTGCTTCGTTAAACACATTTTATTATGGTTGAGCTCCTTGAAAAATACCTTTATTTTGATCTAGCATTATTTTGGTTATACTTGATAATTGTGCAATTATCCATAATATATGTTAACTAAAGAAATGTATTGGATTTTAAATATATTTTTAAAATTTAAATTAATCAATATATTAACAATAAATTATAATCTATACATTGAATGCTACAATAGTTCTAAAAATATTTTTGATATTTAAAAATTATAAATGATTAGTTTAAGTTTATCTACAAATAATGAGAGCTACTTAAATATATATAACATACATTATATTTATTATATATTTAGTAGATTTTAATTTAAATTTTACTTGCGAGAATAACAATATAACAGCAACGTGAATATAGAGACTATTAGAGTGAAAAATTACTGGAAGTATTATCAAATATTAAAAAAAAAAGATTTTCATGTTTCTGAATTGTAACAAATCTACTGTAATATTTAAAAATTACATATTACTTTGTTTTATAAATTTTAATCTTTTCACACTATAAAAAAAGTGTAATGTGGTGAAAAGTTGAAAAACAAAATAAAAAAAAAAAAAAATGCCAAAAAAATAACCAATTTATTACCTTTTTACTATTATATTTTATTCTCATTCATAAAGAAAAAAATTCCTACAGACCAAACATATATTACAGAAGGATAATATAGCTTTGTCCATCGTCATAACAAATGTAAATTAATTCCGGTTTAGCAGTGATTGAAGATCGGTCTGCATGGTGTTCTAGCTGGTACTGTGCAGTCCCCAAGGAGCCATATGGACGGTCCATCTTGTTTGCAGGTAAAAACTCGCACATCGTGGTTACTGCTCGTATATATTCTGCTTTAATGCCAAAGCTCATTATTTTTCCCAGTCAGTTGTTATCATCACACGTATTGTTTTTGAAGCATATATAGTAGTTAACTAGTGTGGTAAGGGGATGTAACTATATTATGTAAGATGAAGAAAGAAATATACGAAATATATATAATATATATATTATTTATACAATACATCGCCCATTACTATATATTTGGTACAACTAAGGCTTCTTATTCCTGGTAATGTGATAGGTCAGTTTTTTATTAGTATAATTATATTCAATGGTTTTCCTACGTATGTTTCTGATCTGGTGAATACATTTTATTTATATTATTTATTATTATTCGTTATTATATTATAAAAGTTCCATATAATGTTTCCTAGTTTATAAATTCACTAATAATAATAATGATTGCAAGCAATGTTATATTAAAATTAACTCTAAATTAGAGTTATTATTTGTGATTTATCATTGTGCTATACAATTAATAAAATGATTTAGAATTTTTTGTTACATATAATAAAATACTTCTATAATTCTATAGGTGAACCTGAAAATTACACACAGAATTGGGTGTTATTATTTCGCTCCTTAATTCGCACAAACCAAAATTGTATATTATAATTCATTAGTCATTACTATCTTGAGTAAGTGATTATATTTATTTAAAATAATATTTACGATCTATCCTAATGAGTACCTACACTTGGTAAATTATATGAACAATGTACAGAAATAAATATACATAAAATCGTGAGAGATTTTATTTTTGTTTTTTAAAACTGATTTGTAATTATATTATATTTGTTAAGGAGAATTTTGATCAGTTTCGTATAAGCCTTTTATCGAAATTTTTGAATAGTTGGAGAGGACATTTTAAAGATATAATAATGGTTGTGATTAGTCAGCTTATTGAGAAATGTATCATAATATTGGTGATTTAATTTTTGAGTATAGGGATATTATGTAGGTATAGTTATGCAAATTTAGATTATAGATATATAACAGGATATCCAGTAATTATTCGTAAAATAATTTCCCAAAATGCTTCCAGTGGACAAATTTGATAAAACCAAAATCGAAAATATATATTGTACCTATCTAATAATTCATTATGATAAAATGAATACGATAGAATCAAAATAACTATGGATTTAAGTATAAAGTTAAAATTTTCTTAAGGTAGTTATCTAGTTATTACTTTAGAATACATTTATATGGTATAAAAACCACTCGAATGCATAATAATTTACCAAAAACCATGTTTTATGATGAACAGTTATTTTTTCATAATATGTCAGAAGAGTACTATAAACATTATAATATGGTACTATTGTTTGTAAATTAGGTGCTATAAAAAGCTCTACATTTTATCGTTTAGCGTTCATTTTTTTTTTAAATCTACTTTTGCCTATTAAGCATAACAATATATACAGTACATTTTTTTTTTAATTTGAAGGGCATCCAGATTGGTGGCTTTATTATGGCTATAATAGGTAAAATGTTACGTAAGTATCACTAATCTTAATTTTATGCTGTAGACAAAACTTAAAACAAACAAAAAACTTGACATTAATTGCATGGCAATGAACATATTATAAACGTATTAGTCGTAAAATTGAGTAGCTCATTTTGAGAGCATTTCTAGTATTAGGTAATATCTAAAAAAAAAAAAACATTCAGCGCATAAATATAATAGGTACCACTTATAAAGAATTACACAAAGTAAAATAACCATTATTGATAAAAAAAATAAATAATATTACTTATAATTTATCTGTAATTTGTATTCTATAAACAAATATATCTTATCTTATTAATAGGTACACGTTTTTACTATATTTGACCATTCAAAAAATAACTCTAAATATCAAAACCTAGTATAATCATTATATTTGCATGGACCCTTTATACAACAATTTTCAATTACGCTTAAACGTGCTTTTAACATAATATGTTTAATTAAAATAGGGTTCATCAGAAAGTTATTCGTATTATTTTAAAGTTTAATACTTCATTAGCGGATGATAATTTAAAATAAAAATTCATCTTACAAAGAATAAACACGCCTATTACTAGTGTATATAGTGATGCCTTTTGTTTAGATTTTAAATGCATTTTATAACATAATAAAAAGTCATGGAAATATAAAGAATTTTTCTTACTTCAACAAAATATAATATATCTATTATTGTTACAAGTTTATATTTGAAAATACACTTTTATACAAATCATTCAAAAGAGTTTTAACATTAATCAATAAAGAAAATATTACAAATAACCAATTAATATTACTTTTTTCTATACTCATAAAATAATATATTTTAATTTTTAATGCAACCATAATAAGGGTATATAAAAAAAAAAAATGTTTATAAGGCAATTTATTATTATTATATTATATAATAACAATACGTCATAATTTAAGAGAATGCAATAGTTTCTATATAGTCTCATACTATCATAATATACTGGTACTACGGTGGTATACATACTATACATAATTTAAATTGATAAACAACAGCTAATGAACATCATATAATAGTATATATTTTATATAAAACATAATACAGTCAAGAAATTTTTTATTATTCTTATTATTATTATTTTTTTATTCTATTAAACATAAACATAAAAACATAAAAATAACATAAAAAAGCGGGTAAGTGAGTATCACTCTGCTGTACATTAGAGGGTAGGGTGGACCTCGGACTAGGGTAGGTTAAATTTGAATACAATGATAGGTATCATTATATACGAAAAACGATTCTGAACGGAGATGATTTGTCAGTCTAGGATATATTATATTTAAATATTTTCATATAGGTATATTCTATTTTGTAAAAGTCTTAAGATCTTTTGTTTAGTAATTTTTTTAAAATAACAAAAATCGAAAATTATTTAGTAAGTAGTAAAACGTTATTTTACACGTGTATTTTTGATTTCAAATTAAAATTAAAACTTTAAACACTCGTAAAATTTTTTAATTTAAATAATCCTCAAACTTTTTTATAATTATTCTAAGCTTAACTTATGGACAGCATAGTATTAAATTTTCAATTCTTAGCTTTTGATAGTAAAATATTCATGATATTGAAGAATTTTTGTCAATATTTGAACTTCAAATGCTAATAAAATGCCTATATATTCTTATAATTTTTTTACCGCCATAAGAATAACTTATGAGGAACTTTTTATTAATTTTTCAAATATTTTGACTTGACCAAAAAATTTTTATCGACACTTAGGTTAGGTTAGGTTATTTCAGTTGTCTATAAATAGCTCAAAAAAAGTCAAAATATTTTGAAAATCAAATCATGTAAAGAGAATGGCAATCTAAAAAACTGGTAAAATTTTCAAGTATTTACGACTTATACTATTTGAATAACAACAAATATCAAAAATCGTTTGAGGCTAAACCGTTATTTAACGCGGTTTTGTAAAAATTTAAATTTCAAATACTCCTAAAAATTTTTCGTCTTAGTCCGGTAGAGTTACTTACAAATTTTCGCAATTTTGACATGTTTCGTACAAATTCGAACTTTAAGCACTTATAAAAAAAAATTGTGACTAACGATTTCGGATTTTTTTTTTTTATCACTTAAAGAAACCTTTCTTTATAAGAAACCTTGTATTAAATTTTCAAGATTTTCTGGCCACCCAAAAAATTTTTATCGGCATTTGAAGAAAAAAAAACTTAGAAAAGTCGAAAATTTCCATTGTCTATAAGTAGCTTAAAAATGGTCAAAATATTTTGAAAATTTAACTGTAAAGAGATAACCATAATATAAATATTTGGTGAAAATTTCAAGTATTTACAATAATTCGTTTTTGAGTTACAGCAAAATCAAAAAATCGATTTTGTCTAAAAGTAGTTTTTCGTAAAATTGCCGTTTTTCTGTCACTTTTTTTTTGTTTTTCTCGATTTTTTTGAAAACTATTCGAAAACTTTACTTTTGACCCCCCCTAAGTACCAACTAGATGAATTTTCCTATTCAAAGAGGGGCTGAAGTCAGAAATCGGAGCATTATTACTGCTCCAAATGTTGTCGTCAGACACAAAAAAATAAAAAAAACACACATCATTGTAAAATCAATACATTCTTCACTCCGTTCAGAATCTAAAAAAAAAATGATAGATATAATGACAATGGATTGATAACGAAACGGCGGTTCGGAACACCGATTTGTGGGCGAGGCTTAAAAAAAATTTAATTTTCCTATTGGACGGGCTTAGGATACGGGTGGCGCTGCGGCGGACAACGGAATTATTTTACGCGTTTTATAATATAAGATTTAGATTAAATTTTTATTGGTAGTATTACATATTATATGAAACATAAATAAAACCAACAGGATCTTCGGCTGTCTCATGAGTATATTTTGTAAAACATTATAAATACATTAATCAAAATACTTTTGGTTCGTATTATTACTGGCAGTTCTTAGTTTTTCACTAACGCGGCATTGTGTGCAATTTTAAAATCATAAATGTCAACAAATTCTCAAATCATACTACAATCGTTTTTATTCATAAATAATTTCCAAAACTAACTCTAAAAAAAAAAAAAATTTCCTTTTTCTATATCTCCTATAACTCACTTTGCCTAACTCGAGCACACTGAAAAACCATACTAAACTTAAACGCCAATGAGTAATTTCCTTTTCACGTCAAATATGTCATGTAATAAAAATTAGCTATCCAAACTATTACTTATTGCACCAGAACTGTATTATGTCATATGTGGAACAGTTTTTATATTTTAATAAAATAAACGTACCTATAATCGATTACCCTTATAGTATTATACTTGCATAATATTATTATAACATAATATAATATATTCGACGTTTAACAAAACTGTTATGTGATGCGAGCCAACAAGGACAGCCGATTCATGCGAACAACAAGATAAATGGTTTGCACGTGATATGGTTATTACTACATTTTGGATATAACCGTTGACGCATTCGCATGGTATTCGGCAACACAAACTGCTTCCGTCATTAATTCGATCAACCTTTTATACACATGTACACATATTTATTTTTTCATCATTTAAATCTGTGCCTCTGCCATTCCGGAATTGGAGCCTGTAATCGTTTCCGTCAACGTTTCCTCTATTTCGGGACCTCGTTGTTTCATTTCCGAAATCGATTGGGATTTGGGGTCACGCTACAGTCACAAATATATTATAATGAATTTATGAATATCACAGTGGCGTTTACATAAACGTCCACGAGCTCTACACGGTGTCCCATCATATTTCACGTATTTATTATTATTTATTATAATACATAGACATTATGCACGTATATATAGTATATAGGTAGCGGTTCGAAATCGAGTTTAAATACAAAAAAAAAAAAAATATTTTCATAATCGCTAATATTTTAACCGATGGTGAAAAATTTAATTTTCAAAATACCTCCACATTTGTTTATTTGTATTGAATGAATATTGTCGGCGGTATATATTGTGTTGATAGTAAGGTCAATGCAATAGGTATACACTATATTATACTATGTGTTGTAATATGTATGCGATAATGTAGGTATATGTATAGTTATATTGATGAAATTTATGGATATAAATATTTTATAAATAATACATGTCACACCTTAAAAATAATATATGTAACTAAAAACAAATCTCTCTGATTCATAAAAATTAAAACAAAATAAATACATGAGAAAAATATTAACTTTATAGTTTATACTACATTTTCTAATATTTTTATTAATATACAATAATGTAATCATACATAAAATTAAACAAAAGTTAAGAATCTACAAACAGCTCAAAAAGAACAAAACTATTCACAATGCTAATGGTGAAAATGTCAAGTCTCTAAGCTTTTTATTACAACAATAAAACAAAATTATTTTGTCATAAACTGGTTTTGCATAAATAATCCTGTTTCCTGTCGTTAATTTCAATTTTTCTGGAATACCCACTTAAAAAATACTATGTATTTTAAATTTTTACCCTCCCCCGCCCTCCAATAAAGAATCAATTAGATCCAATTAGAATATATTTTTCTTATTCTCTTATAATATAAATAAGATCTTTTATTACAATTTATATATTATATACATGCAATATTTGTCTAATATGTATTAACTATTAACGATATTTCATACTAAGTAAATTGTATTTTATTTATATTATTTATTATTATTCGTTATTATATTATAAAAGTTCCATATAATGTTTCCTAGTTTATAAATTCACTAATAATAATAATGATTGCAAGCAATGTTATATTAAAATTAACTCTAAATTAGAGTTATTATTTGTGATTTATCATTGTGCTATACAATTAATAAAATGATTTAGAATTTTTTGTTACATATAATAAAATACTTCTATAATTCTATAGGTGAACCTGAAAATTACACACAGAATTGGGTGTTATTATTTCGCTCCTTAATTCGCACAAACCAAAATTGTATATTATAATTCATTAGTCATTACTATCTTGAGTAAGTGATTATATTTATTTAAAATAATATTTACGATCTATCCTAATGAGTACCTACACTTGGTAAATTATATGAACAATGTACAGAAATAAATATACATAAAATCGTGAGAGATTTTATTTTTGTTTTTTAAAACTGATTTGTAATTATATTATATTTGTTAAGGAGAATTTTGATCAGTTTCGTATAAGCCTTTTATCGAAATTTTTGAATAGTTGGAGAGGACATTTTAAAGATATAATAATGGTTGTGATTAGTCAGCTTATTGAGAAATGTATCATAATATTGGTGATTTAATTTTTGAGTATAGGGATATTATGTAGGTATAGTTATGCAAATTTAGATTATAGATATATAACAGGATATCCAGTAATTATTCGTAAAATAATTTCCCAAAATGCTTCCAGTGGACAAATTTGATAAAACCAAAATCGAAAATATATATTGTACCTATCTAATAATTCATTATGATAAAATGAATACGATAGAATCAAAATAACTATGGATTTAAGTATAAAGTTAAAATTTTCTTAAGGTAGTTATCTAGTTATTACTTTAGAATACATTTATATGGTATAAAAACCACTCGAATGCATAATAATTTACCAAAAACCATGTTTTATGATGAACAGTTATTTTTTCATAATATGTCAGAAGAGTACTATAAACATTATAATATGGTACTATTGTTTGTAAATTAGGTGCTATAAAAAGCTCTACATTTTATCGTTTAGCGTTCATTTTTTTTTTAAATCTACTTTTGCCTATTAAGCATAACAATATATACAGTACATTTTTTTTTTAATTTGAAGGGCATCCAGATTGGTGGCTTTATTATGGCTATAATAGGTAAAATGTTACGTAAGTATCACTAATCTTAATTTTATGCTGTAGACAAAACTTAAAACAAACAAAAAACTTGACATTAATTGCATGGCAATGAACATATTATAAACGTATTAGTCGTAAAATTGAGTAGCTCATTTTGAGAGCATTTCTAGTATTAGGTAATATCTAAAAAAAAAAAAACATTCAGCGCATAAATATAATAGGTACCACTTATAAAGAATTACACAAAGTAAAATAACCATTATTGATAAAAAAAATAAATAATATTACTTTAAAAGTAAATTCAAATGATTAAATTAAAGATTAAAAGACACTGAAATATAATGAAAATATTCCACTAAAACTATCTATAAAATATTATTTTCAGATTTTTTTCTATTTGTGAAATGTACCCGATGTATATTATAAAAGTTAAATAAAAAAAAATAATATTACTATATGTAACTATTAACGATATTTCATACTAAGTAAATTGTATACATTTTTTTTTAGGTACATTAAGAGAGAGAACTTTCTGCGATAGAAAAGCGAGATTTTTATTCTATTTTATTAGGACTGTACAACATACTCTATAAAGTATAAACGATGGTATAATTATGATGGTTGACTTACGTGATATGTTTAACAATATAACATTTCAATCTAGTGGTTGTCTTGAGGACGTTTCATAAATACCATCGTATAGTAACAACATGCTTAATAGATTAGTAAAAAAAAAATACATTTTCTGTTATTTTCCAATCACTAATAGCAAATTGTATTACAAATTGAATGTATATTGAGTACAATTATTAATTTATTATGTGAACCAATCTCACCAATGAATTATATCCGTCAAAAAATGTGTGCTATATAATATTACTTATATTATATTTTTATTAGTCGTGATTCTCTCGTTAATAGATACATTTAATTTAAAAAATACTATCGTATTCTTTAAATTCTATACCTACCATCTTATTATTTTATTATAATATTTTATTGTTACAACTATAAAATAATTTAATATACCTACCGATGTAATTAAATATAATGTTAAATTCGTTTGTATTACCAATGATATTACATAATATGATTAAAGTTATGCCTTAGTTACTCAGTATATTACATTATACATTGATTTTAAATCAATAAAAATGTTCAAAATATTAATTTAAATATAAACGGTTGTATAGAACTAAAATGTTGGGAACCATGAAAGAGAGGCTGCGA
Source organism: Schizaphis graminum (assembly GCA_020882235.1). NCBI lineage: Eukaryota > Metazoa > Arthropoda > Insecta > Hemiptera > Aphididae > Schizaphis > Schizaphis graminum. The sequence continues at coordinate 34,922,046 of CM037031.1, read as the reverse complement.
GAAAGCTGATGATTTAAAACACGTAGGTAGCTGTCATACCTACGCTAAATACAAATGCAACGCACATAATAGATGGTGTTATACTTAAGAATAATTTATTTACGACTATAATCAAAAAAAAATTCCTCAATACATCCTTAATATGGAAACATTTCGTTTTTTTTGAGATTTACAAAATAACGATAAATTGTTGGTGGATTTAGTTTGAGTGGTGCGATTTTCTGCCTCCTTTTCTTATATATATATATATATATATATAAAGGGCAAATTTGTTTAATAATAATAAAAATAAAAAAACTTATTTATATTTTAAGTAGGTAGGCCACGATTGAGTTAAGAATATAATAACAATACGCTCATATAAATATTTTTGAACAATTTTTTTAAATTTTCCAATTCGTTAAAATGTCACTTTCAATATCGTACGACTAAAATATACTAACTTATATTCCCTGATTAAATTATTGTAGGAAATTTGAAATTACTGTGTTATAAAATCATTATTATTTTCTATCGATATAAAGATTTTATCTGCAGAATTTATATATATTTTCAATCTGTATGAAATCTTAGGGAATAAGTAATACCTATGTATTAAATTTAGTATAATGAACATATCTAGAGGCTCTAGATTAGAGCACACATAAAAAGTAGAATTAAAATATTAAAAATATTAATCTCACAAAAGGGTGCATATAAATTACATGTAAATAAAAACTGTTTGAATTTTTCTCTTGCTTTCGCATTACACCATTACTATGTGTATGCCCTAATGACTGGCAGTCGTATTCAACATGTAATCAACACTCATTATTGAGAGAAAACTCGTATGACACACTTAACACTGCTATGATATGTTACCCGACGCACTATTATAATGGCGTTACAAAAAAAAAATGTTATAAAATACATTTTTTTATCGTATACCCACACTTCCACCATAGTCCTGTAAAATCAATAAATTTAATACAAGTCACTAAGTATTATATTAAAAGTACCATGTGTATTATTTAATAATCGTAGAACCTGATCGGATAGAAGCCTTTGTATATAATTGTATCGTCGCTATACTCGCTTTCGATTTAATCTCCCAAGCTCTTCTTAGTTTCAAACCAATACTCTTGAAAAACCATTTTCTGTCTTAATACCAACGCAAGCTGGATCATCAACCCACCTGTAAAAACTTAAATATACAGTTGTATTTAGAAACGTAGGTACTCAAATAAACTTGATCATGTAAACAATAACTATAACCAATTATAAAGCTGCTCACGAAAATAATCGATAATGTGGTGTCATAGATTCATTTATCTCTTTTAGTATACAATATGTCTATAATCGATTATAATCAATACAATAATACAATAATATTAGAGCTAACAAATTTTGAAGATAATTTATATACTCATTAGTATTGTTATATTATATATATACTTTAATTATACAGTATACACTATATACATATTATACATATCCTAACTCTTATCTTATATGAAATTCATAAGTAACCACATATTACACTACAAGACAGATATGAATTAAATTATTTATCACAATAAATTAAATTAATAATTGAAGTAACAAATCATTTGTATGTGTAACTTGAACTATAATCATCTAAGGCTGTGCATATTATGCAATATTTGTTTTATTTTTGAAATACATTGAAAATTATAAAATATATTTATAAAATACCTTAAAAATTAAAAAAACGAAAATTATAATTTTATTTTAATGGAATGTTGATAATATTGTTCACATTATATTACTTTTATATTATAATTACTTATTGTAGGTACATGTAGAAAGTTTAAACTTTAAATTAAGTATATAATCATTAATTAATTATTTTAAAAATTTTTTTCATACATAGACTAATATTGAAAAATTACAAAGAAAAACTGAAGCTTACTAGAATATCAAATAGGTAAACTGGACGGTTTTTATGAGAAGAACCCCTTCTCATAAAAACCGTCCAACTATAATACACAAAAGAATATTTCAAAAAAATAATAGTATTATGATTCATGACTTCAAATTTCAATACATGATTTAAAATTATCACTCAAAAATATCATACGATACGATAGGACAAAATAAGTTGAATTAAACAAATAACTCTAGTCTCTAGTCTCTAATGGAGTATATTAAATAAATAGTATGACCTGTAGAATATAATATTTATTATTATATTTGAAGCGCTATCTAGTTGTACATGTTTTAGTTGTCTTAAATTCAGAACGGTATCGCTGACGTTAGTCGCCTAAAAATTAAATATATATTTTCCAAGCATCAAATTTTAGCTTATAATTATTGTGCTGTGTGATTTTAGATTCTGAACGAAGTGAAGAATGTATTGATTTTACTATGATGTGTGTTTTTTTTTTTTTGTGTCTGACGACAACATTTGGAGCAGTAATAATGCTCCGATTTTTGACTTCAGCCCCTCTTTGAATAGGAAAATTCATTTAGTTGGTACTTTGGAGGGGGGGGGGGTAAAAAGTAAAATTTTCAAATAGTTTTCAAAAAAAATCAAGAAAAACAAAAAAAAAGGTGACAAAAAAACGGAAATTTTACGAAACATCACTTTTCGACAAAATCGATATTTTGATTTTGCTGTAACTCAAAAACGAATCATTGTAAATACTTGAAATTTTCACAAAATGTGTATATTATGCCCACTGTGCAATATTATATTTATTTTATATGTATGTAATATTTCACTGCAACATGTAATATCACTAAATTTGTTATTTTAATATAACATACATATTGTTGCGATTAATGCGATTGTTAATGCTTGTATTTGCTGACATTCAAAAATCATTATATTTCTGTTGCCACCAAATACCTCAACAATATCAAAAAATCATATTTATTCAATATTATGGGCTAATATTATATAAATGTCGCAATATATCATTGTTGTAACATTACAGAAAAATATTTTGTGATATTTCATAGTAATATCCATGTGATATTGATTATTTAATATCCATGTGATATTGATTATTTAATATCCATGTGATATTGATTATTTAATAATAATGCGATGTTATCCAAGATCTTTAAGTAATATTGCAATGCAATTGATTTTCTGGATACCTGATACATAATACTTTTTTTATTATTGATCTTTTAAACTTTGACAACAATAACATTTAACTTTTTTTATGTTACACTTTTATAATACATAAAAAAACACAGATTTTCATCAAAAATATTAACAATTTATTATTTATCAAAGAAATACAAAGGTATTATAGAATAATAAAACATAATACAAAAATAACATGAATATATAATACAATATTAAAAACCAATAATCATAAATATAAAATTACATAAAAAGTCATAATATATCTACTATACATATTTTACATTTATAGATAACTAGTACTACTTATTATTACTTGTTTCATGCAATGAATGACTTAGTAAAATCATGATTGCTTTATCTCACCCTATACCTATTACAAAACATTTATATTTAATATCAGAAATAGATATAGTAAAACATTCAGATACTAAATTAAGATTTACTAAAAATTAGCCTATAGTTATAGAAGATAAAGGGGATGAAAAAAATTCTGAAACACTCAAAAATGTATTAACAATTAATTTAATATCATTTTCTTTATTTTTTATTATGCATTTAATGATTACCTGCAGTTGATTATTTTTTAGATAAATAAACTTGTCTTTTTATTTTGACACATTAATTATCATTTTTAAATTATATAAAATCATTTAACCTACAAAAATGATTGATTCAATAAATTATAATATCATATTAATTAAAAATATCTGTAAGTAATCAATTGGATATTTTACTAATTTAGTTGGTTTCATTAAAAAAAAAAGCGGGTAAGTGAGTATCGCTCTGCTGTACATTAGGGGGTGGGGTGGACCTCGGACTAGGCTAGGTTAAATTTGAATGCAATGATAGGTATCATTGTATACGAAAAACGATTCTGAACGGAGATGATTTGTCAGTCTAGGATATATTATATTTAAATATTATCATATATTCTATTTTGAAACAAATTCAAACATTTAATTAAAAGTTTCAAGATCTAACGTTTAGTAATTTTTTAAAAATAACAAAAATCGAAAATTATTTATTAGTAAAACGTTATTTTACACGTGTATTTTTGATTTCAAATTAAAACTAAAACTTTAAACACTCGTAAAACTTTTTAATTTAAATAATCCTCAAACTTTTTTATAATTATTCTAAGCTTAACTTATGGACAGCATAGTATTATATTTTCAATTCATAGCTTTTGATAGTAAAATATTTATAAATTTTTAACTACCAAATAGTGAAAAATATTCATAATTTTGACGAATTTTGGTCAATATTTGAACTTCAAATGCTAATAAAAAAAAATTGTGTCTATGTATTTTTAAAATTTTCGAATGAGAGTTAGAATAAGTTATGTGGACCCTTCAATTAAATTTTCAAGTAATTTGTCCCAACTAAATTTTTTTTATCAACATTTATAAAAAAAAAGTGAAAATTTCAATTGTCTATAAATAGCTCAAAAAAAGTCAAAATATTTTGAAAATCAAATCACGTATAGAAAATGGCAATCTAAATAACTGGTAAAATTTTCAAGTAATTATGACTTATACTATTTGAATAACAATAAATATCAAAAATCGTTTGAGGCTAAACCGTTATTTAACGCGGTTTTGTAAAAATTTAAATTTCAAACACTCATAAATAATTTTTGTCTGAATCCGGTAGAGTTTTTTTTACAGATAATTGAAGAAAAATGTATGGAGAACCTTATATCTAATTTTCAAAACTTAGTTATAAAAGAAAAAAATTTTACGATTTTTCAACTACAAAATTACTTGCCAATTTTCGCAATTTTGACATATTTCGTATAAATTCGAACTTTAAGCACTTATAAAAAAAAATTGTGACTAACGATTTCGGATTTTTTTTTATCACTTTAAGAACAACTTATAAGAAACCTAGTATTAAATTTTCAAGATTTTCTGGCCGGCCAAAAAAGTTTTATAGTTATTTTTAAAAAAAATACTAAAAAAAATTAAAAATTTCAATTGTGTATAAATAGCTCAAAAAAAGTCAAAATTCTTTGAAAATTTAACTGTATATGAACAACGCTAATATAAACATTTGGTGAAAATTTCAAGTGTTTACATCGATTAGTTTTTGAGTTTTAGCAAAATAAATAATTCGATTTTTTTTAAAACTGTTGGAAAATGTTTACTTTTGACCTCTATAATGCACCAAGGATATCCAATTTTACATCGGAAACCACCCCCAAAGTTTGAAATTGAAACATTATTTCGACTAGTTATGCTGTACACAGACACAAAAACAAAAAATAAAAAAAACACACATCATTGTAAAATCAATACATTCATCACTCCGTTCAGAATCTAAAAAAAAAGAAGGAATATAAATAATACTATTTAAATTTTAAATTATAAAGTTTCATAGTTACACAACTTACTTTCTTCACAATCAGAGTCAGAATCAGAAGAAATATGTTGCGATAAAATCTTAGATCTTTTAGATAAATTCTTTGTTTTTTCAGCTTCAGATGAAGAACTTTCAGAATTAATCATAATTTGCTGATGCCATGCTTTGTTGAAATTTGCTAAAATTAAATTTTAATAATTAAGGAATATCAAAAACTAAATTTAATATTATATTGTCAGTATTGTACAGTCACCCTAGTCAGAGTAGTCAGACATAAAGTCTAGAACTAATGTCCGAATTCAGTTTTTATAATCGGACAAAAAGTCCGAAAATACAAAATATTTTATATAATAAATATTTATTTTAAAAATTTAAAAATGTTTGCAGACATTATATATTATACATATTATTATATTATTATATTTTTTTTCCATTTTCTTATTTTCATTTATAACTATACAATTTATTATTAATTTTAATTAATTTTAATAGGGAGGTACGTAGATACATAGAAATATTGAATGTATTTAAAAATATTAATATACCAGCACACGATATCTTAGGAACAACAATATCAAAATTTATTTGTAACTAAATATATTTCAACAAACAATGAATTATATTTTATTTATAAACACGTAAACTAAACGAAAACTAAAAAAAAATAGTATATAATATACCTATATATTTTATAATAAAAAATATAAATTTGTCATTAATCATTATATCATTAATATTAATAGCTGGTCTATAGATACTTATAACTATTTTCGATATATTTTTGTTATTTATACGAAAATATAATAATATATAATGTGTGTAAAAGCATTTTGAAATTTTGAAATATTTAAATTAAATATTAATTTTATAAAATATTTTGCATTTGCGGACTTTATGTCTATGGATTTTTGTCCCCGGACTTTTCGTCCGCGATTAAGATACTTACAATATTCCTTGCCATTATCGGCTAACCGTATGGTATTATATACAGGCCACTCAGGAGACGGTTCGATGGCAGATTTTATTGTTTCACTAGTTACAATAATGGGTGGTGGAGGCCATTTGCAACTAAATACAGCACGGTTGTTGACAACATTTTTTATCAGCCAATTTATTGGAATAGCGCTAAACTCTTTTGTCTCGGGAAAAATACCTACAACCCACTTTTTTGATGTATGACCCTATAATAAAAGAATATTAGATAGATATCTATTATTTCATATTAAATATGCATTTGGTTTATAATAAATAATTAAATAAAATAAATTAATCCATAATAAATATGTTATAATAATCTTGAACTCATAAATTTATGTAGGTACATATACCTAAGTATTAAGAGATACAACTTTTATTGAAAATAAATCGGTACATAGGTATTTACATATTTTTATTTTTCAAGTCATTATAGACAAATTGAACTAAATTAGTTAGTAAGTATACTTACTTCTTGTATGAAAGATGAAGACGCAATACTGAGATTTTATTAAAATCACAAATAACAATTCACTTCACAATATGAAATATAAATATAAATCGCAATTTAGCTACGTATAGTTTCGGACTGTCGGAGACAAGTACACAAGACTAAGGGCAGCTGTAGACTGGAGAATTGGAAAATGGGAATAGTTGTAATCATGATATACGCAAAATTAAAATTACGTATAAGAATCAATTATATATAATATTATTATATAATACCTGCATGCCTATATTGTCTGCTGATCTATAGTTCACAATAGAGATTTACCAATAAACCATTTGAAAATTAGCAAGTAATAATTTTCTATCAATAGTATCATGAATATTGCATAGACATTGCATTAATATATATAATATAATATATACATATATTTTATCAAAAAGTGTCATAAGATAACATCGCATATTCGCATTCCTATTAATTTGTTATATTACATCAATAAATAATCTTAATATTGAATTAATATTATTCGGTAATATATACAAAACTTTTTGTAAGTAACAATCATATAATATCGCATTGGTATTAATATTAAATGTTGTATCAATGGTTAATCTTCAATATTTATATAATATTCTTCGTTAACTTTAATCTATTTTTACCAAAGTAATAATACATTGATGTTTTATTTACATTGTCTTGAAATATTTCATTTGCGACCTAATTTTTATATAGCGGCGATAAATAGTAACAAACTTTGCACAGTGGATGGTTATCTCTTTACAGTTAAATTTACAAAATATTTTGACCATTTTTAAGCTACTTATAGACAATTGAAATTTTCGACTTTTCTAAGTTTTTTTCTTCAAATGCCAATAAAAATTTTTTGGGTGGCCAGAAAATCTTGAAAATTTAATACAAGGTTTCTTATAAGTTTTTCTTGTGGTGATAAAAAAAAATCCGAAATCGTTAGTTACAATTTTTTTTATAAGGGCTTAAAGTTCGAATTTATACGAAATATTTCAAAATTTAAATTAATTTTCATACTCTCATTATGCGAATGTTGCCTAATACTTTTTTTATTAATAAACAGATACTGTAAAGTAACTATAGTAACATATAAAAACTATACTATTTATTTCAAAATAGAATATATGACAATATTTAAATATAATATATCCAAACTGACAAATCTTCTTCGTTCAGAATCGTTTTTCGTATACAATGATACCTATCATTGCATTCAAATTTAACCTACCATAGTCTGAGGTCCACCCCACCCCCTAATATACAGCAGAGCGATACCCACTTACCCGCTTTTTTATGTAACTAAGGTATTATATTAAATTGGTTAAATATTCCTTTGTAAATATTAATATAAAATAAAAGGTTCGCGGTGAATTGGTCGCGAACAATTGATCGCGGGCGAATTAATCGCGAATACAATTGGTCGTCAAGATAATTGATCGCCGAACGAACGTTTTTAATTTTTTAATTATTTTATTATCCTAGGTATATTACCGAATTTTATGTTTATTATTTTAGAATATTTAAGTATTCTTATTGTTTTATTTTTAAATAACGGGCAGTTCATCTAATTTACAACATACTTGTGTTTGTTAGTCGATGCTGATGCGATAATGTGTCTGTCAACAATTTTTCATTTTCCATAATGGAATTTGTAAAAAGTGAAAAGGGCAAAAACAAATTAGGTAATTTATAACGGTTATACGTATATTTTTGAAAAGTTTGGAACCGGTCAAAAGTCTTTATGAAAGTGTGATCAGCATAAAAAAATGAAATTTAAAGGCTGTATTCATTTCAACAATGATGAAATATTTAAAGAAATTTCACATAACCATGTACCAGATTTTGGAAATATAGAAGCAGCCAATCATTGTTAAATTATCAATACCGTGAAGTCATGTAATTTTATTATTATATAATTGTATAACTTGTATTATTATTAACCCTTTTAGTGTTAAGGTGATATCAACACGGCCGTGTTTAAATTGTTATTATTATTATTCACTATATTATACGTAATCTATTTATTATTTTTTTTAAATTAAAATTAACATTTAACTATACGTTATTTAAAAATAAATAAATAAGAGTAGAAATGAAATAGACATTATTATAAGAATACTTAAATATTCTAAAATAATAAACATAACATTTTATTCAGAAATATACCTAGGGTGATAAAATAATTAAAAAACTAAAAAAGTTCGTTCGGTGATCAATTCATCGGATACCAAATAAAATATATAATCATTGGTAAAATCAATCGGAAATATTCATAACTTACTCATTTACCTTTGTTGTACCTAATTTTTATTATTAAAATATTATATTCAGAAACCTCAAAGCTTAATTTAAATTTATTATTCACAAAGTTTGAAGTGATTATTAAAATAAATTTATCTGTAAAGTTCTAGTATTTAAAAAAAAAAACTTAAGATTATTTATTCAATTATTTAACGGATACACCAAAATTAAATGTACAAAGTTAAAATCTTTGTTGATGGTAGCATTTTACAAACATTTTATTTTGTTAAATGTTGGGTCATTCTTTTTCTTTTGTATTTTTGTTGACAGTTTTAAATTTTTTTATACAATTCACAATACTTATTGTATTGCATTTTATAAGAGCTCAAACTTATATAAGACTTCATGCACCGATGCTATTATAAAGGACTCTGAATGACTGTTAGTGCTGTAGGTTTTATCAATTTAATAGTGATATAATAGCTATTGCCTATCTTGAAAATTAAATACGCAAGTTTCAAATGCCAATACATACTTTGGATAGAGTTGATTACCTACTTTGTCAACCAATTTAAGATTAATAAGTTATTTTTCATAAAACTGAAACGATTCACATTTAATTGTATTGACTAATAAAATTGTACAGACATAGTATTAGGTACATCTGATCTGTTATATTAAAATAATATTTCAATATATAATTAATTTAACTTAAAATTATAAAACACCTATTATAAGTAAAAAAAAATAACATGAATATTTACGTTTTATTATTATTATTCCCTGGGATGGTGCCGTTTCTCATGACCATTTAGGAATTACCAATAATTTTCTGAAGCACCTATAATCACTTTCAATCATTGTCAATTGCCAATAGTATTTACTGAAAGGATAAATTGTTATGGTGATTCTATATGTGCGTGTTGTTGATGTTAAGGTTTTTTTCCCGTGACTGTCTGTAAGTTGATGTTATGTAGTCAATATTCACTTGAGTTATATTGAGTAATGTTATTTCTATATATATGTACACAATATTACATTAGGTCGGAGAGATAAAAAATAAAATATGTCATAGTAGAAGGTAAAAAAACATCAGAGTTTGACTTGCAGTAACAAGTTTTAGCACTTACATAGTTACATATACTTACATGTGAATACGATCCATTAAAGTTTATTTATGGTTACTACTAGCTTTTATTTTCTAGTAACTTAAAATAATACGTTTTGAGAAAGTAACTACTATTGTTGATAAAATTATAAAGTTTTGAAAATAAATAGGCGTGAAAACATAATGATATGTAAATAGAAAATTTACTTTATTTAGTTATAACTTTTAATTAATATGATTAAAAATTATTCTATTTACAAACTTTTTTTTAAATTTTAAAAATATTTAACTATTCTAACTCGTTTTTTAACTAAATTTTTGAGTATTTACTTCAATTGCATTTTTTTTTCTTTCAATTTGTTTATTTTTTAATGTTTTAGAAGAACTTACCTATATTTATATATTTAATACTCTGTACTTTATTTTTTATTTTTTATTTTTTTGTATTATTATTCAATGTATTTAGATATAAATAATTTTTTGTCTATTTTATAATTATACTGCCACTAAATTCAATCTCTACATAGAGTTCCAAGAAAATGTACCGATATTTATTAAATACCACATCCTATTTGTGATGTGGATACCATGTAACCAGAACGAAAATACGGTCTGCAGACATCGGCCACCAGTAGAGTACGCATGGGTAGAGTTCTAGGGTTTTCATCCTCCCCAAAATTTCTTCTTCCGCCCAAATTTTTTTATATGTTAAATATATGTCTATTTTTGAACAAAAATCTAGCTGAACTATAAATTTATTAAGATAGTGAGCATGGTTGAACTAATGGTAGTCTATGCAGTATGCCTACAACTGGGGGTCACACCATAGACGATAGACCTAGAGATGTAAGCTCAGTAATTTTTTACAGCGTAAATTTACCAATTATTGTTTTACAGGTAAATATTTTTTTCCAAAAAAATTAGCATGTGATACCTCAAATTAAATGTTTTAATGGGGTGAAAATTCATAACATAGCAATAGAATGGAATAGTTGATAATATAAACTTAAAACGTAAAAATTCAACATGTCTATAACTACTGATAATGTAATATCATAATATATATTATATTATATCTACAACTATATGCAATTAATACATTTTATTTTATTATTAAATTAAATTATAACACACCTATTACAAAAATAAAAAGTTTACGGGAAATTTGCATTGGTTTTTTTTTACTGTTAAAATGTTAATGACATTGGATATTTACCTGACTAATAATTATTTTAGTTCTTTTTAAATTATTAGATTCTGAACGGAGTGATGAATGTATTGATTTTACAATGATGTGTGTTTTTTTTTTTTTTGTGTCTGTAAAATATAATATCATAGATTTATTAAGAATGTTTGCTTTTAAATAAATTCATAAACGGTATACAATTTAAAATATATATAAATGTATTTATTGTATGAATTATTTTTTATTTTTTTATTGAAATAAAACAGATATTTACAGTCTATAAACTTATAACATCACAATAAATAAATTAGATTACTTCACAAGAGAAAAGAAAAGAAATATTAAATTATAGGAAAACATGAGAGAGGAAGCTACTCATTAGTAGCATCTCTGAAATATACTAACTAATTTATTTACATTTTGTAATAATTCTCAAATAATGTATAGGTATTATTAGACATTGTTCAGTAGAACTTTGTTGATGATAGTAGTCAGTAGAAGTATAAGAGGGGTTGTTAGATTTTTCAATTCAGACATGGAGGAAGTTAATTTTGAGAATAACTCATTTGTATTTGAATAAGTTTGAAAATTTTTGAAAATATTAAGTTTAAGGCTTTAGGTGATATTATTTTATGTATGCTTTTGATAACATCTTAGTTATTTTTTTCAATGTTTATGTTATATGAATGGTTAAAGTGATTGTCATAAAATCAATTATTTTAAAACTATTTTAATAACTATAAATAATTAACATATTATTATCATATTTTTACTAAATTTATTATTCAACAAATTAAGGACTTTAAGTTCTTCTGTCTACTTTTGGTGTTTAGTTTAAAGTGATTTTTGTATTTCGATATGCATTAATCAATACTGTATTTGTTTTACAATTGTTTGTTTTTTGCTGGCTGTCATTATCTCGAGGGAAGTAAAAAGGCTTCAACCATCAACCTTAAGCAGTTTCATATAGAAGCAAATTTTTCCTATTTAATACACTTATTGGGAGTCAAAATCGTTTAACGAACATTTCTTCGTGGACATTTTTGTGTTATTATCAATAAATAATGTTTTTAGTTTTTTTTAATTTATTTTTTTTATTTATGTACGATTACATTTTTTTTTTGAGTTCAAAAATTTTAAAAATGTAATTCAACATTCCATAAGTTGTTCTCACAGAGATAAAAAAAAAATATTTTCTTTTTCATGAATGCTTAAGGACATTGGATATACAGATCTATAATAACAAAAGCGGGTAAATGGGTATCGCTCTGCTGTATATTAGGGGGTTGGATGGACCTCAGACTATGGTAGGTTAAATTTGAATGCAATGATAGGTATCATTGTATACGAAAAACGATTCTGAACGAAGATGATTTGTCAGTTTAGGATATATTATATTTAAATATTGTCATATATTCTATTTTGAAACAAATAGTATAGTTTTTATATGTTACTATAGTTACTTTATAGTATCTGTTTATTAATAAAAAAAGTATTAGGCAACATACGCATAATGAGAGTATGAAATTTAATTTAAATTTTGAAATATTTCGTATAAATTCGAACTTTAAGCACTTTAGCAAATTATCACGATTTTGACATATTTTGTAAAATGTTTAACTATAAACGCTTATAAAACAAAATTGTTACCAACGATTTCGGATTTTTTTTTTATCACCAGGGCTCGGGACTTATAGCACTTAAAATCATTAAAATAAGCGCTTAAAAAAGCTCTTAAAAACATCATTATAAGCACTGAAATAAGCATTTAAAAAACTTGAATTTGAGCAAAATATTTAATGAAAAAAAAAAATGTATTGATACGAATTAAAAATGATTAAAAAAAAAAATATAAATCTTTAAATTATAAAAAAAATCAAATTTTATTATAGGAGACATTTTTCCTTATCAAAACATTATTTGTATTTAATTACTATATTTATCACGATTGTAACCCCAGACGGTCAAATAATATTATTTTTATAAACTAATAAACATGAACTCAATTATTAATTCCCCAAAATCCAGTTCTATTTTGAGCGTTGGAATATTTTTGTTAACCCTACAATAATGCCCCGGAAGATGACGGACTAAGCGATAACATAGATAAAATAAGAATTATTTTTAATTTAAAATCTTTCACAAATTCATAAACAACATTACAAGAACACCCATAAAAAATAGAAAAACTCGTCAAAAAAGCAAAAATAATCAAAAAAACTGGATATAAGCATCTTTTTGAAAAATCGTTGAAAAAAGCAAAAAAAAAGCACTTTCAAATTTCATAATTAAATGTGTTGTAACATGGCATACACTTCCATAGCACTCTGCTACATTTTAAGTCAATCCATAAAAATAAGTAAATGCTTTAAGTCCCGAGCCCTGTTTATCACTTTAAGAACAACTTATAAGAAACCTTGTATTAAATTTTCAAGATTTTCTGGCCCAAAAAGTTTTTATCGGCATGTGAAGAAAAAAAACTTAGAAAAGTCGAAAATTTCAATTGTCTATAAGTAGCTTGAAAATGGTCAAAATATTTTGAAAATTTAACTGTAAAGAGATAACTATAATATAAACATTTGGTGAAAATTTCAAGTATTTACAATAATTCGTTTTTGAGTTACAGCTAAATCAAAAAAACGATTTTGTCGAAAAGTTATTTTTCGTAAAATTGCCATTTTTCTGTCATTTTTTTTTTTTGTTTTTCTCGATTTTTTTGAAAACTATTTGAAAATTTTACTTTTGACCTCCCCAAAGTATCAGCTAGATAAATTTTCCTATTCAAAGAGGGGCTGAAGTCAAAAATCGGAATATTATTACTGCTCCAAATGTTGTCGTCAGACACAAAAAAAAAAAAACACACATCATTGTAAAATCAATCTTCACTCCGTTCAGAATCTAAACAATGTTTTCTTTTTCATGAATGCTTAAGGAAATTGGATACACAGATCTATAATAACAATTTATTCAAAAACAATTTTCGTTGTTTTCGTACTATTCAAAAATTATTAATCGTAGAAAATTAAAATATTTCAATGATACTTATTAAATTATCTTTTTCTAAACATTATAATTTTAAAATATTAAGAAACTAATTTTAAGCTATTTATAATCGTTTATAAATGTTGAAAGTCACAATAATGGATGTATTAAATTTGAATTCACTAGGTGATAAATCATTGCTTATGAAAAATTATTCTTTGCAAATTGTCTAAGTCTGTCTCACTGTTAGACACTATCTGTTAACCTATTATTATTTAAGTATATAATTGTCTATTCATTATTATAGCAATAATTAGAACATCTAAATTCTATAGTAACACGGTATAAGCGATCAATAGACAAAGCTTACAATTACTCTAAATTACTCTGATTTTCCTAATGTTTTAAAAATATTATTTTGTGTATAATAAAATAAAATAATATACGATCAAATCCTAAATCCCAATGAAAAATGATTTTGAATTACAGCAAAATAACTAAAATATTTATTTCTTCGTTTTAACATCTTGTTTATTTTAAATTTAAACTTAATAAATCTATAAATCTATCGATCTACCTTTTTAAAAAGAAAATTAAGTATAAACTATATACAAGAAAAACATTGTATTAAATTCCTTAGGTATAAAAAATTGAACTATTTTTCTAATTGTTTTTCAGAAGATAAATAAAATGTACATTTGAAAAATATTGAAATAATATTTTATTTTATCGTTCAAAATCATTTTTCAATTATATAATAATTTATTTTAAATTTAAAAATTGTTAACACAGTACTATAATTGTATACACAGGAAAATGAAGTGAACCCTGTGCCAAACACCCGGTCTCTGTAATTTTACTGTTCAGATTTTTCGCCTTGCATGTAAAAAGAACGATAAATATAAACTCTACCTGAACCAATTAGTTAATACACAGACGTGATAACACCCGTTTATATTCCTAATCTACATAATGATATTATAACAATTTTACAGTTTTTATAGATACGATATGAACAAGTAAAGTAATAATTAAAACTTTGATTAAACTCTTTGTTATATACTTACTGATGGATTAAAGTAGTTATGCCTTATACATATAAGTACATCATAAAAATAAATTTTAATTAGCTAATTGAATTAAAATGAATCTAAACAATAACTCAACTTTAAGTTTATAGATAAATGTAAATTTTATAAATACGTGAATTTAGATTTGATACGCTTTTGTTAATTTATGTGAATAACAAAAATAAATACAATTAAAATAAAATAAAAAATTATTTATATATAAATGTACATGATTAAGATCAAAATAAACTTTTATAGAAACATTGAATTTAAACTAACAATAAATGTAGTAATACAATTTTATGAATAAAAAAAAACGTTGTAACTATACGTTACAGAACTATATTTTGTATTATAAATGCATTTTAAAACCATCATCAAATCAATCCAATTGGGATAACTAAAAATAATTTATTTCAAACCAAATTGAATTCAAAATTTTGAGTAAATATTGTAATATATTATTTATTTATTTATAATATGATTTTGGGTTATTACTGATTCAGGATTCTACATAAGTTCCGTGCAACATCTATAAAATAATATGTTTAATTTAGTATATATTAGCTATAAGTTTTAACAAATCACAAATCAGCATTTTTTTTAACTTATCAATATATTAAGTTAGTTGGAAGTACAGTAATCTCCACTCTTTTCATATTCATTTTTCATGTCACTACCAAAAAATACACCCTTTCCCTAAAAAAAGTATACTTATTACTAGACTTGCATAAACATTATAAATCTCTTAAAGTAGAAAAAGGATATCACAAAGAAAAAAATTGGCGATTTAATTATGTATTCCAAAATATTTAATTTAGGATTGAATATGTTTTTTTTAGTAAGATATAGATCAGTATTCTTGTTGAGAGTCATATAAAAAACTGATGATTTCGAAAAATTATTTTTAAATAAGGAATACCAATAACATTTATCTGAAAACATCTTAGTAGAGAAGAAAAAAAAAATGATAAACTATTAGCTTTAAATGATAAAATAGCATTAGAGCAGTTAATTATGCTCTTTTTTAAATAATACTCTCAATCCTTGTTGTGAAGTATCTATAAACTTTAAAACTAATCTAATCGACTTAAAATTTTACAAATTATAATTTAGTAAAAAAAAATAAGCATTTTGTTGGAATAGTTGTGAAACAAATAAGGTATTAATATTGAAATATATATTGTATTGAAATTTTCACAAATAATCCTTAAACTCAAACCACTATACTGGACAAAATAAAAATTATTGTTAATTCAAATATTTTTGTTATTACTCATAAATTATATTTAACAAGCTTTTAGTAGTCCGACATAGGTACTTAATGATTTAATGAAGCTGATGTTGCACGTTTTGTTGTTAAGAAATAACTAAAATCTTTAAAATCTGGTTCAATTCATTTACCAACATATTAAGTGACTTAAATTTATGGTACTAAAAAAATAATCCCATTTAAAGAAAACAAAATAAATTATTCCGATTTCTATAATATTGAAAACATTGTAGAATGCATTGAGAACATTTTTTATATTAACACTAATGGTTAATAGGTATTCTGAAATCAAATTAAAATATTAATAGTTGAAAAACTAACTCGGAAAATACTATACATGAAATTTTTTTCTAAATGTGAACTTTAAGGTATACATATACAAACGAGAAGTCATAAAATTAATATAGAAAGTTTCGTTAAAGAAAGCCGTCTCTATGTAACTATTTAACTACCTATCTAATCATTACACACTTAAAAAATAAATGAATATAAAAACAAAATTTTAAGCAACTTGAAACATGATCTTATATTGTTTTGAAGTAACAATTGACAAGTTTATTCTTAGCATAAACCATGATTTCTATAATAACTTACAGTTATGAATCATGATATTATATTTCAATTTTTTACTTCAATAAACGCTACTAAGAATATTCTCTAATTTGTTTTAGATTCTGAACGGAGTGATGAATGTATTGATTTTACAAATGAAGTGTGTTTTTTTTTTTTATTTTTTTTTTTTTGTGTCTGACGACAACATTTGGAGCAGTAAAAATACTTCGATTTCGAACTTCAGCCCCTCTTTGAAAAGGAAATCGAATCTAGTTGGTACTTTGGGGGGTCAAAAGTTAAAAATTTTCAATATTAATGAGTTAAAAAAAAATGACGGAAAAACGGGATTTTTTACGCTAAACCAGTTTTCGACAAAATCGAATTTTTTACTTTGCTATGACTCAAAAACTAATAGATGTAAATACTTTAAATTTTTACCAAATGTTTATATTAGCGTTCTCCATACACAGTTAAATTTTCAAAGAATTTTGACTTTTTTTAAGCTATTTATAGACAATTTAAATTTTCAATTTTTCTAAGTATTTTTTTTTAAAATAACGATAACAATTTTTAGGCCGGCCAGAAAATCTTGAAAATTTAATACAAGGTTTCTTATGAGTTGTTCTTAAAGTGATAAAAAAAAAATCCGAAATCGTTAGTCACAATTTTTTTTTATAAGTGCTTAAAGTTCGAATTTATATGAAATATGTCAAAATTGCGAAAATTGGCATGTAATATTGTGGTTGAAAAATCGTAAAATTTTTTTCTTTTATAACTAAGTTTTGAAAATTAGATATAAGGTTCTCCATACATTTTTCTTCAATTATCTGTAAAAAAAACTCTACCGGATTCAGACAAAAAAATTTTATGAGTGTTTGAAATTTAAATTTTTACAAAACCGCGTTAAATAACGGTTTAGCCTCAAACGATTTTTGATATTTGTTGTTATTCAAACAGTATAAGTCGTAAATACTTGAAAATTTTACCAGTTATTTAGATTGCCATTTTCTTTACGAGATTTGATTTTCAAAACATTTTGACTTTTTTTGAGCTATTTATAAACAATTAAAATTTTCAATTTTTTTTTATTTTTTATTTCTAAATGTTGATAAAAAAAATTTAGCTGGGACAAATTACTTGAAAATGTAATAGAAGGGTCCACATAACTTGTTTTATCTCTCATTCAAAAATGATAAAAATACATAGGCACAATTTTTTTTTATTAGCATTTGAAGTTCAAATATTGACAAAAATTCGTCAAAATCATGAATATTTTTCACTATTTGGTAATTAAAAATTTATAAATATTTAACTATCAAAAGCTAAGAATTGAAAATTTAATACTATGCTGTCCATAAGTTAAGCTTAGAATAATTATAAAAAAGTTTGAGGATTATTCAATTTAAAAAATTTTACGAGTGTTTAAAGTTTTAATTTTAATTTGAAATCAAAAATACACGTGTAAAATTACTTTTTACTAATAAATAATTTTCGATTTTTGTATTTTTTAAAAAATTACTAAACGTAAGATCTTGAAGCTTTTACTTAAATGTTTGAATTTGTTTCAAAATAGAATAAATGACAATATTTAAATATAATAGGTATATCCCAGACTGACAAATCATCTCCGTTCAGAATCGTTTTTCGTATACAATGATACCTATCATTGCATTCAAATTTAACCTTCCCTAGTCTGAGGTCCATCCCACCCCCTAATGTACAGCAGAGCGATACTCACTTACCCGCTTTTTTTTCATACATATACAATTTATTGTATTTTTTGTAACAGAATTTTTTTTTTTTTTATACTTAATACCTCGGCTCCATACCTTCAATTAAAATATTACAAATTGGTTATTAGTATTATATACAGGGTGATTCTTTTATCAAACAACACTCATTATTTCAAAAAGTATTAACTTTTTTCAATTTTTTTTTTTTCAAAATTTTTAGTTTTATGCTTTTCTAAAACTATGTAAAATTTTTATTTTTTTCACTTTAATATTTAATAGTGAAATCACTATCAACTTTTGATTTTTAAATGGCAACCTATACTTAAAATGTTATAAAATAGTAGGGATATTTTTTTTATGAATTCTAACGTTTAAATTATTATTTTTTATTTAACCGTTCGCGAGTTGTAGCTGCTCAAAGTTGGGCGGTTTTCGGTTTTAATTTCTGAAGACCAGTAGTCAGTACATGGGTAATAAATAATAATAATAGGTACATATTTTCACATATCACATGTAATAAACTCGTTATCGACTATCGTTCAACACAGTAATGACAATGAACTTCGTACCTGTAGGTTACAAATTAATTGTTATGACTAATTTAGATAATAATTAATAACCTGATTAAAGTTTTGATAAGAAAATAAATGAGTTGGGGACAGTGAGTCGTCCGAAGGTCTACCACTGTTAACATTTTTCGGACAAGTGCTTATCACTCAAAAAAAAATATAATTATAATTTAAAAAATTTTATGTTGGTGATAGATTTTACACGACTATTTTAGATTCTGAACAGAGTGATGAATGTATTGATTTTACAATGATGTGGGTTTTTTTTTTTTTTTTTGTGTATGACGACAACATTTGGAGCAGTAATATTGCTTCGATTTTCTCAAACAGTATCGTTTATGAAGCAAAAGTGAATCTAGTTGGTACTTTGGGGGGTCAAAAGTTAAAAAATTTCAATATTTTTCAAATGCGTCGGAAAAAACCCTAAAAAAGTAACGGAAAAACGGGATTTTTTACGCAAAATCAGTTTTCGACAAAATCGATTTTTTTATTTTGCTATAACTCAAAAACTAATTGATGTAAATACTTGAAATTTTCAACAAATGTTTTGACTTTTTTTGAGCTATTTATAGACAATTTAAATTTTCAATTTTTTTTTTAAATAACGATAAAAATTTTTGGCTGGCCAGAAAATCTTGAAAATTGAATACAAGGTTTCTTATAAGTTGTTCTTAAAGTGAAAATTGTGACTAACGATTTTGGATTTTTTTTTTTTATAAGTGCTTAAAGTTCGAATTTATACGAAATATGTTAAAATTGCGAAAATTTGCAAGTTATTTTGTGGTTGAAAAATCGTAAACATTTATTTCTTTTATAATTAAGTTTTGAAAATTTGGTACAAGGATCTCCATAAATTTGTCTTTAAATATCTGTAAATAAAACTCTACCGGACTAAGACAAAAAAATTTTAGGAGTGTTTGAAATTTAAATTTTTACAAAACCGCATTAAATAACGGTTTAGCATCAAACGATTTTTGATATTTGTTTTTATCCAAAAAGTATAAGTTGTAGAAACTTGAAAATTTCATCAGTTGTTTATAGGGTTCTAAACTTGAAATATTTCAATGAAATATTGAAAAATATTTTTTCTTCTTTTAAACATGATCGGTTATAGTTGATAAGAAATAATATATTGATTAAACACTGCAGAAAATATTCATGATAAATATACAAAAATATGCACTATAAATTTTTGATATTTTTTAATTTATCACTTGTATTATTAATTGGATCCTTATTGGTTATTTTTATTATTATTTCTTATACATATTTTCTTTGTTTTACACATTAAACCCTAGTTGTTTATAATAGCTTTTCTTTATATAATTTTATTTTCAAATATTCACTCATTTTTATTCAATTTATAGGCATTTGAAATAATCAATTTTTTTAGATTCTGAACGGAGTGATGAATGTATTGTGATTTTACAATGATTTGTGTTTTTTTTTTTTTGTGTTTGTGTACAGCATAACTAGTCGAAATAGGTAATGCTTCAATTTAAAACTTTGGGGGTGGTTTCCGATGGCAGAGTGAATATCATTGGTGCATTATACAGGGAAAAAGTAAACATTTTCCAACAATTTTCAAATAAATAAAAAAAAACAAAAAAAGTGACAGAAAAACGGGAATCTTTAAAAATAAAAATTAAATTAAAATAAAAAATATATTTTTTATATGGTTGTAATTCAAAAACTAATCACTGTAAATACTTGAAATTTTCACCAAATGTTTATGTTAGTGTTATCTATATACAGTTAAATTTGAAAAAAAAACATTTTGCCTTTTTTTGAGTTATTTATAGACCACTGAAATTTACGATTTTTATGAGAATTTATTTTTGAAGTGTAGATAAAAAAATTGTGGATTACCAAAAAAACTTGAAAATTTAATACAAGGTTCGTTATGAGTTGTTCTTATTGTAGTTAAAAAAAAATTAAAAATCGTTAGTAACAATTTTGTTTTATAAGCGTTTATAGTTAAACATTTTACAAAATATGTCAAAATCGTGATAATTTGCAAATAATTTTGAAGTTTAATAATCATAAAATTGTTTGTGTTTATATCTAAGTATAAAAAATTCAACACTAAGTTTTCCATAAGTTTTCCTTCAAGTAGCTATAGAGAAAACTCGAAGCAGCATTATAGGAAAAATTTTAAGTGTGTTAGAATTTTAAATTTTTACCAAATAGCGTAACAACAATGATTTACCCTCAAACGATTTTAAAATATATTTGTTGTTTTTAAAATAGTATAAGTCGCAGAACTTGAAAATTATTTAAATTGACATTTTCTTCACATGATTTGATTTTCAAAATATTTTGACTTTTTTTGAGCTATTTATAGACAACTGAAATTTTCCTAGGAATTTTTTTTTGTAGTGTCGATAAAATTTTTTTGGAGGAGTCAAAATATTTGAAAAATTAATACAAAGTTCCTCATAAAATATTCTTATGGCGATAAAAAAATTATAAGAAACATAGGCACAATTTTTTTTTTTATTAGCATTTGAAATTCAAATATTGACAAAAATTCGTCAAAATTATGATTATTTTTAATTATTTTGTAGTTAAAAATTTATAAATATTTTACTATCAAAAGCTAAGAATTGATAATTTAATACTATGCTGTCTATAAGTTAAACTCAGAATCGTAAACACAAGAAATTTTCACTAAATGTTTATACTAGCTTTTTCTATACATTAAAATATTTTGATTTGTTATAATATTAAAAATCCAGTCACTTTTTTTATAAGCATTTCAATTTAAAATATTAACAAAATACGTAAAAATGAAAAAAATTTGCAAATTATTTTGAGCTATAGATTCTTAAAAAATGTAGGTAATACAAGATTTCTCATAAGTTTGTGGACCTTTATCAAGAAAAAAAATGTTTAAATTTTATGTATTTTTAATATTTTCATATCATATTATTACAACATTGGATATTTATTATTTACTTGCCATTTCATAATAGCAATTAAGCATATCCGTTTTTTTTTTTTGATTTGAATAAGACATAATGTATTTATGTCAGTTGAAGGCACTTGACTGTTTATTTATACAGAAAACAAATTTAAAATTAATAGTTCAATATTTTTGTCTGACAAAAATTTTAAGATGTATGATTTATATTCATACCATGAATTGATACTATTTGAAATTCCCTTTAAGGTAAGTATAGAAAAAAAAATTAATTTCACAATAATTTATTGAATAAATTAAAATTATACATACGTCATACATGTACATTGTACACATAATTAAGTAATTATAATTTGCATACAAATATTAATATAATAAGTATAAGTATAATATAAATCAATTTTCATTAAAATTATAAAAAAAAATTGATTAAATGATAAAAATACAAGTTACCTTATATTGTTTAGCAATTAGCATATTTTGCATTATACAGTTAATTTTAGAAAAAGACATATTTATAAATTTAATTATTAGGCAATTCACGACGAGTCAAGTATACATAAAATCGTTATTTTTTAAACATCATAATTTAAGTCATTAGGGCCCGATTTTTAACATAATGTAGGTTTTTACACTTAAAATAATTTTGATTAAATATTGATCAACATTTCCTAATTTCTAAATTCTATTTTTATAGTTAGTATTATCTTAATGCATATCTAAATAAAATATAACATTGTAATGATAATTATAATACCTATTGGGTGTTGGATACAAATTCAATATGTTATAATATAAAATAAAATAAAATAATTTTAACTTAGCTCAGTTATACATATATAAATTTATAATTCTCTTTATTAATGACATTTCAATTTTTTCATAGTAAATAAATTTTTAAATACTTTATATATTTTTTTAAATATTTATACACATTAATATAATATTCACAAACAATATATATTATATTGTTAATGCATAAATATGTTCATATTCTTAAATTAATTGTTTACATTAAAAACCGGGCCCTAGTAACAATAAATCCCTAATTAATTTTATTTTATATTATTAGTAACCACTATAAAATGTCAATATCATTTTAAAGTCCAGGATTATGAAAAATCTATTCCAAATTTGATGACACAGATTAATCAAAATTTTCGTTAAGCAGTTATGCAAAATATGAGTAATGATAAACATGTGTTCAAGAAATTCAGAACAAATTCTCCATTAACCCCAGACCTAAAACAATAGTAAAATTTAAAAGTGGCACCAATAATATATCAACTTAGATATGTAAATTTAATAGTAATAATTAATAACTTAATAATTAGCAATAAATAGGCAACAACATTAACCATTTACAATTGTTAAAACAATGTTTATTTTGTATATTACTAACTACTATGTAATACCTAAATATAATTTTAAAAATATATTTAATTTAATATTTAAATTGTCAATTGAGTAATGAGTATACACATATATAAACAAGTATATACTTAGTGATAATCATAATATACATATGTGATAGTTTTTTTTTTTTTAAAACATTAATCATTTAATTTACTCTATTTATACATATTATAATTATTTTTATTTTTATTAAACATAAGTTTTAATGATTAATGTTGCTGCCCCATATTTAATTTAACTGCATAATATGAAGTATTAAAATTTAGTATACTAGCATTTACAATATTTTTTTATCATTCACAATTTTCTTTACATATTATTTATTGATAGGTTACAGTTTTCCTTAGGATGTAATCGGGCAGACTTGATTATTTTACGCTTCTTTGAAATTAACTAGATTATCTACAAAAAAGATAATAAAAACTTAATAACTTCCTCTTAAAATTGAATAATGTTACAAATAAAAAATATTTATACATACCTATGATCGATGTTGTTATATGTTGGAATATTAAAATCCAATATAGTATTTTTAACAGTTGGGAACTTTTCTACTTTACCGGACACCCTTTTTTTTGCGAATTTTTTTGTGGGACTTTGTCATATTTTTGACGAAAAAAATTATGGTGAAATCAGAATTTGGCGCTCGGACTTAGTTTCCAAGTTATAGGCCCGCGAAGTTAAAAGCTTTTTCACAATTCTCTTAAATAGCAGTAAAGTTTCTACTTAGCGGATTGAGGTGCGATGGAAACTAATCCCATTTCAACGCAGCCCGTCCGGAGTTCAAAACCGAAGTGGCCAAACATTTTTTTTGCACTTTTTTTTTAAAAAATTTTCGAGTTTTTCTGGAGATTTCCATTTTCCGAGCGGAGTCATTTGCTGAAACGAACAGTGATTGCGGGCGTTTCGGCACTCGTCGCTACGCTCCTCGGCGCCGTCGCTCCGCTCCGCAAATCGAAAATATCCCTCGATTTGCTATGCAACGCCACCTCAAGTAGGTCACATGGACAGGACAAAATCGCCACCTCAGGTACGCAACACGGTAAATAAAATGCATTTTTGTTGCACCGAGTCACCCGGCGGGGTCACTCGCTCGCTGCGCTCGCTCGGACAATTAAAAACGAAAATATCCCTCGATTTGCTATGCAATACCACCTAAAGTAGGTCACAGGGTTTATTCTTATATATATTATATAATCATTTATTTTGTATTTATAGTTGATAGTCATTAGTCAATAAAAATTAAAATAGTTGAAAAAAAAATGTAAAAATTATTTCGATCCACATTAGATTCGAAGAACCTGAGGCACGCGTTGGACAATTCGTGAATTTGACCACTGCACCACACTTATCATTATATTATTGGAACCATAATACCTATTTAAGGGAAATGTAGAAAGCATTTTAGACCTGCAACTTACAAACTAAGTCCGAGCCCCAAATTCTGACTTCACCATCGTTTTCAGCGTACTTAACTACATATATTTCAATTACAAAAATCGCAAAAAAAAAGGTGTCCGGTAAAGTAGAAATATACCAACAGTTGTATAGTATTATTTTAGTTTTCACATTGTTCTCAATTTTTCTAAGTACAATTGTTGTATAATATGTATATTCTTCAAGTCATATGTCCAAGAATATTCTTATTAGTACATGCTTGTAATTATCTTAGAATTTTTGTATGCAACAAACATTCTGGATTAATTGAAGCCAATAGTTGTACAGTTACAATGCAACTTGATTTTAAAACAAGCTATGTATTATCAACTTATAAATAATACATAATAGATCTATAATATTGTCTATCGATATACATTTGAATAAAAATTGTATAGAACTGATAAAACTGAAATTAAAATTTTTTAAATACATTATTATTATTTACTATAATTTTTAAAGCTTTTTACAAAATTATTAAAACTTACCAATAAATTATTCCAAGTTCCTGATAGGTCGTCAAGTAGTATAATATTCACATGTGTAATAGCAATTTAAATGAAACTTAGGTTTAAATAAATAGTTAAACAAAATACGTCATAAAAAAACTACTTAGATTAGGTACCCATCATATTTAATATAATTTTTATTTATTTAACAACATTATATTAGAGAATAAATGTTTCAATATTTAATTATATTATGAATGTTGGCGTATGACGTGTTTACTCTTTACGTTAGCAATGAAAGTAATAAAATAATAAAATTGAATTTTCAATCACAGAAAAGACGATTTAAATTAAACTTATTAAACTAAATGTCACATGAATTTTATATTTTTTTGTTTAAAAGTTAAAAACCATTATTTGGCATATTATTAATATAGGCCATAGCAGTATAGCACTGAAAACTGAAAAGTAAACAATTGTATTATCTATTTTTATTGGGAATACCCAACGGTTTGGTTCGATGAGAGTTTATCTGTGATCACGATTAAAGATAACTTTAATCGTGGTAGTGGTTTAGGAAGTATTTTCATATTATGATATTGTTATCATAATAAAAATTTAAAATGATAAGATCTGTTTCATCTGATATTCTGATTTATTATTAATCATAATTTTTGATATTACGGATACACTGCCATAGTCGGATAGTCCACGATAGTCCATAGTTCGTATAGTTCGTGTAGGTAGTAGGAGGTACAAATTAAACTACAACGATATTAGTACCTTTGGTCGAACGATAACATTTTATAATTTGAACTACTGGTCTTTATAATTATAATCTAATAATTGTGTTCTAATCAATGTCTCACAGCCGTAATAACTAATAACCTTTGGGACTAACACCTAAAAACCTCAAACCGCCCAACTTTGAGCAGCTATAACTCGCTAACGGTTAAATGAAAAATAGTAATTTAAACGTTAGAATTCATAAAAAAAATATCCCTACTATTTTATAACATTTTAAGTATAGGTTGCCATTTGAAAATCAAAAGTTTATAGTGATTTCACTATTAAATATTAAAGTGAAAAAAATAAAAATTTTACATAGTTTTAGAAAAGCATAAAACTAAAAATTTTGAAAAAAAAAAAATTGAAAAAAGTTAATATTTTTTGAAATAATGAGTGTTGTTTGATAAAAGAATCACCCTGTATATATTTTATACATAGCCTGAGAAAAATAGAATAAATGATTAGATGACAATCACACATTAATATTAAATTAACATATAATTCACTGTTTTTGTACTGATTAGAAGGTTTTATCTACGGTATTATCTTATTGATATTATAAATATAATATTAATAATATTTTATTATTATTTTCATAGATTATTATTAAGAGTTTGTTCTTTTTCAATAATACACGGACAGTCTAATTTATCTATACTTGTATTTTAGTTTAATGTTATTTGTTTAAGTAAGAACTTTAACTAAATATTTGATTTGAAATATTGCACTTACTTAATCTATATTATGTATATTAATAAATAAGAAAAATACAAATTGAACATCATATAAATAGTTTCTTATTCAAATTATAATATTATATATAATTAAATTAACAGTAGATAGATTAAAAGATAATATATGAATTTCAATTATCAATTTAAATCTCAATGTTAGTGATTAATTGTAATAGAAATACTCTTATTTTATTTATATTAAATATTTTTAACAGCTATAATTTTTACATGTTTTCCAATCAAAATCACAATTAAATATAAAGGATTTAAATACATCTTATTATATCAACGAATACTAAAAATATAGGCATATGAGTTGTATTACTATTTTTAAAACAATGTGTATGGTATGACACAGTTTTTTTATAATTCAATTTTGTTTATTATTAAGGTTAAATTATTTTTTACCTTACTTACAATAAATATTTAAAAAAATTGTTAAATTTTTGAATTTTTTATTACTAACATGTTAATATTTATACTAAATTTATCATCATTCATCAGCAGTATCAAGAACAAGAGTAAGTGTAGACATTATTATTAAATTTATTATATACCTATAATAATTTACAATTAAAATTTTAATTCAAGCTTAATAAAATATTTTAACTGCGTCTTAGGATTAGTTTTCGAACTTTTTTTATCAATATTATTTTGGGGATATTTAAAATAAAATCACATATATAATATAGTTCTTATTTTATTAAAGTATTGAGCCATTTATTTTCCACTACATTAAAATATGTGAGGTTAATTAATAAATATGTAAAATATTAGTACAATGTACAAACACAGATTTAGTTATTTTAAAATCGACTGAAATCAATCACAAACTTATATATATATATTTTTTTGTGTATTTTGTATTAAGTTTCTCATTCTCGAAGACATACCTACTAATATTGGTTATTTTGTAAACATGCAGCATATAGTGATAAAATATTATAAATAAATGTGTTTCTGCTTTTGGCTATTACGTTGAACAAATTTAACTTATAACATGATTATAATATGTAATTTATTTGTTTAGATGTAGGTATCTATATGAGTTACAACGTAAAGTTGGATTTAGGGAGTACAAGAACCAAACAACGCAACGGTCCTAACTTTGTATTCATTAAACATGTAAATTTTAACCTAAAATAAGTTTTTATAATCACGTGTTGTGTTTGGAGATTTATTTTTCAATGGTCTTAAATGGTTTAAAATTATTATTTATTGTATTCTTAATAAATTTGTTTTCACAGTTCTGTAAATTCTATCCATGTACTTAAGGTTTTGTACAGATGTTTAAGTTCGCGGTATATATCCTTAAATAAGTAAAATAAGAAGTATCAGTAAATAAAATAAATAATATCCATATTAAAAATATATGAGAAATAATATATCATCAATTCAGGTGTTATTTAATAGATAATAATAATATACAGCATAATGATTTTTAAATTATTTGTAATTCATCAAATATTATTCTCTGTAGTTTATCATTTTGTTATTTATTAAATTCAACAATAATATGTAAAATAAAAATAAAAATGTCGAAATTTTCTAGTATAAAAAGAAAACTAATTTTTATGGGTAAACGAGGAACCCTTCAGAAAATACAATCATGTTGTCACATAATTTATTATTATTGTATCGACTTTAGTATAATATGTCTGGCATGAATGCATGATGTTAAGATTGATAAACATTTTTAAAGTAATATTTTCTTAGAAACCAAATAAACTTAATTAATTGATGGAATATCAACAGTAAAATTACATACTAAATGGTTTGATTATATTTTCAATAAAATAAATGTATTTTTATTAATTAATGTATATAATTTTATAATATTATTAAATAATTTTGTATGGTTCAAACTTTAAATACTTATTAATCGTATAAAAGTAACTGTTTAAATTGAAGTTATTAATACGTTTTATACAAATGAGTGATAATAATTCACAACACAAAATTACATTACCTATAATCGCGCTGAGTTATAAATAAATCTTATAGATTATAGTCGTTCGTAAATGTTTAGAATAACCTGATACGTGGAAAAATGATTCCTATATAGGTACTAAGATGATAAATGTGTTCACTATGTTCGATTGGTTAGACATTAGCAAAATGTATTCCATGAGAAATGTCGATTACCCGTTCTCGGGCTCGCAATCTTTACGACTGAATACGTAGGCAAAAGGGGAATTGCAAATAGCGAAAACAAAAAGGCAATGATATGGAAATATTATAACAGATAACGGGTGCGGAAGATACGTCCTACGTACGCTGCCTTTGTTGTAAATCTAAATTTCACCGAGTACTCCTTACAACGATGCTTGCGTTCATTATTTTTCTCCATGAAACACGTTTTCCTTTTACCTTTTTTTTCTTGAATTTTATGCTGCTTTATACTTTTTTATTTACCACTAGTTTTTCATCGCCAAACCAACCCTATTTATTAGTCCGAGAATTCCGTGCTCAACAGAAATTTGATACCTACATAGTTTTGGTTCTATGGAGATCAAGTCCGGCAAACTATAAGAAAAACGGTATCATTTTTAAACATTTACATTTTTATGTTTTTTCTTTTTTTTACACATAATATATTGTGTATTATATAAATACCTTTGAACACTATAATATACAATATAGGTAATATATCCACTCGTCGTAAGGCTTACATAATAATGGAAAACGGAAAATTAAATTTCTACATGAGGTGGTATAAGCGCAAAGATTAATCGCAGAGACTCACAATTTCATATTTTTTGTTTCCTAGAGTTTAAATTTACAACTAATGCTTGTGAATTTGTCGGAATTGATTTTGAATATACATTTAAAGCAATATGAATATATGATATAAAAAAAATATATAATATGTTTCATGTAATTATTTTCAGGCTTATTTTTTTAAAAAGTGAACTAATTTATTTGAGTAGGTATTATTTTAAATTAAATTAATGATTAACAATGCATGTGTTAAAAATAATAATACATATTGTACCATGACATAATAACATTCAATTCCTAGAAATTTAACATAGAAATATTCATGTGCACAAAAAATCACTACACCCAATATTATACAACATTTTCTTGATAATAAAAAATAAAAGTATGTAAAATGTACTTTTCCTCAAAGTATCGTTCATTAATTATTTAATTATTATTTTTAACTATCGCAATTATTTAAACTAAAACCAATTTCCAATTCTATACTATATTAAAAACACCGGTTCCTTATTTACATCTAATACATCTGAAATGAAACATTATAACTTCTCATAATGGGATCTTATTAAATCGACGTATATTTAACGACTTAAAACTATGTAAAAAAATGTTTTCAAAAACATGAATACTTTTTGAAATAATGAGTGTTTTACGCTTAATCAATCACCCTGTATATATATAATATATTGATCTACTATAGTGACACGCAAAAAGACAATTTCATTACTATCTGAATTTTTTAACATGTGAAATATTTAGAGCTACTGCTAAGGTGAGAGAGAGATGGGTTGCTAATAAAATACGGACATCGTTTGTAGCGGGCGTTGGACTTTTGTTAACGGCCGTCACAACCCTAAAACTTAATACATACACACCAGAAAGTGTCGTTTATTAAAATCTTTATTGGAACTGTGTAAAGGCAATCCATCATGTTGTCACAGAAAACTTTAGGAAAATTATAATACACCGATACCAACATGAATTTCTTATATATTAGAAAATACTTAAATATAGACTATTATCATATTACATCAACTGATACAAAGAATAAGTGAATTATAATATCTTAAGAAAAATGTTATAATGACATTAGATAAATTAATATATGAGTTTACTAAAAAATTAATATTTTTTCTAACATTTAGATTAAAACAATTAAAAAATTGTACAACTTTCGGGAAAGCTTTATAATATATATTTTTTTTTTAATGAATTTACATTGATTATGTTAATTTTAGAATTTTAGAAAAGTGGACGTTTATCTCGACATGTTTAATATATTATCACTAATATGATTTATGAGTAAGAATTAGGAAAATCCGAAAATATAATATATATGTTAATACTTAATATCACATTAAATTTAAACGTAACTATTTTAAAATCAAAACTTTGAGACAGTAATATAATAGATTAAGAATTAGATGTGAAATGCACAGGTTATTACTATAACTATATTGTCTAAATTCCTTTGTTTGTCAAATGTTTAAATTATTATTTTTTTTTTTTTTTTGACGATAAGCCAAAATAGAACATTTCAAACAATTTTTAAAAATAGATAATTTTATTGTACTTTTTTTTTTGTATTAAATTAAAATATCAATACATTACATTTAAAACAAGTAATAAATAGTAACATATTAAAATTAAGTTAACCCCTTAACCATACCTTGTGGTGAGATAATTGAGTTATTTTATAAATTACATATTACATTTTATAAAAGTATTTACAAATTATTACATTTTTTTTTATATCCACTTTATCCGATGCTTTTAAAATCAGATCAAATTTCGTTACCTAAAGCACGATATTAGGTCAAAAAAACGTTAAGTTGGTTAAAAAAAACTCTATTTATTATAATATTATGGCTATGTGACATTTAGAAGTTGTTTTGAACAATATTTTTAAATATATAGCATACACGTTGACATTAGAAGTAGTTCTAATAGATAATAGTACACTTATTTAGTGTGACGACAATTTTCCTATTAAAAATCGGGAAACTTTCAAAAATTTGTAACTAATAAAATTATAGATTTTACTTTTGACTCAAAGCAAGAAAAACAAAGTAGGTAAGTAACTAGATAAATCAAAATTAAAATCGTCGGAAACAATACCCGTAAGAAACAGCACAAAACCATAAAATAATATTATTATACAACGAATTTTACAACAAACAAAATACTATTATTGATAAATTCTAAAATGATTTTGGGTTTTTGAAAGGTATAATTGAATATTATTAATAAAAACATTATTATTTAACTATAGAATTGAATCATACACAAGGCTTTTAGTTTGGAAAATTCCGTGTTAAGTTTCCAGTTAATTATAATTAAAAAAAAAAAAAGCGGGTGAGTATCGCTCTGCTGTACATTAGGGGGTGTGGTGGACTACAGACTAGGGTAGGTTAAATTTGAATGCAATGATAGGTATCATTGTATACGAAAAACGATTCTGAACGGAGATGATTTGTCAGTCTAGGATATATTATACTTAAATATTGTAATATATTCTACTTTGAAAATAATTCAAACATTTAAGTAAAAGTTTCAAGATCTTACGTTTAGTAATTTTTTAAAAATAATAAAAATCGAAAATTATTTATTAGTAAAACGTAATTTTACACGCGTATTTTTGATTTCAAATTAAAATTAAAACTTTTAACACTCGTAAAATTTTTTAAATTGAATAATCCTCAAACTTTTTTATAATTATTCTAAGCTTAACTTATGGACAGCATAGTATTAAATTTTTAATTCTTAGCTTTTGATAGTAAAATATTAATAAATTTTTAACTACCAAATAGTGAAAAATCTTCATAATTTTGACGAATTTTTGTCAATATTTGAACTTCAAATGCTAATAAAAAAAAATTGTGCCTATGTATTTTTATAATTTTCGAATGAGAGTTAGAACAAGTTATGTGGACCCTTCAATTAAATTTTCAAGTAATTTGTCCCAGCTGAATTTTTTTTATCAATATTTATAAAAAAAAAATAAAAAAAAATTTAAAATTTCAATTGTCTATAAATAGCTCAAAAAAAGTCAAAATATTTTGAAAATCAAATCACTAAAAGAAAATGACAATCTCAATAACTGGTAAAATTTCCAAGTATTTACGACTTATACTGTTTGAATAACAACAAATATCAAAAACCGTTTGAGGCTAAACCGTTATTTAACGCGGTTTTGTAAAAATTTAAATTTCAAACACTCATAAAAAATTTTTGTCTGAATCCGGTAGAGTTTTTATTACAGATAATTGAAGAAAAATGTATGGAGAACCTTGTATCAAATTTTCAAAACTTAGTTATAAAAGAAAAAAATTTTACGATTTTTCAACCACAAAATTACTTGCCAATTTTCGCAATTTTGACATATTTCATATAAATTCGAACTTTAAGCACTTATAAAAAAAAATTGTGACTAACGATTTGGGATTTTTTTTTATCACTTTAAGAAAAACTTATAAGAATCCTTGTATTAAATTTTCAGGATTTTCTGGCCGGCCAAAAATTTTTTATCGTTATTTAAAAAAAAAAATTCTAAAAAAAATTAAAAATTTCAATTGTCTATAAATAGCTTAAAAAAAGTCAAAATTCTTTGAAAATTTAACTGTGTATAGAAAACGCTAATATAAACGTTTGGTGCAAATTTGAAGTATTTACAGTGATTAGTTTTTGAGTTATAGCAAAATAAAAAATTCGATTTTGTCGAAAACTGGTTTTGCATAAAAAATCCCGTTTTTCTGTCATTTTTTTTTTGTTTTTCTCGATTTTTTTGAAAACTGTTGGAAAATGTTTACTTTTCACCTCTATAATGCACCAAGGATATCCACTTTGCCATCGGAAACCACCCCCAAAGTTTGAAATTGAAGCATTATTTCGACTAGTTATGCTGTACACAGACACAAAAAAAAAAAACAAAAAAAAAAAAAAAACACACAACATTGTAAAATCAATACATTTATCACTCCGTTCAGAATCTAAAAAAATATATAATATTATGTATGTATAATTTAATTGTGGGTTTTAGGTAACATGGCCTTAGATTTTAGTTTTGCACTCAAGTCCCTTCTGCACTAATCATATGGCATAACTCTAAGCGGAACTTAGTTATTAATGTAAATTACAATTTTTCAAATACCTTGACACATCACACACATTACATTCACAAAAACAATTTTCAAGATAATATATAGTTTGGTGATTGTTTAAGCAACAATTATTATCGTTTTGAACAATTTTATAACTACTAAGAACTACGAGTACAAACATAATTATTTAGTATTTTTGTAACATTTATAAAACTAAAAATAAATAAAATTATAATATACGCAAATAGAATTTTATTTTTATTTATTTATAAAATCATAAGACTTCACTAAACATCATTATAGTGCTATTAAAAGCATATTCTGTTTTTAAATTACAAAATCGTTTAAAACTACAATAATAATAATTAAACAACGTTTTGAAAGTACCTTTTTGGGTATTAACGATTCGTTTCGCATACTATTATATTGTATACACTGAAATTACTTTGTTTACACTCCATATAACATCAATGTTTCACTCTATCGTATATTCATTTTAAAAACAAATAAATCTTACTTTTGGGATCAAATAATTAAACAGATGTACTTGTACAGTTGGCTTTAATTAATATTCATTTTATCAGAAAAATATAAAAAAATAATACCTAGGTATGTGCTCATTTTTGTAATGATAAATAGTATACCTAACTTATGGTGTATAAACTATAGAAAAATAGAAACCATTAGGTATTTAAAATCCTCGTTTTGATTTTCAATACTTAGTTAATAGTAGGTACTGTATATTTTCGTACACAAACTAGTGTTTAGAATTTTTTATCCTGGGCTTAGATATAGTAAATATCTAATAACATCAAATTTCTTTTAAGTCCACTAAGCGGAACTTATTATGAAGTTATTAATGTAAAATACAATTTTTCAAATATTTGACATATCACACACACTAAATTCACAATAAAAATGTTCAAGTTATATAGTTTAGGTATATAGTCCTATTAGGTGTATATAAATTGTACGCCTATGGAATTATAAATAAAATAGTTAATTAGTATACATGAAACATTATGCTAACATTTTAATTTTTTAAATAATATTTTAGACCCGCTTAATCAGTTATAAGTACTTGACTAACATTCAGATTTAACTAATATATCATAGCATATTAATTGGAAACTTATAACTTATTCATTCTACAAAGAATTTTTTAATAAACTTCAAATATTATTACAAATAATTGTCCAGATAAAAGATTATGAAATACTTCAAATATTCCTATTATAATAAAATTATTATTATTATTTTTTTTTTTTACTGATATTCTTTGATTAGTGAATAATAAAAACAAATATAATAGACTCGAAAAAATAAATAAAATTACGAATTTAATGTAGGATAAAATTTTTAAATTAATTTTCACCTAATAATACATTGTATAAATACAATTTTACGCTAGGTAGTCCAGCGGATAATATATTTAGTAGTATAATGTTGTAATGATC
Organism: Schizaphis graminum; assembly: GCA_020882235.1. Classification (NCBI taxonomy): domain Eukaryota; kingdom Metazoa; phylum Arthropoda; class Insecta; order Hemiptera; family Aphididae; genus Schizaphis; species Schizaphis graminum. The sequence goes on along the minus strand of CM037031.1, from coordinate 34,886,389 downwards.
GTAATGAATACATTATTCATATTAAATTGTGTAACTATAGTCAACCATTTATGTTGTAGCTATTTTCTTGTGAATTATTTTCAACCGACCTCAAATTTATCATCTGATATATTTCTTAAAAAGCATTACACTAACATTCCTTTGTGGTTATTGTTGACATGTTATTAAAGGCAATGTACATTTTATCTTTTTTTTTATTATTATTATTTAGTTTCCATTTTTAATCAAAGTCACTTATGATCGATATGTCATAATGACGTATTGATACATCGGTATAAAAATAATAATAAAAATAAGAAAGAAAAAATCACGCAGAAAAGTAAATAAAAAAAAACCCTGAGGTATGGATTTTTGACGTATTCTAAACTAATAACGTTTTCTACCATACCTGCTTGTATCAACAGATAATAATTATTATTGACAATTTTAACATCATGAATCACCAGGAATACTGGTACCTAAGGTGGAACTGTGAAAGTGGTATGAGAGAAGTATCATCAAGACATTTTCTATACCATAAAATAACAAAACTATTTCAGATAACATAAACGTTTTAATAAAAATGAAGTATAAGTAGGGTCAATTAATTTAATATGAAATTTTTATTTTAAGCAATTATCATGTATATAATAACAATATCTCACCAAAAATGTCTTTGTAATTTCATAATTTAATATTATAAGTTTAGACAAGCGGAGTAGTTGACAAACATTTTGAGGGGTAACCCCGTACCACTCCACTCCGCTTGTCTAAACTTTAAATACGTATAACTCATGAACGACTCGTCCTAAATTCGATTTTTATGTATCAAAATACTCAGAAAATTATTCTGCTTTGGAATATGAAATTAAAACTTTATGTTGTCATACAAAAAAGTAAAAAACTTAAAAAAATATAGGGATAAAAAATATTTAAAAATATAATTTTTTAATAAAAACGTAGTATTTTTAACGACTTAAAACTATGTAAAAAAATGTTTTCAAAAACATGAATACTTTTTGAAATAATGAGTGTTTTACGCTTAATCAATCACCCCGTATACATATTATATATTCATATAACAAGAAGGATATTGCTGAATTCTTCAATAAAACATATTTTTATTTGTATAATAATGTTTCATATCTACTAAAATCCTAATTGACTGATATGATATTAATGAAATACAAATATATAAATAAATATGTATTAAAATAATATTTTAAAAATATATTATCCGGTTGATATTAATAAATAATAATAATAAAAACGCTATAACGTATATTTATTGCAATATGATTATAATTAAAAATATTACATTTAATATTCATATAATTATTAATACTAACAATTGATAAAATAAATTTTATTTTGAGAATAAGCTGCATAAATATTTTGTAGTATTTTTTTAACGATGACAGTTAAAAAAAATCTAAATATTCAAATATTCATATATTGGTGTAGATTATGTATTTATAGAATTTTATAGATTCCATTTTTTAATATATAAACAGTATTGTATATTGAACTTAGTTCATTACTATATTATCAATATTATTATGTATTATTGCATTAAAATAATGCAGAATAATAATGGCATAAAATATGTTCTAGTTTATGATGATAAGATGAGCATAGCAAGAATCAATTCGTATACTTATTCAGATAATTCAGAATACAGAGTTATTTTTAATTCAAAAATATTTTCATAACACTGTTACTGTAAAATCCAGACAGAATTTATGTATTAAATTCGAATGTTTTATTCATTTTCACAATAAAATATATTGTAAATTTTCATGATTTTAACAACCCTTATATATACTAAATTATCATTAAGAATACATTTTTTTAGTTTTTTATTCCCTTCAGAACAGTTTATGAGGTACGTTAGCTACACATTTTAATACGTATTGATTAATAAACAAAACCAAAACAAGTTTTTTCAACAACCGGTTTTGCATAAATACTTCTGTAAATCGATTTTAATCGAATACAATTTACATTTTTTTTTTCGTTAACTATAAAAACTCTTATAATTATTAATCTTAATATAACAATGTTATTGAATTACATAATGGATTATAATCTGAGAAATTAAATTTATCAATTATATACACACATACAACGAGTGGAACAAATGGAAAAGTTTTCTTAACTACAAAGTCATAAATTACGAATTAGAATTTTGCGTTCTTTAATTCATCGATCGATGTCAACAGAAACTTTGAGCTCTTTGTAGTTCGATGGGTTAGTAGAAAAGAATTAACGGTGTTAGGATACATGGCTCTTAGTCATTGATTTCGAATTAATAGGTTATACACACAATGAATACCACACTTACATACACAAATATACACCTACGTAACGTCATAATATACGTATACACATACTAAAGACCTTTTGTGGGTTTAGAGTTCAACGGGCTACCGTAGCACAAAATGGTGTTAACACAATTGGCCAAGTTTGGCCGTTTGAACTTTTCGCGATAGATAGTTTGACTAAAACGAACGAAACGACCGCGACGGTTGTGGTGGTGGTGGTGGTTGTAAAACACCGTCAGAAATTCTTTGAACAACAATATCAGGTACGTATCGGGTATAGTAGCACATTGTGGATATAAATATAGAATTAGACCGTCACCTTTTTATAATACATAAAATAGAGTATAGATGGTATATTTAATTATACATATATGAATTCGTACTATATTATGTTTGTATATCGACCATATAACTATTCCAGAATAAGCCGGTTCTAGTTGAATAAAATAACAATTATTAACTAACAGGTACAACCAAAATATTTTAAATTATTTTAATCGAATTATTGAAAATTATATGTTTAGGAACACACAATTCATCGATATTGGACTAATATCTAAAATATTAAATATAATATTATTAAAGTTAAAATCACAGTGTTTATCTTGTACATTCTTCCGTGTAGGTTGTGTCTGCTATTATTATGACGTGATGTAATCGAAATTGTCTTTATTTTTAATTTAAATCTAATTTTCATCAATTCCGTTTACCGCTAATAATATTATTGTTATAAGTGCAGTGGCGTACCGACGGGGGGGGTTTTAGGGGTTTAACCCCCCCAAGTAAAATACGAATAATGATTTTTTTTATGGAATATTATATTTAGGCTAGGATCATATTATGCGGTTTGTCGGTCGGTCACTTACCGGTGGTTTTAAAAGGTTCCGTATATCGGTCTAGTCTGGCCCCGATAACGCATTAATAATTATTTTTGTCGAAAAATAATTACTGTCATTCCATGTTACATTTTATTACATGGGTCGTGGTTGCTTATGTGCAAAGTACTAAGTTCATACACAGATATACGTGTGCGTGTAATGTGTATAATAGATAATATTTTGTAATCGTAATATCGTTGCTATCTACTTTGAATCATGCGATTTGACATAATAATAAATATTATATACCATCTAAACTATTCTACAAATAACCGATCGACGATAAGGTACTAGTCGATTACACTAATCTGCAACGTGAATACTCAGAATACTGGCTCAATTTCATTTTATTTTGAACTCTCGTTCAGAACGAGTCGTTCTGTGTTCAATATTTTTGTATTTATACAATTATTTAATATTTTAAACGTAATTTATTGATTTATTATTTTAAACGTAATTCATTTTTTTTATTTATTTTTCAATATGAGTGATAAGAAAAGAAAATTAAATAACACCACTCTAACGATGTTTTTCAAAAAAAAAAAGGAAACGAGTGAAGACGAAGACGAATCTAATAATTCAAATTCTGTAACACCCGTTGAAAACAATAAAGAAAAAAGCCCGGTTAGTAAACTAAGTATGAATGATAATGATATTGCTAATTATTTTAAACAAACACATACGTCAGATGAGTCGAAATTATCTATTTTTAAAACATTATGGTACCCAGATAAATCTTATCAATTTCCTACTAGTGGAAAACGAAATTTAAAATTTCAATTTAACTGGTTTTCTCGATGGGAGTGGTTAGCTTATTCAAAAACAACGGACGGAGCTTATTGTAAATATTGTGTATTTTTTTCTTTGCACCATGGCGGTGTAGGAAGTGTTTCACTTAAATCTCTCGTAAAAATTCCTTTTTCAAAATGGAAAGATGCTGTAGAAATTTTCCGCAATCATGAAATAACCGAGTATCATAAAATGGCTGTTCTTCGTGCTCAGAATAGATTAGCTATTACTGAAAAAAAACAAATTTCGATAGATTTGCAACTAGATTCTGCTTTAAAACAACAAATACAAGATAACCGTTCAAAATTGTCGCCCATAATTGAAACTATAATATTTTGTGGACGACAAAATATTTCTCTTCGGGGGCACAGAGATTCTGGATTACTTGATTTTAAAGAACCTATTGAAAACGACGGAAATTTTCGTGCCTTATTACGATTAAGAATTCAAAGTGGGGATATAAATTTAAAAAAACATATATCTACATCATCACTTAATGCAACATATATTAGTCCCAGAATCCAAAATGAAATTATCGATTGCTGTAATAATATAATGGTTAATTCAATTGTTTCAAAGATAAAAGTTGCTGGGGTATTTTCTATATTAGCAGACGAAACAGCTGATATTTCATGTAAAGAGCAATTCTCTTTATGTGTTCGATATCTAGAAACCAATACTTTAAGATTACGTGAAGATTTTTTAAAATTTGTTCCAGTAACTAGCTTAACGGGAGAAAGCCTCGCTCAAACTTTATTAGATAATCTAATAAATCTTGGAATAGATTGTTCTTTTATGGTTGGACAGGGATATGACGGGGCTGCGGCTATGAGTGGTCGTTTTAATGGTGTACAAGCATATGTTAGAAAAAATAATGATATGGCTATTTATGTCCACTGTGCCTCTCATAGTCTAAACTTGGCTATTTCTGACGCTTGTGACCTTCAAAGTATTCGGAATTGTATGGGTGTACTTAGTTCTGTATACAATTTTTTTAATACTCCTAAACGACAAGAAGTTCTTTTAAGTAAAATTGCAAGTATAGAAACAAATACAAAAGCCACTAGACTTAAAAATCTATGCCCCACAAGATGGATTCAACGACATGAATCAGTTTTAATTTTCTTAGAACTACAAAATGCTGTTACAATTTCTCTTGAAACCATTTCTTCGTGGCAAGACAAAACTACTTGTTCTACAGCTTTACAACTATTATCCGCAATTCAGAATGTTGAATTCCAGATATCCCTCCGTACTGCTGCCAAGATCTTTGGTATAACTTCTCCCTTGAGTCGTTTATTACAAACAGAAAATCTAGACTTATCAACTGCAATGATTCTCGCAACAAACATTGAAGAAATGTTAATTAAAATGCGTAATGATAGTGAAAAAGAATTTAATTATATTTTCAATGATGTTCAAAAAACATGTTCTGATTGGGATGTTGATGTTAAAATTCCACGAAAAGTTGGCAGGCAAGTACACCGTAGTAATATTGAAACAGATTCACCTGAAGTATATTTTCGTGTTTCAATATTCATTCCATTTTTAGATTTTTTTATTACCCAAATTCAAAGACGTTTGTTAGATCATAAACAAATTTTGTCAAGTTTTCACTGTCTCTTGCCATCAAAAATAAATAATTTAGAATTCAAAAAACAATTTGAGACTGACATTGTACATTTAGTACGTCGTTATGAAAAAATCGTTAACTGCAGTGAAGAACAAAGTATCGGAGAACTTAGATTATGGTGGAATTATGTAAGCCAAATGAATGACAATCTTAAAAATGCCCATTCAGCTTTACTTGTATGTGATGAAAAAATATTTCCAATTATACGAAAACTTTTAGTTATTCTTGTTACTCTACCAGTAACGACGGCCACACCAGAAAGGACTTTTTCGACTCTTCGTCGTCTCAAAACCTATCTACGAAATACAACCGGAGAATCTCGCTTAAACGGATTAGCAATGCTAAATATTCATCGGGATATTGAAATCTCAACAGACGCAGTACTAGATGAATTATCAAAATCATCGAGACGAATTAATATTAAGTTATAACTTAATAGGTTAGTGTTTTTAGTCCATAAAATATACATTTTTAAAAAATTTTAATGTGCATGTCTTTAAATATAAGAAGAATACAATTGTTTAAACATTTTTTTTTTTTTATATATGTATATAAAATATGGTAACCCCCCCCATTAAAGAATTCTGCGTACGCCACTGTATAAGTGCAATCTTAGATATTCCTGTCAAATGTGATGGATGTAACTCGTCAACTCATAGTAAATGTCTGGTCTTACTGTGAGTGAACAAAATGTCTTTTTTTAAAAAAATCGGAATTTGAAATCTTTCTGTAAAATCTATAATAAAGGTCTAAATGACTTATCTGAGTTAAAGCAGTTGATAAATCGTTTGTTAATGAAAGTTAATAAGTTTAAAAATCAAATAACTATCTGCAATAATATGCCACGCTATTAGGAAGAGTTCATAATTAGCGAATTCAGTGAACAATAATATTTGAGCGTCAAACCCTCTCACTGCATGTTCAACGTTCCAGAGTCCAATTTAAATAACACAGTGGACAGATTTGTACATCATGACTTTAATCTGGTAAATTGTCTTATCGGTTCATCGACAAAAACCTTATTAGGATTATATCAAATTCAAATATTTAAATGAAAAAATGATCCCAATTGACCCATCTGTTTTAAAGTTATATGCTTATCAACCATCAATGAACAATGTTTCATTTATAAATATATACCTATAGGTAATATAGATAAATAGCGGAATTTTTTTGAGAACGGAAACATTTTATTACTTATCTATGGTAAAACCTCTAAATAACGAACACTTTTATGGATAGATTTGGATAACTTTTATTGTAATGTACATTTTTTATTCATATTAATTATTACGTTATTATAATTTGTCTTTTTTGTCGTGATAAATAGCCATTTTATTCAGTAACTAAATTTATTTATTTTGTATACTTTTAAATTCAAACGGTCATAAACAATTAACTTGATTTTCCAGTAGAATTTTTGATTTTACAATGATGTGTGTTTTTATTTTTATTTTTTTTTTTGTGTATCTGTGTACAACATAACTAGTCGAAATAATGCTTCAATTTCAAACTTTGGAGGTGGTTTCCGATGGAAAACTGGATATCCTTGGTGTATTATAGAAGACAAAAGTAAACGTTTTCCAACAGTTTTCAAAAAAATCGAATTTTTTATTTTGCATTAATTCAAAAACTAATCGATGTAAATACTTGAAATTTTCACCAAAATGTTTATATTAGCGTTCTCTATACACAGTTAATTTTTTAAAAATTTTGACTATTTTTGAGCTATTAATAGACAATTGAAATTTTCAATTTTTTAAAGTATTTTTTTTTTAAATAACGATAAATATTTTTTGGACGACCAGAAAATCTTGAAAATTTAATTCAAGGTTTCTAATAAGTTGTTCTTAAAGTGATAAAAAAAAAATCCGAAATCGATAGTCACAATTTTTTTTTATAAGTGCTTATAGTTCGAATTTATACGAAATACCTATGTCAAAATTGCGAAAATTTGCAAGTAATTTAGTGGTTGAAAAATCATAAAAATTTTTTCTTTTATAACTAAGTTTTGAAAATTAGATATAAGGTTCTCCATACATTTTTCTTCAATTATCTGTAAAAAAAACTCTACCGGATTCAGACAAAAAAATTTTATGAGTGTTTGAAATTTAAATTTTTACAAAACCGCGTTAAATAACGGTTTAGCCTCAAACGATTTTTGATATTTGTTGTTATTCAAACAGTATAAGTCGTAAATACTTGAAAATTTTACCAGTTATTTAGATTGCCATTTTCTTTACGTGATTTGATTTTCAAAACATTTTGACTTTTTTTGAGCTATTTATAGACAATTAAAATTTTCAATTTTTTTTTATTTCTAAATGTTGATAAAAAAAATTTAGCTGGGACAAATTACTTGAAAATTTAATTGAAGGGTCCACATAACTTGTTCTAACTCTCATTCAAAAATTATAAAAATACATAGGTAGGCACAATTTTTTTTTATTATTATTTGAGGTTCAAATATTGACAAAAATTCGTCAAAATCATGATTATTTTTCACTATTTGGTAGTTAAAAATTTATAAATATTTTACTATCAAAAGCTAAGAATTGAAAATTTAATAATATGCTGTCCATAAGTTAAGCTTAGAATAATTATAAAAAAGTTTGAGGATTATTCAATTTAAAAAATTTTACGAGTGTTGAAAGTTTTAATTTTAATTTGAAATAAAAAATACACGTGTAAAATAACGTTTTACTACTTACTAAATAATTTTCGATTTTTATATTTTTTAAAAAATTACTAAACGATCTTGAAGCTTTTACTTAAATGTTTGAATTTGTTTCAAAATAGAATAAATGACAATATTTAAATATAATATATCCCAGACTGACAAATTATCTGCGTTCAGAATCGTTTTTCGTATACAATGATACCTATATCATTGCATTCAAATTTAACCTACTCTAGTCTAACCTACTCTATTTACGTCTTTAATCTGTTAAAAACAATAATATATATTTTAGACCTATTTTATTAATAAGTATATTACTCGTATAATGTATATTTCTGTGCAATATATATAACTTTTAATTACATTGGATTACATCAAATTGATTAAATTATTTTTAATTCAATTTAAATTACAATTGCATTATATTAAAATCGTGTAGGTATATATACAATTTAATAATTCGTTTATTATCATAAAACTATGTTCAAGTCTCCACAAATAATATTTTTAAATTACGAAAAAATAATTAAAATCGTTATTTTCCGTTTGAATGTCTAGTTTTATCCAATTTTGAACTGCAAATGTATATGAAAAACTTTGAAGTGTGTAAATCCTAAATGTAAACACAAACAATCACGTATTATTTAAAAACACGGAAATTCTATTCCTTGTTAAAATCTTTAATTTCGTAAATCGTTGATGGAAATTAACGTTACGATACATTTATATCACAAAGCGCTTTTAATTGAGGTTACTTAAATTGCTTGTAATTGTATACAGACATATTTATGATTACGTTAGGCTAGGTCGTATTTATTACTAAGGCTTATACTTATACTTATACTTATACTTATACTTATGGACAGGTCAAAGTTATAAAATTATAATGAAAAATAATGTTTTATTATAAATGTATAAATTATGTCCTATTTAGTGCGTGCCAAGCATTGACAGCATCGCACCGAATTTTAATGCTCTCAATCCGCACGTATAGACGAAATTGACGATATTCAATTACACATGAAAACTCGTACAATTTGTTGATTATTTATTTTTATAAAAAATAAAAACTATGTTGTTTTAATAAGTATCAACGTCAGATTTCTGTTTGTGAATAATTAAAATACATTTTCTATTATGTCGGCTATTCAAAGTCAACGAAGCTTACTCCTTATAGAAAACGTCTATTCTGAAGTATAAATTACTTAAAATGACTAAAAGATCTTATCCAAATGTAAGTTATAAAGATCGGTTTACATGTGGAGAATTTTATCAATTATATCCATAATATTACGAGCAGATAAAATATTGTTTTGTGCATACACTAGAAAGACCGCTTTACATTAATTGAGTCCCGATACCTGAACGGGAAAAATTAATATATTAATTGAGTACGAGGATTATTTTAAGTAAAATATAAAACCAATCATAATAATAATTATGAAGATCATATGGAGATGACTACATTATATCATTCATATAATTTATATGACTTTTGTATAAATATAAAATTGATATCAAAAACAAAGAAAAAGAAATGTAAAAATAATGCAGCTATTGCAATCAAAGAAAATAACACGATTTGAATTTATCACATACATTATACCAATATAAAAAATGTAATTTTATCATCACCTTTATTCAGTGGCGCCGAACTAATTTTTTTTAGGTGTGGCAATGGACATTAATTTATACTCACCCACCTACTTCTATGCGGTATGAAACCTAAGCCGTGGGGGGCAAAGCCCCCTCACCCCCCAAAGACACTACAGATTTTTTAACTTAGAAAATATAATTTTCATAAATAAATTATATTATTTACTGTATTTTTTCATTATTTAATATTTTAATATACAGATAAGCAAGGCTGGGCAAGTTAACTATTTTTTTTAACTCGTTAAGTTAAGTTAATTTGGAAAAATGTAAGTTAAGTTTAAAGTTAAAAGTTACTTTCCTTTTTTATTTAATTCGTTAAAGTTACAAGTTAGTTGGAAAAAAAAAGTAACTTAACTTAGTTAAACATAAGTTACTTTTTTTTTTCTTAAAAAACTTATAATTACACCATTTACACCTCAAGTTAAATATTTACAAATAATATAATAATATTATATAGCAGAATAATTTATATTTAACATAATAATTATTGTTATTATTTTTTTTTATTATTACACAAAATGCTATAATAAATCTTTGGGGTTCGTACAAAGAAAAAAAAATAACTTAACGTGACTATAAAATAAATTAACGCGTTAAGTTAGAAGTTACTTTAAAAATAAAGTAACTCGTTAAGATAGAAGTTACTTTTTAAAAAAAAAGTAACTCGTTAAGTAACTTAGTTAAAAGTAACTTAACTTTAACTTTTTAACTCGTTAATGCCCAGCCTTGCAGATAAGTACCATCATTTTTAATTAACATAGAAATTATCATCACACATCAGAAAAAGATATTGAAAAGAAACTGATTTAGATTTTATATTTTTCTCTATATAGATCTTAATATTATGGAGACATGCTGTACTAATATAAACTATTTATATAAATAACATAAACAACATATTAACCAACTATTTACATAAATATAATATTAGGTTTATTGTTTACTACATTCTGTTACTCATTTAATTAACATAATATTTTTTTAAGCACTGTACTATATGATGTAAAAATATTGATAACTGAGTCAGAGTCAAGTTCAATATCATTCTCACATGATATTAACATTAGAGAATCTAATCGTTCTTCTGTAATTTTACTTCTTAATTTTTTATATTTATACAAAAGTCATATAAATTATATGAATGATATAATGTAGTCATCTCCATATGATCTTCATAATTATTATTATGATTGGTTTTATATTTTACTTAAAATAATCCTCGTACTCAATTAATATATTAATTTTTCCCGTTCAGGTATCGGGACTCAATTAATGTAAAGCGGTCTTTCTAGTGTATGCACAAAACAATATTTTATCTGCTCGTAATATTATGGATATAATTGATAAAATTCTCCACATGTAAACCGATCTTTATAACTTACATTTGGATAAGATCTTTTAGTCATTTTAAGTAATTTATACTTCAGAATAGACGTTTTCTATAAGGAGTAAGCTTCGTTGACTTTGAATAGCCGACATAATAGAAAATGTATTTTAATTATTCACAAACAGAAATCTGACGTTGATACTTATTAAAACAACATAGTCATATAACAACCTATAATCTCGATCAGAAGGCCTGATGAGAATTTGGCGATACATTTGTTTGATATCAGCTGTAAAGAGGTATTTCCAGAGTCGAGATCGAAGCAATACGACCTGAATATCAGGTTGCAATTTCGGACCTGTGTGCATACTTTCGTTCAGCGAGATCCCAGCTGAAGTTTTTGCAGACGCATTGAATACCACTCTCAATTTGGTAGTAAGGCTATCGGGTTTTAGCACGCAATGGTGCGGAATGTAATAATGATATGAATTTCCACGAAATGGGACATTTCGCCGTGGTCGTTTCGCCGTGGCCATTTCGCCGTGAGGACATTTAGCCGTGAGCCGTTTTGCCGTAGAGACATTTCGCCGTGGTCGAAAAATTGTGTATAAACACAATATTAACTTTAAATCCACCCTATATAATGTTATAATATGTTATATTATTATTGATATTATTGGATTTTTCTTATTTATCTTATCTTATCTTAAAATGTCTACACATAGCCCATGGCCTTCGATGACGACGATCACGATTATAATTGTTGCAATAAAGTTTTAATCAGTTATCATCTGGCAACACAACTCGCAGTAAATTAATAAGCATAACATAAGTATAACATAATGGAATCCCAAGTAAAATCTACTCGTGGTCGTGAAATATTTGTATATGATGGTTTTATGTATGTTTATGATAATGTTAATTTTAATAATACAATACGGTTTTGGCGTTGCCGTAATAGAAATTTTTGCAAAGTACGAATTCATACAGGAATAAATGACTACACAGTCATACAAACTATTAATGAACATTGTCATGACTCGGAAGCGTCAAAAATCGAAGCAGATGTCGCTGTGACAAATCTAAAAAGAAAAGCTACTGAATGTATGGAGCCTACGTCTACTTTGATTAACATGTGTATTGCTCCATTGTCTGAAGCAGCCAAAGTTAGTAATAAAAAACAACTATTATTTAGGTGAACATTATATTTTATAACTATAATATTATTTATTTATCAGGCAACATTACAAAATAATGCTGCATTAAAAAAACAAGTTCGACGCAAAAGACAAGAAATTTTAGCTGCACCACAAAATCCGGAAAATTTAACCATATTAGAAATACCAGATTCATATCGTATGTACACTTCATCGACAGGAAATGAGGAACTATTTTTGCAAGATGATAGTGGTCCAAGTCCGGATAGAATATTAATTTTTGGTCGTTCCCGAAGCCTTGATATACTACAGAACTCTAAAATATGGTATGTAGACGGTACATTTAAAATTGCACCTCCCCTGTTTAGTCAAGTATATGTAATACTTGCCGAATATCTAGACAGTGTACTTCCATTAGTATATATTTTATTACCAGATAAACAATCAAAAACGTACGATAAAATGTTTTCAATGTTAAAAAATTTAAGACCCGATTTAAATCCTAGTTCTGTTTCATGTGATTTTGAACAAGCCGTAATAAAATCAATTAAAATAGCATTTCCTAACGTTAAAATATTTGGGTGTTTATTTCATTTGACGAAAAATATTAGAAAACAACTCGGTGAATTACATCTTATTTCTCAGTATAATAATATTTCCGACTTTGCAGTTTCTGTAAAAATGATAGTTGCATTAGCGTTCGTTAAATTAGAAAATCTTGATGCTGCTGTTGACGCGTTGGCAGAATACCTTAGTGAAGAGTTTCATACTTTATTAGAATGGTTCGAAGACAACTATATTGGAAGGGTAAATAGAAATGGTAGAGGTAGACGCCACGCACGTTTTCCACCTGATATTTGGAACCTTTATAATAGAGTTTTAAATTCCCAAGATAGGACTAATAACCATGCAGAAGCTGCGAATAGACGACTTAATGTTGAAATGGGAGTATGCCATCCGTCAATCTGGGCTTTTATTAATTGTTTGAAAAAAGTTCAATCTGGCCATGATTATTTTTATTCTCAGTTAACTGCAGGAAAAAGTCCACCTAAAAAACTAAAAAAATTTGCAGATCTAGATAAACGTATTTTGAAAATAGTACAACAATATGATAGTAGAGACTACATTTCATATTTAAAAGGCATAGCGTATAATATCTCACTACCATGATTACTGCTTACCTTAATTATTATTATGACGAAGTATAGTATAAACAATGTATTATTCTTATTATTTTTTTTTTTAATTTTGAATATGACGAAATATATTATAAATGTATTATTATTTTTTAGGAATTTATTATTATTATACTTTTAATTTTGAATAGACGAATTATATTATAAATGTATTATTATTTTTTAGGAATTTATTATTATTATACTTTTAATTTTGAATATGACGAAATATACTTTAAATGTATTATTAAATTTTAGCCATTTATTATTATTATAATGACGAAAATATTTAATGACCACGTCGAATCGGCCACGGCTAAATGTCCTCACGGCGAAATGGCCACGGCGAAACGGCCACGGCGAATTGTCCTAGATCCGAATTTCCAAGTTCAGACGGCGGAATCAACTCCATATGTCCAGCTGTCAGGTAATCGTGCATGAACTCAGCGTATTGAGCTTGCAGATCCTTATTGCGGGTCAGCCGACATTCGAGGGCCTTGAACCGTTGGAGAGCTAACGTTTTTGAGTCACCAAGCAGTGGACGTGGCTTCAGAAACGGAAGCGTGACTACAAATCTGCCTGAACTCAGCCGAGTCGTAGTTGAGTTGTAAATTTCTTCAGTAGCAATATCAGCAGGACTCAAATGGCAAGTGGTGGGTAACTCTTCAAGCTCCCAAAATTTTTTGATTAACGAATCAATGGGATCAGATACATTCAAACACAATGTAGTTACAAACGAGCCGTCGTAAAATTCTGTTGGTCCCATTAGAACCCATCCGAATACAGTGTTCAACGCGAGATGTTCACTTGGTTGACCCTTCTGCGTGCCATCAAGGAGAACCGAAGGAAATAGATCGGCTCCGAATAGTAAATCAATTGGACCGGGTATATTATGTGACGGATCTGCCAACGATAAGCTACTCACATGGGCATAATGCCCTGGCGTGATTGGAGTTTGAGGGGTTGGTCCAGTTATTTGAGGAACTATTGATACATCTAAACAAAACGAAGGTGATTGTTGACCAGAGGGAGCAATCTTAATATTGCATTTGCCTCGAACAACGGTAGAAGCTGAATTAGCAAACGTAGTAACGCTGACCGACGAATGGAACCGACGAAGCATAAGAGCACACACTGCTCTCTCAGTGATAAAACTAGCTTGAGATCCACTGTCTAACAAAGCTTTAGAGTGTGTCGCCGTCCATCGGCAGCATAGACTTCAACTATTGCTGTGGACAATAGAACAATTTTCTGCGGTTGTCCTCTAACAAGACACGATGTAATCGCAACATGTGACCCAACCGAAGACAGATGCTCTAGCCTTAAACTAACTTAATTTCTACTTTTAACTTAAGGGCGATACAATGAAGCAAAAATTATACAAGCTTAAGGGTCGTCTTGATCCTTATTCGAATCGTTGTCCGCTATTTCTGGGCTATACATTTTTACAATTTTATCCCTGCATCGTATGACTATTGCACATACTATAAAATATAGAAATGGTTAATGAAAGGTAAAGGATAGTTATGTGGAATTCTACTTTAAATATGAATAATGGTTATATTGTTCTATGCTCGAGTTTACTTGATTCTATTGCTTTATGGGCTAAAAAGTTAAAATCTTTAAATATTTTTACATTTGAGAGGTTTTGTGGTATCACTGTGCCAAGAGTTTCCAATATCGTTGATTTTATATTGAATTTCTGATTTTCTGGTATGACATCCAGTTTTACATCCCTATTGGTTTTAAACGATGAACTCAGAATGGAACTTTCTGTATGAATTTCACAGGATGGTAGGATAGTCAACCTACCCATCCCCGAGATCTCAACCCTAGAGGTTTGTAGAGGATCTGTGCACGTAATCGTACAATACTCTGCTTTAGTGTAGTACAGCCACGAGTTTGCCTTCGATAGCCGATGCCAAATAGGTGTGTCTAAAGCCACCAGTTTGACTTCACAATCTTTCAAAGGGCTCTGAAAATTAGTTAACTGTGACAATTCGCACAAGTTGGAACCTCATCGATAGTGGGTTGGTTGGTCACCCTTACAGAGAGTATAGGAACCTAACTTGGCACATGATTCCCATTGACTCCCCCCCTAGGGGAACAAAATTTTCGTTATCGTTACTTAGTGCTAGGTAGTCGACCTCAGGAGTAATTAGGGCTATGCTGTTTATATCATATTGAATAGGTAAGGGAATAGGGTGATACATCGTGTACTCTTCTATAGATGTCAAAGGTATCCCTATCAAGAAAATTAAATAGTGTTCCCTGTGCATGATTGTCAAATCAGAAATTCGTAAAAATTCCGTTAGAGATTCTGTTTCAATTTCTAATGGCAAAGCTGTGCCCATCGGTAGGTTCACTTTAATTTCCCTCAACTCCATGAGAAGCCTTTCCGAAGTAAACATGCTCGTATGTAATTTGCCATTTATTGCTGAATTAATTATGGCCATCAAGTTCTGCGTGTGGTAGGAGTATTGATTAAGCAGAATTTCAAACAGAAGCGCCTGTTCTAGTAACCTAGTCTTGAATTCTATTCTGTCGAGTTTCTGTACCATTACTTCTGTTTGTTTTTTTAAATACTGAAGATTCTCCTCGAGTTTTTCTTGATGTTGTGTTATCTTTCTCATCTGATTAATCTGTTTTGACCTGTACGATCCTCATCCTCTCCGAGTTTAAAGTGATGTTCTGACTTCTGCTTTGACTTAGGGCTACTATTTGGTTGAATATAAATTCTGTGTCTATGTTTGAATAAATGCCATACAAGACATTTGCCATCTGTTTAACTGTGCGAGCTAATCCTCGTGGTACCCTAGTTGTTTCTGCGTACTCGTCTCAGATGGAAAGCAGCATGTTACGGTGACGGTTTTCAATTTCATACAGATAGGGCAATGTTGCTCTTGCAAATAACTGTACAAATTGTTCGCATGCATTGGACAATTCTGCATTTCTGACCCGCTGTGTTAGGTTACCTAACCGGTATCCAATTTTTTTCGGTTTCGGTTTTGATTATGGTTTCGGTTTCGGTTTTAAAACGGTTTATACCGGTTTCTGAAATCGGTTTTAAAAACGGTTTCAAGCCCTGCAGTAAACTAACCTAACTTAACCTATATAAAACTAACATAATCCACTTTAATCCACTTTAAAACTTTGAATATAATAGCGATGATGAAAATGATTCTGATGATGACGATGAAATACTGTAATTATATAAATCATATTAGTATAATTTTTAATGAAGTATATTTATTATTTTTTTTATTTTTAATAGTGAAGATGGGATAGAAAGTATATGGGACATGCTAAATTTGATGGAATACGATCTATCTTACTGCTCGCAGTTAAACCTAAGTGAGCGTAGTATAATGGTTACAAACATTTGGACGGAAATAATGATGCAATTCAGGGAATGGAACTTGGAGCAGACGGTAGGTCTGCTCCTGTTCTGTGGGTCGAATTATATCGAATATGTTGACTATGATATTGAAGGCGATGATGGAGTGATTTTAAACGCAGAAAGTGTTGTAAGTACTAACAATAATAATATTTCACTTATATTATTTTAAAACAAAAAATTACATAGGCGTACTTAAGCGTCGTCTGAAATGGAGATTAGAGGTGTGGTCATGGCTCACACACAAGCTGAAGTTTTACTTCAACTTAAATTTGAACACGAATTATTAGCCAGGGATGAAGATGGTGTAAAATAATTTCATAGGAAAGTTCGAAAGATAACCTCAGTATGGGGATTATCTAATATGGTTTCTCATGGAATTCTTAGTAAATTATTTAACTCATAATATATATATAACTGTAATATTAATATGAGGGCATATTATATTTTAATAAAGTAATTATTGAAAATATTATAGTATGATTGTATACAATTTACGATATATATATATTATATATATTACAACAATTTATTTTATTTTTATTTTTACATGATTTAAATAGAACTTTAAAATTTGATCATTGTTTTTTTTTATTGAAAGTATGATATATTTTTCATACTTAGTATAATTTATAATAATAATACCTATAAAAGGATATATTTACAATGTATTTTAATATGGCTCTAATCTCTAATAGAACAGGCATAAATACATTACAATATATAACCCAGAAAATGATAATAAAAGTAGCGTACTTCTTGCTATTAAAATACCCGTCAGGTGAATTATTCAAACATACAAATATATTACCTATCTATAAATTATACATTAGACACATTTTAATAAAATCTATACAAAACAACACACTAAATGCTATAGGAATATTGGACAGAAGAACAGGTAAATACATTAAACCGTCATATACGTTTTTAACAAATTCAAGAAACTCCCCCTATCACATGGGTAAAACTATATTCAACAATTTAAGTAACGATGGAAGAGTCTAATAACAATTTTATGTAAAACTCAACCAAATAATACCAATGATACAGTTAATAAAAATCAAATAAAAAAGGCTATAAATAAAATAGTTAATGAACTAGATGAGAATGTGTGTATAAGTGAAATTTAAAAAAGTGAATATGTATAATAATTATAATCAGAATGTGTATAATATGTTAAATGTGTTACTAAAATATATTCCACTAAATTTTTTACTACTGTATAATATTGATTAATTAAGTTATATCTTTAATTGTATAAGTATCTTTCTTTTTAATTTTTTTTTTTTTTTTACTATTAAAAGAATTTTAATTTATATGAACTCCGTATACCAGATACGAGCTTAGCTCAGTTGGTATACGTATCAGCTGTTATATTCTTAATGTAATAATTTACTAATTGTATCATATAATTGTAATTAAATTTGGCTGAAATAAATAAATAAATAATAAAAACTTTAAAAACAAGGTATAACAGATATACAGATATTTTTTCATTTATAAATAAAGTTATTGTACATATACATACTGAAGATATTGTTATTACTAGTATTTATATGTAATAGTATGTTTCTTTCTACAATTTCTTATTAATACTTTTTTTCAAAAAACAGCTCATGATGAGGAAAATTAAATTTTAATTTAAACAATTTAATCTAAAATGTCCATGAGCCATGGTATGGATTTTATCCTCTAGAATAACTCTCTTATCGTCAAAGTTATTGTAAGTTAATTTGTTTGATACGATTGTCTTAAGCTGGTGTTTGAATGAGCGGATTGAGACATTTTGACGGTAAACGTCTAAATCACTATCATCAAACAGAAACTTCTTATGGTCAATGAATGTCATGTGGTTCTTTACCACATGCCCACGGATTCCCTTGGCTTTGATTTTTTCAGTCCCATTAAGTTTGTACGTATATGATTTTGCTCGTAACGCACAAAACTCTGTCATAACGAGGCCATCCGTCTCGTAGGAAAACAACCCCAGGATCTTCTTACGGTCGGGAATGTAGCATGGATGGTCTTTCGGGAGATTTTCTGTATCCATCTTGTCTAGCATGTTTGCGTTATTTGCCAAGTCCTGGTAAATGTCGTCCGTAATAATATAGTACACCAGTGAATCTAAAAAATTAATGTTTGTTAGTATAAGAAAATAAAGTTGGTTTTAAATTATTTACCTGTATCTGTATACATAAGTTCTACATTTTCGTTATAAGTTGTGCAGTGCTTAAACGTGGACTTATTTATAAGTTTCTGCAAACACTTTTCACTGGATACTAACTTAATTTTTATACGTTGAAGTACATTTTCCATCGTCATGCCTGGAAAATCATAAGAAAATGTTATGAAAAATTAAAAATTATAATTTATAATAACATACCAAATACTGCATTGTTCATTAATTTAAAAAAAATCTTTCTCGAAATCATTTGTGGCCTTCTTACGTAACTCAGTGTTCAGGTTGATGTAATCAGCAAACCATGCCGACTGATTAAACTCAATGACTCTATGTACCTTTAAATATTATAATGTTAAAAATGTCTTCATTGCATAATTGTTGTAAAATAAACGCTTACATTATCTACTTTAAGACCGTTTTTAATGGCTTGCTGTAGATTACGGTAGTGAACAATATAATTTTTCTTGGGCTCTAATGTTGCCATTAGTTTCTTCACTTTTGAATCAGCATGTATACCGTTCTGTGGTAGAAAAGGCAAGTAGTTGTGTTTATCATGTAATTCTGGTGGTTAGGATATATCCACCTCGTATATCTTTCCTATGGATGAAGTATCAGTCAAATTGTCTAGTCCTTCGAGTGTTGGTTCAACCCATTTGAACCCTCCATATGGCATGTATTGTGACATGGCCCATCCATACAAGTTATTGCTTTAAATTAAGAAAAATATATTTAACTGAATAAATTAAAATTATAAAAAACTTACAGTCTTGGTATATCAACCATGATTTTGGATTTGCCTGGTCATAATCCGGAGTCTTTTTATGGTTCGCATTGGCGTATCTCATACTTGCTTGTGTAAGACCACCACGTATACCTAAAATAAATCATATATTATTAAATAATAACATTATATTATAAAATATTATATCATTACCTTTTTCAATCATCAGCAACATATAGTAGTCATGAAGTAGTTCAAGTTTCATTGAAGTATGTTTCAACATTGCATCAAAAGAAAAGCCTGGACAAGTGTAGTACAGAATACTGGGTCTAGGACGTATGTTGCCAAGCAAAGGTCTCGAAAGTTCTCAAACACGTCAGCTAACAGCATTATGTCGATTTTCAAATATAGGTCTGAATATTCTCCTAAGTTTTTGCATTTGAAATAGTTCCATACTGCGATTGCGTGTTCGTATTCACTATCGCATATATGTTCTTCAGTCAACGTACTATACAAATTCGCTTTCTTCGGCAAATGGGCCTCGAAGTCGGCATAAATAACTATGGGGTGGCGTTGTGTTTTGTTCCATGCACTAAACTCCAACATTGAACCAGGCTCAGGCATCTGAGGTAAAATTGGTTTATGCGATCCGCATATCAATTTATGCTGATCAAGTGCTGCTTGTCCACATAGCGTATTTTTCAAAGGTCGGTTATCATAGGATGTGAAGCAACGTTTGCAAAATATTACACTCTCTTCATGTCCGGTTATTTGTGATCTCACAAGCCGGGAAAAATTAGAGATGTAGGTGTAGTGGCTTTTATCACCGTTGGTAATTAATAGTATATTTTATATTAGTAATTATTTATGCATATTTTTAATAGCATTATGACAATAATCACATGGAAATATTTTCAATTAATATATTATTACATGAATTTATCAAAATTATTTGAACAATTTTAAGAACATCTTTAACATATATAGGTATACATAATATGAACTTAACGGATTCAACTATGATAATTGATAATTATGGAATTTATCATGAATTTATCTAAATTATTATATGTTTTCCGTGATTTTATACAACTTAATATATTTTTTCCTATTTTTGATAAGAAATGATGATAATTCCGTATGTTTTTATGTATTTTCACTAAAATTATTTTATTTTTACAAGTACCTATTGCCTTATGCGATTTTGAAGAAAAAAACTGATAGCATTTTTTATTTTAAATATTTTACAAGCAATATATTTTATTTTAATTCATCGATAAAGTAATATTTCTACATGAAGTGTTCTATTTTTTATAAAGTATTTTATAATTATCTAAGTAAGTTATATATGTATACAATTATGAATAATATATTTACCATTATAATCGTAAATGTTTTCTGCTGGTTTAAAAAAATTTGAATTTCTCGTTTGGTTATGGTTGGTTGTTGTTGAATTACAATATTTGAACCTGAAAAATAATATAATATCATTATTAATTAGATAATTCAAAAAAAAAAAAAAAATGATTCATTGAATAAATTACAATTTGTTTAACACCTTTAATATTATAATATATTACTGTTGTGTTCGGTTGTTCGGTTAATTCCGATCTACCGTATGTCAGTCCTGGTTAAATTCCTGGTTTGACGTTTTAATTTTCTTTTATGAGTTCAATTTGAGGAATTATTCAACACACACTGTTTGTCCGATAAAAGTTACTATTTATTTAATAATTGAAATACCGTTATAAAATTATAATACTAAACTATACGGAATCGCTGTTCTGACACGACTGATTCACCACAGACAACGATTGCGTAGTTACATGAATAATAAAAAAAATATATATATAATTTAATGTACATTACGCTTACATGGCTAAAATGTCTTAGAATCTAGCCTACTCTTAATCGGTAAATGTAAGTTGCGTCCCAAAAATAAGGTCCCGATAATAACATACGTAAGTTGCCGCCCGATATTTCTCAGGTACATACGTAAGTTGCGGCCCGAGTTATTTATCCGACGGAAAATCCATAAAACTAACATTTATAATGTTTTTATTGATGGCTGGGTAATAACAACTCCTATTAAAAGAGTATATCCGGTTCTCTATCTGCTAAATTTTACTGTAGTAACATTACATACGATGATGAACACT
This sequence comes from Schizaphis graminum, assembly GCA_020882235.1. Lineage (NCBI taxonomy): Eukaryota > Metazoa > Arthropoda > Insecta > Hemiptera > Aphididae > Schizaphis > Schizaphis graminum. Next base: position 34,864,329 of record CM037031.1, on the reverse strand, counting down.
TAATAGTTCAGCGATAACCGTTCTATACGAATGCACGTGGAGATTTTTGAAAATGAACGTAATAAACAGTGAAATAAATAATACAATGCAAAGTGAAAAAAATAAATCATTACAAGTGATTTCTGGTTATAAGTTTCGTTTTCACAAGTTTTTAATAAATGATGTTGAACGTTGGTGTTGCACCGTCAAAACATGTAAGTGTTTTGCAAAATTAATAAAAAGTCAAATTGATACTGAAATTGAAATTTTTAATGAACATAACCATAAGCCATTACCAGAAAATATTTTAACTAGACAAAAAATTAATAACAATTTTAAAACGAAAAGCAGTTGATGACATGTTTATTAGACCATCGAAAATTTTACATTCTGAATTGAAAAATGATGATATTGAAAATATAACTTCTGGAGATGTTTTATTAATAAAAATAAATATACATAATGCTCGATATTCAAAGTTATCAAAATTACCAACTTCAGTAACACAAATTCACGATACTTTAAAAAATATTGAATTCAAAACAATTAAAGGTGAAGACTTTTTGTTAGTTAATAATAACGAAACAAATATATTAGGTTTCTCGACAGTTCGTAATTTACAAGCTCTATGCAGTTTGAATACGATTTTTGTAGACGGTACTTTCAAAAGTTGCCCGAAATTATTTTATCAACTCTTTACTATTCATGGTGTGTTAAATAATAATTATATCCCACTTGTTTATTTTTTACTGCCATCAAAGTCAGCTAATTGCTATACCTATGCATTTCAACATTTAGTAGAAGAATGTAGAAAAAATGACATGCAATTCAGTCCAGTCCGAATGTATGTCGATTTTGAAAAGGCTATACATACTGCTGCAAATGTTGTCTGGCCTTCTATTCAAATAAAGGGGTGTAGATTCCACCTAGGACAAAGTTGGCATAGAAAGATTCAACAGTTGGGGCTTAGTACCGATTATAAAAAAAAAAAATACAGAAGTAAGTAATTTTTTAAAACTCTTTTTTGGACTTCCTTTCAATCCACAAGATGTTGAATACTGTTTTACTGAAGACATTATGGCAATACAACCACAAGATGCTCGAATATTAAAATTTACAGACTATATATTAGATTCATATACAAAAAATGATGCTGACTTTCCACCAGAAATATGGTCAGAATATTTATCATCGACATTACGCACGACTTACAATTGCGAATCTTTTCGTAGAAAATTAAATAGTTCATTTAATTCCTCTCACCCTAATATTTTTAATTTTATAGATGTTTTAAAAAATATACAAATTGATACTTATATAGCGTTACGGAGTCAGGGCTCAAGAAATAGAATAACAATTGAAAAAGAAGGATACATTAAAAAAAAAATGGAAGAATTAGAAACTAAAAAAATTACTCAAATAGAATTTGTGAGGCAATTATCATTCAAATTTTTACCTACTTTTATATAGACTTATAAGTTATATTGAATAAGTTAATAATTGACAAAGTAAGAACAATTCAACAGCTTTGTACCGATAAAAATATGCAATTTTAAATAATAATTAATAAATACAATAATAAATATTTTTAACCATACCAATATTATAACAGTAAAATTGACAGTCCTAAGTCTGATAAAATGGGAATGAAAATATTGGTTGTAAATTGGTAATATACATTTTATTATTATAAAAATGCCCGGGACGCAATTTACATATACCCAAAAAATACCCGGGACGCAATTTACATCAAAAAGGTACATTGGGACGCAACTTACAGTCACCCCTCTTAATACTACAACCAAGGGTTCCCAACACCTCCGGGGTTAGATGAAGTCCATTGTCTATTGAAACTTAAATTTTCCTAGGCAATGTACTTTCATGGTTAGGTCTGATTATTTCTTCATAAGTTTTACTTGCTATCGTTTCCTCTATAGAACTACTTTTTTATAACATACTTTTACATTAAAATATAAGCTTATGATTATTATTAGGCCCATACTAATGATGACAGTTCCTAATATACATAATATAAAAATGGGTGTTTGTTTTTATTACATTGTCAGTAGTTGACGACGATGGTTTAAGACTTTCTAAAGACTTAGAATACTCTATTAGTTTATGCAGATTATTTTTTACTATTGCCTTACTTCCGTCTGGAAGTATTAAATCATTCGAAATTATACCCTTATTGGTTAAATTATGACCTATGGGATTGAGTGACATGTTTAGTTGTGGAATTATATCTTTGTATATTTTTGTGGTTACTTTTTTCTTTAGTATTAGTAACGTGCCATCACCCGTATTGACTTCACATTTATTACTCAATTCTAAGATTCCTGTACCGTTTATATCATCTATTTCTACTTCAGATATATCTTTACATTTAACAATAATATTATCTTTACTTGTAATATATATCCACGAATTCGTGTTTTCTAACCTGTGCCATATATTGAACTTAAAATTGATATTTTTCAAATTACAAGAATTAGGTATAACATCTGGTTTCCTAAATATCGTTAGCTCACATGATTTATCTAAATTATGTAACTGTTGCTCATATGGGCATATTAATGTGTTAGTAGTTTGTTTACATTTTGCTAATTCTACTTCACTTAATTCTAAGTAATGTAATCTAGACTTATCTATTGCTATGTAATTGGTTGTAGGTACAATTGCTACATTATGTATCATTAAATAACTTAAATGGTAGAGGTATGGTCTTATATAATATAAATTCATAATTCATAATTAAAGGTATTTCTATTTTAAAAATTAGTAAATCTTTTATAAAAAAATATTAGTTGTAGATAGACGAAACAGTTCTGATATTCCAGAGCCACTTAAGTTAATTGGTATATCCTCCCCAGTGGGCAATTGTGTTTTGATATCTTTTACTTGATCCCTAAATGTCTCAGTATCTAAAACACTAGAATGGATGAGACCTTGTATCGCCATATTTATAATGTTTACCAGGTTTTCCGTTTCAAATGCATATTGTATAAAAATTAAGTTTAATAATGATATTTGTTCTTCTAAAGCTGTTTCAAAATTTAGGATGTCTATATGGATTTTTTGTGCTTGTACTTCACGATCTAAATAATTATACTTATCTAGTTAACCTGAACTTTTTCCATTTCTAACATTGACGAATTAACATTTGATATTATTGACTGTATAATTTGGGTTTGAAAGTCAGTCATTTGCGAAACACGTGTCTTAGAAATTTCTAGTTCTCCTATCCTATCATAAAAATATTTTGCATCTACATCGTCCCAGATTCCAAATAGTACATTAGTTAATCTACCAACTATGTTTATTAGACCTCTTTTTACACAATAGTTATCTGTTGGTGGTTTTATAACTTTTATTACATGTTCTATATTACTATTGATTTCTGATAAAAAGTTTTTTGCCTGATAATTATATTGAACGCAAGTTTGTCGTAACAATTCTGTTCAGATGGTTTGACCTAATTTACAGGATTCTCCTATCTGTTTAGTCATAATATTAATTTTATTGTATTTTTCACTATAATTTGTGATATTAACATAAGTGAGTAGTCGCCAATATGAATTATGTATGCGTAAGTTATTTATTGAAGGAAAGTAGATTCCCGAAGGATTAACAATTGTTGTAATGTTGAAGTTATCCTTTTCTGCTTTTCCAAATGAAACAATTCTGAAAGAAAAACAATAAAATCGACACATAATGGTGGATTGATATTATTATCTCTTAGAATTATTTAGAATGTTAGAATAAAATATAAATTTGTATGTATTTGTAAATATTTTTTGTATAGTGCTATGATTGTCACATTTTCAGCTCATTCTTGTGCAGTTTGACTTCTTTGCGCCCTTTTTTTATAACGACGTTTTCGTTATCTTGTAAACTTATGATCTCGTAGGGTCCTAACCATTTAGGGCTAAATTTGCCTTTTCTAACGTGATTTTTAATGAAAACCTTGTCTCCTACATTAATGCTTATTTCGTTTTGTTTTTTATCATATACTGTTTTAGACTTTTCTTTGCTATCTATTAAATTTTCTCTAGCTATTAAGAAAGCGTCTTGAAGTTTTCTACGAAGTTCAAATGTATAGTCTTCATAGTTGTAACATGGTTGAGGTTTCCGAGAGAATGTATGAGGTACCTTAACCGGGTGACCAAAAACGAGTTCGTGTGGTTGATATTTGGTTGATGAGTGTATAGTACTATTATATGTGAACATAGCGTACGGGATGAAGTCGTCCCAGTTTTTCGCATTCTCATCTACATAATGACGAAAGTATTCCACTAACGTACGATGTGATCAATCTAGTGCGCCATTAGATTGCGGGTGATACGCCGTTGTATTTATCTTTTTTATTTGTAATAGTCTACAGCATTCTTTAAAAATTTTACTCATAAAGTCTGGACCTTGGTCTGTTAGGATTGAATCGGGTAAGCCGTAATGACAGAGGAAGTGCTCAACAAAGGCTTTCGCTATTGTGTTGGCCGTATGGTTTGGTAATGGTATCGCTAGTGAGAACTTTGTGAGATCATCTTGGATTGTTAATATAAACGAATTTCCTTGGTGTGACGTTTCTAATGGACCTACTATGTCTAAAAAAATGTTTTTAAATGTTCTACTGGCTGTTGATGTTATCACCGTGGGTTGTTGCACAGTACGGTTTCCACTTTTATTTACTTTGCAGGATTCGCATGTTTTTATATAATCTAGTACGTCTCTTTTTATACCTTTCCAATTATGGTGTTGTTTGATTCTCTTAATAGTGCGAGATACACCTTGGTGATCTCCCAATGGAGTTGTATGAAATTCCTTAATGACATTGTTTTTCTCTTCTTTTGAGTAAGAGTCCAAACTATAGATCATTATTTTAATATTTGAGTTCTTAAAAACATATCGTATCATTGTACGCACTTGAGTCCAGTCTAATTGATCATATTCATTATCAATTTTAGGAAGAGCTATTTTAATTAGGCCATTTGATTCGCAGAATTGCCGTAGGTTTTTCATAGCGAAAAACATAATTTCGTATGTGGGTGTTTGGTAATGCATTTCTTTAGTGATTATGTATAATATATAACGTTGATCGTATTGTATAGCAGCAATTTCTGTTACTTGCTTGTTTTTCTGTATTAATTGATCAATTTTACCAAACTGTCGTCTGAACTCTAGACCTATACCCTTTGCCATTTTGAACTCTTTAGACACACAGTGACCAATGGCATAATCAATTGGTGCATCTAATAAATTTCCTTTAACTTCTATAATGTCTTAGTTTGTTATTAGTTTTGATTGTACGTCCTTCAAGTATTTCTGATATTTTTCTGATGCTTCAGAGTTTTGGAGTACATTAGTGACTGTTATTTGACTCAGAGCGTCTGAGTTTGAATTTTGTATGCCTGGTTTATAGATTATGTCATAATCATACTCCTCTAATTAAAGTCTCCATCTGGTTAAACGTGATCCTGGATCTTTCACTCCAAACAGCCACGATAATGGTTTATGGTCCATTACTATATTAAACTTCCGTCCATAAACATATTGTCGAAATTGTTTCACCGCCCACAATATTGCCAGTAATTCTTTTTCCGTTGTATTATAGTTAGTTTCTGCCCTGTTCAAAGTACGAGACGCGTACGCTATTGGTAAGTCTGATCCAATTTTTTCTTGAGACAGGACAGCGCCTATTGCGATGTTGCTCGCATCTGTTGTGATGTTGAACGGTTGATCGAAATTTGGGTATTGCAATAGAGGTTCATTCGTTAAAATATTCTTAAAGAAAAGAAAGGAGTCTTGGCAGTTATCTGACCAGACAAATGGTTGATTTTGTTTTAATAGATTAGTTAGTGGCTTAGCCTTTTTACTAAAATCCTTAATGAACTTTCTATAATATCCTATCAATCCTAAAAATTATTTGAGTTTCTTTGCGTTTTCAGGTACCGGGTTAGGTAGTTGACTATGCATTCAATTTTCTTTGGATCTGGCTTAACGCCATTTTCCGTGATAACATGTCAAGGATAATTCACTTCCTTCCTCAAAAATTCATATTTCGGAGGTTGGAGTATTTATATTGTCTTAGTCTATCAAACACTTCGCGTAAATGTGTTGCGTGTTCTTTAAGAGTTGCACAAATGACAATTATATCGTCTAAATACACAAATGCTCTTGAGCCGTTAATTCCATTCAATGCTTTATTCATCAATCTTTGGAATGTTGCCGGGGCTCCTTTTAACCCAAAGCACATTCTCTTAAACTCAAAATGCCCTTCACTCGTACTGAAAGCCGTTTTTTACCTATCTCTTGGATGAATTTTGACTTGGTGGTATCCACTAGCTAAATCAAGGCAGGAGAAATATTTCGCTTTCCCTAACTGATCCAAAATTGATGTTATGTCAGGCATTGGAAATGCATCACCTATTGTTATATTATTTAACTTTCTGAAATCTACTACGACTCTGTATTTTTTATTTCCTGTAGCATCCATTTTCTTTGGGACAATAAGGAGTGGAGCGTTCCAAGGGCTCTCACTAGGGACTATTATTTCATTTTGTTCTAGTTGTTTGACTGGTTCATTTATTTCTTTTTTTTGTGCATATGGAAGACGATAAGGTTTCTGATAAATTGGTTGAGTGCCACTTGGTATTTTTAAAGGTAGCAGTTATTAAACCTCTTTTAAAGGTCGGAGATAGTAAGAATATTAACAACTATAGGCCAATATCCCTGCTAATAAATTTTTCCAAAATCCTAGAAAAAAATAATTAAAGTAAGGTTAATTACATTTTTGGAAAATAACAAACTTTTATCTAAAAATCAGTATGGATTTAGGCCTGGTATTGGTACAGATATAAAGAATTAGATAGTGGCAACAAAGTAATAGCGATTTTCTTGGACTTGGCAAAGGCATTTGATACAGTTAATTATAAAATTCTATTACAGTTACTACCTAGTTTTGGAATAAAAAATGTTAGTCTAAATTGGTTTAAGAGTTACTTAATAAATAGAAAACAAATGGTAAAAATAAATAATGTTGTTGGTCATGAAAGTTCTATTAATTACAGAGTTCCGCAAGGCAGTGTGTTGGGGCCTATTTTGTTTATATTATATATTAACTTCATCTGTGATATTAATAGGTATTGATGGTTTGGTCGTTACTTACGCGGATGATACATGTCTACTTTTCTCGGACAAATCGTGGAATGGAGTTCATGATAAAGCTACTTTTGGTTTGAATAAAGTTTATAAATGTCTATGTAATAGAAATCTAACATTAAATGAAGATAAAACTATGTTTATGTCCTTTTCTATTAATAGGACCTCAACTAATACTAATTGTAACTCAATAACCATATATAGATGCCTTAATACAGAACTTTGCAACATGCATACATGTAATATAATAAATGAAGTTTCTAGAATCAGATATTTAGGTATTGTTTTTGATAAAAATTTAAGATGGAATTTACATATACATAATTTATTAGGAAAGTTACGTACAATAACTTACAAATTTATAAAGCTTAAGAATTTAATACCTACACAAACAATTCGTATGTATATTTTGCTTTATATCAGTCGATTTATCAGTATGGGTCAGGGGGGTATAACTCCATACGACGGAACTAGTACACTCTGATAACAGTTTGTGAGACAAACTCTGGGAGCGCTAGTGATGGCGTTCAGTCAAGCGCATTGCCAACATACCAAAAAACCTAAGATTCCCAGACGTAGGTATTACTGATCATAGTAAACATAACCTCAAATTAAAATATTATAGAGGCTTTTGAATTTTTTTTTAACGGTGACAAATTTTCACTTTGTGTTCGACGTTTGTGCTGTGTGCTAAAAACATCGGGTCTGAAGTTTTTTTTACATTTCTTTGATTTTATTGAAATATCTTGTGTAGTGTTTGTATTCTGTGCATTTATTTATTATTTTTTTGTATAAGTAATATTAAATATTTGTATTAAAATACGGCATCACGGTTTTAATTAAAATGCCTTCTACTGCATGTGTTGTTATAAATTGTGACTCCACGTACACTGATAAAGTAACACGACGACATCGTTTCCCTAAGGATACGATTAGGTTTAACATTTGGGTACAGAGGTCTGGCAACAATAAGTTATTGAACAAGACTATTGATGATGTTTATAAATCTTATGTCATGCGTGACAAACATTTTGAACCTTGTTTTAAAAGTTTGGGATTACATAAGCTGAATGAAAATGCTGTGCCAACATTAAATTTACCAGGTAAAGACACATTTTTTTTCATTTTTTATTTTACATATATTATTATATCATTTAATATCTAACTTGAAATATATTTTTTTTTTTTTCATAGAAATTATATATGTTGTTTTTGAGTAACACAATATATTGTAAACAACATCTGTATAAAATCAACTATTTGTAAATTAACTAATCTTTGATTCCAATTTTAATTGGTTGATTTGTATTTGTTAATTTAGAAAATTTGATATTCAAATATCAAATCTTCTTGCGCTGATGTCAATAATTGGTTTGTTTTTGATCTAATGTATAAATATGGCATGATGTAGTTATACGTTTGCTAAGTTAAATTGTAGTCTTAGAAATATTATGTACTAGCAACCTAAATTGTGATGTTCGAGTATCTGTTTTTTGTTAAATAAGGCAGCATGTCAAAAAAAAAATTGCTTGAAACTTTAGTTATTGCATGTGTTTATTAATGTATAAATGGATGTTTGATTTATAAATTGCTTGTTCGTTTTACTTTACTTATTAATATTATGTTTCAACTTTCAGGTATGATTGAGATGTTCAACGTCGACAATGAGAGTGACTCAGCAAATGCAGTATGTCTGATGAATGTATCTACCGTTTCTTCTGTCATGGACATCAGTGTCAACGAAGGTAACTATTAAGTGATTTTGTTTAACTGTAAATATTAAGTTCTTTTAACTTTGATGGTTGGTATTTCATTTTTATAATTATTTATGTATTATTGAAATAGTCAACGTCGACAATGAGAGTGACTCAGCAAACGCAGTATGTCTGATGAATGTATCTACCGTTTCTTCTGTCATGGACATCAGTGTCAACGAAGGTAACTATTAAGTGATTTTGTTTAACTGTAAATATTAAGTTCATTTAACTTTGATGGTTGGTATTTCATTTTTATAATTATTTATGTATTATTGAAATAGTCAACGTCGACAATGAGAGTGACTCAGCAAACGCAGTATGTCTGATGAATGTATCTACCGTTTCTTCTGTCATGGACATCAGTGTCAACAAAGGTAACTATTAAGTGATTTTGTATATTTATTAAGAATTAAAATTGAATTTATATAGCTGCTATCAAGTATAACATGTCTTGATTATTTACTTGGGGAGACTTAGTTTTTTTTTTTTTTCTATCAAAAACTTGTTCTTTTCATACAAAGTAATAATATAGTGAAATTGAACGTATCATTTCAAATTTTAAATCTTGTTAATATTCTACTGAAAGAAATAATATGATATTTTGTGATAAATAGTCATTTGTTTCCCAAGTAATGTTACAATTCTTACTTTCTTAAATGTTAATACTGGTAGAAGTAGACAGTTAGTTATATATTCTAATAAAACATTATTTAATTACTAATTTTTTTATCATTTTCAAGGCGTGGACCAAAATGAAAGTACTCCTTTGCTGCCAAGAATACTATTTAGCATGAAAAAAAACTGTAAAAGTTTATTAAAAGACATTAACATTCAACGAAGAGCACAATTGACACCTCGCAAAGCTCTTTTATACAATTCTGTGAGAGTGTACAAACATCGAAATTTAATACTAAAGAAACGATATTCAGATGCTAAACAGAGAATTAAAATTGCCGATACATACATCAACTCAAAAGCAAACTCTTTAAATGGACTAAATCAGTTTACACAAAATTTTATTGAATCTCAAATGCGGATGCAACCCAGAAACCACGAGGAAGACGATTTACGATTGATGACAAGGTGTTTGCATTGTCTCTTTTTAAACAAAGTGGGAAGGCATATTCGACACTTTCAAAAGTGTTCGCACTACCTTCACGAAAGTCAATCACTGATCTGTTGAAAAAGGTACCTTTTGAAACAGGCATCAACAAAAAAATTTTTGAACATTTAAAAGGGTCCGTGAAAAAATTGAAAAACAAACTTGATCGATTCTGCACGGTTATTTTTGATGAAGTGTCCATTTCTGCATCATTACAATTTAATGAATCAAACGGTAAAGTTATTGGTTTTGAAGACCTTGGGCAAAGTGATCGCTCAACTAAATTCGCAGATAAAGCTCTTGTGTTCATGGTTCGTGGTATCAGGAAAAAATTTAAACAGCCAGTTGCATTTTACCTCACTACCAGCAACATGAATGGTCTAAAGCTTGCCAAAATTATCAAAGAAGTGATAGAAGCTGTACAATCAACTGGTCTTACCGTCATCTCTACTGTATGTGACCAAGCACCTACTAATGTGGCTGCAATAAAAAGATTGCGTCACGAAACAAATACTAAATATATGAAGAAAGAAAAAGAAAACCGTATTTTTGGTTTTGAAATAAATGATAAGGAAATCATTCCTCTCTTTGATGTTCCACATCTTTTAAAAGGTCTTAGAAACAACCTTATAACAAAAGATTTAAATTTTATTTATGACAACAGCCAAAAAAAAGCTTCTTGGAAGCACATAACTCAGTTTTATGAGTTTGATAAAGATCAGAGCACAGAAGGAGATCGTCTAGTACCTAAACTTACTGATGCCCATGTATATGAAGAGAAAATTAAGAAAATGAAAGTGTCACATGCTGCGCAGGTATTTAGTCAACGCGTCGGTGCAATAATGAAGAGGATTGCTGTTATGTCAAACAATTGCACACCGAGTGAGTTAATAACAAAATATTATAGAATCGACCCTTTTTTTGTTAATTTTATTGTATATCTAAATTGCTTTTATTTTTTTTTATAGGTATTGATCGTGAAGCTGCAGACACTGGTCAGTTGTGCTTATTTGTTGACAACCTGTTTGATAGTGCAAATGGAAATGTCATAAAACCAACACCTGGCAAGGATCTTCGTAGCGCAGTCACATTGACCTCTCCTCACTGGGTATTTTCGAGTAAAGCTTTAGACGTTCTACGAAGTATGAAGTATGAAACAACGAAAAAAATTCCATCAATTGCCAACTGGATAACTACTATTCAAGGACTTCAACTAATTTGTAAGCGACTTCTAAAAGCAGGTTTCAAATACATTCTTCTAAGAAATTTCAATCAAGATCCCATTGAAAATTTTTTTGGATCAATTAGAAGTCACGGATTAAGGAACATCAACCCAACACCTGCAAATTTTATATCTTCATTTAAATCTCTAGTGATCAATAATTTTACTTCTACTCATTCTGTTGGTGCAAATTGTGAAGACGATGATAGTGATGGCATTTTGGACAACTTGAAAGATTTTTTATACAATGAAATCCCTTTAAATGAAGAAAATGAAGATGAAGAAAATTGTTCTGCTCAACATGATGTTTTGACTACATTCCCTACATTAGAGCAAACTGGAAGTTTAATTAACTCTGGCAGTAGAGCATACGTCAGCGGCTGGATTATAAAAAAAATTAAAAAAATTACAAAAAATTGTACAGTTTGCATTTCAAAATTATCTACACCGAAAATCCTAAAGGAATATTTCATTGTTCAGGCTCGCCAATACATAGATTGTAATTTATTATATCCTGATCAAGATACCATAGATTTATATAGTTTCATTATATAGATTTTTAATTCAAATTTTCATAAATTTGTATTTAAAAATAATGGTTTTAATGAGTTTCTCTCATTAATTTCAAAATGTGCACCTATTGAAAATTTTAAATGTTCAAATCATGATTTAAGTAATATGTTCCTTAAAACTGCTTGTAAACTTTTAACGTACAGTTATATTAATAATATCAATAGAATTTTAAGCAAAGGAGAAAAATCAAATACATTGGATCCAATTAAACAACCTGCTATTTTGTATAATAATAAATATTCTAAGAAAAAGAAAGTTTTACTTCGTCAAAATGTAAATTATTTGTAGCTTTGTAGTATATTAATATTGTTATTGTTTTATTATGCTTAATTGTAACTAAAGTGTAAATTATTTGTAACTTTGTATTATATTATTATATTATATCTTAAATGTAATTTCTGAAAATGTTTTTAATAAATATATTTATTATACTATTATTTTGCAATTCAATACTTTATTTTAGTTTCAAATGTGAATAAAAAAGTAAAAACAATAATCGATTGCGAACTATTGATAATCTAGTACTATCGATTTTCTAGTACTATCGATTTTCTAGTGATATCGATATAATAGTTATTGAGACAAACGACGGGAGCGCTGGTGTCGTTCGTTGTATCAATACTTTGTTCAGCAGTTGCCTTTCTATTTAATCTTTTTTCTATGGTATGGGTTATTAATATGGGGTGGACTAGGTGAAGGTATTTTAAAACAGCTACAAGTAAATCAAAATAAAATAGTTAGAATATGTTTGAATAAGTATGCTCTTGAAGGGTCGACTAGTCGAAACTATAGGGATTTGGGTGTTCTACCAGTTAAATTCCTCTACAAAAAAATAGCAATCATGTTTATTTTCAAACAATTAATAAAGGGGAAAAATAACACTTATTCTGAAAATAAAAGAGAAAATATGGTTTATAATATTCCCGTTAAATATCCCAAAAAATCTTTCGGTCAATCATTTGTGGACTAGGTACTTGGAGCCTACGAACTTCAACTTAATGCCATATGAGTATAAAAAAAACATCCATCAGCATCAAAGTAGTGTTAAAGAATGTGTTTATAAGTATTTATTCTTAGAGTTAGTTTAATTATTATTTGTTTTATGCATATGTTAATAGATAGTTATATTCAAGTAATTTAACTTGATAATGTCAGAATAATATTCTGTTATTTTAAGGTATTACCTTGTTATGAATCTTAATTCTACATTTTTAATATGTTTAAAACAAGTCTTTTATTCTCTGCTGTAATTTTTGATTTTTCTATATTTTTATTTTAAAATTGTTTTATTTAAATAACTAACTAAACTGTACACATTTTATTTATTTATATAATTGTAGGTATATATTATTATTTTTTTTTTTTTTTAGAATAGCATTGTTACACTCTCTATCTCTAACTCAAGCTATGCTTAAAAGAGATAGATAATCAAGTTTTGTAATTTATCAAATTGTGTATTATAAATTGTAAAATTTTTATTGATAAATAAAAAAAAAAAAAATTACAATATTGATTGCAAATTATACCGATTGTGTCGAAATTTGTCAAAATTATTATATATATTATATAAAAAAATTCGATTTAATTATAACGATATAATAAAATCAATTTGGTGAAAAACTGATTTTACATAAAAATTATTCCATATATTCATATTTATTAAGAAGCGTATTTAGAATTTTTCACTAACTAGGATCCTAATTTTCTATAATAAAATTTTCAAGCATTTTTACTGATCAAAAATGTAACATACACAAAATTTTTAAAATACACGCATTAAAAAATCAAAATTTAATCACTCCACTCAATATCTAAAATAAATGGATTAGCAAAATTTTAACTCATTATTAAATTTTTAAATTAACAAAAATAGAAAAGAAACACACAGCACATTCAGTTATTATAATGACAGTTCTATATTATGATACATTTAATATCGAAATAATAAAACATTTTATCTAAAATTTAAATAATCATGTTATTGTTATAGGCTACGAGATATCTACAAGATCAAGGGAGTTGCACATGCTACTATGACCATGGTACGTGTCAGGATAGTAAGCCAACAATTAATGTATATTGCAATAATAGCGCATCTACGAGTAAGGTCACCTAGACTTTGGAAGTGCATCTTTGTATTGCACATTATCTAGCCACGCCTGTGTTCGCAAAAACAACTATAAGGATACCTGGATTCACCCAGAAGGCTACGGGACGATGTAAGCAAGAGTCGCACCATATATAAGGGAGCTCAAAGACTAACAACGGCAGATGTACCACAGCCACCAACACCTGAGCACCTTCACGACACTCAGCCACTTCTAAAATTAATTACATGTATTTTATTTTGTACGTAATAAAACATTAATCGTTAAAGAGTTGTAACATTCGTTACAAATATCATATTTGAGTCAAGTATTGATATTGGCACGCAACATTATTATAATATATTGTAATTTCATACCATAATAAAAATTAAAAAAGTGTTGAAATATTTCATCTAAATGTTAGATGTTTATAATTTAATATATTGTTATCATTTTGTTATAATTTCTTATTTACTCATGTGCGATATAATTTCATACCATGATATTTATTTATTTTTAATAAATGTACATTACAAATGTTCAAATGATTTGTTTTTATTCATAACAATATTAATTAAACAATTAATAATTAATAAATAAAAGTAAATACATCATTTAAAATTATTTGTACAATAAAATATAATTTCGCAAGAGTTATTGGTTATAACCACTTTAAGTAGAAGCAATATCTCGAAATTTCTAATAAATTATTGAAATGAAAATTATATTATTACTAGTTTTGAGTATATCATTGTATCCTGCATCGAACACACAAGGTAAATAAATAGTCTTTTTTATTAGAAATGCAATAGTCTTAATTGTATTAAAACTTACAAAATTATTTAATACAACAATTTGATCAAAAATGGAGTTCTTATGCAAAACTGATTTTTAACAAAATCAATATTTTGATTTACAACATTTTGTCATAACTCAAAAACTATGTTATTTATAGACATCTGGAATTTCATTTAGTTTGATGTCTCTCAAAAACGTATTTATGCTCAAAAAGCTTAAAAAGAGGCGGCTCATAAGTTCTTTTATATTGAAATAAAAAAAAGTTGAGGGTACATCTGCAATAATTTTTCATAGATATTTAAACGGAGAATAACGATTATAGATAGGCATTTTATTGTAACTCAAAAATATTGATGTTTATACATTTTATGTATATGTTTAATGTTTATATTTTATGATACCTAGTGGTATTATCAAAATATTTAGATTGATTTTAAACTATTAATTTATAATTTATAAAAACAATATAAATATAATATAAAAATAACTTGTTGAAATAAACTGATTGACCGAAAATCATTTCTCATATAGAATTATTTATTTTTGAATTAAAATTTAACACTTCGATTACATTTACCTAAACAATGATGAGATACATTTGACACTTACTACACAGCATAGTAGTTAAAGACAACTTGCTCCCTTCTTATATATTAAAAATAATATTTTTTCACTTTATTATTTAATGGATTTTTTGAATATATATTTTTAAGATGATTGCCCAAGCAACATAATTTGCGGTATAGCTGGAAGAATCTGGTCAAGTAATTTTGAGACTTTTGAATTCAATATATCCGCTATGCCAGAAGATTGTGGTATATTTCTTGTAGCTCAATTTGATTTTGACCGTGATTCCCGTTTCATGGATTCAGATGAAAGTAATTATAAACAACTTAAATACACGAGTATAATAATGTTTAAAGTATAGGTCTCACTCTCTCGCTGTTCTCTTGTAAAAAAAACAAATTTTCGAAGACATTTTGTTGTGACATATTGATTTAAAAAACAAAAAGAGTATTTTATAACATTAGTTTCAACATACTTAAACAAAAATATATTTGAATATTTTCATAATCTAAAACGGAATACCGTTCTAAAATATTGTGCCATAAATTAAACATCAAATTATGACAAATAGATGATTGTACTCGTATTACAAACGTTTATGTATGACTATTATGAGATACATCTTTCAACTTATTTCATGATAACTCAAGCATTAATGTTGAAAATAATAAATTAATAATTCATTATTTAATATTCATTTGTCAATATTTATCAAAACTTATTTTTATAAAAACCCAACGGCTAAAAAAATATTATAATATAATAATAAAAAAAAAAAAAAACTACAAATGAATAATGATCATTACCATTATTTTCTATATAATCATTGTCGATAAACCATTGAAATATTAATAATAATTGAACAAAAATATGGAAGTGTTACTAATGGTTGGAAGTGATTTAAACTAATCATGAATAGTAATTACTAATTTATTATGTGTGTATCACAACTGTATAAAATAATTAAAATCGTAATTGATAAATATCAATTCATACTAAATAATATTATTATAAACGCATTGTGTCTTATTATTTTAAAATGTTGATGATTAAAGATATCGTAACTACCTTGACCAGTGCTGGCAAAATTGTTTACACAAGCATTGGGTTCCATTACGATGATAATTGGCCCTTAGTATTTGAAGCAGACGAGAAATCTACAGATTATAAGACAGAAATCATAGATCCATTGGTCACTTTTTTAAATGCAAACAATCTTAGTGGTGTTATCATTAACATGGACTATGTTTATGTAAGTTGAAAAGAAAATTATTTAATTCAATCATTTTTTTAAGCTTTTAATGTCCTAATATAATAATTACGTATGATTTTTTTTTTTTGTATCATCACCTTTTAAGAAGTAAAATGCTTAGATTTTCAATTACTAGATTATCACCCTAGTTATTATGATCAAATTAATTTTAGTTTGTAGTTAAAGAGGGGAGTAAGACAATCATATATTCCAAGTACTTTCAATATAGGTAATAAGAAAAAACGAAAACAAAACCAGTTACTGTCAAAATCAAATTTTTGTTATATAATATATTACAAGGTTCCTAGTAAGTTATTCAAATAACAATTAAAAAATAACTAATATACATGTACATAATATTTTTCTATAAGCGTTTAAAATAATAATTTTGACAAATTTCGACACAATCGCTATGATTTGCAATCTATATTGTAATTATTCATAATTTTTAAAATGTTGATTCATACCTAAACTTAGAATTTTAGAAATTCAATTCAATATTTCTTATAAAGATTTTATTTGTTGAAAAAAAAGTTCTTTTTAAGACTTAAATCCACATATATTTAACATTTAAGGAGCAATGTGAGTTGGATAATCCTCAATGGTCACAGACAGGGTGGTTCTTAGAACTTGCAAGGGCCGGGGCAAGATATCATTACCTACTAGGTTCGCCTAGTTTTCACCATCAACCTAAATACTTAAATATAAAATAAAAGTTTTAATATAATTATTATTTTTTAGAGAAAAAATAAATATTACATTTTATTATTTGAATTATTATATTTTTAATCTGAAAAATGTATTAATTTATATACAAACGAAAAAAATAGGATTTAGATGATTTACAACTACAACAATTTAAAGAAAATTAATTTTTTTCGCTTTTACTTCCAAAAATATTGTGAATAAATCAAAATAATTCAGATTTTCACACTTTTCATTATTAATTGAAATGATAGCGAGGTCAGAATGTTTTGAATCATGGTAGTCCACAAATAATTTTTAACAATTTTTAATTTTTAAAAACTTCTTTCGGTACTAGCAGTAGTTATTGGCATTGTAAGCATGATTCTCAAAGTTATAGAAATAATCGGAAAAAAATTATGTAAAATTCAAAATAACAAGACATTCCAATGAACTTTTTTTTTCATTTAAGGTGTGACAAAATATTTCTATTTCATTAGACAAATCAATATACTCGTGTATGTCTTGGCTATTAGTATCTGTCCGTTCTATTTGTAAATTCATATATTGTTTTCGTAATTCTACAGCATTGATGTTTGCATAGGTGTAAATTTGCCATGTAGAAGGGGGGCTATAATTGTAAACATAGAACAGAACCGCGGAGGACTTTACTCCTGCACACCCAACATATAAATTATACAATATTTAATTGTCACATTTATTATTTAAAATGTATATAAAAACTTCAAAATTATTTATTTAACAGCATATAATACAGAACTTATTGTCGTTGTCGTTATAAAATATTAACGTAATAATATAGCTCAATCATTTTAATTTTATTATAAATTTACAATACAATATTCATACACGAAGCATAATTCACGTAACACATACCTATCGGATATCCTGATTAGAAATTATGTTTTACATTTTATAATTTTCTCTAATAAATATCTAAATCCCCCTAAGATAGTCTAATAAAAACAATTTATAGTAGAGCTATAATACTTCAGAGGCAGATATATTTTTAATTCTTGACTCTTGTTTATCTATTGTTAACGAAACATTGATATTTTTTCTTCGAGTTCGGTTTAGCGACAATCGTAGACCGCCGATCATTGATTATTTTTTATTATGATTATAATTAGAAAATTATACACGTTTCGTTTAAAATAAAATAATTATTTTTAGGGTTGTGTACAAAATGTATTATATGTATTTCAAAGACCATTTTTATTTGTTATGTCTTGTACTCTTGTCTACAAACGTTCATCGATTACGAGTCACTTAACGTGTGTTTATGATTTTTGGTGTGTTAATTTTATAATGTTAAATTTATTTATATAACTGAACAAGTTATCTTGATAAGGGTATATAATTAACGAATTTGCTTGTAAAAAATCCCGCCGTAAATTGTTTTAAGTATCTACATACTTGATTTCATTATACATAGTTTGTAAATTTTTATTTTATCATGACCAAAGTTATAAATCAAATTTTAGAATATTTTTATTATGAATACTTTTTTTTTATATAATAAAGGATATTATTCATGTTAAATGTAGTATTTTTTTTATAAATTGTACAATATACGTATACTGATATACAGATATAAATATTGATATTTCAGATGGGGGCGGCAAAAATTATTAGTCCTGGTCCATAAAAACTTGAAATATATCTCTGCTAAGAACCCCCCTCCCCAATTTACGCCTTTTAATGTTTATGAACATCATAAAGAAAACCAAAATTATTTGAATGATGAGCTAATTGTTAAAATCTTTCAACAATTGAAACAGTTGCTTGATTAATTATAGAAAGAAAATATTCAAATATAATTTTGAAAAGTTAATTTCAAGTCGATTATTAGTGATAAAATATGTTTATTACATACTCATAATTAAAATGATATTGTGTCTGTATGGTATAATAATACCATGGTTTATAATAATATAAATTATTTCTGCTATTTATTTTTATTAAATTACTTAAATTATAATGTTTTATTGTTGGAAGGTTTCTAGATAGAATAAAATTATAAAAATAAATAATTGAAGACATTGATATATAAAAATAGAATTTCGGACGAGAGTAGCTTATGAGTAATAAGTGTTTTATTCTAATTCTCTGATCACGAGTATCAAAGTACGATAAATGATAAACCATGTCAGTGACACTTAATGATATCATTGTAACTCATTGTTAAAAATAAAATCTATGCAGCATAAAATAAATTCTTATTTTCAAACATGAATATATTGCATTAAATTATTAGTTATTTTGATTAAATGGTTTATTTTTAAGGATGGCTATACAGATTATCCCCAAAAAATGTCTACTTTTGTCACCAAAATCAAAAAATCTGTAAAACATGATCTAAAATTTGGTTTACAACTAGGTGGATGGCCCTATGCCAACTTTTCATGTTCTGAGTGTAAGTAAACAATATCTAATATATAGGAATATACTAATATCAATATCATTTTTTATAATGACAATAAGTTATTTTTATTCTCTATATATTTATTATGTATCTAAATTATTTTTTATATTCCAATTATGTTCTTCAAGGTTTTGATTTTTCAATAACAAATTCAGTGTTGGATTTGTATATAATTGATTTTTATATGTTAAACATATGTGATTCAGATGGTAAACAATATGGTTTAGCTCCAATAACATGCCAAAATCCAAATATGACAACTATGGTACGTAAGTATACCTAAAAATAGTAACATGTTTCAATTTTTAAAAATAAAACATTGTTTATAAACTTAATTAGGAACAAGTGACTGCTGCTATAAATAATTCATCCATGGATCAATCGAAAATGTATTGTTTATTAGGATCATCAGTATTTCTTCCCGACGATCAATCCATAAACGATAAGAAAATAACATCATATTCTACAGTATAATTATATTTTATATTACATATTTATTTAATGGTTGCTAGTCCATATATGTTTAAGAATCAACTTAACCTGGAATTATTAAAATGTTCATACGATAATTTAATTTTTTTCAAATTGAAAATACTGTGCCAGGTCGTTTTACATTTAATCAGACCACATTATAAGAACGCTTATTCCGCTTCCATAAAAAGTAAATATGTGAAGAAAAGTGTTAATTATATTGTGTCAATTAAAATAATAACAATTTCATATTCACGTCTTGAAAATATTGTTTACATAATTTAACATTATTTTAGATTCTGAACGGAGTGATCAATGTATTGATTCTACAATGATATGTGTTTATTTTTATTTTCTTTATTTTTAATCAAGGTAGTATGGTAATTGAAATGAAAAAAGTCTGAATTTTTAAAACTTCAAGAATTGAATTGGTACTTAGGTAGATAATTAAGCTAGCTTTAATATAAAATATAAATGAGAGAGATCCGATATCATACTCAAGCAGTTTAACAATTTGAATCCACAAAAACGTCGACGTAAACAGTCCCAAAAATTTATAATTTTACTTTTCTCCAAAACTGTTATAGCTAAAAAGTTGGTTGATAGTTCATTAAAACGAAATTATAAAATAGATACAAAATGAGGGATTAAAAATTTTCAAAAAATATTAGTTAATTTTTCACAGTAATAAATATGGTTATTTTTTACTAGATTTTTATTTAACGTAGAAAATTACAAAAATTGGAAAACGGATTTTGTTATTTGGGGTCTTTTTAAATTCAAATTAGCTAGGAGAAGTACTGTGAAGATTTTCAGAAGTTTACTTCAATCGTTAACTCACTACAAAGCTATAAAGCTGAAAAACTTAAAAACACCCAATATAATGTGTTTTGATTTTTTTTTTTTTTTTTTGAAGCTCTGTAGTGAACAACAAGAGATAAAGTTCTGAACATTTTCACTACTCTTC
Source organism: Schizaphis graminum (assembly GCA_020882235.1). Lineage (NCBI taxonomy): Eukaryota > Metazoa > Arthropoda > Insecta > Hemiptera > Aphididae > Schizaphis > Schizaphis graminum. The sequence goes on along the minus strand of CM037031.1, from coordinate 34,843,266 downwards.
TCCTAGCAAATGTAAATCTTACAAGACCTCAAATAACAAAATCCACTTTACAGTGGTTTCAGAGATCTATCTCACTAAATAAAATACATTATACACACATATTGCCTACGATTACTTAATTTCTAAAAATTGAAAATCAAGAATGTTTACATACCGATCTCTGACTTGGCAAGCGTTTTTATTTTTGTGTCTGTCATCACTTTTTGGAGTAATAACAGTGCTTTGAATTTTAACTTCAGCCACTCTTTGAAAAATAAAATAAATCTAGTTGGTACTTTAGGGGGTAAAAAGTTAAAAATTTTCAATATTTTTTAAATAACTCGGGAAAACCCTTTAAAAAATTAGGGAAAAATGGGATTTTTTACGCAAAACCAGTTTTCGACAAAATCGAATTTTTTATTTTGCTATAACTCAAAAACTAATCTATGGAAATACTTGAAATATTTACCAAATTTTTATATTATGGTTATCTCTTTACAGTTAAATTTTCAAAATATTTTGACCATTTTTAAGCTATTTATATACAATTGAAATTTTCAATTTTTCTAAGTATTTTTTTTTTAAATAAAGATAAAAATATTTTGGCCGACCAGAAAATCTTGAAAATTTAATACAAGGTTTCTTATAAGTACTTCTTAAAGTGAAAAAAAAAATCCGAAATCTTCAGTTACAAATTTTTTTTATAAGTGCTTAAATTTCGAATTTATACGAAATATGTCAAAATTGCGAAAATTTGCAAGTAATTGTATGGTTGAAATATCATAAAATGTTTGTGATTTATACCTAATGTTAATTAAAAACAATCACAAGGTTCTCTGTAACTTTTTCTTAAAAAAAAAAAAACAAAATACTAGCATCAATACAGTAATAATAGTATGAGCATATGAAAATTAATTTTTATTTAATTGAGTAAAATAACTATATATTGCAATTTATATACATTATTTAAATATAACCTACTAATTAACTCCTAGACTAATAAATCATCTCCGTTCAGAATCGTTTATCGTATACAATAATACCTATCATTGCATTCAAATTTAACATATCCATAAATTTTTAATAAAAATTTTATTTTTTACTTTTTGAATAAAGAGCAAATTGATAATTAGTTAAAATATTTAAAAACTAAACAAGTGAATAAGTGGACAAAAATATTTTGAGTTATTCTAGTGCCAATTCACTTGCTTATATAGATTTTAAATTTGTCTAAGACATAATATATAAAGTGCAAATTATTTATTTATTTCTCGAGATTATGAGTTTTAATAACTGTTGAACTGTTAAAATATCCTTAAAGTATATAATGTTTTAAATTTTAACGTACCTATTACAAAATTTTGTAACCTATACAAAACGCATCGGAATACATATGATCAAATGTTTATATTATTATCAATTATTAACGTGTACATGATTGTCACTCAATTTGTAATTCTAAATCATAGTCTATTCACAGAAACAGAGAACCACTTTTATTTTAAAATATAATTTACAGTCTTTACATTTGCTTCATACAATTTAAATTAAAGTAATTAAATTAGCAATAACTTTTTATCAATGTCCATTTACCAATAATAATAATTTTTAAAACTTAAAAGTAAGTAAACGTCAAAATTAAAAATATTGTCAATTTAATGAAGTAAGCACGGGATTTATTTTATGTACTTTACATAAAAACAAAATTAACATATTAATCATAATACCGAACACAACAGTTTTTTTTTTTAAATATATTTTGAGCAAGGTTTAAATATTTCTGTCTTTAAATTTTTTGATTTTGTGTTTCTATGCTAAAATTACTATCTCGGTTTGATTACAGTATTGTAGCAGTTCATCAATTTCAAGTCAATGGTGTGCGAACCCTTCTGAACTTTCATATCAACAAGTAAATACATTATCATAATCTTATTGTGCAAATGGTTGTGTTCTCGATGATTGATTATTTGACGGAATCTTATATTAGTCACAGAAAAAGCTAGTAATGCATACAGATGTAGTTCACATAGTGAAAAACAAAGTATGAATTGTATTGAAGTAAATAATGAATAGAGCTGGGGGACATTTATAAATTAAAGCTTACATTAACAGATTATAGCTTAATATTAATGGTGATACGTCATAATATCCTGGTAAAAATATCCCCGACAAAGTATCCCAAAAACAAAATATCCCTAAACCAAAATATCCCGCGTAAATGTTAATTCAAAATTTAAACCTTTTTATAAAATTTACATAGATATTAATATAGTATAATTATTATTAACGTTTATAAAATACAAAAAAATTAATTAAAAAATGTTTAAAAAATATTAAAATGATACCAATGTTTTTCACGGTATTTATAGTGAGTTTTAACTATCAAAATATGCGTTTCTATGGGAAACTTTCCATATTTATTAACACCTTCAAAACACTTGTAATCTAAAACAAACCATACCAATCGAAACTTCAAGTATTCGAGATAAGACAATTTGCAGAGATAATAATCGTACCAACCCAACAACTAAAAATGTCACACTTGTTGCGTGCCAATATCAATACTTGACTCAAAGATGATATTTGAACTGAAAGTTACAACTCTTTAACGATTAATGCTTTATTACATATAAAATAAAATACATGTAATTAATTTAAGAAGTGGCTGAGTGTCGTGAAGGTGCTCAGGTGTTGGTGGCTGTGGTACATCTCCGTTGTTGGTCTTTGAGCTCCTTTATATATGTGGTGCGACTCTTGCAGTTTACGTTTACCCATGGCCTTCTGGTTGTCTTTGTAGTTGTTGTTGCATATGAGCATCCACGTTTGATTATGTGCAATACTATTATTACAGTATAATTGTAAATGCATTCTAATTGCACTTTATTGTTTGGTGCGCTTACTGCCCCGATACGTGGCATGGTCACTAGTAACCTAGCCTTGATATCTCGTAGATATCTTGTAGACATCTCGTAGTCCATAACACATTATTTAAAAATAACGTTCTTTTTTGGTCACCTTTTACACTTCACGTGAGAGTTTTGGAAGAAAATGTTATCGCAAAAAAATAAGTGTGAAGGAATGACGAGCAATTTTGTTGTTTTCCAATATTAGTTTTTTTTTTTTTTGTTATTGATCTTAAAAACAACTCGGCAGCGAAGGCCATTAGTTCACAATTCTTAATAACAATTTGGATAATATACATAAGGTTCATAGATACAATTATATTTTGTTAATTAAATTAGTTAGTTTAAGAAATTTAAGCGTTTTTTCGTTCTGATCAGGTTGTGGTCCGAGAGTTGTGTCGAGGGTTTCGGTCAAGTTGAGCTCCGTTCGCTCCAGGTCGTAAACATGACATTCAGTCAAGATGTGTTTGACGGTGAGGTGTTGGCCGCAGGCTTTACAGAAGGGAGGTTCGTCATTAGACATGACATATCCGTGGGTAAGTCTAGTATGTCCTATTCTTAAACGATTTAAAGCGGTTTCTTCTTTTCGATTGAGGTTGGGATTATCCCATCTGAAAGTTGTTGACTTTATCTGGTTTAATTTAGTATTCTGGCTATTCCAACATATGTGCCATTTTTTGTCTAATATATATTTTCAATGAGTTTTTAAAGCATCGTAGCCCGTAGGTGATGAAGTCTAGTAACGGCGTGTTCATGTCGGAGATGGCCATATTAGCATATGTGTCCGCAGTTTCGTTAACTGAGATACCGGTATGCCCTGGAATCCATGTTAGTATAATTTTTTTTTTTTTGTTTAGCTTCATCAATTTTATTTTGGATGAGGATGGCAATGTCACCGGGGTTGGTTTTGTTTTTAACTCTGTTTATGGCACTAAGGGAATCACTAAGAATTAAAAACTTGGTGTGTGGTGAGGTGATTATTACTTCTATGGCTTATAGAATTGTCAGAGATTCCGAAGAAAATATTGAACAATCATTGGGAAGCTTGAAAGTTAAGTTTTGATTTTCAAGTATGATTGCAATTCCAACCGCGTTGCATGAATTTGAGGCGTTCGTATAAATTGATTGAATGTTCTTGAAGTCATCTATGATTCCTTGAAAATGTCTTTTAAAAATCTCGGGGGCTGTATTCAGTTTGGATTAGGCACTTACGTCGGTATTGGTTTAATAATTGTTTTCCCAAGAGGGACTATGTACGGTTCACGAGGGATGATTTTGACTGAGGAAAATTCGATTTTATTGGTCAGCTTAACAATTTCGTTGTTTATATTACTGTATTTGACTCCATTAAATTCTGATCCGAGCAATGAATATATTTATTTTATAATAACAATATTTTTGTTAGTGTTTCCTATACATAATATAATTTTGAAATAAATAAATTATTGTTGAGCTATCAGTTGACATATTTTTTTATATTACTTTATAAAAGCTTATACATATAATGTAGTTATAAATTCAGAATAATTTTAATCTCAAAAATTAAAAACTTAATTTTTAAATTAAAATGCATACATTTTTTTACTATTTATACCTAAGAAATAAAATTTAAAACAATAGTCTTGAAAATATTTAAAACCTGTAATTCTTTCATTCTTCTTTCATATTTGAAATTATATTATAAAAACGCAAATAAGTTGATCTTAAATTTATATAATAAATATTAAAAAGTGGGTAAGTGGGTATCGCTCTGCTATATATTAGCGGGTGGGGTGGACCTCAGACTAGGCTAGGTTAAATTTGAATGCAATGATACATTGTATACGAAAAACGATTCTGAACGAAGATGATTTGTCAGTCTAGGATATATTATACTTAAATATTGTCATATATTCTATTTTGAAACTAATAGTATAGTTACTATATGTTACTATGGTTACTTTATAGTATCTGTTTATTAATAAAAAAAGTATTTAGCTAACATACGCATTATGAGCGTATGAAATTTAATTTAAATTTTGACATATTTCGTATAAATTCGAACTTTAAACACTTAAAAAAAAAAAATTGTGACTAACGATTTCGGATTTTTTATTATCACTTTAAGAAAAACTTATAAGAAAACTTGTATTAAATTTTCAAGATTTTCTGGCCACCCAAAAATTTTTTATCGGCATTTGAAGAAAAAAACTTAGAAAAGTCGAAAATTTCAAATGTCTATAAGTAGCTTAAAAATGGTCAAAATATTTTGAAAATTTAACTGTAAAAGGATAACCATAATATAAACATTTGGTGAAAATTTCAAGTATTTACAATAATTCGTTTTTGAGTTACAGCAAAATCAAAAAATCGATTTTGTCGAAAAGTGGTTTTTCGTAAAATTGCCGTTTTTCTGTCACTTTTTTTTTTGTTTTTCTCGATTTTTTTGAAAACTATTTGATAATTTTACTTTTGACCTCCCCAAAGTATCAGCTAGATAAATTTTCCTATTCAAAGTGGGGCTGAAGTCAAAAATCGGAGCATTATTACTGCTCCAAATGTTGTCGTCAGACACAAAAAAAAAAAAAAAAAAGCTGGTAAGTGAGTATCGCTCTGCTGTACATTGGGGGGTGGGATGGACATTTAAGTAAAAGCTTCAAGATCTAACGTTTGATAATTTTTTAAAAATAACAAAAATCGAAAATTATTTATTAGTAAAACGTTATTTTACACGTGTATTTTTGATTTCAAATTAAAATTAAAACTTTAAACACTCGTAAAATTTTTTAAATTGAATAATCCTCAAACTTTTTTATAATTATTCTAAGCTTAACTTATGGACAGCATAGTATTAAATATTCAATTCTTAGCTTTTGATAGTAAAATATTTATAAATTTTTAACTACCAAATAGTGAAAAATATTCATGATTTTGACGAATTTTTGTCAATATTAGAACTTCAAATGTTAATAAAAAAAAATTGTGCCTATGTATTTTTATAATTTTTGAATGAGAGTTAGAACAAGTTATGCGGACCCTTCAATTAAATTTTCAAGTAATTTGTCCCAGCTTAATTTTTTTTATCAACATTTAATAAAAAAAAAATAAAAAAAGTTTGAAAATTTCAATTGTCTATAAATAGCTCAAAAAAAGTCAAAATATTTTGAAAATCAAATCATGTAAAGAAAATGGCAATCTAAATAACTGGTAAAATTTTAAAGTATTTACGACTTATACTGTTTGAATAACAACAAATATTAAAAATCGTTTGAGGCTAAACCGTTATTTAACGTGGTTTTGTAAAAATTTAAATTTCAAACACTCATAAAAAATTTTTGTCTGAATCCGGTCGAGTTTTTTTTACAGATAATTGAAGAAAAATTTATGGAGAACCTTGTACCAAATTTTGAAAACTTAGTTATAAAAGAAAAAAATTTTACGATTTGTCAACCACAAAATAACTTGCAAATTTTCGCAATTTTGACATATTTCGTATAAACTCGAACTTTAAGCACTTATAAAAAAAAATTGTGACTAACGATTTCGGATTTTTTTTATCACTTTAAGAACAACTTATAAGAAACCTTTTATTAAGTTTTCAAGATTTTCTGGTCGTCCAAAAAATTTTTATCGTTATTTAAAAAAAAAATACTTAGAAAAATTAAAAATTTCAATTGTCTATAAATAGTTCAAAAAAAGTCAAAATTCTTTGAAAATTAACTGAGAACGCTAACATAAACATTTGGTGAAAATTTCAAGTACTAACATTGATTAGTTTTTGAGTTTTAGAAAATTTGATTTTGACGAAAAGTGGTTTTGCGTAAAAAATCCCGTTTTTCCGTAATTTTTTTATGTTTTTCTCGATTTTTTTGAAAACTGTTGGAAAATGTTTACTTTTCACCTCTATAATGCACCAAGGATATCCACTTTGCCATCGGAAACCACCCCCAAAGTTTGAAATTGAAGCATTATTGCGACTAGTTATGCTATACACAGACACACACACAAAAAAAAAAAAAACACACATCATTGTAAAATCAATACATTCATCACTCCGTTCAGAATCTAAAATATATAAGATTTTCATGAAATCTACTTAATGATATAAAGTAATGGACTGTCTCCGTTCAGAATAATTTTTCGTGTACAATAATAAAAAAACACATAAAATTAATTGAATTAAACTTTAGCACATCTATCACGGTAACAGACTCTACGCCTAATTTACAGCGAAATGTTACCAACTTTTTCACTTTTTTGAAATATTATTTTGTTGTTTATTTTAGGGTCAATACGCAAAAAAACACTTCAAAGGATTAGTAACAAGAACACTTGATACAGATGATTACAATAATTCTTGTAATTGTGGTCTATTTCCAGTAACAAATTTATTTATTAGTGGATGGAAATCAACTAGTTTAAAACCATGTGATAGAATAGATAAACTTAGTAAGTAATTAACAGTAATAATAATTAATAGATATTCTTACTAAATGTTCATAAATAAAGGTGTTTAAGTCATTAAAAATAATAATGTATCTAGCTACTTGATGAAACTAATAAAAAAATAATATTTGCATTTACTTTTAATTTAAAAAAATGTATTACGTATGAATCAGTAGGAGGAGTATACACGGTGTTGTACAATATATTATATTTCGGGACTTTTAAAAGCTGCTCAATGCATATAATATGTTGCGTAAATAAAATTGTCCATCAGCAAAACTTTTTTTTCATATTTAACCGACAGAAAAGGAGCCTTTTTTGAATAATACTACTCCTATGCTCCTATACTCCCATCGGTTATTGGTGAATACAGTTTATAAATACCCAGAATAAAAACATACAAAATACATAGAACAAATTGATAAAATCTGAGAGCCTTGCCTGAAACAATGCTAAAAATGACCACTGAAGGTTAGGAGAGAGTCCAGATGAAGTCATAGGCATTGTAAATTTCAAAAAACACCGGATCATAGTGCCTATTTCTTAGTTAGCATAATGGCGTCAGTTTTGTGCCGTGCTAGATAATATCTAGTTAATTTTGCCATAGAAAACGTTAAAACGAATAATAAGAGAAAAAGAAGCATAAACGCCGATGCTAAAGAATTTTGTGTACTTTAATCAAACTAGTATTTTTAGTAGAATTTTTACTAATGAACAACACTATTTATATTACATGTGATGTTTTTACCAAAAATTACCTAATTACCAATAAAGAAATATAAATAGGTTAGGTTAGGTTAGGTTGTAAAATATTTTTATAAATGAAGACTGACACACTTTTGATCCTACAAAGTAGATCCAATTTTTTACCAGAAACCTCCCCATTATTGATATTCGAAGTATTTGCACTGTCCCAAAAAGAGTTTACAAACTCAAAAAAAATGAAACTAAATTGGTTCGAATAATTTAACCTTACTAAACAGTTAATTTAATAATGTATACAGTAACACTCAATAATTAAATTTCTTAAAAACTAATATAAATATTGTATATTATTCACCTTGAGTTAAGGCTAAACTACATTAATACTATTATATTTTATAATATAAAGGTAAAATATATGATCTCATAACCATGAGCATTAATAAAACATTTTAACAAAATCAAATTGAAATTATAAAATGTATATTATTTTAAACTGCAAATAATAATTAAAAATCATGATATATATTCAAATAACATGAATTATAATAATTAAACTTAATTAAAATATGTATAAAATAATATAATATATCATAATACATATAACATAATATAATATAATAATATAATGGTTGTTAAACATTAAAGACTTTATTGAAAAAGAAATAGGTATATAATTTATGCAATAAATAAACTATACAACAAATAATTTTTATAGAAAACAAATTACAATAAAGAAATGAAAGGTGGTTAAAATATTTATAATACAATTATTGTTCAATTTTGTAAAACAATATTTATTAATGTAAAAACTGTGTAAGTATTAATGCAATAACTTAACTATTGAGACTGATTGATACACAAAATATAAACAAAAAATAAAATTATTTAAATTGGTTTTGGTTAATTAGTAATTAGAAATTAAAACCAATTAAAACTGAACTGAAATTTTTTTTATTTATAATAATATTATACTTAATTGGTTATATAAACTTAGAGCATTATCTAGCTGTTAAATTTTTATAATTCTTCTTCATTTTAAACATTTTTATTTTAATAATGATGCACAATATTGTAAGTAAGTAGAATAAATTTAGAATAATATATCTTAAAGCTTATACTATAACACAACACAATTTTGGATGCTCCATTTTACGTTATAAACTTTATTTCATAAGAAAGTTATAAATTAATTAAATAACATTTTCGCTTTTCAGCAAACTTAAAGAGAATAAACTTTTAAATATACCTATAGGATGTTCCTCTGAGATCTGACAAATGAAATAACTTTTGTTCTAATTGATATTTTAGAAAAATTTCTTCAATATTAAAAAATAATAAACAAAAAATGTATACTTACAATGTAGCTAAATTGTCTATGAGTTATATTTAAAAGACATTTTTTAAAAATATTAATTAGAACAAAAGTTATTTCATCTGTCAGATCTCAGTGGGATACCCTGTTTATTATAACAATATCTCTTATTATTGACCAATAGTATATTCAAAATATTTTTTATGCAGTTTTTCGTTTTTATAATAGTATTAATGAATTATAGTCATAGGCAAAACTAGACACTTTTATTAGGGCAGGCCAAATGAAAAAAAAAAAAATTTTTATTGACAACTTTTTATAGCAATTTTGTTTAATGTATATACCTACCATAACTATAATGTATATTTCTTTACAATTTAAATATTTAATAATGAATAAAAAATTTAATAACTAATACATTTATTAAAGATATACACAAATTATAATTTATTGATTTTTTAATTTTTACTATTTAAATTATTATTATTAAAATGCCCATGGCTACATATTATATATGATTTTTTTTTAATGAAAGATTATATTTCTGTATGTAGATAGTTTTAAAATTATTCCGAATTTTTTTCATTTAAATTTTGATAATTTACATGCTTGTCCTGTATCACGTGTTAAATATAATATAAAAATGTTGAATTTTTCAATGAAATTATATGAACAGAAAAACGATAAAATTGATAAACTATAAGTTATAACTTATAACTATCGATAAAAAAAAACTCAAGAAACAATTATGATCGTTTTTTTTATTTAAAAAAAATAATCACTGACGAAAATAATATTGAACAAAATTAATTATTATCAGAGTTGTCACACACAGTCTATTTAACAGGTTTGGGATTTTAAAAATACATGTAAATTCAACAAACAATAGATAATTGTTTTAAAAAGCATTAAATGATAGCTTGACTTCTTGGGCAATGAAGGAATGAAAGTACACGAAATAATGTAAATTATTTACAATGAGTAATTTGAAAAATTATAAATGCCCGATCTTATAAATAGCGACTAATGGGGGTTAATAAAATCATTTGGTGTGATGTATTAATGTGTATAATAATAATATAGTATTATATTTTAAATAATAATTAAAATATTTGGCTATCCTCTGTCTATAAAAAATATATTTTAATTACCTCTTCATAATTTTGTAATGTTAAACGCAAGAATCTTGTAGACAACCGCTGACACCGGTCAATGATAAAAATATGAATTATAGTAAAAAAAATAATGTGAAAATATTTAAGTACGTATAATTGACAATAATTTTTCTACGGGTATATCACCACGTAACAAACATTACCGACTGGCGAATTTTTACGTAAAATTAACTACCTAATACTTGCTATCATATAAAAATAAATGTCAATTAATGTATAAATTAAACAATATATAACTAATAAAACCGATTATTCGAGTACATAGAATATAGATATAGAGTATAGACCATACGACTTCATATTTATTTTCCATAATCAATGTTAAAAATGAATGTTATTAATTATTATTATGTTCATATTGTGTAGTATGTACAATTTTTTAATTTAAGAAATTATTTCAAGTCCACATATTCTTATACTTCTAATAAGTACGAGCGGTATAATAATCGTATAGTTATGAAACATTTAAACGAAAAATTTCACAAATTTTATATGCGAAAAATAAAGTTTTTAATTTTAAATAAGCATGCTATAAGTCATTAAAAAAAAACATTTTATTAGGTACGTTATATTATAATCCTTATTTGTACCAATATAAATATAGTATATATTATATGATATTATTGATATTATAATATTATATAAAACGTACAGATGTATACGTTTACATATATAAATATATTATTTATAATGCCTAAATAATTATTAAAATACATAATATGTACAAATTTTTAGTTAGTATTAGGTCAGGCCAAGGCCTGACTGGCCTGATCTGTAGTTTCGCCTATGATTATAGTATATTATATTAATTAATTTACATTAATTATTAGTTTAAAATATTATGTGTGCCAAGTTATCAGTTATAAATTTATAAAATACCTACATAGATTTAAAAAAAAATTATTTTTTGTAACATTTGTGTTTATCTTATACATAAAGATAGTTCAATAGTTGTAAATATTGGAAATGAGTATTTTTCAGTTTTTGATTAAATGAATATTTCCATTCATGTTATGAATAAAGAAAACAATATTTTGTTATACTGAATTAAAAAACTATGATTTACTATTATTGCTAGGGAACTCTTCTACTTTACTGGACACCCTTTTTTTTGCGAATTTTTTTGTGGGACTTTGTCATATTTTTGACGAAAAAAATAATGGTGAAATCAGAATTTGGCGCTCGGACTTAGTTTCCAAGTTATAGGCCCACGAAGTTAAACCCTTTTTCACAATTCTCTTAAATAGCTAGTTTAGTCAAGTTACTTCATAGCTGATTGAGCTGCGATGGACACTAACCCTATTCAACGCAGCCCGTCCGGAGTTCAAGACCGAAACGTCCAAATATTTTTTTTGCACTTATTTTTTAAATTTTTTCGAGTTTTTCTGGAGATTTCCATTTTCCGAGCGGAGTCATTTGCTTTTTTCTTGCACCGAGTCACCCAGCGGGGTCACTCGCTCGCTGCGCTCGCTCGGACAATTAAAAACGAAAATATCCCTCGATTTGCTATGCAACGCCACCTCAAGTACGCAACACGGTAAATAAAATGCATTTTTGTTGCACTGAGTCACCGGGCAGGATCACTTGCTCACTGCGCTTGCACGGGTAATATAATGCGAAAACAGAATTTATCTAATTAAGTAGGTTACAAGGACACACTCAATTTGTAATCTAGAAACCAACAACATATAGAATATAAATAAATACTTTATGACACATCTAATAGGATTTCCTTTAAATTATTGAACATTTTCAATAAGATAAAATGATAAGTTTAAGATTTCTATACCACGAGTATCTTATACCTACTTGTTATAATACTCATTGTGTTTTTCTGTGCGTATGACGGCAACGACGACGGCAACGACGGCAACGACGGCAAAGACGGCAAAGACGGCAAAGACGGCAAAGTTGGCGACGACGGCGGAGACGACGGCGGTAACGACGGCGGAGACGACGGCGGTAACGACGGCGGAGACGACGGCGGTAACGACGGCGGAGACGACGGTGGTAACGACGGCGGCGACGACAGCGGCGGCGATGACGGCGGTGACGACGGCGGTGACTACGGCGGCGACGATTATTGATGGAGAATTTACGTAAAAAAATATATCGGTAAATTTTACGGTAAATTTACCAAAAATTAAAATGTGATAAAACATAACTTTGTTATTAATAATAATTATATAAATATTACACCACCAATAGTATGGACTTAGAGGTAAGGAAAAGGTTCTTAAAAATATATATATGGAGTATTGCCTTATATGGCTGTGAAACCTGGACAATCAGTGCAATAGAGAAAAGAAAACTAGAGGCCTTCGAAATGTGGTGTTATCGTAAAATGTTAAGAATTAAATGGATTGATAGAATAACGAATGAAGCAGTACTAATTAGAATAAAAGAAAAGAAAATACTATGGCATACCGTAAAAGTTAGAAGAGCTAAAATGATAGGACATCTACTACGCCATGAGAGTCTAACAAAAACCGTCATAGAAGGCGACGTTGAAGGCCACATAGGAAGAGGAAGACCAAGGATGGAGTATATGAAGCAATTAATGAGTGACATGGGGAAGAATAGTTATAACAAACTAAAGGAATTGAGTAATGATAGGGAAGCATGGAGAACTGCAGCAAACCAATCTAAGGATTGAAGACTAAAGAGAGAAATATTACAAATGATAATATCATAGTAAGTTCCTTATTTCGGTTTACCTACTTTGGTCCAACCTGTTTATTTATTATAAAAAAACAAAACAAATTATAATTATTTTTAAACTTAACATAAAAATCATAATTCCCTCTAGTTGAGTTACAAATTAAAAAACAAGTTAATAAGTTGGAATTTGAACATTAGTCATTATTCAAATTCATCCCATTCTGAGCGTGAAGAAAAGCTTTCTGAGTCAATTGAATCATTCACAAAATTATCTGTGTTCCAATCTTCTTCATCTGAGCTAGAACTAGGGTCATTCATTTCAATGGTTTCACTTGTGTTTAACATAGTACAACTGCTAGTTGACGGTTCTAGCACAGTTGGTGAGAATAGTGTTGGCTCTTCAGTTATTTCTGGTGTTTCTACACAATTTGTTTGTGTTATGGTTTCATTAATATTTTTTCCATCATTAAGTAAACACCGAGGACATAATGTTTTTTTTTTGGTTTGAATTTTTAAATTATTCATATTGTGATGTACATATAAAAGTTTCTCAGCTCTGCTATTTGATAACCGGGTCCTTTTTTTGTATGTATTGCTACGTGCTCTGATGTCCTATACCAATAATATAATACATAAAGGGGTCCATACAGAGTAGGCCTAATTAATAAGATAAGAATCACTTATATATTTTAATTACAGGACGTAGGAATGAATAAAATACCAAATAATATGAGGAGGGTAGCCATCGTACCACAACGGTGTTTAGCTAGGCCTGAAAAACAATAATAATAAAACAACTTTTAACACTAAACTTCAGCATAGGGAAACGAATAAACGTATTGGTGCGTTAAACCTAACCCAACCATGGGCGCACAATTATATATTATAAATATAATTTTGATCATAATATTATGGCATTTGCGGTTAACCACATGCGTAGGCGGATGGTCACCGAACGTCATCATGCACGCGCATCCTGAAAGAGCGGATGGTCTTCGGACGTCATCATCGCACGCGCATCCTCTGAAATGAGTAATAGCGTGAGAAGTGAATGACCTGATTACGAATAGGCCAGAAGGGACCTGGGTAGGAGATCAGGGGACACCGACTATATAAGGGGGCCCAGAAGAGGACTCCCGCAGACGTGATATTCCAGAGTTAGCGCAAGCACCTTCACGTCACTTTGCACCAGAAATCATTCATTGGGACTTAGAATAATTTTCAATTAAATTAATTATTTGGACTTAGAATAATTTTCAATCAGTTTAATAAAACACTTAGAAATATTTTGTCTACTTTATTTCGACACGACCTGTATTTTTCGACAAGCTGCTGGCCCACTACAGTATAAAGGAAAAAGTACTAAATGATCTCTCTTTTGCTGTTGAAGAACATGGCAAAGACAAAATTGCTGTTGCTACTTTACTGATAGATGAACTTCCACAAATTCCTCTCCACCAAGTAAAAGGATTTAATTGCTCTAATTCCATAGACCAAACAAATTCCCTACCCCAAAGTCCTTCATGTGAACGATATTGTGCAAATTCTGTCATAATATTTCCACATTGTTCTTTCATTAAAGATTTAGCAACATTATAAATATATTCAACTCCAGTTATATCTTCATCAGTCGTCAAATTAGTACCTTATGTTCTAGGATCCAATATTGAGCCTGCATAATGCATTGGATGGAGAGCCATATTTTTCCTTTGTTCGAAGGATTTTAAAACTGACTCTTTTTCTTTGTCAGATACAAAATCTATATTTGGCAAATTCTTAGTCAAAAGAGAGTTAATATTATTCAATGTATATACAACATCACTTACAAAAGAATGATTAGATTCTAGATTTAATATCCAATTAGCAATAGGTTTTAACAAGATTAACATACTTTCAATTTTATTCCAAAAAACAAAATCAAGAAGAATCATTTTTATGTTTCCTAATTTACCAATAACATGTTCATTTTCACTCCATGAGAGTTGTTGAAGACCCCCTTTATTTTGTTCAAGACTTTTTAAACAAGATACTATCGATCCCCAACGAGTTTTTACTGGCATTTTAAAAGTTCCCAATACTTGGTTCTTTGATTTTTGAATGTTAATAAGTGTATTTTTCAAAATGTGTACATTATTAATAGTTTTTACAACTTTTTTTGCATTTTCTTCCACTGTAGAAAAACTTTCTAATTTTACAATGTCATGTATTAGTAAATTAAGAGTGTGACAGAAGCATGAATAGTAAGCAATTGGTAAATTTTCATAACGATTATCACTTTGAAGTATTTGCCAAGCCTTCTTCATAGCAGCTGCGTTATCTGTTACCACTCCTAAACACCTATTTTTCCCAATAGAATCAATAACATCACTTATTAGTTCAGCAATATATTCTCCAGTATGGCGATTAATAGTTGTATTTAATAATTTATATACAACTGGCTCAGGTGTTGTAATAATGATGTTAATTATGGGTTCATTTCTGTAAAAAAAAAACAAAATTCAAATTTGAATATAATGATTAATTTTAAAATATATAGTCAGTTCGTGTCCCGCTATCGTTCAAGCAGCACGTGTGTTACCTTTGCCTCCGTTATCGCTTTATAGCTGTCGTTAGCAAGTTATATAACATCAAGGTCAACATTTATCGCAGGTAGTATGTAATATTTATACGTTTATACCTATTTCTCACAAATAAATGAATAAACCAATTAATGAATCGCCGCCGACGCGCGGTGTCGTAAATTCCAATTCAACTCAACATATAATGTCTACACAAAACCATACCAAACCCCAAATATCTAAATCAAAAACACCACCTCCTTCACCAAACCAATCAACCTAAAGTCCCATTTCTAACACCCAAAAAAACATGGATAACATTTTACCACAACAAAATATTTCAACCCAAAAAAAAACTTTCGCAGAATCATTAAATCCTAATCCGTTTCTAAAAAAAGATCAGGCCATTATATTTGATATAGAAAACGAAGAAATTCAATTAAAAGATTACATTATCGAAATAAAAAATAATCAAACCAGAAAACATTATTTTCGTTTCCAAAATATCAAAAAAACGAATGTGTATCTTCTTATCGACCAAAGACCTACCTAGCTAATAAACTAATTCAAGATAATGCAATACTAGTAGTACAAGGCCAAAATATCAAATTAAGAAAGTTTTACAACCCGGACAAAAGAATCATCCTTGCAAATGTATACCCCAATATACCACACGAAATAATAATAGAAACACTTAAAGAACACAACATAACACCCACCAGTCCTATATCTTTTTTACGTGCAGGTCTTCACATCGAAGGTCTTACACACATACTAAGTTTTAGACGCCAAATGTATATATCATCTGAAGACGAAAACAAAATACCTAGCTCTCTACTTATCAATTTTGAAAAGGCAAACTATAGGATATTCCTGTCTAATGACGGATTAACCTGCTTTCTATGCAAAACAATCGGACACACATCAAGTAATTGTCCCAAAGCAAATGAACTCAAACCCTCTGAGACAAATAATATTAGCTCATTGTCAAATATCCCAACACAGTCAGAAGCAGGCGAACCCAAAACACCTGTAGACCTAGATTCGGAAATTGATTTTTATGAGCCAATGGACCATTCTCAAACCAACAATAAATATCAATTAATTTTGACAGAAACATCTCCAATCTCTAAAAAAACAGCTTTGACACAATCCCCTACATTGTCGGGCTCAACAATATCAAACAATGTGATCCCTTCTCCAAACCAAAGCAAAATACTTAAACCTAATCCTTCCAAAAAATCAAAATTAACACCTGCGACTGAAAACTTCCTAGAAAACATTGACACACACTTATTACCAATTGAAAACTTTTTCACCGACAACAAGGAATTACCCATCCATTACCCACAATTCAGAGATATAATCGAGAAGGCACAAAGCAATGAAAATCTAGAATACATATGTGAACAATAAAACATCTCAATCAAAACTATGATAGATATAATTGAAAAAGTCAAGCCTAAAGGTTAGGTTAATAGGTTAAATATATTATTATATGGGTGTTATCATGGCTAAATAGACAGGCATGTCAGCAAGATAATACAGCGCATAAGCTGTGACGTATTGTGGAGTAAATCATGGTATAAAAAATTAATTCATGGCATAAAATATAATAAAACATAATCTATATTGAACGTGTAATCATGTCTTATTTGAAAACGGCGGGAATATGACGTCATCTAGAGTAATCTGCATATTTGTAGTGTATTTTGGTTATCTTGCTGACATGCCTGTTTATTTAGCCATGGGTGTTATTAAAACCTGTCTAAAAGAATAACGAAAAATAATGAATAATTACACATATAGCGTATTATTAAGTAATAAAATACATTATTCAATAATAATACATCGATATTTAATAATAAGCAGTAAATCAGTTAGGTATAATAAAAAATAATAGCATAAAAAAATGAAAATACATACGTTCACATGCATTTTTAATACGCCGCCGTAAATTTTATACTTCGGGTGACGTCACTTGACAAGGAATGGTGCGGGGTGATAGAAATATTTAGGGGACTATGAGGCAACCTGTATAATCTATAAATCTTGGGTTCACACAACATTTTTTTTTGGTAAAAAAAAAATTGGTAAAATTTACCTGGTAAATTTACAGTACTCACATCTCTAGCGACGACGACGACGGTTGCGGCGGTAAAGATAACGAGTGAAGTCCAAAAATGATTATTCTTACATATATTATATAATCATTTATTTTGTATTTATAATTGATACTCATTGTCAATAAAAATTAAAATAGTTGAAAAAAAAATGTAAAAATTCAATCTACAGTGGATTCGAACCTGGGGCGCACGTTGGATGATTCGTGAATTTGACCACTGCGCCACACTTATCATTAAACTACTGGAACCATAATACCTATTTAAGGGAAATGTAGAAAGTGTTTTAGACCTGCAACTTAAAAACTAATGCCCATATGCATAGTCATTTTATGTGTCACATAAAGCATATTTATGTGACACATAATTTTATTTAACAATTTTCTCTTGCATAGTTATATTTATGTGTTACATAGGCTCTAAACAAACACATAAAGTTATGCGCTCAAATTCCGCCCCATAATTCTTAAGTGATACATAAATTTGTCATTTTTCACCTGCTATCAATATTGTTTGTGCTCAAAATATAAGTTTTAAATAGTTGTATTATAAAAATATAGTAGTAGATATGGACGATTTTAATAACTTTGAAAACTAATAACTATGTGGAAATGGTTTATGAATATTTCGACGAATTTGATGTTGAACAAATTCCAAGAAAGTATATTCGTAATATGGAAGATCCGTTTGAAAAATACAATGACAATACATTTTTGAAATGTTATCGATTTCCAAAACTGATTGATATGGACCAGATAGTAGATTTATTAGGTATTCACTATATCGAATAAATTTCGAATAATTTGTTATTTGCAAAATCGAATAAAAATTCGAATAATTTGTTAGGTATTCCAATATATTGAATAAAAATTCGAATAATCGAATATATCGAATAATTTGTAACGATTATTCGAATAACTTATTTGGAAAAACTATCGAATAATTATTCGTTACCCGCCCATCTCTAGTTATAAGTGAATATTTTGCTGTAGGTAACTTATTTTAAACATATTGTTAAAATATTATTTTATAATATTGTTACAACTATCATAAAGAAATATTGGAACGTAGAACACTATAATATTGACACAATCTTCTAAAGAAATATTTTAAAAACGTTTTAATTATGTTTTTTATAAAAAATATTTATATTACATAATAAAAATACATTTTGCTAATATTTGAATCAACATGTTGTCAAAATAATTTTAAAAACATATTTTCGAAATGTGATGTGAATATTTTTGAACAATATTTTGCTCATACATGTGAAAAACATTTGCACCAATGTGTAATTTAGTAATATTGTAAGCAACATAATATTATGTATTAAATATTGTTATTATTTTTATAATAATAATAATATATTATTATTCATTATTTATAATATTTTTATTAAATCAGAAATTCAGAAAACGAAATGAAATAATGTTAATAATTATATAAATTTTAAAATATTACTTTCCGTTATCTCACCAATTTTCACTAATATGAACTTAGTAACACTGATAACAATGATTATTATCACATAAACTTTTACATAACTATAGAATACATAAATATCGTTTATGCAAGAAACAATTTATGTGGTACATAAAAATAGTTAAGGGTTACATAAAAGTATTATGGGCTACTTAGCTATTGGTCGCATAAGCAATTATATGTGACACATAACAACAGGACTATGCATACGGGCATAAGTCCGAGTCCCAAATTCTGACTTCACCATCGTTTTAAGCGTACTTAACTACATATATTTCAATTACAAAAATTGCAAAAAAAAAAAAAGGTGTCCGGTAAAGTAGAAATATGGTACCAAATAATTCACCTCTCATCAGAATATATTATGAACATTTTTTTACTGATGGCTGATGCAATAGAACATACTTATTTTGTTTGAAGTTATGATTTGGACTTGGATGTTGTTATAATTAAATTAAAAACTCACATTATAATATTTATTATATAAAACTATACATAATAGGTAAATTTATATGTATAAATATGGTATGCAACTATGTATTTTGCACATAAACAGTTTACTTATTAGAGGAAAAAAAATATAGTTTAAAAATTAAAGTTCTTATTGGTGCTTATTATGTAATGTATTTTATCAATGTTATGTAAATATTGTGTGAATTTTATGTCATTGACATTGCTTTCCATGCCCATTGATATTTTAAATTTAGTTACCATACATAGGTATCTTAGTGGCTAGATTATTTTAATATAATAAAATCAACTAAATGACAACAATAATTCACCACTCAGAATATATTATTCGAAAAATTAATTTATCTATTTACACTTTGAAGATACTTTATATTTCTTGCTTGGATCATAAAAAAATTAAATGTTTGTTCATTACCTACCGTCATTAGTTAATTTTTTATTCATAATTACAGGTCATTTGTACATATCTAAGACTTCAAATTTTAAATTAATTTTTTCATCACAATTCAACGTGTATTCTTTGTTTATTTGATTTGTATTTAGCCAATTGATTTAAATTAAAAATATTATTGGATATAATCCAATGTTTTCAATAATTTTAAGATAATATTTTATTGAAATGTATGGTACTTAACTAATTAGAATAAAGCAAATATTTAATTACACTAATAAATATTTGCATGTATGGTTTTTTGGTTTTTTTGTTGGTCTGTGTTAATAAAATAATAGAATTTATAAATTTTAGATTCTGAACGGAGTGATGAATGTATTGATTTTACAATGATGTGTGTTTTTTTTTTTTTTTGTGTCTGTCGACAACATTTGGGGCAGTAAGAATGCTTCGATTTTTGACTTCAGCCCCTCTTTGAAAAGGAAATCGAATCTAGTTGGTACTTTGGGTTAAAAATTTTCAATATTTTTTAAGTGAGTCGGGAAAAACCTTAAAAAAATGACGGAAAAACAGTATTTATAAACTGTATTCACCAATAACCGATGGGAGTATAGGAGCATAGGAGTAGTATTATTCAAAAAAGGCTCCTTTTCTGTCGGTTAAATATGAAAAAAAAGTTTTGCTGATGGACAATTTTATTTACGCAACATATTATATGCATTGAGCAGCTTTTAAAAGTCCCGAAATATAATATATTGTACAACACCGTGTATACTCCTCCTACTGATTCATACGTAATACATTTTTTTAAATTAAAAGTAAATGCAAATATTATTTTTTTATTAGTTTCATCAAGTAGTTAGATACATTATTATTTTTAATGATTTAAACACCTTTATTTATGAACATTTAGTAAGAATATCTATTAATTATTATTACTGTTAATTACTTACTAAGTTTATCTATTCTATCACATGGTTTTAAACTAGTTGATTTCCATCCACTAATAAATAAATTTGTTACTGAAAATAGACCACAATTACAAGAATTATTGTAATCATCTGTATCAAGTGTTCTTGTTACTAATCCTTTGAAGTGTTTTTTTGCGTATTGACCCTAAAATAAACAACAAAATAATATTTCAAAAAAGTGAAAAAGTTGGTAACATTTCGCTGTAAATTAGGCGTAGAGTCTGTTACCGTGATAGATGTGCTAAAGTTTAATTCAATTAATTTTATGTGTTTTTTTATTATTGTACACGAAAAATTATTCTGAACGGAGACAGTCCATTACTTTATATCATTAAGTAGATTTCATGAAAATCTTATATATTTTAGATTCTGAACGGAGTGATGAATGTATTGATTTTACAATGATGTGTGTTTTTTTTTTTTTGTGTGTGTGTCTGTGTATAGCATAACTAGTCGCAATAATGCTTCAATTTCAAACTTTGGGGGTGGTTTCCGATGGCAAAGTGGATATCCTTGGTGCATTATAGAGGTGAAAAGTAAACATTTTCCAACAGTTTTCAAAAAAATCGAGAAAAACATAAAAAAAATTACGGAAAAACGGGATTTTTTACGCAAAACCACTTTTCGTCAAAATCAAATTTTCTAAAACTCAAAAACTAATCAATGTTAGTACTTGAAATTTTCACCAAATGTTTATGTTAGCGTTCTCAGTTAATTTTCAAAGAATTTTGACTTTTTTTGAACTATTTATAGACAATTAAAATTTTTAATTTTTCTAAGTATTTTTTTTTTAAATAACGATAAAAATTTTTTGGACGACCAGAAAATCTTGAAAACTTAATAAAAGGTTTCTTATAAGTTGTTCTTAAAGTGATAAAAAAAAATCCGAAATCGTTAGTCACAATTTTTTTTTATGAGTGCTTAAAGTTCGAATTTATACGAAATATGTCAAAATTGCGAAAATTTGCAAGTAATTTTGTGGTTAACAAATCGTAAATTTTTTTTCTTTTATAACTAAGTTTTGAAAATTTGGTATAAGGTTCTCCATAAATTGTCTTCAAATATCTGTAAAAAAAACTCTATCGGATTCAGTCAAAAAAATGTTATGAGTGTTTGAAATTTAGATTTTTATAAAACCACGTTAAATAACGGTTTAGCCTCAAACGATTTTTGATATTTGTTGTTATTCAAACAGTATAAGTCATAAATACTTGAAAATTTTACCAGTTATTTAGATTGCCATTTTCTTTACGTGATTTGATTTTCAAAATATTTTAACTTTTTTTGAGCTATTTATAGACAATTGAAATTTTCAAACTTTTTTTATTTTTTTTTTATAAATGTTGATAAAAAAAATTAAGCTGGGACAAATTACTTGAAAATTTAATTGAAGGGTCCGCATAACTTGTTCTAACTCTCATTCAAAAATTATAAAAATACATAGGCACAATTTTTTTTTATTAATATTTGAAGTTCTAATATTGACAAAAATTCGTCAAAATCATGAATATTTTTCACTATTTGGTAGTTAAAAATTTATAAATATTTTACTATCAAAAGCTAAGAATTGAAATTTTAATACTAAGTTAAGCTTAGAATAATTATAAAAAAGTTTGCGGATCATTCCATTTAAAAAAATTTACGAACGTTTAAAGTTTTAATTTTAATTTGAAATCAAAAATACACGTGTAAAATAACGTTTTACTAATAAATAATTTTCGATTTTTGTATTTTTTAAAACATTACCGAACGTAGGATCTTGAGACTTTTACTTTAATGTTTAAATTTGTTTCAAAATAGAATGTATCACAATATTTAAATGTAATATATCCTAGACTGACAAATCATCTCCGTTCAGAATCGTTTTTCGTATACAATGATACCTAGCATTGCATACAAATTTAACCTGTCCTAGTCCGAGGTCCACCCCACCCCCTGATGTACAGCAGGGTGTAGGTGACCGGTTCAGAATAAATAACTCACGTCGCGTATAATATATTTAACAGTTTATTATAATGATATTACAATAATTAACAATATGTTCGGCGACCGTGGATCAACGAAGACTGCCGCCTGACCCCGCGACTGGACCGGTCGCGGGTCGCGCTCTCGTGAACTTAGATAAGCAGTCACGGTCGTTGCGATAACGACCGCGACATACTCCCCCCCAAGTCCGCGAGAGGCGACGGTACCACCGCTGGTTAGTGTTCCAGCGTGGTACCGGTCTCGGACACCTCCATGGCCTCGATCCACCGCTCCACAGTGGCCAGCTGTGCCTCTGGCGTCGGTGAGGGTGGGGCTGGTTGCTGCAGTGTCTGCTGCGGCGGCTGTTGTGGCGGCTGTTGTGGCGGCTGCTGGGCATGCGGCTGCCGCTGGAACCGGCCTCGCCCGTCCCGGACGTCATGGCGCTGGTACGCTGGTGCCCCACGTCACGGTGGCACCCTTCCCGGTGGCCCTGCCCTTGGCCTGGTAGCCTCGCGCTGCGGGGTGTTCTCGCAAACAGAGCGCCGTCCCTCCGAAAATCCCCGTTCGAATAGGGCCCACGCGGTTGGGCTGGCCCGTATTCGACCAAATGAGGCGGTGGTCGCCCGTTCCGCCGTCCAACCACCCACCACGTCTTCAGGCCCGTCTCCGGACAGCCTTCGTGCGTCCCGCAGCAGTTGGGCTGCGATCGACCGGAGCCTTTCGACGTGGGCAGCCAGAGCCCCACGGGATGGGCGGTTGTTACGATTTGGTGCTGCCATCTGAAAATAAACATGGTTAGTTAGTGTTCTCTGACGGTCTTACAGCTCGCTTCATTGCTGAAACGTGTAATTTTGTAGGGTGTTTACCCTCCGTCAAGAACACTCCGGTTCCTAATCGCTTACACAGCCTGACCGGTCCTAACCATTTAGGAGCGAACCCCGCATGCACCCGCTTTTCAGCACTTGACAGCGGATGCGCTTTATAATAGACCCAATCCCCTACCGACAGACGGGTTCTACCCGGAGGTTTTGGTTGTCTATGGGTTCTGACAGCCTTCTGGCCGGTTACAACTGGAACATTCTTCTCCTTTACGGGAGCATCGTCCGGTTTTACCGAAGTAACACCGGGTTCTTCCGACACGTTCCGGCCGGCTTCCGGCGACTCCGGACCAGTTCCACTTTCCTCCGGAGATTCTTCGGCCAGCTCCAGCTGCCAATCTCCGGGTCCCTTAATTTCCCGGCCAAACATCATTTTGGCGGGTGACTGTCCGGTATTTCGGTTCTCTCTGTTTCTAACGGAGAACAATACGTGTGGCAGGTAGACATCCCACAGATGATGAGGCTTATCCACGAGTAAGGTTCGCAACCCTTTCTTTAACTCTTGGTTTCGCCTTTCTACTGAGTTGGAACGTGGGTGGTATATAGGAGTCGTCCATCCTTCCGATCCCCACCTCTTGAGTGCTTCTCCCATTGCCTTGGACACGAACTGCGGGCCATTATCTGACAATAATGCCCTCGGGTACCCGAACCGCGGGAACAACTCCCGTTCGAATGTATCCACAATCGATTTGGTAGTCGCCTTCCCTAACGGGTACGCCTCTACCCAGCGACTGTAACAATATCAGTTACTACCAAAATCGTTGTCTTACCTCGTTGTGTTCGTGGGTACGGGCCCATAAGATCGATGCTCAGCACCTCCCACGGTTGACGTGGTATTCGGGTGCACATCTGATCTTCCGGTTTGCGATTCAGTGGTTTTACACATGCACATACGTGACATGCTCGAACGTAGTTCCGCACTGTCTCTCGCATACCGGCCCAAAAGAAACGACTCTTTATACTCTGGTAGGTTTCTTTCCAACCGGGATGATTCGCTGCTTCGTGGTCGTGAAACCTTCGTAGCAGAATCTGAGCCTTTTCCGCCGGGACTACCACTCCCTCTTCTCCATTCGTGATGGATTGGGGGTGGCGGTGTAACACCTTGTCCCGGATCACGTACAACTTCCGAAGACGACCGAACATTACACCGTCTGCGGAGAGTTTGGCAACGATCTCCCGTATGTTCGGGTCATTCTGTTGCCACTCTCGGACGTCTTGTAATGTAACGTTTCCGTCATCACTCTTCGGCTGGATCGCTCCACAGTGGGTGACACCCACACCGGATCCTCCGGACATGCCGGACGGATCACCGAAGACTTCGGATGTTTCTCCGGACACTCCGGGCCGAATCACAGGGGGGTCGTGGATATTATTCTCCAACGATTCTTCGTCCACTGTATTCGGTCCCACCGGACAACGGGATAGCGCGTCGGCTGCTTCATTTTCTACTCCGGGTACGTGCCGGATTTCAAAATCGAAAGCTCCAAGTTGTAGCGCCCATCGCGTTAGTTTGCTGTTGGTACAGCGAGCTTGCTGTAACCATCGGAGTGCTGCGTTATCTGTAAATAGCATAAACTTACCAGACTCCAGATACGGCCTGAACCGGTCAACCGCCCATACTATGGCTAGGCACTCACGTTCAACTGCCGAGTATCTTCCCTGTGCTGAATTGAGTTTCTTGCTGGCGTAGGAAATGATTTTCCTGTCGCCACTCTCCCCCCGCTGGAAGAGCACGGCACCAACTCCGACTTCGCTTGCGTCGGTCTGTAGATTGAATGGCTTACCCGGAAGAGGAGGGCAGAGCCGTGGTGCGGACACCAAAGACTCCTTCAACTTCCGGAACGCCTCTTGCTCAATCTCTGTCCAACGCCACTTGGTCCCTTTGGCCAACAGATTCGTGAGAGGTGCTGTGATCTCGGCGTAGTGTGGCACGAACTGGCTGTACCAACCACAAACGCCTAACACGCGCAACACGTCTTTTGTCTTCTTTGGAACCGGTAACTCCTGGATCGCCGTCAGTTTCTCCGGTTCCCGGTCTATTCCTTCACCGTCCACGACGTGACCTAGGAATTTGATTTGTGCCACCCTGAATGTACATTTTTTCGGTTGGCACGTCAGACCGTAAGACTGGAGTCGCTCCAAGACTCTCTGCAAGTGGTTTAGATGTTGATCGGGACTCTCCGAGTATACCACAATATCATCCAAATAAACCAAAACAAATTTGCCTACTAACCCACGGAAGACTTCGCTTACCAAGCGACAGAAAGTGGCGGGGGCGTTCTTAAGTCCAAAAGGCATTACTCTAAACTGGAATAATCCTCTTTGGGTCCTGAACGCCGTAAGTGGACGTGTCTCTGGGGAGAGACCCACTTGCCAATATCCTGATTTCAAATCCATGGTGCTGTAAATCTTCGCTCCACCCATTCCTCGGACCATGTCATGTAGGTCCGGCATCGGGTGAGCGTCCGACTCCGTCTGCATGTTCAGAAGGCGATAGTCTACACAAAATCTGCGTGAGCCATCCTTTTTCTTCACGAGTACTACCGGTGCAGCCCATGGGGATATACTAGGTTCCACAAAACCTTGTTCTTCCATGTCTCGCACCATCTTGGCAATAACCTCGTTCTTCTCTCGGGAGTACCCGTAAGCGTTTAAAGCCACCGGATTTGGATCCTTGAGACGGATCTGGTGCTCTATTACCCCAGTTCTGCCTACCTCTCCGGAGAAAACCTCCGGATATTGGCATAAGACTTCTTTGACCCGCATACCGTACTCTCCTTCGGGTAAACCTGCGGTCGTTAAGTCCACTCCTACGGTGACCGGAGTTACTGGATTTCTCCAACTCACGGAAACACGTCTTTCTTTCCCTAGATGGATTATGCAACCGCTATAGTCCCAAGCGACTTGTTGCTCCACGAGGAAATCGTGACCCAGGAAGACATCTCCAATGAGATCGTCCAACACTGCGGCCTTGAAACTCACCTCCAAATCCACTATTCGAGCCCGAAATTTGGAAAACTCCGTAATTTCCCGGGTTCTTCCGTCCGCCATCCGGACAATCTCCGGTTCTTCGGTAAAACTTCGGCCAAACGTCTTTGCCACCCACGGTTTGACATAAGTCCTCGCCGCTTGGGAGTCCAGTAGCGCTACTACTGCCCCGAGTGCAAACTCAAGTTCTATGGCCAGTACCGGAACATCCGATACTCTAGTTTTCCCCGTTGACACCGTTGCAATGGCTGGAGACTCAAACGCTTCGGTAAGTGAATAAGTGGACAAAAATATTTTGAGTTATTCTAGTGCCAATTCACTTGCTTATATAGATTTTAAATTTTTTTCAGACATAATATATAAAGTGCAAATTATTTATTTATTTCTCGAGATTATGAGTGTCTATAACTGTTGAACTGTTAAAATATCCTTAAAGTATATAATGTTTTAAATTTTAACGTACCTATTACAAAATTTCGTAACCTATACAAAACGCATCGAAATATATATGATCAAATGTTTATATTATCTATTATTAACGTGTACATGATTGTCACTTAATTTGTAATTCTAAATCATAGTCTATTCACAGAAACAGAGAACCACTTTTATTTTAAAATATAGTATACAGTCTTTACATGTGTTTAATACGATTTAAATTAAAGTTATTAAATTAGCAATAATTTTTTATCAATGGCCATTTACCAATAATAATAATAATTTTTAAAACTTATAAGTAAGTAAGTAAGTAAATAAGTAAGAAAACGTCAAAATTAATAATATTGTCAATTAAACGAAGTACCTCCCATTGGGAGGTCTCTTCACTCCGTTATTCCTGTTATTGTATTATTATAAAAATTAAACTTATTGTTCAAAAATTTGTAACAGATTGCTAAATATAGAATTAAGTTAAAAAAAAAAAAATGAAGTAAACACGGGATTTATTTTATGTCCTTTACATAAAAACAATTAACATATTAATCTTAATACCGAACACAACAGTTTTATTTTTAAAATATATTTTGAGGAAGGTTTAAATATCTTTGTTTTTAAATTTTATGATTTTGTGTTTCTATGCTAAAATTACTATCTCGTTTTGATTACAGTATTGTAGCAGTTCCAATAGCAGTTCATTAAATTCAAGTCAATGGTGTGCGAACCCTTCTGAACTTTCATATCAACAAGTAAATACATTATCATAATCTTATTATGCAAATGGTTGTGTTCTCGATGATTGATTATTTGACGGAATCGTATATTAGTCATAGAAAAAGCTAGTAATGCATACAGATGTAGTTCACATAGTGAAAAACAAAGTATGAATTGTATTGAAGTAAATAATTAATAGAGCTGGGGGACATTTATAAATTAAAGCTTACATTAACATATTATAGCTTAATATTAATGATGATACGTCATAATATCCTGGTAAAAATATCCCCGACAAAGTATGTTAATTCAAAATTTAAACCTTTTTATAAAAGTAATATAGCTATTAATATTGTATAATTATTTTTTTTTTATTCATAATACAGCATCAACTACTAAGGTTATTAGCTTGCAACAAAAATTGATAATTAGTACATATAGAGTATAGTTATACAATAAATTCTTAAATTAAATTATACATTTCAATTTGTTTTAAAAATATGATTATTTTGTTAGTGTTGTCATGGATAGGGTTGAGGGCTTCAAAGAGGTTGTCGGGCAATTTTAGACTTTTTCTGGTATCTATATGGATACGGCAGTTGATAAGGAGGTGTTTGACTGTGAGAGGTTCTCCGCAGGTTAGGCACATTGCTAGTTCTTCTCTGCGCATAAGATGTCCATGTGACATCTTTGAGTGACCTTATAATTATTATTAAGGTTTATAAAATACAAAAAAATTAATTAAAAAATATTAAAATGATACCTATGTTTTTCGTCAAAAAGTATTATGCTTATTATAATTATCATAATACTAAGTTATGTGATATTGCTTTTAAGTATTTATTGTTATTCGTTCCATCATATCCTCTATCCTGTCTTAAACATATTCATAAACGTTATTATCATATATTTTTTATTAATTTTCTTTGTCATTATAATATCGTTTTAAATTATTTTTATGTACGGTAATACCTCGTCTACCTCGTTGTATAACTATATTTTCATCACCTATTACTTTAATCACTTCATATGGTCCTAACCACAGTGGATTATGTTTATTTTTGTGTGTGTTATCCTTTAAAAGTACTAAATCTTTTGCGTGTATATCTACAGGATTCTCTTTTTCATCATATCGTTCCTTACTTTTTACCTTATGTTCAATCAATTTATCTCTGGCTAATTAATGCGACACTTGCATACTTTGTTTTAAATCATATAAATAATCATCATAATTATATTGTGGCTCTGGTTCAGATTTCAATTTAATCGGAATTTCTAATGTACGCCCATACACTAACGTATATGGTTGAAAATTAGTTTATGTATGTACCGTTGAATTATACACAAAAAATGCATATTTTGAGTTCGGTTCGGTCGTTTATTGTGCTAAGTCATGTTTTGTTAATTAATTGTCCAAGTATGACATCGTGTTCGAAATGCAATTTGACAGTTTCGCGAAATGAGGTCAGTATTCAATGTAATACGTGTAAGCATGTACTACATATGAAATGCTCCAACATGAATGCGGACTCCTTGGACTTTATGAAATCAAAAGGGATTGCGTTCAATTGTGAAGACTGCTCAAAAAAAACTTAAACAAGTCAGAGGAGAAAGTACACCCATCAAAAGTATATCACAAACAAAAAGTGACGCAAATATCTATATGAACAGTGATTTAGACACCAGAGCTATAACCACTAGATTAGACGAACTTATTAAAAACCAGAAAACTACTAATGATACTCTCTTAACCTAAGTAACCGGATATTAGAACTCGAATAAACTTTAAAAGAAAAAGACGGCATAATACAATATCTAGAAATAAAAATCAACATATTAGATAAAACAAAAGAGCGTGTCTAGTAGAAATAAGTGGTGTAAAAAAGGAAAATAACGAAAATGTTGGAACAATAGTTAATGATATCGCAGGAATCATAGACGTTGATATTAATCTTTTTGATATTGAAAATGTATACCGAAAATTATCAAATCGTAATTTGGAAGCACCTCAAATAGTCATAGAATTTTCTTCAAAAAAAAAAAAAGAGAAGAATTCATTAGGAAACAGGGAGTGTTGATAATATGATAATTGATAATATATTCGCGCACTATTGTCGCTGTAGATAATAAAACGCGCGACGTGGCAACTTCACACAAATACGTCGCTAATGGACAACGGTTTTTCTACAGCGGACAAATATATAGAAACCGGCACACGGTGCGTACGGTGGGCGAACAGCTCGCAGCACTAACGCAAAACACGTTCGAAATCCAATAAATATAGATCACTGCGATCACGCACACAATATTAGTATAAAATCGATCGCACGGCAGACGAGCGCGCGTACCGGCCGAGATGGTTGACGCCGCCACAAGCACTGAGGTCATTGACGTGCGGTAATGACCAGGCGTGATAGAGTCGGGGGACCGGGGGTATCAGTAAATTCGCGAAAAAGAATATAAATAAAAATGTTATGCAACGAACCAACGACCGACGGCGATATCTGATATAGATACTCAATATAATATTAATAATTGGCCGCGATATCGTTGTGCATATATATGACAGTTTATTTTAAGTACATTCACCTGACTATCCGTATCTACTAATAATTTTAACTCGTTCGTTTTACTTGCAGGTGATATACATGTTATATGATTGTTTTCTATAGCTGTGACGATATGGAAACATTGTGCATTTCCTTCCGCGATTATCTGCCATCTGGTTTATCAAACGAGTTATCGCGACCTTCGCCCGATGCGTTCGCGTTTCCGAATTATTATTTCTACTCTCGTTGTTTCGTTTTTAATAACAAGCATTTATACTATGACCACTTCGTTTACAATACGTA
Organism: Schizaphis graminum; assembly: GCA_020882235.1. Taxonomy (NCBI): domain Eukaryota; kingdom Metazoa; phylum Arthropoda; class Insecta; order Hemiptera; family Aphididae; genus Schizaphis; species Schizaphis graminum. The sequence goes on along the minus strand of CM037031.1, from coordinate 34,812,278 downwards.
CACGTTGATGCCCGTGCATTATAATTTGTTGGCGGTTGCGTAAAGTTATTTCGAATAAGTAAATGGTTGGTATTATTCGCATAATTTGGTACAGTTTTATTCCTACATTGAGCTGCATAGTGATTATCAATAACATTTTATAGGCGGTTTATTAAATTTATTTTGTTGAGAATACTTATTCGTACGCACCGTCTATTAAAATTATTTGATTGGAAATTCCTAGTATGATTATCCATATTATTATTTCTTGTGTTATTTGCGCGTGAAAAATTATTATTGTTCTGCCACGAGGAACTATAATAACCTTTATTATTAGAATCGTTCCTGTACCTATTATTCTCTCTCTCTGAGTTAGATTCCACTTCCTCCGATTTCGCCAATTGCTTAGCTACTTCCAATGTCTTAGGATTTCGCCCCTTTACAATGGTTCTTATAGGACTTATTAATCATTTTATAAAAATATTTAGTGTTTGTTCCTTCAAAGTTTCGTTAATTACTTTTGCTTCTGCCTCCTCTTTATTAAGTGTACATGCTGTACATAACTTATAATATAATTTTTCTCCTCTATGACAATAGACATTCACATCCTCATCATTATGCATCTTAATGAAATTTAATTATATTTGCAAACTCAAATCTGTGGTCGTATCCTCAAAAGCATCCGTTAAATAACTCTTAATGTATATCCACTTAGTTACGTTTTTGTAATTTATTGATTAATTAATTTTTAAATTAAAATGCATACATTTTTTTAATATTTATACCTAAGAAATAAAATTTAAAACAATAGTCTTGAAAATATTTAAAACCTGTAATTCTTTCATTCTTCTTTCATATTTGAAATTATATTATAAAAACCAGATAAGTTGATCTTAAATTTGTATAATAAATATTATAAATATATAAGATTTTCATGAAATCTACTTAATGATATAAAGTAATGGACTGTCTCCGTTCAGAATAATTTTTCGTGTACAATAATAAAAAAACACATAAAATTAATTGAATTAAACTTTAGCACATCTATCACGGTAACAGACTCTACGCCTAATTTACAGCGAAATGTTACCAACTTTTTCACTTTTTTGAAATATTATTTTGTTGTTTATTTTAGGGTCAATACGCAAAAAAACACTTCAAAGGATTAGTAACAAGGGCACTTGATACAGATGATTACAATAATTCTTGTAATTGTGGTCTATTTTCAGTAACAAATTTATTTATTAGTGGATGGAAATCAACTAAAAACCGTGTGATAGAATAGATAAACTTAGTACCTAAGTCTTAATTGAAAATGTATAACTTTTACGCTATACAGTAATAATAAGAAATAGATATTCTTACTAAATGTTCATAAATAAAGGTGTTTAAATCATTAAAAATAATAATGTATCTAACTACTTGATGAAACTAATAAAAAAATAATATTTGCATTTACTTTTAATTTAAAAAAATGTATTACGTTTAAATCAGTAGGGGGAGTATACACAGTGTGGTATAATATATATTTATGGGACTTTTAAAAGCAGCTCAATGCATATAATATGTTGCGTAAATAAAATTGTCCATCAGCAAAACTTTTTTTTCATATTTAACCGACAGAAAAGGAGCCTTGTTTGCAAAATACTACTCCTATGCTTCTATACTCCCATCGGTTATTGGTGAATACAGTTTATAAATACACAGAATAAAAACATACAATATACATAGAACAAATTGATAAAATCTTGGGGACTTGCCTGAGACAATGCTAAAATGACCACTGAAGGTTAGGAGCGAGTCCGGATGAAGTCATCGACTTGAGCTATGACCATGCGTTGGCAGGCGTAGTATTGAGAGGGTTCAGATTTTTTGAAGGTCTGAACTGAGACTTTGATGTAGAATAGGTTGGTTAGTTCGTAAATATGTTTAGAGTGAATTGCGTTGCCGAGTATAACTAGACAGATCGGCAAGGGCTTATAAGCCGGTCCAAAGCGCTTCATTAGTTTAATGTCGAAGTTTAACAATTCAAGCTCGGATTTTAGTTCCTTAGTTGAAATGTCGGTAGGGATGCCTTTTATAATTACTTTTAATGTACGATCTTCAGGAAGATTTGATGTTTGGAATAGGATTTTGTAGTCAATTAAAGTTTTTTGGATAAATCGAAAGTGGGCAGCATGTTGTGTTTTAATCATTACAGATCCGTCCAAGGACGCCTGGGAGGAGATGGATTCGGGTGAAAGGATGGAGTTATTGTATATGATTGGAGCGATTTTGCGCCAATCAGAGAATTTCTTGATGAATATCGGTGGTATACGGTGAGAGGGTTTAATGGCTGTTTCTGTAGGCTCAGAAACTATGTGAGTATCAGCTACTGATTAGTTTGAATGATCAATAGAGGGGGATTGATTTTCGTCAACGGACGAAATCGAGGTAATTGAACTATCTGACACATATGACTCACCTGAACCTGACTCTTCCTCATCTTGGACGGGGGAAGACGGAGCACTGCGTTTACGTCCTTTTTTCAGGGAGGGTTCTAGGAGTGGGGGGAGATGCATGACCTCTTGTTCACTCCGGAATTTACTTATGTATTTTTTAGTTGTTAGTGGTCCTGAAAAGGACTGTTTTATGTCGTAGGTACTCCGTTACATGATCTATCATCAACATTCAATGGATTCGATTTCCTTACTTGTAGAACTTGTATTTTGTAGACTTTTCTAAGTATATATATCTATATATTTGAAAAAAAATATTTTATAGCTATTACTAAATATTATTGATATAAAATATATAAAATACTATTTTAATTTACCAGAACATGGTTTGACGTAATTATAATCATTGATAATATTTGTTGTTTAAAATGATTGAATACCAAATTAATTTTGTATACTTAATGGTTGATATATTCCTAACATATTATAATTCAATATTTGATTATATTAAAATTAAAATATCCAAGTATTTAATAGAACACAGATACATAATCATTAGATATCAATAATGAATAATATATTTAATAAAGGTAAAAATAAAAATAAAAATTACAGTTTAGTATAATTATCATTTTTATAATTTATATACCTATGACTTTTGTAAATATACCCATTACCCAAAATGTTAAGTGGATATTATTTTATGATAGAAATTGTTCCAACTGATTATGAAAATATTTTGACTATATAATATTATATAGATAAGTTATATTTTCGAAAGATCTAAATTGTCTTCTCATGGAGTGAATGATCAAGTAGCTTACAAAGAATGAAAAAACTAAAAATATGCTTGTGAAACTTTTCACTGAAAATGTAATGAATATTTTTATCAAAAAAATATGAAATAACTGTGTATAAAAATTAAAAGTATTGACTAATTTACAAAATAAAAGGTGTGTTTTCTTTTTTTTTCACGAATCGGATATTTTGTATGCAACTGTAACATATTATAGTTAATATTTTGTAAGAAGTTGTATATTTTATGTATTCAAATAATATATTATTTATTAATGAAATTAAATAATTAATAAGAACATATTTTTTTTATGTACAAACATAATATTATAATGACAATGTTACTTAGATGTACGCATTTTTATATCGTTTATATTAGTATACATTGTATATATATTGTTAAGTAGGTATATCATTAAATTTAGATCACAGTATTTTTGTAGCTTACTCTTAAAATTTTTTAACTATATTAATCAATTTTGATCATTAAAATTAAGTTAATAATAAATGTATTTACTATTTAAATATTAATGTTTATAGCTTTTAGGGTTGTTTCAATCTCCAATTGTAACAACTAGATTCAATATTTTTAAACAGAAACTACCCTCAATGTTGAAAAAAGAAACATTTTTACTGTCCTGAAACCTGATGTCGGACAAAAACAAAGATCATCCTAAGATCATTTTTTTTTATTCATTCTAAAACTTCTATGAGGTATGGTTTGTTGTATTAAGCTTTAAATTAAAAATATATTTTAATAAAAAACGTTAGTATTTAAGAATTAGATTAAATAAACAATCATAGGTTATTGGCCTATTAATAGAGGGCCATAGGTAATAAGTAATATTGCGTAACTATTTCTACTAAGTTAAACAAACGCGCAAGTAGGTTAAAATAACAATTATAACAATTCAATATAACATTTTGTAACTAGTATAAGAAAACAATAATAATATAATTTATGCATAATCAATAAGATAACTAGGTTAAGACATGCAAAAACATAATGTAATTAATATAAGGAGGATGGAAACTCCAAGATAGGAGTCAGTGGTAGTGATCGTGTGACTCGATTACCACTGAACACCGCGTGTTCAATAAAGTATTATTAAATATTTGTGTGTTTAATTTATTGTATATTTCGAGTAGTATACGACAGGTTGTTTATAATATATTATTCTTGAGTCACCTGATTTTTTTCTAAATTTATCCTGATTCCTAAGAGCTTGGCTTTATTCCTAGCAATAATAGTAAATCATAGTTTATTATTTCAGTATAACGATATATTGTATTCTTTATTCATAACATGAATGGAAATATTCATTTAATCAAAACTGAAAAATACTCATTTCCAATATTTACAACTATTGAACTATCTTTATGTATAAGATAAACACAAATAATACAAAAAATAAATTTTTTTTAAATCTATGTAGGTATTTTATAAATTTACATAAAACTGATAACTTGGCACACATAATATTTTAAATTAATAATTAATATAATATACTATAGTTAATTAATACAATTATGAAAACGAAAAACTGCATAAAAAATATTTTGAATATACTATTGGTCAATAATAAGAGATATTGTTATAATAAACAGGGTATCCCACTGAGATCTGACAGATGAAATAACTTTTGTTCTAATTAATATTTTTAAAAAATGTCTTTTAAATATAACTCATAGACAATTTAGCTACATTGTAAGTATACATTTTTTATTTATTATTTTTTAATATTGAAGAAATTTTTCTAAAATATCAATTAGAACAAAAGTTATTTCATTTGTCAGATCTCAGAGGAACATCCTATAGGTATATTTAAAAGTTTATTCTCTTTAAGTTTGCTGAAAAGCGAAAATGTTATTTAATTAATTTATAACTTTTTTATGAAATAAAGTTTATAACGTAAAATGGAGCATCCAAAATTGTGTTGTGTTATAGTATAAGCTGTAAGATATATTATTCTAAATTTATTCTACTTACTTACAATATTGTGCATCATTATTAAAATAAAAATGTTTAAAATGAAGAAGAATTATAGAAATTTAACAGCTAGATAATGCTCTAAGTTTATATAACCAATTAAGTATAATATTATTATAAATAAAAAAAAATTTCAGTTCAGTTTTAATTGGTTTTAATTTCTAATTACTAATTAACCAAAACCAATTTAAATAGTTTTATTTTTTGTTTATATTTTGTGTATCAATCAGTCTCAATAGTTAAGTTATTGCATTAATACTTACATAGTTTTTACATTAATAAATATTGTTTTACAAAATTGAACAATAATTGTATTATAAATATTTTAACCACCTTTCATTTCTTTATTGTAATTTGTTTTCTATAAAAATTATTTGTTGTATAATTTATTAATTGCATAAATTATATACCTATTTCTTTTTCAATTAAGTCTTTAATGTTTAACAACCATTATATTATATTATTTTTTTTTTTTTTTTTATTATTGTTTAAGCATCAACTACAAGGTTATTAGCTTTACTGTTGTTACATTTTTACATTTTACGGTATTATAAGTTATTGGACAATTAGATTATATATAATTAAAAACAAGTATTACAAATAAACAAACTTATTATATGCTGTTATACAATTCAATTTCTTTAAGGTATAAAATTGTGTTTCGCCAGTTAGAAAAAGGATCAATAGCATCATACAGGTTATCAGGGATGTTGAAGTCTCTTCTGGCTGCATTAAAGTTTGGGCAATGGACAATGATGTGTTTGATAGAGTAGTTTATGTTGCATGTTGGGCATAGGGGTGGATCTGTTTTAGTCATGAGATGTCCGTGTGTGAATTTGGTATGGCCGATTTTTAATTGATTAAGAATTACCTCATTTTTCCTATTTAGGTCGGTGTATTTTGGCCAGAGTTCGACAGAGTGTTTAATTTCTCTAAGTTTGTTTTCCGTGGTGTTGTGCCATTTTGTGTTCCACCTTTCAACGCAGTATTTATTTAAATTCCTCTTTATGTCAACAAGTGAGGAAAAGGGGATTAATTCACTGTTTGGACTCATAATTGCATTTCTAGCTGCTTCATCTGCCTTTTCATTTCCCTTTATGTTGCAATGACCAGGGATCCATACGAATTGAATATCTTTGCTTGATTTTGAAAGAAGGTTGCTAATTAGTATAGCCAATGGCTCTGAAAGTATTATTGATTGCAGATTAGCTAAGGCACTGAGTGAGTCGGAACATATATCTATTTTAGTATCTTGAATCTGTATAGCTAATTGGACTCCTTTATATAAAGCAAGATATTCTGCTGTATAAATGCTGTTGTAAATGTTAAGTTTGAACTGCTTAGTTTCGTTGAGGTGGACTATCGCAAGTCCTATTCCCATTTTAGTTTTAGAAGCATCGGTGTAGATCTGAGTACTGGTACTGGAACTATGTATAAGTTCGTTGAATAAATTATTGTAGATAATATTTGAAGTTTCTTTTTTCGAGTGAACTGTTAGGCTTGTATCAACTCGGTAATTTGGTTGTTTCCAAGTAGGTATCTGGCAGTTTTCACGTTGGCATATTTCATTGGCTACGATATTAATTTCCATCATCTCTTGCTGTAGTCTTAGTCCTAATGGTTTTCTTAATTTAGGATTATGTTCGTATGTATTGGAAAAACGATTTTTATTTAAAAAATGAATGGTTGAATTATTTGGTGTAGATAAGATACGAGCTATATAATTAAGAGATAATTTGAGTCTACGGAAATGAAGTGGAGGTTCTCCAGTCAGGGAAAGCAAACTTATTATCGGGCTGCTTTTAAAAGCTCCAATTGACAATCTCAGTCCTGCGTTGTGGATTGTGTCAACTATTTTTAAGATTTTTGAGTCTGAGTTGCCATAACAAATTTAACCATAATCTAGTTTGGATCTTACCAGCGATCTATATACATTTAATAGTATAGTGCCTTCGGCACCCCATTCATAGTGACTTAAGGTTTTAATGACATTAAGGCTTTTGTATGCATTTTTTTTTTAGTGCCATAATATGAGATTTCCAAGTAAGCTTTGTGTCAAAATTTAGACCTAGTATTGAAATGTCATCTACAAATGTTAAACGAGTAGTACCAAGAAACAGTTTCGGTTTGGTTAATTTCCTTTTGTTAGAAAAAAGAATGCATTTAGTTTTTTGAGGCGAGAAAATAAAGCCGGCTTTGAAGCACCATTCGGAAAGATCGTTTAGGCATTTTTGGAGTATTCTAGTCATTTCAGATATTTGCGTACCTCGAATGTATAAGTGGGTATCATCAGCAAAAATAATTGATTTTACAGGATTTGAAATAGTATTGGGAAGGTTATTGATTGCCGTCTGAAATAAAAAAATGCTGAGAGGGGAGCCCTGCGGTACTCCATTTTCTAACATAAAAGTATTAGAAGTTTGATCTCTAATTTTTACTTGGAAGGATCGTTGGTTTAAGAAGTTTGTTAGAAATATTATTATGTTTCCATGTATGTTCCAATTTTTAAGTAGATTGATAACTCTGTATCACCAAACAGTATCGTATGCCTTTTGCAAATCGAGGCTTATTAAGATCATTGATTGTTTGTTTGCTAGAGTTTCTATGACTTCAGTTTCGATTTTTACATGACAATCAGTGGTTGAGTGGTGTTTTCTAAAACCATGTTGACTTGGTGAAAGGAATTTATGTTGAGTTGCATACCAATTAAGTCGGTTGTAGATTATTTTTTCTAATAGTTTGCTCATACAGCAGAGTACTGATATTGGTCGATACCCTGTAGGTTTAAATCTATTTTGATTCTTTTTTGGAATAGGGGTGATGATGGCATTTTTCCATTTGATTGGGATTATGCCCGTTTCCCAAATTTGGTTGTAGAGATGTAGTAATAACATTTTGCCACTTGATGGTAGGTTTTGTAAGAAAATAAAAGGAATTTTATCGGACCCACAGCTTTTACTTTTTTTACCACGAAGACATAGTTCTATTTCAGGCAAGGTAATCGGTTCATTCAAGATGCTGCCTTGGCCATGGTTGGGTTGTAATATTGTTGGGGTATTTATATATTTTTCTTTTTCTTGTTTGTACTTAAGAAAGTCGTTGGTTAATGAAGCGTCACTACTGTTAGAGTAGAAGTATTGGCCTATTGATTGAGCTATTTCCTGAGGTTCAGTAAGTATGACATTTTCGGATAGAATAGTTTTAATTTGGGTCATAGGAATACCTTTAATGATTTTAATTTTTTTCCAAATATTGGTTGTTGACTCTTTGCTATTGAGGTCTGTCGTGAATTTTTCCCAAGCTTTTTTTTTTCGTTTTTTATTAAATATCTGACTAATGCTTTGTTCTTTTTAAATTCAATGAAGTCGTGGAAGTCGTGTGTACGTTTAAATTTATTGAAGGTTGTTTTTTTATTTCTTATTGCATGTTTGATAGTTTTATTCCACCATGGTACTGGAGGTCGTTTGCCAGAATAACTATTTTGCTCGAAAATGTTAGAAGCCGTATTATAAATTAAATTACTAAGTTTCTCCGTATTGTCTTCCACATTATTGTTATTTGAGAAGGAAAAATTATAATTTAATATATTTTTTTCTATTTCAGTTTGATAGGTATCCCAGTTGATATTCGTCAGTTTCCATTTGAGACTGCGAGTGTGTTTGTCACCAGAGTCGGTATACTTAAGTGTTAATTTAATTGGAAAATGGTCGCTACTCGAGAGCTCTGGCATAGTGCCCCATTCAATATGGGGTGATAAAGTTGACGACGAAAGAGAGAGATCAATTGCTGAGAGATTACCGGTGCTAGCACTTATTCTTGTTGCTTGACCATTGTTGAGAATATTTATGTTATTGTTATTATCGAGTATTTGTTGTACGATTGTGCCTCTTTGATCTGTGTCATTGCAACCCCACAAGATATTATGGCTATTGAAATCTCCCAAAAGTATAAAAGGAGTAGGTAGTTGGTCGATAATGTTTTGAATATCTATGTAATTGAGGATTTGTGAGTTGGGTATATAAATATTACAAATAGTTAGTTTGTATTTGAGAGCAATTCTTACGGCAACTGCTTCTAGATTTGTGGATAGCGGGATTTCTTCCGAAGGGTACTGTGAACTAACAAAGGTAGCCACTCCACCGCTAGCTCTATTATGATTGTCTCTGTTTTTAAAAAAGGTTACATAGTTTTTTAAAGACCCAGTTTTATTGATAGTGAAGTTGGTTTCTTGTATACTAAGAGCTACTGGTGAGAACTTGTTAATTAATAATTTTATTTCATCAATTTTTGAATAGAATCCATTTGGATTCCATTGGAGGATTTGAAAGGTGTTATTGATCATGGTAAGTTAGAGTTGTTTACGTATATTTGTTTATATAGAGGTTTGGATTTTAACTAAAAGGTTTCGTAATCTTCACAATCGACCATGGAAGTCTGACTGTCAGTGAAGTTTTGAATTTTTTTTAATGCATTGGATAACCTGGTTAGACGATTTTTGGCGCTTTTCACTGTTACATTGGGGTAAATTGTAGAAATGATTTCTATAATATTATCTGGACTACTTAAGTATTTGGTACATAAATTCTCGAGTTCGGAGCAACCTTTTGAACATTCAAGAAAATCTTTAAATTGGTTATAGGTTAAGGAAAAATCAGGGTGTGTGTTAAAAAGTTCATGAGTAGATTCTAACCATTCATCGATGTAAGTATGTACTTCATCATTAGAGCTGGAACTAGGCCCGGTTTTTAGTTTTTTGCTTGTAATTCTTTTGGTTATTTTTGCTGATTGAGTTTGGCTGTCTTGTGTATTAGGGGGCCTCACAATTGGAGGTGAGCTGGATGGGAGAGACGAGCTTGATGATGTAGGTGAAGGCGGCTGAGAAATAGTTACAGTAGACGGAGCTGGGCGTTTTCCTGTCTGAAGAGACTTTACTTTAGTATTTGAGTTAGCTGACGACATTAGTTTGTCAGCTAGCGTAGGTTTTATAGACTGCTCCCATGAAGTGACATTGGTACTTTCAACGGATAGGTTTATAAATGAAGTATCTCTGTCCTGGGAGGTATTCACATTTTGAGCATTGGCGATAGGTAAAGGGCAAGATACATTTATTATATTGTTGGCTGTTGATGATAGGTCTATAAGGGTTTCCATTTCAGTTACTGTCTGTTCGGTAACATTAATTGAATTGGGTTTATTTGTACATTGGCTTGAGAAGTGACCAGTTTGGTGACATTGAAAACAGATTACAGTGTCATCAGTGATAAATATTCTGAACGTTGTGTTCTCTATTGTAACAGTGATGGAGCTAGGTAGTTTTGACATGCTATCTTGACTAATATAAATTTGTCTTCTGTTGTGTATTATTATTATGAATAACAACATAAACGTGTTTTATAGACCTTTATTATTAACAGCATAAATCGTAATGCTTTACATTGTAATTTTACATAATAATAATCGATGGACAGTCCCCACCGATCGTAATATGATACTGCTGATTATATATAATATATAAATATTAAATAATATACGTGTAATATAATGTAATATAAATGCTGAATATGCAACATCTCTTTCCTTAAAAAAAAATAAATAAAAAAAAATTCATATATAATATTTTGACATTTTGTATGTTATTTAGTACTTAATAGCTATGTTAGTATTTTTTTTATTTTTATATATCCAACTGATTTAATTACATTAGTCATAATCACTTGGAGAGTATCGCTGAGGCGGTTTTCTAGATCTAATTGGTCTGGGTGTTTTATTTATTATTGTAGGATTCGGATTTTGATTTACAACTCCTACTGTTTCGGTATTTTCAGTACTTTCATTCATGTTTCTAACGGGTGTAAGTGAAATAGAATTACTCGCTGGTGTCATTGATTTATCAATAAGTAATTGATCGTTATGTCTTTTCCAAATAGTTCCATCATCGAGTTCTACATCATGCGTATTGCAACTAATGGATTTAATAATTTCACCTTTTTGCCATTTATTGTTATTATTCCTATAATCTCTAGCTAAGACATAATCGCCTGTATTAAATGATACGGTCCTATTACCACCATTGTTTATTTGTGATATTTGTCGTTCGATAACCACTTCACTTGTATTCGGCATTAATGCGTCAAATTGTAAACGTGTTGATCGACCTAATATTAGCTGAGCTGGAGTTTCTCGTGTTGTAGAGTGCGGTGTGTTACGATACATTAAAAGAAATTTATTTAATTGGGATTGTGCAGTCGAACATTTTTTAAAGAAATTTTTTATTGTTTTGACTGCTGATTCCGCACAACCGTTTGATTCTGGGTGAAATGGTGCGCCTGTCATGTGTCTTATGCCTAGATTTTTGCAAAATACTTGAAATTCAAAACCTGCGAAACATTTTGCGCCGTCTGATGTAATTGTTTTCGGAATGCCAAATCGTGCTATAGTTTCTGAAAATTTTTAAATAACGATGTGCGCTGTCATAGAATTTACTTGAAATACTTCCAACCATTTTGTGGTTGCGTCAACAATTATAAAAAAATATTTATTTTGAAATGGTCCAAGAAAATCACAATGTACTCTAGTCCACGGTTTTTCTGGCCATTTCCACGGTAATATAATAGATTTTGGTGGATTTTGCCTAACATTAAGACAATTGTCGCAATTTTGCGTGATATTTTCGTTTTCTTTATCCATTCCTGGCCACCAAAAATATGATCTCGCTAAACTTTTCATACTGGAAGAACCCATATGACATGAATGAAGTTCGCTAAGTATATTATTTCGAAATTTAGCTGGTATAATAACACGGTAACCCCACAATAGGCATCCCTGTTCCACTGAAATTTGAGTTTTTCGTAAATTATACGATTTAAGTTCTAAAATGTTAGAAAAATCACTATCCCATTCTCCTGTTTTGACTGCGTTTAATACTTTGGCAAGAATCGTGTCTCTACTTGTTTCAATTTTTATTTTAGACCAGTCTAATGTAAAGGGTAATTTTTCGTGAATAAAATTGAGACTAATACATTCTTCCTCATGATTTTCAATTTTTGATTTTGAACTTTTCATTCGTGATAAAAAATCGGCTGTATTATCTTCGGATTTCACATATTTTATTTCGAAATCAAATGATGATAAAACATAGGCCCACCGTTGTAACCGATTAGCTGCGTAAATTGGGATACCTTTCTTATCACCAAAAATATGTATTAACGGTTTATGGTCGGTTTCTAATAGAAAATGTCTACCATATAAATAGTCATAAAATTTCGTAACCCCGTATATAATTGCCAAGGCTTCTTTTTCAATTTGTGGAAATTTACACTCAGAATTAGATAGAACCCTTGATGCGTAGGCTATAGGTTTTTCAGTACGATCTGGGTGTACATGCGAGAGTACTGCGCCTAGTGCATAGGATGATGAGTCTACTACGAGTTTAACTGGAATATTATGATCATAATGTGCTAATACGGGTTTCGAGATTAAAATTTGTTTAACTTTGTTGAATGCTTGGTCACATTCTGATGTCCAATTCCATTCAGTGCCGTTACGTAAAAGCATGTACAATGGTTTTAAAATATTAGCAGCGTTTGGAATAAATTTTATATAGTACGTAACTAAACCTAAAAATGATTTTAGCAATGTTTTATTTTCTGGGACCATAGCATTTTTAATAACATCTGTGTGTTTTGTTAGTGTGTGTAAACCATTTTCATCTAACCTGTGATCTAAATATTCAATTGACTTTTGTATAAATTTGCATTTATTCAACTTCACTCTTAAACCAACATTTGACAATACATTTAGTAATTTTTCTAAACGAGAATTGTGTTCTGTGATAGTGGAACCTGCAACAATAATGTCATCTTGAAATATACCAATGCCCTCAAGACCTGCTGTAGAAGTTTCCATAGCTTTTTGGAACTCCCCTGCCGACGATTTTATTCCAAAAGGGTTACGGGTATAGCTAAATAAACCTTTATGTGTATTAATAGTGGTATATTTGCGATCAGATTCTTTAATAACCATTTGTTGATATGCGTCTTTTAAGTCTATTTTCGAAAAATATCTTGAACCACTAACATTTGCATATAAATGTTCTATTTTTGGAAGAGGGTATTCAGTCCCTTCTAATACCGGATTTATTGTTATTTTAAAATCACCACAAATTCTAACCGTGCCATCTGGTTTCAATATTGGTACTATTGGAGTTGCCCATTCACTGTAGTCGATAGGAACTAAAATATTGCTTTTAATTAAACGATCAATTTCGGTTTCAACTTTTTCTTTTAATGCTAAAGGGATAGACCTAGGTTTGTAGAATTTAGGTACCGCCCCAGCTTTGATATTTAATGAAATTTCGTATTTGTTAAAAGTACCTATTTCATCTTTAAAAACGTTGTTATATTTTTTTATAATATTATCTACACTTACGTCATTTTCCATATTGAACAAGGTAAAACATTTTATGTTTTTTATATCGTTTCGACCTATTAATGGAGGACCACCATTTTCGATTACATAAAGACACATTGTAAATTTTTTGTTTTGATATACCGAGTCGACAAATATTTTTCCTACCGGTTTAATGTCGTTGCCGACGTAATCAGATAGCGAAATGTCATTATCTTTTAATTCGATATGACTAAACAGTTGACTATATAATCTTTTTGAAATTACGCTGTGTTGTGAACCGGTATCAATTTCGAAGTTTACATTGTTTTTTTCTACAACTAAATTTACTGTAAATGGTTTCACAGCTTTGTTTTGAGAATTTTGATCAATTATAGAAAAAAAAGTATTCGAAAGATCATAATTAACTGTTTCGTCATCATCATCGTTATCATATAAAAATTTATTTTGAGTTTTATTATTTTTCATTTCCTTCTTACCCTTTTTACATACAGTAGACAAATGACCTTTTTCACCGCAATTGTTGCATTTGTAGTCCTTGTATCTGCAGTCTTTTTGGAAATGATTGGAACGGCCACAAATCTCACATTTGATTTTTGATTCTTTGTGTGTGTTGAAACCCTGCTTGGCTTGATTATGTCCATTATTTTTCTTTTGGTACTTCAAGTCTGCGTATTCTTCTTTTTTCCAGCCACTTTTGTCATTTATTGCAGCTTCTTTAGCTGTCGCAATTTCAATTAGATTTGAATATGTAACTCCAACTTTTGAGGCATCTTCTTCTAACAGACGATCTTGAATTGGTCCTGAACCCATACCGACAACGAATATGTCTCGAATAACCGTTGATAGTTCTGACGAAAAACCACATTTTGAAGCAAGATTTTTGACACGTGCACCCCATTGGCACACTGATTCATCCTGTCTTTGTTTAGCTTGATAAAATGTATACCTAGCCGCGAAATACGATTTTATTGGTTTGAAATATTTGTTCAAACTTTTCATTAGAGTGTCATACTCTATATCGTTAGGCGTGCTAGGAACACAAAGACTAAAAAGTACTTTGTGAATTTCTTCACTAACGGATGATAATAATATTGCTCTTTTTTGAATGTTATTTTCGATTGCATTTGCCAAAAAAAAATTTGTCAATTTTGATTCAAAAATTGTAATATCCATACCTGTTTCAAAGGTTCCAGGTGACCCTATAATTTGATTGAAGTTCACTATGGATTCTGTCTTAGGAGTCGCCATTTTGTATTAGTATGAATACAACACTTGCAACTTTTAATACACTAGTGATTACGATTAAATTAATATTTTCTTCGTCGCCAATTTGTTGTGTATTATTATTATGAATAACAACATAAACGTGTTTTATAGACCTTTATTATTAACAGCATAAATCGTAATGCTTTACATTGTAATTTTACATAATAATAATCGATGGACAGTCCCCACCGATCGTAATATGATACTGCTGATTATATATAATATATAAATATTAAATAATATACGTGTAATATAATGTAATATAAATTCTGAATATGCAACATCTTCTAAAGCCTAATATGTGAGAAAATTGTTCAGTGGCGAATCCGGCTCTCATGTGAGAAATTTGCGAAACAGTTTTGATTCCTAGCTCATGAAGAGCGTCTATTATGAGTTGATTTGGGATAGTCGGGTAAACATTTGATAAAATAATTCTCTTAGAGGTGTTTATAAGTCTACGAATTGGGATTTCTATTCCATTAACTTGAATTGATGACTGAATCTTAAGTAAATTTTCCATAACGGTTTGGCTATTGAAAAAGACGCAAAATCTGTTATTGGAAATACGCGAAACAAATTGTATATTCTTAGCGGGAATAGTTTTGCTGATTGCGGTGACATAATCGATTTGTTTGATGTTATTTATGGAGTTAAAAACGATAGCTTGATTCATTTTCGGTAAACTAGTATTTGAAGCTATTTCAGCGAATGTCTTATTACTGTGTGTAGGTTGTGAAGAACTGTTGGAATTATTCATATCGGTTGTTGAGATAGGCTTATCACCCATTGGGTTTGGGATATTATTTAATTGGTATAGTTGACGTAAAAACGATAATCATATTACCTGCACGTTGAATCGAATGATGCGTGTTACTGCTATCGATAGCTATAAATGCGGTAATGAGCGACACAGACGTGTTGCACGGTCGGGCGCTGAACACGAACTGGATATTATATTATTATATTATGTTATATTATGATATATTATATTATTTTATACATATTTTAATTATACCTAACCTAACCTAACTCGAGGTGAATATACAATATTTATATTAGTTTTTAAGAAATTTAATTTATGAGTGTTACTGTATACATTATTAAATTAACTGTTTAGTAAGGTTAAATTATTCGAATCAATTTAGTTTCATTTTTTTTGAGTTTGTAAACTCTTTTTGGGACAGTGCAAATACTTCGATTATCAATAATGGGGAGGTTTCTGGTAAAAAATTGGATCTACTTTGTAGGATCAAAAGTGTGTCAGTCTTCATTTATAAAAATATTTTACAACCTAACCTAACCTAACCTATTTATATTTCTTTATTGGTAATTAGGTAATTAGGTAATTTTTGGTAAAAACATCACATGTAATATAAATAGTGTTGTTCATTAGTAAAAATTCTACTAAAAATACTAGTTTGATTAAAGTACACAAAATTCTTTAGCATCGGTGTTTATGCTTCTTTTTCTCTTATTATTCGTTTTAACGTTTTCTATGGAAAAATTAACTAGATATTATCTAGCACGACACAAAACTGACGCCATTATGCTAACTAAGAAATAAGCGTACTATGATCCGGTGTTTTTTTAAATTTACAATGCCTATGACTTCATCTGGAGTCTGGACTCTCTCCTAACCTTCAGTGGTCATTTTAGCATTGTCTCAGGCAAGGCCCCCAGATTTTATCAATTTGTTCTATATTTTTAGTATGTTTTTATTCTGTGTATTTATAAACTGTATTCACCAATAACCGATGACAGCATAGGAGTAGTATTATTCAAACAAGACTCCTTTGCTGTCGGTTAATTATGAAAAAAAAGTTTTGCTGATGGACGATTTTATTTACGCAACATATTATATGCATTGAGCAGCTTTTAAAAGTCCCGAAATATATATTGTACTGTACCACACCGTGTATATTCCCCCTACTGATTCATACATAATATATTTTCACCTGGTTTAAGATGTAGTCATGATGAATCAAGACCTTTCATTTTTTTTCGGTTTTAACCTACAGTAAACTAACCTAACTTAACCTATGTAAAACTAACATAATCCACTTTAATCCACTTTAAAACTATGCATTGAGCAGCTTTTAAAAGTCCCAAAATATATATTGTACCACACTGTGTATACTCCCCCTACTGATTCATACGTAATATATTTTTTTAAATTAAAAGTAAATGCAAATATTATTTTTTTATTAGTTTCATCAAGTAGTTAGATACATTATTATTTTTAATGATTTAAACACCTTTATTTATGAACATTTAGTAAGAATATCTATTTCTTATTATTACTGTATAGCGTAAAAGTTATAGATTTTCAATTAAGACTTAGGTACTAAGTTTATCTATTCTATCACACGGTTTTAAACTAGTTGATTTCCATCCACTAATAAATAAATTTGTTACTGAAAATAGACCACAATTACAAGAATTATTGTAATCATCTGTATCAAGTGTTCTTGTTACTAATCCTTTGAAGTGTTTTTTTGCGTATTGACCCTAAAATAAACAACAAAATAATATTTCACAAAAGTGAAAAAGTTGGTATCATTTCGCTGTAAATTAGGCGTAGAGTCTGTTACCGTGATAGATGTGCTAAAGTTTAATTCAATTAATTTTATGTGTTTTTTTATTATTGTACACGAAAAATTATTCTGAACGGAGACAGTCCATTACTTTATATCATTAAGTAGATTTCATGAAAATCTTATATATTTATAATATTTATTATACAAATTTAAGATCAACTTATCTGGTTTTTATAATATAATTTCAAATATGAAAGAAGAATGAAAGAATTACAGGTTTTAAATATTTTCAAGACTATTGTTTTAAATTTTATTTCTTAGTTATAAATAGTAAAAAAATGTATGCATTTTAATTTAAAAATTAAGTTTTTAATTTTTGAGATTAAAATTATTCTGAATTTATAACTAATTTATATGTATAAGCTTTTATAAAGTAATATAAAAAAATATATCCACTGATAGCTCAACAATAATTTAAATATTTCAAAATTATATTATGTATAGGAAACACTAACAAAAATATTGTTATTATAAAATAAATATATTCATTGCTCGGATCAAAATTTAACGGAGTCAAATACAGTAATATAAACAACGAAATTGTTAAGCTGACCAATAAAATCGAATTTTACTCAGTCAAAATCATCCCTCGTGAACCGTACTTAGTCCCCCCATGGGAAAACAATTATCAAATCAATACCGACCTAAGCGCCTTATCCAAACTGAATACAGCCCCGAGATATTTAAAAGATACTTTCAAGGAATCCTAGATGACTTCAAGAACTTACAATAAATTTATACCGACGTCTCAAAGTCATGCAACGGTGATTGTTCAATATTTTCTTCGGAATCTCTGACAATTCTATAAGCCATAGAAGTAATAATCACCTCACCACACACCAAGTTTTTAATTCTTAGTGATTCCCTTAGTGCCATAAACAGAGTTAAAAACAAAACCAACCCCGGTGACATTGCCATCCTCATCCAAAATAAAATTGATGAAGCTAAACAAAAAAAAAAAAATTATACTAACATGGATTCCAGGGCATACCGGTATCTCAGTTAACGAAACTGCGGACACATATGCTAATATGGCCATCTCCGACATGAACACGCCGTTACTAGACTTCATCACCTACGGGCTACGATGCTTTAAAAACTCATTGAAAATATATATTAGACAAAAAATGGCACATATGTTGGAATAGCCAGAATACTAAATTAAACCAGATAAAGTCAACAACTTTCAGATGGGATAATCCCAACCTCAATCGAAAAGAAGAAACCGCTTTAAATCGTTTAAGAATAGGACATACTAGACTTACCCACGGATATGTCATGTCTAATGACGAACCTCCCTTCTGTAAAGCCTGCGGCCAACACCTCACCGTCAAACACATCTTGACTGAATGTCATGTTTACGACCTGGAGCGAACGGAGCTCAACTTGACCGAAACCCTCGACACAACTCTCGGACCACAACCTGATCAGAACGAAAAAACGCTTAAATTTCTTAAACTAACTAATTTAATTAACAAAATATAATTGTATCTATGAACCTTATGTATATTATCCAAATTGTTATTAAGAATTGTGAACTAATGGCCTTCGCTGCCGAGTTGTTTTTAAGATCAATAACAAAAAAAAAAAAAACTAATATTGGAAAACAACAAAATTGCTCGTCATTCCTTCACACTTATTTTTTTGCGATAACATTTTCTTCCAAAACTCTCACGTGAAGTGTAAAAGGTGACCAAAAAAGAACGTTATTTTTAAATAATGTGTTATGGACTACGAGATGTCTACAAGATATCTACGAGATATCAAGGCTAGGTTACTAGTGACCATGCCACGTATCGGGGCAGTAAGCGCACCAAACAATAAAGTGCAATTAGAATGCATTTACAATTATACTGTAATAATAGTATTGCACATAATCAAACGTGGATGCTCATATGCAACAACAACTACAAAGACAACCAGAAGGCCATGGGTAAACGTAAACTGCAAGAGTCGCACCACATATATAAAGGAGCTCAAAGACCAACAACGGAGATGTACCACAGCCACCAACACCTGAGCACCTTCACGACACTCAGCCACTTCTTAAATTAATTACATGTATTTTATTTTATATGTAATAAAGCATTAATCGTTAAAGAGTTGTAACTTTCAGTTCAAATATCATCTTTGAGTCAAGTATTGATATTGGCACGCAACAAGTGTGACATTTTTAGTTGTTGGGTTGGTACGATTATTATCTCTGCAAATTGTCTTATCTCGAATACTTGAAGTTTCGATTGGTATGGTTTGTTTTAGATTACAAGTGTTTTGAAGGTGTTAATAAATATGGAAAGTTTCCCATAGAAACGCATATTTTGATAGTTAAAACTCACTATAAATACCGTGAAAAACATTGGTATCATTTTAATATTTTTTAAACATTTTTTAATTAATTTTTTTGTATTTTATAAACGTTAATAATAATTATACTATATTAATATCTATGTAAATTTTATAAAAAGGTTTAAATTTTGAATTAACATTTACGCGGGATATTTTGGTTTAGGGATATTTTGTTTTTGGGATACTTTGTCGGGGATATTTTTACCAGGATATTATGACGTATCACCATTAATATTAAGCTATAATCTGTTAATGTAAGCTTTAATTTATAAATGTCCCCCAGCTCTATTCATTATTTACTTCAATACAATTCATACTTTGTTTTTCACTATGTGAACTACATCTGTATGCATTACTAGCTTTTTCTGTGACTAATATAAGATTCCGTCAAATAATCAATCATCGAGAACACAACCATTTGCACAATAAGATTATGATAATGTATTTACTTGTTGATATGAAAGTTCAGAAGGGTTCGCACACCATTGACTTGAAATTGATGAACTGCTACAATACTGTAATCAAACCGAGATAGTAATTTTAGCATAGAAACACAAAATCAAAAAATTTAAAGACAGAAATATTTAAACCTTGCTCAAAATATATTTAAAAAAAAAAACTGTTGTGTTCGGTATTATGATTAATATGTTAATTTTGTTTTTATGTAAAGTACATAAAATAAATCCCGTGCTTACTTCATTAAATTGACAATATTTTTAATTTTGACGTTTACTTACTTTTAAGTTTTAAAAATTATTATTATTGGTAAATGGACATTGATAAAAAGTTATTGCTAATTTAATTACTTTAATTTAAATTGTATGAAGCAAATGTAAAGACTGTAAATTATATTTTAAAATAAAAGTGGTTCTCTGTTTCTGTGAATAGACTATGATTTAGAATTACAAATTGAGTGACAATCATGTACACGTTAATAATTGATAATAATATAAACATTTGATCATATGTATTCCGATGCGTTTTGTATAGGTTACAAAATTTTGTAATAGGTACGTTAAAATTTAAAACATTATATACTTTAAGGATATTTTAACAGTTCAACAGTTATTAAAACTCATAATCTCGAGAAATAAATAAATAATTTGCACTTTATATATTATGTCTTAGACAAATTTAAAATCTATATAAGCAAGTGAATTGGCACTAGAATAACTCAAAATATTTTTGTCCACTTATTCACTTGTTTAGTTTTTAAATATTTTAACTAATTATCAATTTGCTCTTTATTCAAAAAGTAAAAAATAAAATTTTTATTAAAAATTTATGGATATGTTAAATTTGAATGCAATGATAGGTATTATTGTATACGATAAACGATTCTGAACGGAGATGATTTATTAGTCTAGGAGTTAATTAGTAGGTTATATTTAAATAATGTATATAAATTGCAATATATAGTTATTTTACTCAATTAAATAAAAATTAATTTTCATATGCTCATACTATTATTACTGTATTGATGCTAGTATTTTGTTTTTTTTTTTTTAAGAAAAAGTTACAGAGAACCTTGTGATTGTTTTTAATTAACATTAGGTATAAATCACAAACATTTTATGATATTTCAACCATACAATTACTTGCAAATTTTCGCAATTTTGACATATTTCGTATAAATTCGAAATTTAAGCACTTATAAAAAAAATTTGTAACTGAAGATTTCGGATTTTTTTTTTCACTTTAAGAAGTACTTATAAGAAACCTTGTATTAAATTTTCAAGATTTTCTGGTCGGCCAAAATATTTTTATCTTTATTTAAAAAAAAAATACTTAGAAAAATTGAAAATTTCAATTGTATATAAATAGCTTAAAAATGGTCAAAATATTTTGAAAATTTAACTGTAAAGAGATAACCATAATATAAAAATTTGGTAAATATTTCAAGTATTTCCATAGATTAGTTTTTGAGTTATAGCAAAATAAAAAATTCGATTTTGTCGAAAACTGGTTTTGCGTAAAAAATCCCATTTTTCCCTAATTTTTTAAAGGGTTTTCCCGAGTTATTTAAAAAATATTGAAAATTTTTAACTTTTTACCCCCTAAAGTACCAACTAGATTTATTTTATTTTTCAAAGAGTGGCTGAAGTTAAAATTCAAAGCACTGTTATTACTCCAAAAAGTGATGACAGACACAAAAATAAAAACGCTTGCCAAGTCAGAGATCGGTATGTAAACATTCTTGATTTTCAATTTTTAGAAATTAAGTAATCGTAGGCAATATGTGTGTATAATGTATTTTATTTACAATTTTTATTTAGTGAGATAGATCTCTGAAACCACTGTAAAGTGGATTTTGTTATTTGAGGTCTTGTAAGATTTACATTTGCTAGGAGAAGAGTAGTGAAAATGTTCAGAAATTTATCTCTTGTTGTTCACTACAGAGCTACAAAAAAAAAAAAAAAATTAATACACATTATATTGGGTGTTTTTAAGTTTTTCAGCTTTATAGATTTGTAGTGAGTTAACGATTGAAGTAAACTTCTGAAAATCTTCACAGTACTTCTCCTAGCTAATTTGAATTTAAAAAGACCCCAAATAACAAAATCCGTTTTCCAATTTTTGTAATTTTCTACGTTAAATAAAAATCTAGTAAAAAATAACCATATTTATAACTGTGAAAAATTAAATAATATTTTTTGAAAATTTTTAATCCCTCATTTTGTATCTATTTTATAATTTCGTTTTAATGAGCTATCAACCAACTTTTTAGCTATAACAGTTTTGGAGAAAAGTAAAATTATAAATTTTTGGGACTGTTTACGTCGACGTTTTTGTGGATTCAAATTGTTAAACTGCTTGAGTATGATATCGGATCTCTCTCATTTATATTTTATATTAAAGCTAGCTTAATTATCTACCTAAGTACCAATTCAATTCTTGAAGTTTTAAAAATTCAGACTTTTTTCATTTCAATTACCATACTACCTTGATTAAAAATAAAGAAAATAAAAATAAACACATATCATTGTAGAATCAATACATTGATCACTCCGTTCAGAATCTAAAATAATGTTAAATTATGTAAACAATATTTTCAAGACGTGAATATGAAATTGTTATTATTTTAATTGACACAATATAATTAACACTTTTCTTCACATATTTACTTTTTATGGAAGCGGAATAAGCGTTCTTATAATGTGGTCTGATTAAATGTAAAACGACCTGGCACAGTATTTTCAATTTGAAAAAAATTAAATTATCGTATGAACATTTTAATAATTCCAGGTTAAGTTGATTCTTAAACATATATGGACTAGCAACCATTAAATAAATATGTAATATAAAATATAATTATACTGTAGAATATGATGTTATTTTCTTATCGTTTATGGATTGATCGTCGGGAAGAAATACTGATGATCCTAATAAACAATACATTTTCGATTGATCCATGGATGAATTATTTATAGCAGCAGTCACTTGTTCCTAATTAAGTTTATAAACAATGTTTTATTTTTAAAAATTGAAACATGTTACTATTTTTAGGTATACTTACGTACCATAGTTGTCATATTTGGATTTTGGCATGTTATTGGAGCTAAACCATATTGTTTACCATCTGAATCACATATGTTTAACATATAAAAATCAATTATATACAAATCCAACACTGAATTTGTTATTGAAAAATCAAAACCTTGAAGAACATAATTGGAATATAAAAAATAATTTAGATACATAATAAATATATAGAGAATAAAAATAACTTATTGTCATTATAAAAAATGATATTGATATTAGTATATTCCTATATATTAGATATTGTTTACTTACACTCAGAACATGAAAAGTTGGCATAGGGCCATCCACCTAGTTGTAAACCAAATTTTAGATCATGTTTTACAGATTTTTTGATTTTGGTGACAAAAGTAGACATTTTTTGGGGATAATCTGTATAGCCATCCTTAAAAATAAACCATTTAATCAAAATAACTAATAATTTAATGCAATATATTCATGTTTGAAAATAAGAATTTATTTTATGCTGCATAGATTTTATTTTTAACAATGAGTTACAATGATATCATTAAGTGTCACTGACATGGTTTATCATTTATCGTACTTTGATACTCGTGATCAGAGAATTAGAATAAAACACTTATTACTCATAAGCTACTCTCGTCCGAAATTCTATTTTTATATATCAATGTCTTCAATTATTTATTTTTATAATTTTATTCTATCTAGAAACCTTCCAACAATAAAACATTATAATTTAAGTAATTTAATAAAAATAAATAGCAGAAATAATTTATATTATTATAAACCATGGTATTATTATACCATACAGACACAATATCATTTTAATTATGAGTATGTAATAAACATATTTTATCACTAATAATCGACTTGAAATTAACTTTTCAAAATTATATTTGAATATTTTCTTTCTATAATTAATCAAGCAACTGTTTCAATTGTTGAAAGATTTTAACAATTAGCTCATCATTCAAATAATTTTGGTTTTCTTTATGATGTTCATAAACATTAAAAGGCGTAAATTGGGGAGGGGGGTTCTTAGCAGAGATATATTTCAAGTTTTTATGGCCCAGGACTAATAATTTTTGCCGCCCCCATCTGAAATATCAATATTTATATCTGTATATCAGTATACGTATATTGTACAATTTATAAAAAAAATACTACATTTAACATGAATAATATCCTTTATTATATAAAAAAAAAGTATTCATAATAAAAATATTCTAAAATTTGATTTATAACTTTGGTCATGATAAAATAAAAATTTACAAACTATGTATAATGAAATCAAGTATGTAGATACTTAAAACAATTTACGGCGGGATTTTTTACAAGCAAATTCGTTAATTATATACCCTTATCAAGATAACTTGTTCAGTTATATAAATAAATTTAACATTATAAAATTAACACACCAAAAATCATAAACACACGTTAAGTGACTCGTAATCGATGAACGTTTGTAGACAAGAGTACAAGACATAACAAATAAAAATGGTCTTTGAAATACATATAATACATTTTGTACACAACCCTAAAAATAATTATTTTATTTTAAACGAAACGTGTATAATTTTCTAATTATAATCATAATAAAAAATAATCAATGATCGGCGGTCTACGATTGTCGCTAAACCGAACTCGAAGAAAAAATATCAATGTTTCGTTAACAATAGATAAACAAGAGTCAAGAATTAAAAATATATCTGCCTCTGAAGTATTATAGCTCTACTATAAATTGTTTTTATTAGACTATCTTAGGGGGATTTAGATATTTATTAGAGAAAATTATAAAATGTAAAACATAATTTCTAATCAGGATATCCGATAGGTATGTGTTACGTGAATTATGCTTCGTGTATGAATATTGTATTGTAAATTTATAATAAAATTAAAATGATTGAGCTATATTATTACGTTAATATTTTATAACGACAACGACAATAAGTTCTGTATTATATGCTGTTAAATAAATAATTTTGAAGTTTTTATATACATTTTAAATAATAAATGTGACAATTAAATATTGTATAATTTATATGTTGGGTGTGCAGGAGTAAAGTCCTCCGCGGTTCTGTTCTATGTTTACAATTATAGCCCCCCTTCTACATGGCAAATTTACACCTATGCAAACATCAATGCTGTAGAATTACGAAAACAATATATGAATTTACAAATAGAACGGACAGATACTAATAGCCAAGACATACACGAGTATATTGATTTGTCTAATGAAATAGAAATATTTTGTCACACCTTAAATGAAAAAAAAAGTTCATTGGAATGTCTTGTTATTTTGAATTTTACATAATTTTTTTCCGATTATTTCTATAACTTTGAGAATCATGCTTACAATGCCAATAACTACTGCTAGTACCGAAAGAAGTTTTTAAAAATTAAAAATTGTTAAAAATTATTTGTGGACTACCATGATTCAAAACATTCTGACCTCGCTATCATTTCAATTAATAATGAAAAGTGTGAAAATCTGAATTATTTTGATTTATTCACAATATTTTTGGAAGTAAAAGCGAAAAAAATTAATTTTCTTTAAATTGTTGTAGTTGTAAATCATCTAAATCCTATTTTTTTCGTTTGTATATAAATTAATACATTTTTCAGATTAAAAATATAATAATTCAAATAATAAAATGTAATATTTATTTTTTCTCTAAAAAATAATAATTATATTAAAACTTTTATTTTATATTTAAGTATTTAGGTTGATGGTGAAAACTAGGCGAACCTAGTAGGTAATGATATCTTGCCCCGGCCCTCGCAAGTTCTAAGAACCGCCCTGTCTGTGACCATTGAGGATTATCCAACTCACATTGCTCCTTAAATGTTAAATATATGTGGATTTAAGTCTTAAAAAGAACTTTTTTTTCAACAAATAAAATCTTTATAAGAAATATTGAATTGAATTTCTAAAATTCTAAGTTTAGGTATGAATCAACATTTTAAAAATTATGAATAATTACAATATAGATTGCAAATCATAGCGATTGTGTCGAAATTTGTCAAAATTATTATTTTAAACGCTTATAGAAAAATATTATGTACATGTATATTAGTTATTTTTTAATTGTTATTTGAATAACTTACTAGGAACCTTGTAATATATTATATAACAAAAATTCGATTTTGACAGTAACTGGTTTTGTTTTCGTTTTTTCTTATTACCTATATTGAAAGTACTTGGAATATATGATTGTCTTACCCCCCTCTTTAACTACAAACTAAAATTAATTTGATCATAATAACTAGGGTGATAATCTAGTAATTGAAAATCTAAGCATTTTACTTCTTAAAAGGTGATGATACAAAAAAAAAAAATCATACGTAATTATTATATTAGGACATTAAAAGCTTAAAAAAATGATTGAATTAAATAATTTTCTTTTCAACTTACATAAACATAGTCCATGTTAATGATAACACCACTAAGATTGTTTGCATTTAAAAAAGTGACCAATGGATCTATGATTTCTGTCTTATAATCTGTAGATTTCTCGTCTGCTTCAAATACTAAGGGCCAATTATCATCGTAATGGAACCCAATGCTTGTGTAAACAATTTTGCCAGCACTGGTCAAGGTAGTTACGATATCTTTAATCATCAACATTTTAAAATAATAAGACACAAAGCGTATATAATAATATTATTTAGTATGAATTGATATTTATCAATTACGATTTTAATTATTTTATACAGTTGTGATACACACATAATAAATTAGTAATTACTATTCATGATTAGTTTAAATCACTTCCAACCATTAGTAACACTTCCATATTTTTGTTCAATTATTATTAATATTTCAATGGTTTATCGACAATGATTATATAGAAAATAATGGCAATGATCATTATTCATTTGTAGTTTTTTTTTTTTTATTATTATATTTTAATATTTTTTTAGCCGTTGGGTTTTTTTAAAAAAATAAGTTTTGATAAATATTGATGAATGAATATTAAATAATGAATTATTAATTTATTATTGTCAACATTAATGCTTGAGTTATCATGAAATAAGTTAAAAGATGTATCTCATAATAGTCATACATAAACATTTGTAATACAATCATCTATTTGTCATAATTTGATGTTTAATTTATGGCACAATATTTTAGAACGGTATTCCGTTTTAGATTATGAAAATATTCAAATATATTTTTGTTTAAGTATGTTGAAACTAATGTTATAAAATTCTTTTTTTGTTTTTTAAATCAATATGTCACAACAAAATGTTTTCGAAAATTTGTTTTTTACAAGAGAACAGCGAGAGAGTGGGACTTATACTATAAACATTATTATACTCGTGTATTTAAGTTGTTTATAATTACTTTCATCTGAATCCATGAAACGGGTATCACGGTCAAAATCAAATTGAGCTACAAGAAATATACCACAATCTTCTGGCATAGCGGATATATTGAATTCAAAAGTCTCAAAATTACTTGACCAGATTCTTCCAGCTATACCGCAAATTATGTTGCTTGGGCAATCATCTTAAAAATACATATTCAAAAAATCCATTAAATAATAAAGTGAAAAAATATTATTTTTACTATATAAAAAGGGAGCAATAAGTTGTCTTTTACTATTATGCTGTGTAGTAAGTGTCAGAAGTATCTCATCATCAGGTAAATGTAATCGAAATATTAAATTTTATATTATATTTGTATTGTTTTTATCAATTCTAAATTAATAGCTTAAAATCAATCTAAATATTTTGATAATATCACTAGTTATCATAAAATATAAAAATATACATAAAAGTTTTAAACATCATTATTTTTGAGTTACAACAAAATGCCTATCTATAATCGTTGTTCTCCATTTAAATATCTATGAAAAATTATTGGAAATGTACCCTCAACTTTTTTTTATTTCAATATAAAAGAACTTATTAGCCGCCTCTTTTTAAGCTTTTTGAGCATAAATACGTTTTTGAGAGACATCAAACTAAATAAAATTCCAGATGTCTATAAATAACATAGTTTTTGAGTTATGACAAAATGTTGTAAATCAAAATATTGATTTTGTTAAAAATCAGTTTTGCATAAGAACTTCATTTTTGATCAAATTGTTGTATTAAATAATTTTGTAAGTTTTAATACAATTAAGACTATTGCATTTCTAATAAAAAATACTATTTATTTACCTTTTGTGTTCGATGCAGGATACAATGATATACACAAAACTAGTAATAATATAATTTTCATTTTAATAATTTAATAGAAATTTCGAGATATTGCTTCTACTTAAAGTGGTTATAACCAATAACTCTTGCGAAATTATATTTTATTGTACAAACAATTTTAAATGATGTATTTACTTTTATTTATTAATTATTAAATGTTTAATTAACATTGTTATGAATTAAAACAAATCATTTGAACATTTGTAATGTACATTTATTAAAAATAAATAAATATCATGGTATGAAATTATATCACACATGAGTAAATAAGAAATTATAACAAAATGATTACAATATATTAATATAATAAATTATAATCATCTAATATTTAGATGAAATATTTCAACACTTTTTTAATTTTTATTATGGTATGAAATTACAATATATAATAATATGATTATCTAAATTTTAGATAAAATGGTTTATTATTTCGATATTTTAATGTATCATAATATAGAATTGACAATATAATAACTGAATGTGCAGTGTGTTTCATTTTTATTTTTGTTAATTTAAAAATTTAATAATGAGTTAAAATTTTGTTAATTCATTTATTTTAGATATTGAGTGGAGTGATTAAATTTTGATTTTTCAATGCGTGTATTTTAAAAATGTTGTGTATGTTACATTTTTGATCAGTAAAATGCTTGAAAATTTTATTATAGAAAAGTAGGATCCTAGTTAGTAAAAAATTCTAAATACGCTTCTTAATAAATATGAATATATGAAATAATTTTTATGTAAAATCAGTTTTTCACCAAATTGATTTTGTTATATCGTTATAATTAAATCGAATTTTTTTATATAATATATTACAAGGTTCCTAGTAAGTTATTCATAAAACATATAAACAATCACTAATATACATGTACCTAATATTTTTGTTTGAGCGTTTAGAATAATAATTTTGACAAATTTCGACACAATCGGTATAATTTGCAATCTATATTGTAATTATTCATAAATTTTATAATGTTGATTCATACCTAAAATTAGAAAATTTAATACAAATTTTTCTTATAAAGTTTTTATTTGTTGAAAAAAAAGTTCTTTTTAAGACTTGAATCCACATATATTTAAAATTTAAGAAGTTATGTGTGTTGGATAATCCTCATGGATAAGTATTAATTCTATTAAAATTGTTTAGAGAAAAAATTAATATTACATTTTATTAATCATAAATTATTATATTATATATATTATATTTTTAGTCTGAAAAATTTATTATTTTATATACAAATAAAAAAATAGGATTTATATGATTTACAACTACAACAATTTAAAGAAAATTAATTTTTTTCGCTTTTGCTTCCAAAACTGTAGTGATTAAATCAAAATAATCCAGATTTTCACACATTTCATTTTCAATTGAAATGATAGTGAGGTCAGAAAGTTTTGAATCATAGTGGTCCACAAATAATTTTTAACAATTTTTAATTTTTAAAAACTTCTTTCGGTACTAGCTGTAGTTATTGGCATTGTAAGCATGATTCTCAAAGTTATAGAAATAATTGGAAAAAAATTATGTCAAATTCAAAATAACAAGACATTCCAATGAATATTTTTTTTCATTTAAGGTATGACAAAATATTTCTATTTCATTAGACAAATAAATATACTCGTGTATGTCTTGGCTATTAGTATCTGTCAGTTCTGTTTGTAAATTCATACATTGTTTTCAAAATTCCACATCATCGATGTTTGCATAGGTGTAAATTTGCCATGTTAGAAGGGGGGCTATAATTGTAAACATAGAACAGACCCGCGGAAGACTTTGCTCCCGCACACCCAACATATAAATTATACAATATTTAATTGTCAGTTGTCACATTTATTATTTAAAATGTATATAAAAACTTCAAAATTATTTACTTAACAGCATAATATAATACTGAATTTATTGTTGTTGTCGTCATAAAATATTAACGTATTAATATAGCTTAATCATTTTAATTTTATTATAAATTTACAATACAAAATTCATACATGAAGCATTAATGTTCACACAACACGTACCTATTGGATATCCAGCTTAGAAATTAATAATTATATTTTACATTTTATAATTTTCTCTAATAAATAACCTTAAATTTCTTGAAAATTTTTATTTTTTTATGTTAGGGGGCTCAATCCCCATAAGATGGTAAAATAAAAACAATTTATAGTAGAGCTATAATAGTTCAGAGGCAGAAATATTTTTAATTCTTGACTCTTGTTTATCTATTTTTAACGAAACATTGATACTTTTTCTCCGAGTTCAGTTTAGCGACAACCGTCGACCACCGATCATTGATTATTATTTATTATGATTATAATTAGAAAATTATACACGTCCCGTTTAAAATCAAATAATTATTTTTAGTGTTGTGTACAAAATGTATTAAATGTATTTCAAAGACCATTTTTATTTGTTATGTCTTGTATTCTTGTGTACAAAGTGGTTATAGTATAAATTTGTTCTTTAGCCATATTATACTTTTGTAGCACTTCAAGCAGCTAACAAATTGAAAAAAAAATAATTGTAATTTAAAATCTTAAAATGTGTAGGCATAAGTATAGAATTAATATTTAATGTACCAATTTTTTTAAATTATCAGCAGTATGTTGTTCACGAACTTCTTTCATTGCTTAAGTTGCCAAACAAACTTTACCATTTTTTACATACTGGATATTCACTCCCATTATAGAACGGTTATGGCGTTTAACACAATCAATTTTCAGACTAATTAATTTATATTTGACATCATTAGAAATTTCACTGATGATTATATTTGAGGCCGAAAATATATGTTGCTTAATGTTGTGTGAATTAATTGTAAATTCTAATTTATAAGAAATAAATAAAAATAACAGATTAGTTACATGTAAATATATAATTATAATATTATATTATACTAATTATAATATTATATTATTATTAATGACTGAATATATTAGTACAGTAAATGGGTATATTATAATACATGGTGTATTCAAAATGAAAAAGTAAAAATAAATAAGTCTCCCTATAAAGTTATTAAAAAGATAGAACCAAAACTCAAAATTAAAATGAGTAATATGAAAATATATGATAATAAAATCATTTACACTACCTTCACCAATTGCTGATGTGAGAGGATCCAGAATTTTTTTAAATCCTGAATCGTGAAATATAATCAAAGGACGGCCATTGACTGTTACCATTTCAGTACAGGCTTCTAGTACTTTAAATTTATCAATATTTACATACAATTTCTTTTTTGAAACGTTTATCATAGAATCCAACGGACCACATTTCTAAAAAAAAATTATACTTTTTATGACATTTTTTTTATTATAAACATATAAAATACATATTAAGCAACAATAATTAAAAACTTTTAAAGATAATTACATTTTAAAAAGTTATTTACTTATTAATAATATCTAAAACCAGGTCCACAGCAAATCAGTAGTTAGAACTTAGATACTTGGAACAAAGAATACATTGTTCTATTAGGTATAGTTAACATTTTGAATATATTTTAGTTATAAATTGAGGGGTTCTTTTCCAAAACTTCCTATTTCCATTTTCGACCAAATTGAGTTTTACATGGAAATATATGTAGAAAAATACGAGAAATCGAATGGCGTGATTAATTTTTGACAAAATGCACTATTTCCTCGGTAAATATCGATATAAAAATTGTCATTTAATTCAAAACGAACCATTTCCATTTATTGCAAAATGCACTATTTCCAATGTAATTAATATACAGCTTAAAAACTTTTTATTTTTTATACCTATTTCCCTATGTTATAAATATAGGCAAAATATTTGTTTTTTATCAAAACTGCCGATTTCCGTAAGTAGAATCTTTAAAAGTTTTAAAAAAAGTTATCTTTATTATATTGATAACATTTATAAACAAACATAGTGGAGCAAAACGTTTTAATTTTCAAGACAACATTGGAACGTTTCAAAACATTTTTCGTAGTCATGTGTTGTATATTTACTGAGATAAGAACGCTCAAACTTGGCCTTTCCAGCAATATGGCGTCTATTAATAACATTTATTAGTACGTAATACGTATACAATAAACACTAATATTTTATACTGATAGGAATATTGACTTATTTATACCTAATCATTAAAATATTTATAACAAAATATTATCGATATTTGTTAATCGTTAACGTTATTAATATTGTGATATCATCATTTTTTATTTTGTAATTTTAATATTTTATACTAACCACCATGTCCAAAAGAAGTCAACGAATTGTGAATAGTTCTTTATTAAAGAAGGTAATTAAAATGTATTATATAATGTTAATATAACATGTTTATACAATTGTAACAAAGGTACCTGTTTAAAATTATATATTCTAAAAATAAGTATTTTTGTGCAAAACAGACAATTTCCATTTTGTCTTTTCCAAAGCAGACTATTTCCAGGAAATGGTACGTTTTGCACAAAATAGATGTATAAAATCATTAAAAAAAGGTATAAGAATTATCTTTTCATTAAATTAAAATTAAAAAATGAATTAATTTTTTAATTCTACTTATAGAACCATAGATCAATTAAATATTAAACTTTCAATAATGTTGTAATAGAGAATTGGTGTTTCTGAAAAATCATGTTATTGGAAATAGGTTGTTTTGGAAAAGAACCCGTCAATTTATAATATATACAAATGCGTAGGGAGAGTTAAATTATATAGCTATATGATTAAATTTAAATTACATAAAATACTGAAAATACCTTATTTACCAGCTACCTACCTATCAGATATGACAGCAAATTAAAAAATCTAATGTTAATCGTATTTTAACCAATTAGTAAAACCTTATAAATGATAATTAATACCAAAGAAGTCAGTTACATTGATAATTTACATAATATAATATAGGTAAAATGTAATTATTCGTTAAAACTATGGAGAAACAAACAATTTATGAATTGCTTCAATTTTAGATTCTGAACGGAGTGATGAATGTATTGATTTTACAATGATGTTTTTTTTTTTTTTTTTGTGTCTGTGTACAGCATAACTAGTCGAAATAATGCTTTAATTACAAACTTTGGGGGTGGTTTCCGATGGCAAAGTGGAAATACTTGGTGCATTATACAGGTCAAAAGTAAACATTTTCCAACAGTTATCAAAAAATCGAGAAAAACAAAAAAAAAAAAAGCGGGTAAGTGAGTATCGCTCTGCTGTACATTAGGGGGTGGGGTGGACCTCAGAATAGGGTAGGTTAAATTTGAATGCAATGATGGGTATCATTGTATACGAAAAACGATTCTGAACGGAGATGATTTGTCAGTCTAGGATACATTATATTTAAATATTGTCATATATTCTATTTTGAAACTAATTCAAACTTTTAAGTAAAAGTTTCAAGATCTTACGTTCAGTAATTTTTTAAAAATAACAAAAATCGAAAATCATTTATTAGTAAAACGTTATTTTACACGTGTATTTTTATTTCAAATTAAAATTAAAACTTTAAACACACGTGAAATTTTTTAAATTGAATAATCCTCAAACTTTTTTATAATTATTCTAAACTTAACTTATGGACAGCATAGTATTAAATTTTCAATTCTTAGCTTTTGATAGTAAAATATTTATAAATTTTTAAATACCAAATAGTGAAAAGTATTCATGATTTTGACGAATTTTTGTCAATATCTGAACTTCAAATGCTAATAAAAAAAAATTGTGCCTATGTATTTTTATAATTTTTGAATCAGAGTTAGAACAAGTTATGTGGACCCTTCAATTAAATTTTCAAGTAATTTGTCCCAGCTAAATTTTTTTTATCAACATTTATAAAAAAAAAAATAAAAAAAAAATGAAAATTTCAATTGTCTATAAATAGCTCAAAAAAAGTCAATTCTTTGAAAATTTAACTGTGTATGGAGAACGCTAACATAAACATTTGGTGAAAATTTCAAGTATTTACATCGATTAGTTTTTGAGTTATACCAAAATAAAAAATTCGATTTTGTCGAAAACGGTTTTGCTTAAAAATTCTTGTTTTTCTGTCATTTTTTTTTTGTTTTTCTCAATTTTTTTGAAAACCGTTGGAAAATGTTTACTTTTCACCTTTATATTGCACCAAGGATATTCACTTTGCCATCGGAAACCACCCCCAAAGTTTGAAATTGAAGCATTATTTCGACTAGTTATGCTGTACACAGACACAAAAAAAAAACACACATCATTGTAAAATCATTACATTCATCACTCCGTTCAGAATCTAAAATGACAGAAAAACGGGAATTCTTAGGCAAAACCGTTTTCGACAAAATCGAATTATTTATTTTGCTATAACTCAAAAACTAATCGATGTAAACACTTGAAATTTTCATCAAGTGTTTAAATTAGCGTTCTCCATACACAGTTAAATTTTGAAAGAATTTTGACTTTTTTCGAGCTATTTATAGACAATTGAAATTTTTAATTTTTTTAGTATTTTTTTTTTAAAATAACGATAAAAATTTTTTGGCCGGCCAGAAAATCTTGAAAACTTAATACAAGATTTCTCATAAGTTGTTCTTAAAGTGATAAAAAAAAATTCGAAATCGTTAGTCACAATTTTTTTTTATAAGTGCTTAAAGTTCGAATTTTTACGAAATATGTCAAAATTGCGAAAATTGGCAAGTAATTTTGTGGTTGAAAAATCGTAACATTTTTTTCTTTTATAACTAAGTTTTGAAAATTTGGTACAAGGTTCTCCATAAATTTTTTTTCAATTATCTATAAAAAAAACTCGACCGGATTCAGACAAAAAATTTTTATGAGTGTTTGAAATTTAAATTTTTACAAAACCGCATTAAAAAACGGTTTAGCCTCAAACGATTTTTGATATTTGTTGTTATTCAAACAGTTTAAGTCGTAAACACTTGAAAATTTTACCAGTTATTTAGATTGCCTTACTTGTATGGATTAATTATACGATGGTTGCATTGGTTGAATTTGTTTAGATTTCCATCAGCCAAGAGCAGCACGTTTAGATTTTTAATATCATTAACATTTAAGGATAGGTTGCTGATTAATTTGCTGACGTGGACAACTGATACAATTCTGAGTATCCACACGAGATGGCCAAGTTTCTGAAGTTATGATAATGTCATACATTCTATTTTGAAACAAATTCAAACATTTAAGTGAAAGTTTCAAGATCTTAGTTTAGTAATTTTTTAAAAACAACAAAAATCGAAAATTATTTATTATTAAAACGTTATTTTACACGTCGTGTGTTTTTGATTTCAAATTAAAATTAAAATTTTAAACACTAGTAAAATTTTTTAAATTGAATAATCCTCAAACTTTTTTATAATTATTCTAAGCTTAACTTATGGACAGCATAGTATTAAAATTTCAATTCTTAGCTTTTGATAGAAAAATATTTATAAATTTTTAACTACCAAATAGTAAAAAATATTCATGATTTTGACGAATTTTTGTCAATATTTGAACTTCAAATGCTAGTAAAAAAAATCGTGCCTATGTATTTTTATAATTTTTGAATGAGAGTTAGAACAAGTTATGTAGACCCTACAATTAAATTTTCAAGTATTTTGTCCCAGCTTAATTTTTTTTATCAACATTTATAAAATAAACTAAAAAAAAAGCAGGTAAGTGAGTATCGCTCTGCTGTACATTAGGGGGTGGGGTGGACCTCGGACTAGGGTAGGTTAAATTTGAATGCAATGATAGGTATCATTGTATACAAAAAACGATTCTGAACGGAGATGATTTGTCAGTCTAGGATATGTTAATATATTATATTTAAATATTGTCATATATTCTATTTTGAAACAATTCAAACATTTAAGTAAAAGTTTCAAGATCTTACGTCAAGTAATTTTTTAAAAATAACAAAAATCGAAAATTATTTATTAGTAAAACGTTATTTACACGTGTATTTTTGATTTCAAATTAAAATTAAAACTTTAAACACTCGTAAAATTTTAGATTCTGAACGGAGTGATGAATGTATTGATTTTACAATGATGTGTTTTTTTTTTGTCTCTTACGACAACATTTGGAGCAGTAAAAATGCTTCGATTTTTGACTTCAGCCCTTCTATGAAAAGGAAATCGAATCTAGTTGGTACTTTGGGGAGTCAAAAGTAAAACATTTTCAATATTTTTTAAATAAGTCGGGAATAACCCTAAAAAAATGAGGGAAAAACGGGATTTTTTACGCAAAACCAGTTTTCGACCAAATCGAATTTTTTTATTTGCTATAACTCAAAAACTAATAGATGTAAATACTTGAAATTTTCACCAAATGTTTATATTAGAGTTCTCCATACACAGTTAAATTTTCAAAAAATTTAGACTTTTTTTGAGCTATTTATAGGAAATTGAAATTTTTAATTTTTTTTAGTATTTTTTTTTAAAATAACGATAAAAATTTTTTGGCCGGCCAGAAAATCTTGAAAATTTAATACAAGGTTTCTCATAAGTTGTTCTTAAAGTGATAAAAAAAAATCCGAAATCGTTAGTCACAATTTTTTTTTATAAGTGCTTAAATTTCGAATTTTTACGAAATATGTCAAAATTGCGAAAATTGGCAAGTAATTTTGTGGTTGAAAAATCGTAACATTTTTTTCTTTTATAACTAATTTTTGAAAATTTGGTACAAGGTTCTCCATAATTTTTTTTTCAATTATCTGTAAAAAAAAACTCGACCGGATTCAGACAAAAAAATTTTATGATTGTTTGAAATTTAAATTTTTACAAAACCGCATTAAATAACGGTTTAGCCTCAAACGATTTTTGATATTTGTTGTTATTCAAACAGTTTAAATCGTAAACACTTGAAAATTTTACCAGTTATTTAGATTGCCATTTTCTTTACATGATTTGATTTTCAAAATATTTTGACTTTTTTTGAGCTATTATAGGCATTTGAAATAATCAATAAATATTTATTTTATTTTTATAAATGTTGATAAAAAAAATTTAGCTGGGACAAATTACTTGAAAATTTAATTGAAGGGTCCACATAACTTGTTCTAACTCTGATTCAAAAATTATAAAAATACATAGGCACAATTTTTTTTTATTAGCATTTGAAGTTCAAATATTGACAAAAATTCGTCAAAATCATGAATACTTTTCACTATTTGGTATTTAAAAATTTATAAATATTTTACTATTAAAAGCTAAGAATTGAAAATTTAATACTATGCTGTCCATAAGTTAAGCTTAGAATAATTATAAAAAAGTTTGAGGATTATTCAATTTAAAAAATTTCACGTGTGTTTAAAGTTTTAATTTTAATTTGAAATCAAAAATTCACTTGTAAAATAACTTTTTACTACTAAATAATTTTTGATTTTTGTTATTTTTAAAAAATTACTAAACGTAAGATCTTGAAACTTTTACTTAAATGTTTGAATTATTTTCAAAGTAGAATATATTACAATATTTAAGTATAATATATCCTAGACTGACAAATCATCTCCGTTCAGAATCGTTTTTCGTATACAATGATACCTATCATTGCATTCAAATTTAACCTTCCCTAGTCCGAGGTCCATCCTACCCCCTAATGTACAGCAGAGCGATACTCACCCGCTTTTTTTTTTTAATATTATTATTATAATTTTAAATTCCCGTATTTCATTTAATATTTGATATTTTCGGGTCGGGACAGCACAAATATGATTTATATACTTATCTACACTACATATTAAAAGTTTACCTCCTACTTCATATTTTTAATTTAAGTATAAATCCGATGCTATTTATGTTAGAATGTTCATTTTTACATTAAACGTTTTTGATTTTAATTCTTTAAAAGTCCCCCTCATAGTCTTATAGTGTAAAATCATTTTCAACAATTTTCAACAATTTTTTTAAATTTATTTTTTGAATAGAACAGTTCTATTAAAAATCTGATGATTCAATATAATTATATTCTAATCATTTTGAAATCGGAATCTGTACCTCCCATACCAAGGCTACATTTTTTTATATTTCCTAAATCTTGAACAACAAAAATATCATGGAGATATTTGAAATTAAAAGTACCGGTTGTAATTATTAAATCATTAGCTATCTTACAAATTTCAAACCATGTTGGTGATTGTAGTAATGTAGAAGCATACGGTTTTCCATTTCCAGAAATATTGTGACCTTGATCGATAATTAAAATATTTCCTTTAATTGGAATTTTATTTAGATTATATTTCATTATTTTAATATTTTTATTATTATTTTCATAATATAAGTATAGTATAGTATTTCTGAGTCTGACACTTTGCGGGTAGTTTGTAAAAATTAGGATCATATTAACAATAGAGGTGAAAAGGTGGGAGGAATATAGGAAATAAGATGTATGGTATATTTTAACAATTAAATATCAGAACAGTTGCGTTTAATGATAAAATAAAATTATATTGTTATAAAAATAAAAATAAAAATATAAATGAATTCCTAACCTACCATTGATCTACGTTACTATACCCAAAATTAATTTCTCTACATAATTGTATTTACTCTCCATTGAACTTGGAAACGCAGACAGCGTTTGTATTCTATGGGCTCGATTTGTTGTAACCGCCTAAGCCAATACATCAAAACATTATGAAGTGACATCATAACCTATAATGATATGAAACAATATTTATTATTAATTTAGGGGTATTATAATATTAATTTTTATTAATCGTATATAAACTTACTATACTCTCGTCTACGGGAATTTGAATTATCGGTATGGGTATCAAACATTAACAACACCAGCGCTCTAAATTCCATATTAATTCCCCTGCGAAGTAAACCAGCACGTGTTGCCCAATTTAGCATCCGTTGATGAGATGTGTGCGCCTCTAGGTACTATTCATAAATTTCTCTTATAGTTGGTTGAATTTATCGGGGTAATCGTTTGATTTGTTTCAATTACCTCACATTATAAAAAATAATGAAATAAAAATAAATTATAAATTAAAACGAAATAACTTACTTTTCTGAAAAACTTCCCCATGGATAGCAATGACTTTTGCTCGTGTAATTATGCAATAATCTTCGTTTTCTCGTTTCCATATTGGATTAAGAAAATAATAGCACATATATAAGAAAAATTTGTTAATCATCTTTTAACTTGTAGAAAAATCAGATAATTACGAATAAACTCAAGTATGTAAATGATGATATCTGAAATGCGAATAATTTCAAAAAAAATATTTGCTCCTTGACCATTTTTTGTAATTGAAACAGATGGTCACGTTTTCACTTTTGTATTGTTCATATATTTTAGTCAGAGATGTCGAAAGTGACATGGGTATTCGAGTGAAAACGATTTTTAATTCTAAAGATTAATTATAAGGATATGTCTATTGATGAGACTTGACCGTTGTTAGGGATTACAGGAAATTTATGGCTAGACATATTGTTTGCAAGTATATTATTCTTTACCGAGTGAATTTATTTAATTTTAAACGGTAAGAACATATCTATTGAGCGATACGATTTCACTTTTGTATTGTTTTCATGAATATTATTCAAAAAATGTCTACGATTCTCAGCGTCGGCGGTATTTTCGGCGGCGGCGGACTATGACGCGGGTAGGTACGGGTGAAGTGCTCCTCAACGGCGGTGGTAGGAATGAGGAATGAGGACGTTCTAGAACTGTCCAAATCATCCTACTCCTAGTTTATTATATTATGAAAATTATTTAATTAAATATATAATTGTATATTTGTTATCAATTTTAATAATTTTTTTTTGGGTTAAATCATGTTTTTTTAACAACTTATTATGATACAGACAATTTGAACCCTACTTAAAATAAGGCACCTTGTTTTAAAATTTAAATATTTTTTATTTATGAATGAAACTATTCATACATCAATTAAAAAAAAAACTAAAAAATGTAAAAAATCACAAAATAGATCTTATATTTTAAACATTTTGCTATACTTACATTTTGCTTACATGAATAATTGTTTAAATTTTAAGCTTCTACGGGCCTGAAAAATATTAATAGAAATATATTAAAATAAAGATTTATCGTACAAAAATTATTAAAATACATTTAGATTACACGAAAAAATAAGTATTCATGCTGCGGCTATATACAAACTAAGTCTCGATAAAACCTTTTAGGACCAGTTGAGTATTGGAGACTCATGAAATTTTAAGCACAACACTCATTTAGTCCACGTGTTTTAATACTGAGTCCCGTTAAACTTTAAAAAAAATATATCTTACTTCTCATTTTTACAGACAAAGGATTGTCCGTACCAAAAAATGCTACAGATAATACAAAAAATAAAACTTTGAAATTAGAAGTAGTTATATAATTAATGATAGAAATTATATCCAAAAAATAAAACGAAACCGAAGAACAAATGCAGCGGCTGCATTCAAAGATAATAACACGATTGGAATACTTACAATTTTTATCACATACATTTTTACCAATACAAAAAATGTAAATTTACCTCAACCTATATTTATTTATTTATACACAAATAAAATTTAAATTATAAATATTAAGTAATAACTTGGATGATTTTTCTCGACGCAGGAAGTTCCTTGCTATCTAGTTAAAATTTTACGGTCGTAAACGGAGAAACATAGACTTACTACTGGAACACCAGATGGGATCAGCGTCATGAACTGGCCATAGTTAGTGTTCCCATAGGGGTCAGTCCTCGGCCCCACGCTGTGGAATGTCTTATGACGATATCCTTAAGATGGACGTACCGGAACATACTTACGTACTCGTCGGGTTTGCGGACGATCTAGCTCTACTCATTGTTGCACAGAAATCAAATGTTTTGGCTCGTGTGGTCAACCCCACATTGGATGCCATTGGTGCCTGGATGGCTGAACATGGTCTTTAGCTAGTACGATACAAAACTGACGCCATTATGCTAACTAAGAAATAGGCGTACCATATTCCGGTGTTTTTTGAAATTTATAATGCCTATGACTTCATCTGGACTCGCTCCTAACCTTCAGTGGTCATTTTAGCATTGTCTCAGGCAAGGCCCCCAGATTTTATCAATTTGTTCTATGTATTTGTATGTTTTTATTCTGTGTATTTATAAACTGTATTCACCAATAAACGATGGCAGCATAGGAGTAGTATTTTTCAAACAAGGCTCCTTTTCTGTCGGTTAAATATGAAAAAAAAGTTTTGCTGATGGACAACTTTATTTACGCAACATATATGCGTTGAGCAGCTTTTAAAAGTCCCGTAAATATATATTGTACCACACTGTGTATACTCCATTTACTGATTCATACGTAATACATTTTTTTAAATTAAAAGTAAATGCAAATATTATTTTTTTATTAGTTTCATCAAGTAGTTAGATACATTATTATTTTTAATGATTTAAACACCTTTATTTATGAACATTTAGTAAGAATATTGATGAATATCTATTAATTATTTTTACTGTATAGCGTAAAAGTTATAGTTTTATTTATACATTTTAAATTAAGATTTCGTCATTTGATCTATACTAGCACACGGTGTTAAACTAGTTGATTTCCATCCACTAATAAATAAATTTGTTACTGGAAATAGACCACAATTACAAGAATTATTGTAATCATCTGTATCAAGTTGCCCTATTACTAATCCTTTGTAGTGTTTTTTTGCGTATTGACCCTAAAATAAACAACAAAATAATATTTCAAAAAAGTGAAAAAGTTGGTACCATTTCGCAGTAAATTAGGCGTAGAGTCTGTTACCGTAATAGATGTGCTAAATTTTAATTCAATTTTTTTTATTATTGTACACGAAAAATTATTCTGAACGGAGACAGTCCATTACTTTATATCATTAAGTACATTTCATGAAAATGTTATAAATTTTTAATATTTAATATACAAATTTAAGATCAACTTATTTGCGTTTTTATAATATAATTTCAAATATGAAAGAAGAAGGAAAGAATTATAGGTTTTAAATATTTTCAAGACTATTGTTCTAAATTTTATTTCTCAGGTATAAATATTAAAAATGTATGCATTTTAATTTAGAAATTAATTTTTTAATTTTTGAGATTAAAATTATTCCAGATTTATAACTATAGGTATATAGGCTTTTATAAAGTAATATAAAAAAAGTTATCCACTAATAGCTCAATAATAATTTTAATATTTCAAAATTATATTATGTATAGGAAACACTAACAAAAATATTGTTATTATAAAATAAATATAATATTCATTGCTCGGATCAGAATTTAATGATTGTATTATTGCTATAACTACTATCCACTCCTTATTAAAGAAGTAGATAAAGGAAAGAAACAAATTTAATACTCTTTATTTCCTCACACCTCATTTTTTCTATACTTTTCTTATTGTTTTTTCTTTCTTACCTTTATCTGTGTATATCACTGACATGTTCTATAACTATATAATACGAATCGTATTATACGATCTTGTTTATCAATCAACAAACGGAGACTCTTTCGTACCAGATATATATTAACAAATAACAATAGATACATTTATAGCTTGTCACGATTAAAAAAAAAAAAAACTAATATTGGAAAACAACGAGATTGCTCGTCATGCCTCCACGCTTATTTTTTGCGATAACATTTTCTTCCAAAACTCTCACGTTGAGTGTAAAAGGTGACCATAAAAGAACGATATTTTTAAATAGTGTGACATTTTTAGTTGTTGGGTTGGTGCGATTATTGTCTCTGCAAATTGTCTTATCTCGAATATTTGAAGTTTCGTTTGGTATGGTTTGTTTTAGTTTACAAGTGTTTTGAAGGTGTTAATAAATATGAAAAGTTTCCCATAGAAAAGCATATTTTTATAGTTAAAACTCACTATAAATACCGTGAATGTTTCGCGAGTACACATGGAAGATGTTATTGTGTTTCCATAATGCATCAAATTTAACCACAATGCAATGAATAATTGGTCGTTTTGAGGAATCAGATACGATGGAAATCGAAGAAAGCCCCGGACGCCCGAGAAGGAAGGATTATTTTATAGATTTATAAATTACTCAAAATATCCCCGTCCAAATACCTCTAAACCAAAATATCCTGCTTAAATAATAATATAAAATTTTAACCTTTATTATACAATTTGCAATTAGAAGTAATAATCGAACTTTATCTAAAGTGAATGTGTATTATTTTGATAATGGTAAGAAAATATAAAAATTTGAACGAGTGAATAAGTACTATTATAAGAGGATATGATGGAACGAATAACAATAAATACTTAAAAGTAATATCACATAAAACTTAGTATTATAATAATTATAATAAGCATAATACTTTTTGACTAAGAACATATCATTTTAATATATTTTAATCATTTTTTAATTAATTTTTTTGTATTTTATAAACGTTAATAATAATTATACTATATTAATATCTATGTAACTTTTATAAAAAGGTTTAAATTTTGAACTAACAGTTACGTAAGATACTTTGGTTTAGGGATATTTTGTTTTGAGATACTTTGTCGGGGATATTTTTACCAGGATATTATGACGTATCACCATTAATATTAAGCTATAATCTGTTAATGTAAGCTTTAATTTATAAATGTCCCCTAGCTCATCTATTCATTATTTTCTTTAATACAATTCACACTATGTTTTTCACTATGTGAACTACATCTGTATGCATTACTAGCTTTTTCTGTGACTAATATAAGATTCCGTCAAATAATCAATCATCGAGAACACAACCATTTGCACAATAAGATTATGATAATGTATTTACTTGTTGATATGAAAGTTCAGAAGGGTTCGCACACCATTGACTTGAATTTGATGAACTGCTATTTGAACTGCTACAATACTGTAATCAAAACGAGATAATAATTTTAGAAACACAAAATCATAAAATTTAAAGACAGAGATATTTAAACCTTGCTCAAAATATATTTTAAAAAAAAACTATTGTGTTCGGTATTAAGATTAATATGTTAATTGTTTTTATGTAAAGGACATAAAATAAATCCTGTGCTTACTTCATTAAATTGACAATATTTTTAATTTTGACGTTTACTTACTTTTAAGTTTTAAAAATTATTATTATTATTGGTAAATGGACATTGATAAAAAGTTATTGCTAATTTAATTACTTTAATTTAAATTGTATGAAACAAATGTAAAGACTGTATATTATATTTAAAAAAAAAAGTGGTTCTCTGTTTTTGTGAATA
The DNA here is from genome assembly GCA_020882235.1 of Schizaphis graminum. Taxonomy (NCBI): domain Eukaryota; kingdom Metazoa; phylum Arthropoda; class Insecta; order Hemiptera; family Aphididae; genus Schizaphis; species Schizaphis graminum. The sequence continues at coordinate 34,767,597 of CM037031.1, read as the reverse complement.
GACTATGATTTAGAATTACAAATTGAGTGACAATCATGTACACTTTAATAATAGATAATATAAACATTTAATCATATATATTTCGATGCGTTTTGTATAGGTTACAAAATTTTGTAATAGGTACGTTAAAATTTAAAACATTATATACTTTAAGGATATTTTAACAGTTCAACAGTTATAGACACTCATAATCTCGTGAAATAAATAAATAATTTGCACTTTATATATTATGTCTTAAACAAATTTAAAATCTATATAAGCAAGTGAATTGGCACTAGAATAACTCAAAATATTTTTGTCCACTTATTCACTTGTTTAGTTTTTAAATATTTTAACTAATTATCAATTTGCTCTTTATTCAAAAAGTAAAAAATAAAATATTTATCAAAAATTTATAGATATGTTAAATTTGAATGCAATGATAGGTATTATTGTATACAATAAACGATTCTGAACGGAGATGATTTATCAGTCTAGGATAATTAGTAGGTTATATTTAAATACTAAATTTAAATTGCAATATATAGTTATTTTACTCAATTAAAAAAAAATTAATTTTCATATACTCATAAAATTTTTTCTGTATTGATGCTTGTATTTTTTTTTTTACAGTTATTTGAAGAAAAAATTACAGAGAACCTTGTGTTTGTTTTTTTTGAACATTAGGTATACCTAAATCACAAAAATTTTATGAATTTTCAACTTCAAAATTCCTTGCAAAAGTTTCGCTATGTTGACATATTTCATAAACATTTCAACTTTAAATGCTTATAAACAAAAATTATGACTAACGAATCGTTAGTAACGATTTTTGATTTTTTTCTATTACGATAAGTAATATAACATATAAAAAGCCTTATATTAAATTTTAAAGATTTTTTGGAAAGACATATTTTTTTTATCGGCATTTCAAGAAAAAAAAAGCGGGTAAGTGAGTATCGCTCTGCTGTACATTAAGGGGTGGGGTGGACCTCGGACTAGGGTAGGTTAAATTTGAATGCAATGATAGGTATCATTGTATACGAAAAACGATTCTGAACGGAGATGATTTGTCAGACTAGGATATATTATACTTAAAATATTGTCATATATTCTATTTTGAAACTAATTCAAACATTTAAGTAAAAGTTTCAAGATTTTATGTTTAGTAATTTTTTAAAAATAACAAAAATCGAAAATTATTTATTAGTAAAATGTCATTTTACACGTGTATTTTCGATTTCAAATTAAAATTAAAACTTTAAACACTCCTAAAATTTTTTAAATTGAATAATCCTCAAACTTTTTTATAATTATTCTAAGCTTGTGCCTATGTATTTTTATAATTTTTAAATGAGAGTTAGAACAAGTTATGTGGACCTTCATCAACATTTATAAAAAAAATAATAAAAAATAATTGATTATTTCAAATGTCTATAAATAGCTCAAAAAGTCAAAATATTTTGAAAATCAAATCACGTAAAGAAAATGGAAGAAATCTAAATAACTGGTAAAATTTATGACTTATACTATTTGAATAACAACAAATATCAAAAATCGTTTGAGGCTAAACCGTAATTTAACGTGGTTTTGTTAAAATTTAAATTTCAAACACTCATAAAATTTTTTTGTCTGAATCGGTAGAGTTTTTTCTACAGATATTTGAAGAAAAATTTATGGAGAACCTTGTACCAAATTTTCAAAACTTAGTTACCTATAAAAGTAAAAATTTTTATGATTTTTCAACCACAAAATTACTTGCAAATTTTCGCAATTTTGACATATTTCGTATAAATTCAAACTTTAAGCAATTATAAAAAAGCGGGTAAGTGAGTATCGCTCTGCTGTACATTAGGGGGTGGGGTGGACCTCGGACTAGCGTAGGTTAAATTTGAATGCAATGATGAAGATCATTGTATACGAGAAACGATTCTGAACGGAGATAATTTGTCAATCTAGGATATATTCTATTTAAATATTGTAATATATTCTATTTTGAAACTAATAGTATAGTTACTATATGTTACTATGGTTACTTTATAGTATCTGTTTATTAATAAAAAAAGTATTTAGCTAACATACGCATTATGAGCGTATGAAATTTAATTTAAATTTTGACATATTTCGTATAAATTCGAACTTTAAACACTTAAAAAAAAAAAATTGTGACTAACGATTTCGGATTTTTTATTATCACTTTAAGAAAAACTTATAAGAAAACTTGTATTAAATTTTCAAGATTTTCTGGCCACCCAAAAATTTTTTATCGGCATTTGAAGAAAAAAACTTAGAAAAGTCGAAAATTTCAAATGTCTATAAGTAGCTTAAAAATGGTCAAAATATTTTGAAAATTTAACTGTAAAAGGATAACCATAATATAAACATTTGGTGAAAATTTCAAGTATTTACAATAATTCGTTTTTGAGTTACAGCAAAATCAAAAAATCGATTTTGTCGAAAAGTGGTTTTTCGTAAAATTGCCGTTTTTCTGTCACTTTTTTTTTTGTTTTTCTCGATTTTTTTGAAAACTATTTGATAATTTTACTTTTGACCTCCCCAAAGTATCAGCTAGATAAATTTTCCTATTCAAAGTGGGGCTGAAGTCAAAAATCGGAGCATTATTACTGCTCCAAATGTTGTCGTCAGACACAAAAAAAAAAAAAAAAAAGCTGGTAAGTGAGTATCGCTCTGCTGTACATTGGGGGGTGGGATGGACCTCGGACTAGGGAAGGTTAAATTTGAATGCAATGATAGGTATCATTGTATACGAAAAACGATTCTGAACGGAGATGATTTGTCAGTCTAGGATATAATATTATAGGTACTTAAATATTGTAATATATTCTACTTTGAAACTAATTCAAACATTTAAGTAAAAGTTTCAATATTTTACACGTTTAGTAATTTTTTAAAAATAACAAAAATCAAAAATTATTTATTAGTAAAAAGTTATTTTACACGTGTATTTTTGATTTTAAATTAAAATTAAAACTTTGAACACACGTAAAATTTTTTAAATTGAACAATCCTCAAAGTTTTTTATAATTGTTCTAAGCTTAACTTATGGACAGCATAGTATTAAATTTTCAATTCTTATATTTTGATAGAAAAATATTTATAAATTTTTAACTACCAGATAGTGAAAAATATTCATGATTTTGACGAATTTTTGTCAATATTTGAACTTCAAATGCGAATAAAAAAAAATTGTGCCTATGTATTTTTATAATTTTTGAATGAGAGTTAGAACAAGTTATGTGGACCCTTCTATTAAATTTTCAAGTAATTTGTCCCAGCTAAATTTTTTTTATCAACATTTATAAAAAAAAAATAAACAAAAATTTAAAATTTCAATTGTCTATAAATAGCTCAAAAAAAGTCAAAATATTTTGAAAATAAGATCATGTAAATAAAATGGCAATCTTAATAACTGGTAAAATTTTCAAGTATTTACGACTTATACTATTTGAATAACAACAAATATCAAAAATCGTTTGAGGCTAAACCGTTATTTAACGCGGTTTTGTAAAAATTTAAATTTCAAACACTCATAAAATTTTTTTGTCTGAATCGGTAGAGTTTTTTCTACAGATATTTGAAGAAAAATTTATGGAGAACCTTGTACCAAATTTTCAAAACTTAGTTACCTATAAAAGTAAAAATTTTTATGATTTTTCAACCACAAAATTACTTGCCAATTTTCGCAATTTTGACATATTTCGTATAAATTCAAACTTTAAGCAATTATAAAAAAAAATTGTGACAAACGATTTCGGATTTTTTTTTTTATCACTTTAAGAACAACTTATAAGAATACTTGTATTAAATTTTCAAGATTTTCTGGCCGGCCAAAATATTTTTATCGTTATTTAAAAAAATAATACAAAAAAAATTAAAAATTGCAATTGTCTCTAAATAGTTCAAAAAAAGTCAAAATTCTTTAAAAATTTAACTGTGTATGGAGAACGCTAATATAAACATTTGGTGATAATTTCAAGTATTTACATCGATTAGTTTTTGAGTTTTAGCAAAATAAAAATTTGATTTTGACGAAAATTGGTTTTGCGTAAAAAATCCCGTTTTTCCGTCATTTTTTAAGGTTTTTCCCGACTCACTTAAAAAATATTGAAAATTTTTAACTTTTGACCCCCCAAAGTACCAACTAGATCCGATTTCCTTTTCAAAGAGGGGCTGAAGTCCAAATTCGAAGCATTTTTACTGCCCCAAATGTTGTCGACAGACACAAAAAAAAACAAAAAAAAAAACACACATCATTGTAAAATCAATACATTCATCACTCCGTTCAGAATCTAAAACACACATCATTGTAAAAGCAATACATTCTTCACCCTGTTCAGAATCTAAAAAAATTGTGACTAACGATTTCGGATTTTTTTTTTATCACTTTAAGAAAAACTTATAAGAAACCTTGTATTAGATTTTCAAGATTTTCTTGTCGGCCAAAAAATTTTCATCGTTATTTATAAAAAAAAGTGCTTAGAAAAATTGAAAATTTCAATTGTCTATAAATAGCTCAAAAAAAGTCAATTCTTTGAAAATTTAACGGTGTATGAAGAACGTTAATATAATCATTTGGTGAAAATTTCAAGTGTTTACATTGATTAGTTTTTGAGTTATAGCAAAATAAAAAATTCGATTTTGTCGAAAAATGGTTTTGCTTAAATAATCCCGTTTTTCCCTGATTTTTTTAGGATTTTTCCCGACTCATTTAATAAATATTGAAAATTTTTTACTTTTGAACCTCCATAGTACCCTAACTAGATTCAATTTTCTTTTCAAAGAGGGGCTGAAGTCAAAAATCGAAGCATTTTTACTGCTCCAAATGTTGTCGTAAGACACAAAAAAAAAACACATCATTGTAAAATCAATACATTCATTAGTCCGTTCAGAATCTAAAATGAAGAAAAATCGAAAATTCAAATTGTCTTCAAATAGCTTAAAAAAGTCATAATACTTTGAAATTTAATCGTAAATATATAACGCGAATATAAACATTTGGTGAAAATTTTAAGTATTTACAATAATTAGTGACGCTTTAGAAAACTACTGGACATTTTTTACTTTTGACCCCCCAAAGTACCAACTAGATTCATTTTCTTTTTCAAAGAGGGGCTGAAGTTAAAATTCAAAGCACTGTTACTACTCCAAAAGGTGATGACAGACACAAAAATAAAAACGCTTGCCAAGTCAGAGATCGGTATGTAAACTTTCTTGGTTTTAAATTTTTAGAAATTAATTAATCGTAGGCAATATGTATGTATAATGTATTTTATTTTCATTTATATTTAGTGAGATAGATCTCTGAAACCACTGTAAAGTTAATTTTGTTATTTGAGGTCTTGTTAGATTTACATTGGCTAGGAGAAGTGTAGTGAAAATGTTCAGAACTTTATCTCTTGTAGTTAACTCACTACAGAGCTTCAAAAAAAAAAATTAAAACATATTATATTGGTGTTTTTAAGTTTTTCAACTTTATAGCTTTGTAGTGAGTTAACGATTGAAGATGAAGTTCTGAAAATCTTCACAGTACTTCTCCTAGCTAATGTGAATTTAAAGAGACCCCAAATAACAAAATCCGTTCTACAGTTTTGGTAATTTTCTACGTTAAATGAAAATCTAGCAAAAAATAACCATATTTTTAACTGTGAAAAATTAAATAATATTTGTTTGAAAATTTTTAATCTCTCATTTTGTATCTATTTTATAATTCAATTTTAATGAGCTATCAACCAACTTTTTAGCTATAACAATTTTGGAGAAAATTAAAAATATAAATTTTTGGACTGTTTACATCAACGTTTTTTGTGGATTCAAATTGTTATACCGCTTGGGTATGATATCGGATATCTCTCATTAATATTAGATTCTGAACGGAGTGATGAATGTATTGATTTTACAATGATGTGTGTGTTTTTTTTTTTTTTTTTTTGTGTCTGACGACAACATTTGGAGCAGTAATAATGCTCCGATTTTTGACTTCAGCCCCTCTTTGAATAGGAAAATTTATCTAGCTGATACTTTGAGAAGGTCAAAAGTAAAATTATCAAATAATTTTCAAAAAAATCGAGAAAAAATCGAGAAAAACAAAAAAAAATTGACAGAAAAACGGCAATTTTACGAAAAACCACTTTTCGACAAAATCGATTTTTTGATTTTGCTGTAACTCAAAAACGAATTATTGTAAATACTTGAAATTTTCACCAAATGTTAATATTATGGTTATCTCTTTACAGTTGTATATTTTGACCATTTTTAAGCTACTTATAGACCAGGGATGGAAAACGTTTTTAAAAAACGTTATTAAACGGAAAAAAATGAAAAACTAAAACAATAAATAAAACGAAAACGAAAAAAATCCAAAAATGAAAACAATTAATAAAACGAAAACGAAACAAAACAAAAAATGAAAACAATTAATAAAACCGAAAACGAAACTAAACAAAAAACGAAAACAAAAACGTAAAACGGAAATAAATTATAGTATTATACATTATTTAATTATTTATACCACGAAAAATAATCTTATCGGAAACGGAAAAACCCAAAAACTGATAATTCTGATAATATTGTTGACATTCTTTACCAATGAACTTTTAAAATTTAAAAATATTTTAATTTTAAATCAGAAATTTTAAATTTTCTAAATTTTATATAAATTATAATTTTTAACCTTTAAGTGCATTTCTATATTGCGCGTTACTATTATAACTTAAAAGTTAAAAGTTACGAGTTATAAGCTATAAGAATATATAATATTATATATATATAAAAAAAAATTACCAAAAACGTTATTTAGAAACAATAAGAAAATAACGTTTTTAAAAACGTTAATCAAAAACGTAATAACCAAAAACGTTTAAAAACGTTAAACAAAAACGAAAACGAAAAAATTAAAAACGTTTTCCATCCCTGTTATAGACAATTGAAATTTTCGACTTTTCTTAAGTTTTTTTTTCTTCAAATGCCGATAAAAATTTTTTGGGTGGCCAGAAAATCTTGAAAATTAATACAAGGTTTCTTATAAGTTGTTCTTAAAGTGATAAAAAAAAATCCGAAATCGGTAGTCACAATTTTTTTTTATAAGTGCTTAAAGTTCGAATTTATACGAAATATGTCAAAATTTAAATTAAATTTCATACTCTCATTATGCGTATGTTGCCAAATACTTTTTTTATTAATAAACAGATACTATAAAGTAACTATAGTAACATATAGTAACTATACTATTTGTTTCAAAATAGAATATATGACAATATTTAAATATAATATATCCTAAACTGGTAAATAATCTCCGTTCAGAATCGTTTTTCGTATACAATGATACCTATCATTGCATTCAAATTTAACCTACCATAGTCTGAGGTCCACCCCACCCCCAAATATACAGCAGAGCGATACCCACTTACCCACTTTTTTTATATTAAAGCTAGCTTAATTATTTACCTAAGCACCAATTCAATTCTTGAAGTTTTAAAAATTTAGACTTTTTTCATTTCAATTACCATACTTCCTTGATTAAAAATCAAGAAAATAAAAAAAACACATATCATTGTAAAATCAATACATTCATCACTCCGTTCAGTATCTAAAATAATACTAAATTATGTAAACAATGTTTTAAAGACGTGAATATGAAATTGTTATTATTTCAATGGACACGTAATTAACATTTTTCTTCACACATTTACTTTTTACGGAAGCGGAATAAGTGTTCTGATTAAATGTAAAACAACTTGGCACAGTTTGTTCAATTTGAAAAAAATTAAATTATCTTATGAACATTTTAAAAATTCCAGATTAAGTTGATTCTTAAATATATATTGACTAGCCACCATTAAATAAATATGTAATATAAAATTAATTATACTGTAGAAAATGTTGTAATTGTCTTATCGTTAATGGATTGATCGTCAGGAAGAATTACTGATGCTCCTAAATCACAATAAATTTTCGATTGATCCATGGACGAATTAGTTACAGCAGCAGTCACTTGTTCCTAATTAAGTTTATGAACAATGTTTTATTTTTAAAAATTGAAACATCTTACTATTTTTAGGTATAATTACGTACCATGGTCGTCATATTTGGATTTTGGCATGTTATTGGAGCTAAACCATATTGTTTACCATCTGAATCACATATGTTTAAGATATAAAAATCAATTATATAAAAATCCAACACTGAATTTGTTATTGAAAAATCAAAACCTTGAAGAACATAATTAGAATATAAAAATTATTTTACATACATAATAAATATATAGAGAATAAAAATAACTTATTGTCATTATAAGTAATGATATTGATATTAGTATATTTTACAATATATTAGATATTGTGTACTTACACTTAGAACATGAAAAGTTGGTATAGGTCCACGAACCTAGTTTTAAACCAAATTTTAGATCATGTTTTACTGATTGTTTGATTTTGGTGACAAAAGTAGACATTTTTTGGGGATAATCTGTAGGGCCATCCTTAAAAATAAACCATTTAATCAAAATAAGTAATAATTTTATGTAATATATTTATATTTGAAAATAAGAATTAATTTTATGCTGCATAGATTTTATTTTTAACAATGAGTTACAATGATATCATTAAGTGTCACTGACATGGCTTATTATTTATCGTAATTTGATACTCGTGATCAGAGAATTAGAATAAAATACTTATTACTCATAAGCTACTCTCGTCCGAAATTAGATTTTTATATATCAATGTCTTCAATAATTTATTTTTATAATTTTATTCTATCTAGAAACCTACCAACAATAAAACATTATAATTTAAGTAATTTAATAAAAATAAATAGCAGAAATAATTTATATTATTATAAACCATGGTATTATTATACCATACAGATACAATATTATTATAATTATAAGTATGTAATAAACATATTTTATCACTAATAATCGACTTGAAATTAACTTTTTAAAATTCTATTTAGAATATTTTCTTTCTATAGTTAATCAAGCAACTGTTTCAATTGTTGAAAGATTTTAACAATTAGCTCATCATTTAAATGATTTTGGTTTTCTTTATGATGTACATAAACATCCATAGGCGTAAATTGGTGGGGGGGGGGGTTCTTAGCAGAGATGTATTTCAAGTTTTTTTGACACAGGGCTAATAATTTTTGCCGCCCCCATCTGCAATATCAATATTTATAAATTATATCAGTATACGTATATTTTACAATTTATAAAAAAAATACAGTAGCATTTAACATGAATAATATCCAAACAAGTATTCATAATAAAAACATCCTAAATTTTGATTTATAACTTTGGTCATGAGAAAATAAAAATTTACAAAATATGTACAATAAAATCAAGTATGTAGAATGTAGATACTTAAAACAATTTACGGCGGGGTTTTTACAAAAAAATCGTTAATTATATCTTTTAATCAAGATACCTTGTTCAATTATTTAAATAAATTTAATATTATAAAATTAACACACCAAAAATCATAAACACACGTTAAGTGACTCGTAATCGATGAACGTTTGTACACAAGACTACAAGACATAACAAATAAAAATGTTCTTTGAAATACATATAATACATTTTGTACACAACACTAAAAATAATTATTTTATTTAAAACGAGACGTGTATAATTTTCTAATTATAATCATAATAAATAATAATCAATAATCGGCGATCGACGATTGTCGCTAAACCGAACTCGAAGAAAAAATATCAATGTTTCGTTAAAAATAGATAAACAAGAGTCAAGAATTAAAAATATTTCTGCCTCTGAAGTATTATAGCTCTACTAAGAATTAATTTTATTAGACCATCTTAGGGGGATTTAGCCCCCTTACATTAAACAAAAAAATTTTCAAGATTTTTAAGGTTATTTATTAGAGAAAATTATGAAATGTAAAACATAATTTCTAATCTAGATATCCAATCAGTACTTGTTATGTGAACATTTATGCTTCATGTATGAATTTTGTATAGTAAATTTGTAATAAAATTAAAATGATTGAGCTATATTAATATATGTTAATATTTTATAACGACAACGATAGTAAGTTCTGTATTATATATTTATATGCTGCTAAATAAATAATTTTGAAGTTTTTTTATACATTTTAAATAATAAATGTTTAATAAAATGTATTTTTTTTATATTTAAGTATTTAGGTTGATGGTGAAAACTAGGAGGACTTAGTAGGTAATGATATCTTGCCCCGGGCCTCGCAAGTTCTAAGAACGGTCCTGTCTGGGACCATTGAGGATTATCCAACTCACATTGCTCCTTAAATATTAAATATATGTGGATTTAAGTCTTAAAAAGAACTTTTTTTCAACAAATAAAAACTTTATAAGAAATCTTGTATTAAATTTTCTAATTTTAGGTATGAATCAACATTATAAAAATTATGAATAATTAGAATATAGATTGCAAATTATTGTGATTGTGTCGAAATTTGTCAAAATTATTATTTTAAACGCTTATACAAAAATATTATGTACATGTATATTAGTTATTTTTTAATTGATATTTTAAAAACTTACTAGGGACCTTGTAATATATTATATAAAAAAAATTCGATTTTGTCAGTATCTGGTTTTGTTTTCGTTTTTTCTTACTATATTGAAAGTACTTGGAATTTATAATTGTCTTACCCCCCTCTTTAACTACAAACTAAAATTAATTTGATCATAATAACCAGGGAGGTAATGTAGTAATTGAAAATCTAAGCATTTTACATCTTTAAAAGGTGATGATACAAAAAAAAAAAAATCATACGTAAATATTATATTAGGACTTTAAAAGTTTAAAACTATGATTTAATTAAATCATTTTCTTTTCAACTTACATAAATCCAGTCCATGTTAATGATAACACCACTAATATTGTATGCATTTAAAAAAGTGACTAATGGATCTATGGTTTTTGTCTTATAATCTGTAGAACTCGCGTCTGCTTCAAATACTGAGGTCCAATTATCATCGTATTGGAACCCAATGCGTGTGTAAACCATTTTGCCAGCACTGGTCAAGGTAGTTACGATATCTTTAATCATCAACATTTTAAAATAATAAGAAACAATACGTATATAATATTTAGTATGAATTGATATTTATCAATTACAATTTTATTTATTTTATACAGTTATGATACACACATAATAAATTAGTAATTACTATTCATGATTAGTTTAAATCACTTCCAACCATTAGTAACACTTCCATATTTTTGTTCAATTATTATTAATATTTCAATGGTTTATCGACAATGATTATATAGAAAATAATGGCAATGATCATTATTCATTTGTAGTTTTCTTTTTTTGTATTATATTTTAATATTTTTTTAGCCGTTGGATTTTTAAAAAAAATAAATTTTGATAAATATTGACAAATGAATATTAAATAATGAATTATTAATTTATTATTGTTAACATTAATGCTTGAGTTATTATGAAATAAGTTAAAAGATGTATTTCATAATAGTTATACATAAACGTTTGTAATACATTCATCTATTCGTCACAATTTGATGTTTAATTTATGGCACAATATTATAGAAATGTTTTCCGTTTTAGATTATGAAAATATTCAAATATATTTTTGTTTATGTGTGTTGAAAATAATGTTATAAAATACCCTTTTTGTTTTTTAAATCACTATTTCACAACGAAATGTCTTCGATAATTTGTTTTTTACAAGAGAACAGCGAGAGAGTGAGCCCTATACTATAAACATTATTATACTCGTGTATTTAAGTTGTTTATAATTACTTTTATCTGATTCCATGAAACGGGAATCAACGTCATCACCACGGTCAAAAGCAAATTGACCTACAAGAAATAAACCACAATCTTCTGGCATAGTGGATATATTGAATTCAAAAGTACTTAACCAGATTCTTCCAGCTATATCGCAAATTATGTAGCTTGGGCAATCATCTTAAAAATACATATTCAAAAAATACATTAAATAATAAAGTGAAAAAATATTATTTTTAATACATAAAAAAGGGAGCAAGTTGTCTTTAACTACTATGCTGTGTAGTAGGTGTCAGATTTATCTCATTATTGTTTAGGTAAATGTAATCGAAATATTAAATTTTATATTATATTTGTATTGTTTTTATCAATTCTAAATTAATAGCTTAAAATCAATCTAAATATTTTGATAATACCACTAGGTATCATAAAATATAAACATGTACATAAAAGTTATAAACATCAATATTTTTGAGTTACAATAAAATGCCTATCTATAATCATTATTCTCCGTTTAAATATCTATGATAAATTATTGCAGATGTACCCTCAACTTTTTTTTATTTCAATATAAAAGAACTTATTAGCCGCCTCTTTTTAAGCTTTTTGAGCATAAATACGTTTTTGAGAGACATCAAACTAAATAAAATTCCAGATGTCTATAAATAACATAGTTGTTGAGTTATGACAAAATGTTAATATTGATTTTGTTAAAAATCATTTTTGCATAAGAACTCCAGTTTTGATCAAATTGTTGTATTAAATAATTTTGTAAGTTTTAATACAATTAAGACTATTGCATTTCTAATAAAAAAATACTATTTATTTACCTTGTGTGTTCGATGCAGGATACAATGATATACTCAAAACTAGTAATAATATAATTTTCATTTTAATAATTTAATACAAATTTCGAGATATTGCTTCTACTTAAAGTGGTTATAACCAATTACTCTTGCGAAATTATATTTTATTGTAAAAAAAGTTTTAAATGATGTATTTACTATTATTTATTATTTATTAATTGTTTAATTAATATTGTTATTAATTAAAACAAATAATTTGAACATTTGTAATGTACATTTATTAAAAATAAATAAATATCATGGTATGAATTATGAAATTATATCGCACATGAGTAAATAAGAAATTATAACAAAATGATAACAACATATAAATATAATAAATTATACATCTAACTTTTAGATGAAATATTTCAACACTTTTCTAATTTGTATTATGTTATGAAATCACAATATATAATAACATGATTATATAAATTTTAGATAAAATATTTTATTATTTCGATATTAAATGTGCCTATCATAATATAGAATTGTCAATATTATAATAACTGAATGTGCTGTGTGTTTCATTTTTATTTTTGTTAATTTAAAAATTTAATAATGAATTAAAATTTTGTTAATCCATTTATTTAAGATATTGAGTGGAGTGATTAAATTTTGATTTTTCAATGCGTGTATTTTAAAAATTTTGTGTATGTTACATTTTTGAACAGTAAAAATGCTTGAAAATTTTACTATAGAAAAGTAGGATCTTAGTTAGTGAACAATTCTAAATACGCTTCTTAATAAATATGAATATATGGAATAATTTTTATGTAAAATCAGTTTTTCACCAAATCGATTTTGTTATTTCGTTATAATTAATAAACAATTATCATTAAATATTAATACTAGAATTTCTTATACAAATCTATCATAATTTTTAAAATATTTCTTATCTTTATAAGTTATTTAAAAAAAATTATATTGTTACTTGAATTGTCATTTTTTTTTTCAATGAATTGCTTAAAATGTTTATGCTGAATTTAAGATGTTTATATTTATTTAAAAATAAAATTTAAGTCTATGTAGAAAAAATTGAAAACTTGAAATAATATTCCACATAAGTTGTTCTAATAAAAGTTTAAAAATATTATTATTTTTTATTAAGTAATCTACAATCTATACAGTTTTGTACAACGTTTAGGTTTGATAAGTGACAATAAATAATAAATAACAATGTGTTTTAGGATTAAGGAAAGGTATTTAAAAACATGGGAGTATGTAATTTGCGCCACTTTTAAATAATTCAACAATTTTCTTTTCTACAGGTTAACATATTGTATTTTTAATCATTGATCAATCAAGTTCATTTTAATACTACTTATATATTTATATAGAATTATTAGACAAATTATAATAAAATATAAATCTTATATAAATAAATTATTATAAAATTAACCAATATTTCAAATTTTAATATGTTAATAGTTGAATAGGCCATCTTGATTGTTTGTTCTTAGAATAACAACAATTTAAGCGAAAATAAAGTGTTATGGTTTTAATGTTTTGTTATTAGGTAGATTGATGAATCTATTGATTTGATAATGTTATGTTTAAATTGTTTATATCTTAAAACACTTTTTATAATATTATAGAAAACATTTGCTGATCTTCAATTTCGAAGGATGTTTTTGTTTAAATTTTCCATAATAAAAAAATATAATCACATGTGTTAATAAATTTTAATATGTTAATAATATGAAAAATTATTTAACATACACAATCATATGTACCTTAATGATTTTAAATTAATTGAACTTTCGATGTAGCTGTGCTTGTCGTTACCCCTTGAAATTTGCATTGCAGTATTTAGGATTTACATTTAAATGTGAATACATACCTAATAATAAATAATAATACTACTGTATAAATTTATTGTACAATACACATTACATATAATATATTACAATTTGTAATATTTATCAAACAATATTAAATAATACATTTAAAACATCAAACATTATTTACTTAAATTTAAAAATACTCTATAATGTAATATGTTGTTTTAATTTATACTTATGAATTATAATTTTATATGTATTGGTACTTATAACAAGATCTTAATTTTTTTTTTAATCAAGATTTATTTTTATTTTTCACAGAACAGCTTTCATGAAATTTTAAAGTCTTATGTACGAAGAAGAAAAATGGTGAGTTACTTAAATTTAATTTTAGAAGAATTAAATCCAAATAGAATATACTTCGTAACCTGAAAAAATAATTATTGTTGTTACCTTTAACAAAATATTAGTATGATATCATACTTAGTATAACTGTCCGTTAAATTGTTCTGTTTACCATTACATTTGTAGTCTATAATCTGTTGAAAATTTATTTTTATATGAAATTACTAAGGTTTTTTTTTTTTATTGATCAAAGAAACATCGGCTACAAGGCCACAAGTATCTTATATGGGAGGGTCTTTTCTAGCCATGAGGTGGTTATGTGTTACGAATGTATGCCCAATTCGAAGACGATTTAGTATAGTTTCATCATTCCTATTTAAACCGGGGTTGCTCTATACTTGGATATTATTTTTTATTGTGTTTAATTTGGTGTTTTTTTTTTTGGCCAGTGATTATGCCATTTATGAAATAAAATCATCTTTATAAGTTTTTTTAAATCTGTATAGGTACTTAAATTTAAAATATGAGTGTCGGTAGATGAGGCTGCTTTGGATGCTTCTTGATCTGCCAATTCATTGCCGTCAATTCCACAGTGGCCAGGTATCCATAGAAAGGCTACTTATATTCCTTTTTGACTTACTTCATAGGTTTTTTCGTGGATAAGTTTAGATATATCTGTTGGATTTGTTAGGTTATTAATACCAGTTAAGCTACTGAGAGAGTCACTTAGAATTAAATATTTATTGTGCAACGTTTCTTTATTTATGATTATGTTTTGTACTGCTTTGTATATGACTAATGCTTCGGCTGTGTAAATAGAACATTCTGGGGGAAGTTTGTAGGAGGAGGCGCAGTTTTCCGTTATTATATCGCAATATTGCATCGGTGTAGATATGTTTGAAGTTGGGGTATTTTTGTTACGTGTTTTGAAGTATGTTTCTGTACATAATAGAACTGGTGTTTTCTTTTTTGAATTCGGAGATTTCTAGGTTTATGTCAAAAGACAATTTCCATGGAGAGAAGCTCGGGGGTTTTGTTTTTACTAGGTGTTGTAAGTCTATGTGATATTCTTCAGCTTTTTTTATATTCTTGGCTAGATATTTGTTTGAAGGGTTTTGGATATTTATGCGTGATCTGACTGTGTAGAGAAGAGTGTTATATGTTCTTCTTAAAATAATCAGGTGGTAATTCGTTAGCTAAGTTTCTCAAACTTTCAATGGGACTGGATTTGAAGGCCCCTAGTGCGAAACGTAATCCCGTTTTAAGTGGTGTATCAAACATTTTTAGGTATTTTTGGTTGGCCGTACTAAATATAGTTGAGCCATATTCAGCTTTAGATATAATTAACGCTCTGTAAATCTAATGAGGAGGAGTCGCCATCCCAAGATGTATGTGAAATGATTTTTATTATATTGAGTTTTAGTATTAATGACGTTGTGGTGTTGTGGTGGATTTTAAGTGGGGTAACCAACTGAGTTTTGAGTCGAATATCATGCCGAGGATTTTGATTTTATTTTTAGTTGGAATATGTCTGTTGTCTATATTTAACTGAAGTATTTCTTGGTTTCTTTTTTTTGAAAATAAAATGTATTGAGATTTTTCACTGGAAAAATTGAAACCACTGTTGTAAGATCACTTTGTAAGACTGTCAACGGTTTTTTGTAGGTAATATTGTACCGTCTTTGTGTCTTGACTTATGATTACGATGTTGAAATCGTCTGCGGATAAATTGGCAGTTATTGTCCTTATTGTTTCAACGATGTCGTTTATTGCTAATAGAATGATAGTTACTGCCGATGATGATCCTTGAGGAATACCGTTTTGTTGTGAGAAAGGGATTGAAAGTGAATTGGATACTTTTACTTGAAAATGCCGGCCAATAAAGAAATCGTTTAAATAGTTATACATATTACTTTATGCTTGTATTTTGCTTAATATTATGAATACTCTGTGCTTCCATACTGAGTTATAAGCTTTAGACATTTCGAGACTTAACATTCCTAATGTTTGTTTGTTTCCAAGAGTTAGGTCGATTTCTGATTTAATTATGTGTAGGTTGTCAATTGTGGATTTCGATCGGCGAAAACCACTTTGTTCTTTATTTATGATGTTAATTTTTCCGGGAACCAAATAAGTCGTGTGTTCATAATTTATTCCATTATTTTTTTCATAGTATTTAACAAAGTTATTGGTCTGTATCCATCGACAGAGTGTTTGTTTTTTCCGGGTTTGATAATTGGAATAATTGTGCCTCTTTTCCAGTCATTGCGAAGTGTTTCTAATTTCCATATCGTGTTATAAATATGTAGCAGGTGGTTTCTGGCGATGTTACCAAGATTGTGAATGAAGCATTATGGTATTCTGTCGGGACCAGGGCTTTTACTTCTACATTTTACGAGTGCTACTTCCATTTCCTTTATGGAGAAAGGATCATTAAGGCTAATTTGGTCAGGACACGGAGGATTTATATCGAATTTTATGGGTATATTTTCTGACTTTGTTCGTTAATGAATTTTTGTTTGTAAATTTTATCACTGAAGTTGTCTTGGAAGTAGGAACCGATTTTTTGATCAACCTCTTCTGGATTGGATGTTGTACCAGACGTGTTGGTTATGTGAATTTCCTGGTCTTGATTAAAACCTTTGAGTGATCGAATTTTATTCCAAATTAGGGACGGGTGTGTATTGTTGTTGATGGTACTTGTGAATTTTTTCCATGATTCCTTTTTACTATTCTTGATTAAGAACTTAGATTTAGCTCTTAGTTTTTTGAGTAAAATAAAGTGTTCTTGCCTTCTTGGGTTTTGTTTTTTTTTTTAATATGTTCAGAGCTTCTTTTTTAATTTTTATAGCTTATTTAATCGCGTCGTTCCACCAAGGAACTTTTGGTTTAAAGGTTTGGTTTGTGTGGCTTCCTCTAGGTTTTTCAGCTATTTGGGTTAATATAGTTGTGAATATGTTGACGATTTCGTTAATGTTTGGTTGGTTAGAATTGGGTAATTTGAAAACTTCGTCGTCAACCATTTCGCTGAAAAGTGTCCAGTTTGGGTTTTTTAGGTTTCATCTACGAAATTTGTTTTTATTTGATTTACCCGTCCTAGGGGTGAAAATAATTTTGATAGGGATATGATCGCTACTGAATATGCCGGGTAATACTTACCATTCAATTCTATGTGCAAGTGAGACAGAGCAAAGAGTCAAATCAATACATGAAAAATTTCCGTTTGCTATATTAATGTGGGTAGGTGATGAGTCATTAAGTAACACGATGTTGTCCATTTCAAGTAATGTTTCTATTTCCTGACCCCTGGGGTCTGTTTTAATAGATCCATAGACAGGACTGTGAGCGTTAAAATCGCCTAAATTGATGAAAGGTGTGGGAAGTTGTTGGATGATGTGTTCTATATCTATTTTTCTGAATTTTTTTTGGTTGGGGAGATATATATTGCATATTGTAAGTTTTTCTTTCATTTCTATTTATAGCGCTAATACTTCTAGATCACTGTGGATGTTTTTGGTTTGACTTGGTATAAATACCTTGGCATAAATAGATGCGCCTCCACTAGCTCTGCCTGCTTCTAGACAGTTATTATCGTAACGGTATATACCATTAGACACATAAGTATAAATAGAAAATACCTTAAAATAAATCAAAAGTGTCATTGCGTATAGTAAAATTCAAAATAATATAATATAGGCATATAAAAGTTTTAAGTCCTTGGAATAATGTTTTTGATTTAAATAATGAAATATTTAAAATTGTTATTCATCGTTGAAATTTTAACTTTTTAAAATGTCTATAAAAAATAACTGTTTGTATAAATTATAGATTTTTAGCTCTAGTATGAAATAATAATAAGAAATATCATAATATCATATTAAATTTTTAAGTCTAAGCTTTAAAAATTAAAGATTTGATAATTTTTTACTACAGAATACCTACTTTAGTTTGTAACTTTTATGAGTTAGTCGAATTTGTAACAAATTTTTTACGCCAGCAGGAATAAAATTCGCTTGGGGTGCCAAGTTCACGTTGCACCCCGAATTATGTTTTAATGTAGGGTGTGGAACCATGTTGCAATTTTTTGTTTTTGATGTTGCAAATTTTTGCAAAAATATGGTACTAGTATGAAGACGGATACGACAAAGTCGGGGTGCCAACTTCACGCACGTCACATTCTGGATGTTTTAAACTCAATAGTTTTTTAATTAATAATAAATCAAAATTAGCATTCTCTATTCTATAATACACATCTGTACAATTTTGCTTATAAATAAAAATACCTTGTTCCAAACTAGATGAATTTTGTAAAAAATAAAAAATTTTTTTGAAATATCATGTTTATGGTTTAATGTATCAAAAGATATACATAATGTATGATAAAATTCTTCAAATAAACTTTCTTTACTAATAGATTTATCACAAAATCATTGAAAAATGGAATCGCTATACCAATAACTACCTAATAAGAAAATAGTTTTTAGGACAATCAGTAGGTATTAATAGAGTATTAATAATTTTATTTTTTCTTGTTCATCAGACTATTTTAAAAGAATTTCAACTTTTTCAAATATTGATTTAATGGTTTGGTCCATATTTTATTAATAAATAAAAAAACTGATATTCTAAGTTTGGGTAATGCGAGACTTTTTTAAGGGGGGGGGTCCGTCATACACACACCGTTAACACGTATAAAAGATTTTAATTGGTAATGGGTTATCAATTAATTTAAATTTAATATATCCATTATAATGATCAACTCAGTGATGAGGTACATATATAAGGTTATTAAAATTTGTTTAAAAACTATGAACAATAATTATTTTGAAAATGCTTAAATATTATTTTCATATCATTAATAACAAAATACGTTGAACGGTTAAATTTGCTCCCGTGCTTTTTTCTTATTACTACGGTAAATATGGACAGTTTTTTGTGTTCTTTATCTTATTAGATTCTAAAAAGTGCGCTTTCAGACCGGTGTCGATTTTGAGTCGGTCTGACCATTACCCTCCCCTCAGGGGCAATTATTAGTGGTTCCAGCTTATACACGGCCGCCGTAGAAACGTGAGTTCAATCTTATTTTTATCGGTACAAAATTCCAAAACCCGCAACAATTGTTATCGCGTTATCTGAGAGATTAGAGAGATTAGACCCGCACTGACCTACGCGTTACATACTGCGTGTGTTTTATAGTTGAAACAGCTTGATAATATAAATATAAACATATACATTGCGACACATTGATCATTAGCTGTTCCGCTCAATCTCTATATTATCTCATCGGTCTGATTACCTGCAGCTTTGGTTGCCTACATTGTGTTTCAAGGCATATTTACTAAAATGAGTTCGAACTCTCCCTCATGGATCACTACCCGATCAACCGTTGCTGGCAATATTACTTCGGTAATGTCTACCAAGTCTTCTAAATCAGCCTCTTCTTCTACCGGGCTGCTGACCCTTGATGTTTTTAACAGCACTATGGCTGAACATCAAAAAACACAAAAAGAAACCCTGGACCAGTGTAAACGTGATTCATTATCCTCTATATTTGACGCTGTTAGTGTACCTACTATAATTTTTTTTTTCCGGTAAATTCGTTTTTCGAGCTTGTTCCAACTATCTGTATATTCATAATGGTATGAGTCCCAACCTTTACAAGTAACGAACTGCATGTATTTGGTAAAAAGTGTTTTGTCGTCTCTCTGAACTTCTCGAATCTGGGTGTTATTACATTTTCTGCAAGTGTAGTTAGTTTCGATGGCATAAAACGGCAGTAGTCAATGATTCGTATTGAAGAGTTGTTGGTCACGTGTTTTGAAAATAAAATGAATTTTTCTTCACTGTTTGGAATGACTGGATTAGTTTTGGATTCATAACCTGTCTCGGTTACGATAAAATGTATGTCATAACTTGATAAATTGTGTAGAAAACATGGTACCTATGAAATTCAGTGTTTGAAGCTTAAGGTTGTAGGTATTACACAATGTTTGTGTAAATTTGCTCGTTAAGTGACAGTGATCTGAAATTCGGTATTTTAAGCTTGAAGTTGAGGGTATTACACCATGTTTGTGTATATTTTCTCGTTAAGTGGTAATGATCTGCCACTTTTTGTTGGAAAAATTACATAAATTGCATGTATTTGTCATCATATGTGTTGTTTGCTCTTCTTTGGTCATTATGATGGGTTTATTTGTTCTAAGCAAATCTTGAACTCTTCTTACGATATCTATCACTTCATTCACGAATTTTTTGGGTACGTCTTGATGAGGCTTGTTACCACGGGAAATAATGTGTTATTGCGGCAAATTAAACTTTTCCAACAGATCAAACGGGGCGCTTTCTGTAGTCTTTACGACAAACCCGTGCGTAGTCATCGGTTCATGTTTTTTCACCTTTTCTTTCTTTACATTTAACAAGAATTGTCTCAAAATCGGTATATATAACTATTATATGGCGTAGAGTCTTATTCCAGCCATCGAACTCTAACACTGTACCGGGGAGCCTGCTTCAAGGAAAAATTATATTAATAAGCCTCTTCTTCTACCGGGCTGCTGACCCTTGATGTTTTTAACAGCACTATGGCTGAACATCAAAAAACACAAAAAGAAACCCTGGACCAGTGTAAACGATTGTGTGAATCTAAAAATGCTCAATTTTCTGAACTCAATGAATACATAGGTCGTCTGTCTTCTCAGGTTGTTGACTTAAAATCGGAAAACGACAAACTTCATAAAATCATCTCTAGTCTCAGCAAACGAGTCCAAGACCTCGAATCTGCAAGCAGTAGTAGTCGTACCTCCTCGGCTGACACTATTCCTAGCATTCTACAAGAAATCGCTGATCGTGAGCGTTGTTCTCGAAACGTCATTATTCGTGGTGCTAAAGAATCTTCTTCTTCGGTATTAGAAGATAGAGTACCTAATGACGTTCTTAAAATAGCTGAAGCTATCAAACCGTACTTTCCTGAATTACCCTCTGACTTCAAAACAATAAGGCTAGGTAAACCCAGTGATCGAGGTCTTCGACCACTCAAAGTTTTCTTCCAGTCTAAAGAAATAGCTCATAAACTTGTCTCTGACTATAATAAAAATATTAGAGCTACTCATAATGAAAATATGCACCATCCCATCTTGGTTACTCGCGATCGCACTCTGAGTGAGCGTGAGGCAATTTGTCTTGTATACGCTGATTTGGAAAATCGCAAAAAGAACGGTTATTTATTCGAAAGAGAGAATTATTTTATTAAATAAATAATATTTATTAGGACATTGCTGTGATGTAGAAGTAGATACTAGTACAATTTTACGCACATATTTTAATTATTCATAATTTTTAACAGATTCAAATTGATCATTTTCTGGGCTTGAAGATTCTCTTAGATAAAATAACAGCCATTTGGTATGAAGCATAACAAATAAAATAAACGATTAGAAATTAATTTATAAAATAAATATAATTAACCAGAACACAGCTGTATAGAATCAATCAATATCAATATTATAATACACAAATTGATTGTATCAATCAACTACTTGGTAGGGCGGCTACTTGGAGTCTATTTACTATACCAGGCATATGCCTTTGCTAGTAGTGTTGATATACAATTTAATTTACCGATCTAATTAGTCTGGTTGTTTGCCCAAGTCAGAGGTCTTGCGCGTTATTTATGCCTGGGCGCAGGTTGAGGGGAATTTGCCCGCCCTATGCTGTTGATGTGTGGGTGAGGTGCGGTAGATGCTCGATGGAACATAGCCATTGCGTTCTTTTTAATTTCGTCCCTCAAGCTTTTGAAGGATGCTGTGTTTAGGAGTGTTTGGTTCCTTACGAAAGTGGGTTGACCTAGGATAGTACGGATTCCAACTGTCTGAACTGCTTCAATGTGATTCCAGGTGGATTTTGATATAAAGGGTGCCCAAACAACTCCTGCATAAGTTAAGATTGGCTGGATATAAATTTTAAAGATGTTTAGTTTTGTTCTAGTTGGAATTGGGCATTTTCGAATTAGAACTGGGTAGAGAATTCCCTGAATTCTAGTGGCTTTTTTTAATAATGTTTAAAGCATGGGTGGTGAAGCTGAGGTTACGGTCGATTATGACTCCGAGGTTTTTTACGTTTGATGACCAAGGAATTTGAAGGTTGTTTATGTGTAACTGTCTGACTCTTGAGGGTTTGGTGCATCCGAAGGTAATTGCAATAGTCTTATGTTCATTTATTTTTAGGCGCCATTTTTTAAACCACTCTGTGGCTAGATAAATTTGTTGTTGTAGCTGGATGACTGCTCTTTGAGCATTGTGGTTTGCGCAGTAAAACATGGTATCATCGGTGAATAGAGATACGCTAGCTTTTGGGTGGGTAGGCATATCATTAGTATAGATGTTGAAAAGAGTGGGTGATAGACAGGAACCTTGGGAGACGCCCGCGTTAGCTATCCTGAACGAAGAGTTGCACTTATCAATTTTTACAGAAAACTTACGGTCAGCGAGGAAGGACTCTATTATTTTTACTAGTTCCATAGGGACGTTCATGTTCAACATTTTGTGAAGAAGTCCGTCATGCCAGACGCAGTCGAAGGCTTTTTAACGTCGAGGAAAATGGCCGCTGTTTGAAGGCCTTGGATTAGGTTAGTGTTGATATGGTCTATAAGTTTAGATAGTTTCAAAGAGGTGGAGTGGTTTTGACGGAAGGCAAATTGTTCGTTTCTGATTTTCTCTGCTAGAGATTTCTGGAGTCTTACTAAGATCAGACGCTCATAAATTTTGGACAGTGATCAGTGATGAGAGGAGAGCTATGGGTCTGTTGCTTTCTGTGAGTTGAGGTTTTTTCCCCGGTTTTGGTATAGATATGATAGATTATAGTGTCCATGCTTTAGGAAAGTAGCAGTATTTGAAGCAGCCGTTTATTATTTTTGTGAAAGTTAGGATTTTATTTTTCGGGAGAAATTACAAGGCAGTATTTGTGATTTGATCAGTTCCAGGCGCTTTGTTTTTTGTAAGTGAGGATATTAGTTTTTGTATTTGTCCGGGGGTGACGAAAACTTTTGAATCGTTTATTACAGTGTTCTTTAGCAAGAGAGCGCTGATTTTTACTTGAGGTAGGTTTGAGCCCGGGAAGGTTTGAAAATTGTCGCTCTAGAGAGTCTGCTAATAACTCTGTTTTATCCTATGGCAAAAAGGTTATTCCCCTTGGTCCAAGAATAGGATGCATGGCCGACTTTTTCTTTAAGAGACATTTGATTAGTTTGAAGATCGTGTTTTCATTTACATTGTGGTTTAGGGAATCCAGATACTTATCCCATTGGTCCTGTTTGTGAGTTTGGAGCATTAACCTTATGATCCAGATTTTTGAGTTTAGAGACCTTTTGATGAGAGGATGGAATTGTCGAATATGATTGGAGCGATTTTGCGCCAATCAGAGGACTTCTTGATGAATATCGGTGGTATACGGTGAGAGGGTTTACTGGCTGTGTCTGGAGGCTTAGAGACTATGTGAGTATCAGCTACTGGTTGGTTTGAATGATCAATAGAGGGGGATTGATTTTCATCAACGGATGAAAGCGAGGTAATTGAACTATCTGACACATATGACTCACCTGAAACTGACTCTTCCTCATCTTGGATGGGAAAAGGCGGAGCACTGCGTTGACGTCCTTTTTTCAGGGAGGGTTCTAGGAGTGGGAGGGATATGCATGACCTCTTGTTCGCTCCGAAATTAACTTCGTGGCGCGGGAAATTTCGACCTGTGGAGTTTTTGGAACGACCAGTTCTGCGGCCGCCCATGTTGATTTTTGCTCTTGAGCTTGGTTTTTGTTGCAATCGGCGACTGGTTCATGCGAAGGGTAAAATCGGAATAAATAGTGTGTAGAGTTTTTGAAATGTACTGGTATATATACCCATTTGGATCGTTAAAGTTGTTGCTGATTGTTTGTAGGTTGTTGGTATGACGAGTCATAATCGCATCGTACGACGAGTCATAATCGCATTGTTGCTTTAGGGTTGTTGTTATCTCGGTGATGTTTTTCCTCATCATACCGTTGGAACTTGATTATGTAAAACCTGCCGATTAGAACTGTGTTTAACATACGTTAAATGAGCTTTTGAGTTGTTAGTGGTCCTGAAAAGGACCGTTTTATGTCGTACTCAGTTACATGATCTATCATCAACATTCAATAGATTCGATTTCCTTGCTTGTAGAACTTGTAATTTGTAGACTTTTCTAAGTATATATATCTATATATTTGAAAAAAAATATTTTATAGCTATTACTAAATATTATTGATATAAAATATATAAAATACTATTTTAATTTACCAGAGCATGGTTTGACGTATTTATAATCATTGATAATATTTGTTGTTTAAAATGATTGAATACCAAATTAATTTTGTATACTTAATGGTTGATATATTCCTAACATATTATAATTCAATATTTGATTATATTAAAATTAAAATATCCAAGTATTTAATAGAACACAGATACATAATCATTAGATATCAATAATGAATAATATATTTAATAAAGGTAATAATAAAAATAAAAATTACAGTTTAGTAAAAAGTTAATTATAGCTTAGTAAAGCATGACTTAACATAAAGTAACTTTAAACAATAACGAATCTTGGAAAACAAATTGATTACGATCACGCAGCTGGCCAGTCGAAAAACGGAAACGTGATAACGTTCCGCCGACAAGGCTGCAACTGCGGACCGCACCGTTACATGCACATGAAAATGATAATACTAACAAAATGACAATAACACAAACATAACATACTTAAACATAAACATACTCCCCCCTTTTAAAGTATCTATCTTTCAAAATTCATAAATGAAATACTAAAATACTGACTAATTTAAAACTGACAGAGGGTTATACATTTCTAAATATGAAACTTAAACGTTTTTAACATGATTTTTGAACAACATTTCATCTCTAAGAGATATGGCTAACACAGTCCAAATAAATAATAACAATATAAATAATAAAATAGTAACAAATGTGATTGTAAGAAACAAACAACAAATATGAATTATGAAATACTAATAATATAAATTATAAAATAATAACAAAGTGAATAAAAATACAGTTTTGGTATCCCTAATCTTCATCCTCATGGTCCTTTTCGGTAGGTAATAATGATAATTTGACTACTGGACGTCGAAATTCAGAACCAGCAGAATTCCGCACGGTCACTGCCCTTACGAAACCATCAGTCCCAGGATGCACTGCTGTTACACGGACTAATGGCCACTTCAGAGGTGGCATGTTGTCGTCACGCAAGATTGCAAGTTCACCAATGGAAAAGTTTCGATTTGGTTTGGTCCATTTACCTCTTCGCTGGAGTTGTGGCAAATATTCTAATGACCAACGCTTCCAGAATATTTGCATTTG
This sequence comes from Schizaphis graminum, assembly GCA_020882235.1. NCBI lineage: Eukaryota > Metazoa > Arthropoda > Insecta > Hemiptera > Aphididae > Schizaphis > Schizaphis graminum. The sequence continues at coordinate 34,741,480 of CM037031.1, read as the reverse complement.
CTGCCGCATAAGTTGATATCGCTTTAACCGGTTTTGTGGTACGGATGACACATCAGGCTCAGGAGGTAGCATAAGCGGACTACCAATTAAAAAATGACCTGGTGTCAATGCATTGAAGTCGTTTGGGTCTAATGAAAGTGGAGAAAGTGGTCGGGAGTTCAATGCAGCTTCAATTTGACATAATAGAGTTCTGGTTTCATCAAATGTTAGCAACACTCCTTTTGACACTCGAAGAAGATGCTTTTTAGCTGATTTGACTGCACTCTCCCACAAACCACCAAAGTGTGGGGCAGCTGGTGGTATGAAGTGCCATGTTATTTCTCGCATAGTAAGAAAGTCATGTACTTTATTGTACAGTTGCCTTGAAATATGTTCTGAGTATACGGTCTGCACCTACAAAATTTGTGCCGTTGTCACTGTGCAGGTCTCTACATTGACCTCTCCGAGACATAAAACGAGATAGTGCAGCCAGAAAATCATCAGTAGACAGTGATGACACTAATTCTAGATGTATGGCGCGAGTAACCATGCAGACAAACACACAAATATAGCTTTTTGCCGGTGAAATTTTTCTCAACCCACTACGAACAAATATTGGGCCACACAGATCTACTCCACTATTGGCAAATGGTCGAGCAATTGTAACGCGTACACTAGGTAGAGGCGTCATTAATGGTGTAGTAAATTGAGGGCAAGCTCGGAAACAGGTCACACATTTACGAACAATTTGTGTTGCAATTTGTCTACCCCTGATTGGCCAATAATTTAATGCTACATGGGCAAGTAATGCCTGGGGTCCTGTATGCATGAGCCGAATATGCTCATAGTGAAAAATTAGCTTAGTAATCAATGATTTTGATGGTAGAACAATAGGATGCTTTTTATTGTATTGGCCAGGAGCATAAGCAAGTCGTCCTCCTACTCTGACCAATCCATGATTATCTATGAATGGATTTAGAGCCTTTAAGCAACTACCACGATGGACCATCTTTCCAGAACACAAATCTGTTATTTCGCTAAACATTGACTCAGACTGAGCTTGCATTAACAAAAATAATCGGGCTTTATTCATTTCATCCACAGAAATGAAACCATTGCACCGTTCATGATTTAACCGTTTGGCCTTGCAATTGGAAACAAAACGTTGAACTAAATCAGTTGTTCTTAATAATTTGGACCAACTTGAACATTTCTGCAATAGCCAGAAAGGTTCTTTATTTGTAGTTGATAAAATTAATTTGATTTTGCGTAGTTCTGGTAACTCTACTGGTAAAATTGGTGTGTCAGGCCAACAGTACCTGTCTTTCTTGAGCCACCTTGGCCCATGCCACCATAGCTCAGATGAGATCATAGTTTGAACATCAACTCCTCTGGATATGAGGTCTGCAGGATTATCAGCTGTGGGTGTATGATGCCATTGAACAACACACGAGAGCTCACTTATTTGTGCAACTCTGTTGGCAACATAAACTTGAAGTGGTTTCAGACTGCTTAACCATGCAAGAACAATAGTTGAATCTGTCCAAAAATGTATATTTTCTGTAGACAATTTAATGTTTATATTTGATAATTCGTCTTTGATCTCTGCAACCAATTCTGATAGTAGTAATGCACCGCACAGCTCAAGACGAGGAATAGTGGTGGTTTTGATTGGCGCAACCCGAGATCTAGCCGTGTATAACTTAACTTCTGCATTGCCACTTTGATTACTGGACCGAATGTAAATACAATCACCGTAGGCATGCTGAGATGCGTCACAGAAACCATGAAGTTCATAATTGTCAGACTCAGGTAGTAATACTAGTCTTGGTATAATCAGTTCATTGAGTGCAACTGACACGGTACGCAACGGTCGCCGGTACAAAGTACAGGCACCGCAACGACCGGTCTATGCCTTATCAACCACCACCACGGGCTACTATCCCCCCGCGCCGCAAAAGCACAGGGCGGGACGGGAAGACAAGTCGGTCCGGACGAATACCGGCCGCCGGCCGTCTCGCTCTCTTGCGTGAACCGCCTTACCGACAACGGTGACAACGTCGCCTAGTCGTAAGACCGCGTAGAGCATATATCGTCAACAATACATTCGACAATTAGCTATTGTGTACCGTTGTTTATCATCAATAAAAATACACCGTACAAATAGTGAAATTCGTGTTGTTCTTTTATACTGACCGGCTCACCGCGGACTCAGCGAGTACCTACCGCCGTAGCCGTGTCAAAATGGCTCCCCGAACAGGAATCACCCAGTCAGCGTAAAGGTAAGAGTTTTTTTTCACGTTGACACATACCTCGGATTAATTGCTTATATTATGTTAGTATTAAGATATTTAACCAGGAATGCGTTTTCCGGTTAGCTAGGACCCCAAGGTAGGATTACGCAATAAGTATTCTGGTACAAAGGGGGAAATCCACGCAACCGAGAATAACCGTGAAATGGCTGTGGGAAGTAATTACATAACGTAACACCACCCCGCTAAACACTTATTTTTCGTCCCGTGACATTACCGCCGATAACAGCGCAGCGTACAGGTGAGAACTTTCAAACCGGTATCGCCGCCGCCGATATCAGCCGCCGCCGAGAGCGTTGACCTAATTACGATATATTTGGATCACGCCGGTGACGTTATGAACAGCTGATTATCATTTACGCGAACGTAAACATAAACAAATTCGTTCAGTAAACAACATGCAAAATTCGCGTTTACGAGGAGGTACGCTTCAATTCCGTGCCACCGTTAGTCTCAGGATTAATGGAAAGTACAGGAGAGGAGTCGTACACGACGACCATGCTGATAGGTAGTGCAGCTAGCGGGCTCCAACCGACCATGCACCAGAGGGAATACACACTCGGTAGTACTCACGGAAAAAAATTACGCAATACACACGCGCGTAGTACGGCAGTTCGTCACAACTAACAGCCGACTACGAAAATTTTTTCCGTCACAGCACCAATCGGCACCCGTTCACAGACACCTCACAGGTCACCTACACAGGTGACGAGGACGCCAGCACAATACTGAGCATAACCTCGCGATAGGTCAGTTTGCGCACATAAAACAACAGGTGAGCACAGAGGCAACCGATAGGGACAGTATGGTCATGGCGGATAACACCGTAGACCAGACAGTCTCCGTCGCGGTTCAGAACCAGTTGTCCCGCTCTATCGATTGTAATATGACTAATAACGGTACGCGAACACGCCCGGACAAAATTCCGACCCCCGCGGTCAAACTCGAATTTCGGTCAGGCTTCGTAACAGCCCTATTAGATGCGCAGGCGCAAAAATCATACGTAAATCCGACCAAACCGAATGGCGGAGGTCATACTGCGATAACCAGTGACACCCCCACATTCGAAGCTAAGATAGGAGTAATCGATATCAAACTCGAAGTAACTATCTTAGACGACTTGTATTGCGACGCGTTATACTAGGACACGATTTTCTTATTAATAAGGAAGTCTTTTAGGATTACGCCGCGCGTACAATTCATAGGTGTAAGCAAATTCGTACGTCGACATGCTGGAAAGGGAAAGCACAGCCACCCACCACTAGTCCTGACCTGTCACAATTAGAATTAGCAAACCACCTGTTTAAGGCGCACAATTTTTTTCATGCCGGTAAGGCTAGCGAAGCAGGTCGGAAAAGGAATCTTCCTCACCGATCAGCAACCGTTACGGAAAATACACGTGTCCCGCCTAAAACACACCCTCTTAAATACATTTTGTTCTGTACTAACCAGCATGTACAGATACAATGAGCGGCACAAATCAAGCCGAAAATGAAGGAGGGTGGCGGACTAGATCAGTAAGCAGGAGCTGGTGCCCATGGAGAAGAACAAGCCGGGGCCCTCGCACAGATCAACAGGATCATAGCCTACCTCTAGCAGCCGCAAGAGGTAGTGCAAGTCGACCTACACCTCACGAAACACCGACACCGGTAATAGTACACCCCGTGTGGCAGTTTGGAGGGGGAGTATGACACGGTACGCAACGGTCGCCGGTACAAAGTACAGGCACCGCAACGACCGGTCTATGCCTTATCAACCACCACCACGGGCTACGACGACACGACACCGTCGACTCTCCCCCCGCGCCGCAAAAGCACAGGGCGGGACCGGAAGACAAGTAGGTCCGGACGAATACCGGCCGCCGGCCGTCTCGCTCTCTTGCGTGAACCGCCTTACCGACAACGGTGACAACGTCGCCTAGTCGTAAGACCGCGTAGAGCATAATTGTGTATTCTCTTTTATATCGTCAACACCTGACATAGTGACATTCGACAACTAGCTATTGTGTACCGTTGTTTATCATCAATAAAAATACACCGTACAAATAGTGAAATTCGTGTTGTTCTTTTATACTGACCGGCTCACCGCGGACTCAGCGAGTACCTACCGCCGTAGCCGTGTCACAACCAAGCTTGAATAAAATTTTGACCATTTTGATCTTATGTCTGCTGATAAAGGGTCATCCCAACCTACTTTAAGACACCATACTTGCTGGATAAAGATCTTGCCTTTGATTAAAACTGATGACCATAGCCCAAGCGGATCATAGACACTATTTATATCCGATAGGAGAGTACGCTTAGTTATGTGTTGAGAAGGTATCCAATCTTTCATTGTAAACCGAAAACTATCTATAGATGGTTGCCATAGAAGTCCCAACGCGCTCAACACCTCAGTTTCAGTAATATTTACCATAAAGTTGGGATCCTTTTGATTATGTGGAAGGCTGTTAAGAAGGACTGACGAACTTGAACACCATTTTCGCAATGGAAATCCAGTAGTACCAATTATGGAATGAACTTGCTTATGGATGTCAAAACATTCTTCATCAGTATCACCCCCACTTATAAGGTCATCTACGTAGAAGTCCTGACGTATGACTCGACCTATTGGTGTATTTTCAACGAGTGCACCAAGTTCATGGAGACAACGTGTGGCCAGGAAAGAGGCTGATTTTGTGCCATATGTGACTGTTTTAAGTTTATAATGCCTTAATGGTTCTTTAGGCTGCGAACGATAAACAATGTGCTGCAAATCACAGTCATCTTCGGATACCAGCACCTGCCGGTACATTTTTTCTACATCAGCAGTTAAAGCAACACGATGTAGATGAAAACGCAATAATATGTTAAATATGTCTGATTGCATTTTTGGGCCTTTGAGCATTATGTCATTCAGTGATAGTCCTGATTTGGATGTCGCAGAGCCGTCAAATACAACGCGCATTTTAGTAGTGGTGCTATCTGTTTTAAACACTGGATGATGTGGCAGGTAGTAAGTAGGTTTATCAACGGTTGATGATGCTAATTCCATGTGACCCAAGGAAATATATTCAGCAATGAAATTATCGTATTGATCAGCGAGTATTTTATCTTTTAAGAGTCGTCTCTCTAGATTAAAAAATCTTTTTTGAGCCATGTCTAATGAATCACCAAGCACCTTGGGATCTTGTGCCATTGGTAGCTTCACTATGAACCTCCCATTGCAATTACGACTGAATGTTGATTGGAAACGCTCTTCAGCCTTGAACTCTTCAAGAAAGCGTTGATTGGTCTTTAACGTGAAGAATGATAATGCAGATTGACTATGAATCATAAGGTTTGGTAATATATTGGATGTTGACATGGTTGATATTTTGTCTGTGACTATCCATCCTAACTTGGTACGATTCAAGCTAGCTAGATTTGATAATGGATACTTTTCACCACAAAGTACATCATAAAATATATCAGCACCCAACAATACATCTATAGGACCAAGAATGTGGAAATTTGGATCCGCCAACTGGGTTTGTATGTTATGGGGCATTTGCAAGTTGTCCCGAATGAGTATTTGAGAAGACAAGGCACTGACTATAGTCTGCAAAGAGTAAAACTTGATATTTGTTTTAAAATCACCAAAGCGTGAGAACATAACCGTTTCTTGAAGTTGTTTGGCTGTTGATGACAAAGCAGAGACTCCAACAATGTTAAGTGTACATATATCAGTTGACAAGTTTAGTTTTTTAGCACAAGAATTTGTAATAAAATTTAATTGAGAACCAGAGTCAAGGACAGCTCGGCAAGAATGCATGCGCCCAAAAGTGTCACATATATTAACAATAGCAGTGGCTAAAAATACATTTAGATTTTCAGTTTTGGAGCTATTATTTCCGTGTACATTGCTGTTGCATGTTGTTGAGGGCTGTCATCATCATTGGCGACAGGAGCATCTTCGTTACTAGTACTTGTTTGTTTCTCATGAAGTTTTGAATTGTGCTTTTCCCCACAATGAGGACACGGAGGAAAGAAACAAGAAGAAACTTGATGGCCAAAATTAAGACAGTTGAAACAAAGCCTTGATTTCATCACAAAGTTCCTCTTATCATTTGTGCTCATGTTGTTGAAAATTTACTGCACGCATATAGTTTATGATGCTCAGCACATAGAGGACATTTGCCAGAACCTTTTTCTTTGGATTTTAGAAATAATGCCTTTTTATCATGACATTGTGTTTTAATATTTGAATTTTTTGTTGATATTCTTTTTGGTTCATGTGACTGATAATTATTGATGTCTCCTGCTTCATAAGCTGTTATTCTGTTTGCTAAAAATTGTTCCACAGCTACATAGGAAGGCAATTTTTTACTCTTGTACTGTAGATACCACTCGCCTACTGTAGCACTATTCATACGACTGCATAATAGTGTAACTAGCCAAGCATCCCACTGGTCGACTGGTTGCTGCAAAGACTTGAGGGCATTAATTTTGGATGTGACATGATGATGCAGCTTTTGTAATTCACTACTAGACGGTGTGATAACCTTGGGTGTCTCCAGTAAAGAACGAATGTGACACTGGTTTATAGCACTCTTATTCTCATAAAGATTGACCAACAGATCTTAAGCACATTGAAGTGCTCTACAGTAGTAGGTATAGATTTGATGACATCACTAGCTTGCCCAGAAAGGCATGACCTTAAGTAATTAAAGCGTTGTACGAGAGGTAATTTTGAATGCTCGTTATGAAACATTGAGTTGAACGTGTCTATAAAGGATGTCCACTGCTGCCAATCACCACTAAATGTGGGAAGAGCACATGGTGGATACCTCATGGAGTTGAATGTTGCGTTTACTTGTTGAGATGTGGCTGAGCTCATAGATGGACTAGATACATTGTCTGCTTGGGCGACTTGGTCATCTACGATTTTGAGTAACGCAGCCTTAACATCACACAATCTATTTCTGAATGTTCTTCGAATATTAATCCAATCAATATCCTTTTTGTCTTGAATCATTTCCAACTCTCCTTGATATTCTTCAAATTTTTCAGAAAACTCAGTTATTATTATTTCAGTTCTATGGTGTTATTCGATGAGTAAAGACGTGTGCGTGTTCATTAATAATTGTTTTTACTAACGTGTTATAATATGACGTTGTGTCCTAAGTGTCAAATATCTATCGCTCGTAAAGAAGACAGTGTACAATGTGCTACATGTAATACGGTAACACATATGAAATGCTCAAAAATGGATAAAGATAGTCTTGAATATCTTAAAAGTATTGGCCAAAAATACAATTGTGATGAGTGTGTTAGCCAATCAAAAAATGGACGACATGATGATACCCCGATCAAAGCCAATACCAAAAGAAAAGAAAAAATGCTACCTTCAACATTGGAAATAGATACTAAATCAATTATCAATAGGCTAGAAGAGGTACTAAGAAACCAAGTAACTACTAATAATACATTAGAAACTCTTAGCAATTGTATTATTGAACTAGAAAAATCATTGAAAGAAAAAGATAAAGTAATTCAAAATCTGGAATATAAGATTAATACTTTGGAGCAAAATGAGAAATCCTGTTATGTCGAAATTAGTGGTGTTGAAAAGGAAAAAGAAGAAAATGTTGAAAACTTAGTTCATGACATTGCAGAAGTGTTAGGAATCGATCTTAACTTGTTTGATATTGAAAATGCGTATCGTAAACCTTCAATCCGAAATATAGATAAGCCTTTGATAATTATTGAACTGGCTTCAAGGAGAAAACGAGATGAATTTTTTAAGAAACGAGGAAAAATCGAATATAAAAGCCAACGAATCTATATAAACGAAAGTCTTACGGCATTCAATAAAAAATTATTCTGGGAATCTAGAATGAAAGGTAAAGAACTGGGCTATCGCTTCATCTGGACAAGTCATGGCAGGATATATTGCAAAAAAGATGAACAGGGCATAAAGATACAAGTAAAATGTTTGGAAGATCTAAATTTTTTATAATATACTTTAACTACAGCATAATATTTTTTACCTTAAAATTACACACAATTTACACACTGTGGAATTATTATCATATACATTCTAAGATTCCATCAACAGGAATTTATTATAACTTTTATCTCTTATACTTTAATAATATTATTCACGGGTATACATTAATTTTTGGGTATTTTAATTATACGCAAATAATTCATATAATATCATATACACACTATAATATGAACTATTTAATCGGGTCAAGCGATTTAACTTATGTTGCAAATAATCAAAATATTGTGCTGATTAGTCAGTCATCACTTCTACTTATTGTTTTTGTTATAAACACACATTCTCCACACTGCCTCATCATCATAATCGTAAAAAATAATAATATCATTGGTATAGACTCTGATTCTATTTTCACTGCGTCAATATAATAAATGATTGAAAAAAACTTAGATTTCATAGACTCGTACATCACAATCAATGATGGAAATATAGTTAATTTAGATTTGTATGAATATTTGATGGGTATAGAAAATAACGAATTTAACGTATTACATATGAATATCAGGTCATATAATCGAAATATAGATGAGTTTTTGTGCATGATAAATGACTCAATTAATTGCTTAGACATAATTATTCTTAGTGAAACTTGGAACAGCACGGGGTTTACCCCCCAAAATATAATCGGGTTTTCAAGCTACAAAAGTGAAAATAATCTTAATCAAAACGATGGAGTACTAATATATACGAACAATAAACATAATATATCTATTAATCAACTGCAATTGTTCTCTGAAGCTAGTTGTATAAAAATAAACTTAAATGTAAATAATAAACCAATTACAATTATAGCCGCATATCGCTCACCACAATCTAATATAAACATTTTCCTATCTGAACTATCTACCTTAATGACTTCAGGTCATATTCACAATAGTTGTATATGGATTGGCGATATTAATATTGACATATTAGAAAAAAATACTTCTCTTACAACCGAAAACTATTTAAATATACTATCATCAAATGGTTTTACTTCCCAAATCTGTACGCATACTAGAGTGGGCTACGATACTAGATCATGTATTGATCACATATTTAGTAGAAATATTAATCTTAATCCTGCAGTAATTAAAACCAATATAACAGACCATTACACAATTATAGGTAATATAAAAAAACGTACAAATTAATAAAAAACACATAGATAATTACTCAAATACAATATCTTGTTCGTGTGTGGCGTCCGTAGCATGCACACTGGTTTTTGCTACGCTCCGTCATTTCATTCAACATTACATTATTTTTACTTACATTTTTTGCGCCTAAAAGGTTCAATTAGTGTTAAAATGAATATTCAAGTGTCAGTTATATCTTATTTATGTAAAACTTGTTCTTACATCAATATGTGAAGATTTTCTGATTTAAACGTAACTATTATTTTATATTTTAATTTTTATATTACACATTACAATATCGAATATTGTCGCTAGTGCTATTGCTATTTGTTATCGCTTCGGTCACTCCGTCGTCGTTATCGCGCACCGCGCGCGGCGGTCTATCGAGACTTTGTCCCATACCTGCAATGCCACTATCTCCTACACTCCCATTCAAGGACAAAGATAAAATTAATAATTCTAAATGAATTACTACTAAGATAATTAACGGCGACTCCAGTAATCAACGCACAATCAAATTTAATAAAAATAAATCAGCTGCTTTGAACACCTCTGATAAAATGGACACTACAAATAATGTTAACTCATCGTCGGGCGGATGGACTACATCTACTACAAATAAAACTAAAAGAATTCATTCAAATTCTTCCGATCCGAGTTCACCACGATCGCCGATAAATAAAAACAAAAAGCTATTCTTTTCCACAAATCGATATGAAGTTTTATCGCAAGACGATCCTCCGTCCGCACATCCGTCGAACGATAACAATGATAACAATACAGTTCCTATTCAAAATCCTACAGATACTTTGAATGTCACACCAAAAGTTCTGCGACCACCTCCAATTTTTGTAAGAGGAGTATACAACTTTCCTGACCTATGCACTAAGCTTATCGAACTCATCGGAGTAGATAATTTTTGTTGCAAATCATCGACAGATCGAGTGAAAATAATGAAAACAAACCCAGAATCGTATAGAGCATTGGTTCACTTTCTGAAAGACGAAAAAGCAGAATTCCATACTTTCCAACTTAAGGAAGACAAACCATTACGAGTTGTGATTCGAAACCTCCATCCAACTACACCAACTGAGCTGATTAAATCTGAACTCGAAATACGTCTATTTGAAGTTAGGCAAGTCTCAAAGGTTCTCCATAAGGTAAATAAACATCCATTACCTTTATTTTTTGTGGACCTTGAACCAACTGATCAGTCCAACGACATCTACAACCTCACGTCATTACTTCATACGTTAATAAAGGTGGAAGAGCCATACAAGCCCAAAACTCTAAACCAATGCTCAAACTGCCAAGATTACGGGCACACTAAATCTTATTGCGGTTATCCAGCACGCTGTGTCCGCTGTGGTGCTCAACACTTGACGTTCGACTGCCCAAACTCCAGAGATGCTCCTCCCAAGTGCGCACTTTGCCCCGGTGATCATCCTTCAAACTACAAAGGCTGTTCAATCTACAGGGATCTTCAACGACGTAAAAAACCAAAGTCAAATATTCAGGTAGCTAATAATATTAATCCTAAAAATATACATGTACAAGAAACACAACCAGTGAAAGCCTTCTCGACACACCCACCCACTGCGAATTATACCTACGCCCCAGCTACTTCTAACTCCAACGCCAATAATACAGTTCCTCCTCCTCCAGATATTAATTTACTATTAGCGAGTTTCATGAATGAGTTTAAACAATTAATAAGCCCATTAATAACTCTTCTCACTAAAGTAGTCTCAAATCTTTTAGATAAAAAATAATGACCTCTTCTACAAGTAACTCTATCTTAATTCTCCAATTTAATGCCAACGGTCTTAAGAATCACGTAAACGAATTGCAACTAGTCCTTCAGGAAAAGCGCATAGACATTGTGCTTATTTCTGAAACTCATTTTACTAAACACTCCTACGTTCCCATTACTGGATATAATCTTTTGAAATCAAAACATCCGGACAATACAGCCCATAGAGGTGCTGCGATTTATATTAAGTCCTCCCTGCTGTATCAGTCACTCACGAACTTCTGCCAACCCTATTTACAATCATGTGCCATTCTACTTTATCTCAATAACATACCAACTACAATAGCAGCAATCTATTCCCCTCCAAGACATAATATGAACATACAAAATTATGTTGATTATTTTAGTACCCTTAGTCATAATTTTATAATAGGGGGTGATTACAATGCCAAGCATATTAACTGGGGCTGTCGTGCAAATAACCCCAGAGGTTTGGTACTTTATAATTACACAAATCTGAAAGGCTACAATATTCTAGCTCCACCAGGACCAACATACTGGCCTACTTCCCTACGTAAAAAGCCTGATATACTAGATATCTTTGTCTCCAATACACCATCAAACTTATTCCTCACGACTGGAAATCTTCTTGAACCCACCTCGGATCACTCAGCTGTACTTTTAACAGTCAGTGCTTCACCACCAATCCGCCCTTCACCACCTAAACTATTTCATCCGAATACGGATAGGTGTAGATTTCACGATCTAGTTGATCAAAATATAGATATGAAAGTTAGTCTCAAATCACCTCAAGAAATTTATGATGCAATAAATAAGTTAACAAACGTAATCCAATCAGCAGCTTGGGAGGCTACACCTACTCAAGCTCAGTTTTCAAATAATTCCTTCTCAATTCCAGAACATATCCGCATCCTGATAGCTAACAAACGCAGAGCTAGGGCCTTGTTTCAACGCTCTCGCCTACCATCACATAAACAAAACTTTAATAGTCTGGCTAACTCTTTAAAAAAAATACTAGCTACACACAAAAATCATCTTCAAGTCAATTACCTTACTAATCTGTCACCAAATAAAAGTCTTTGGGATGCAACTAAAAAGTCCCTAAAAAACGCAGTACCAAACACCCCGTTAGTTAAATCAGATGGCAGTTTCGCCTCCTCAGATGCTGATAAAGCTGAATTACTTAAAATACACTTAGCTGACACTTTTAGCCCTCACACTGAGATACAAACTCCTCAAAATACCAAGTTAGTTAAACAGTACCTAGATAGCCCCCTTCCTCTCTATCTACCCACTAAATCATTTACTCCAAATGATGTTAATTATGCTATACAGAAATACAGCCGTAAGAAATCTCCAGGCTATGATTTAATAACTGCGGAAGTAGCCAGGTGCCTCCCAAAAAGAGCGATCATTCTCCTAACAAACTTATTTAATGCTGCACTAAGATTGACATATTTCCCTCTACTTTGGAAATTTTCAATCATCATTCTATTCCATAAACCAAAAAAGCCTCCTGATCTACCTTCTTCCTATCGACCTACAAGCCTCCTGCCCTTCTTCGCAAAAATTTTTGAAAGACTAATTCTAAAAAGAATCCTTCCTTGCATTTACTCTAATAACGTACTTCCTAATACTCAATTTGGTTTTCGTGCCAATCACTCTACAACACACCAGCTGCATAGATTAGTTGACACCATATCCCTTTCACTTGAAAAAAAAAAATACTGCTCATGCGTATTTCTCGATGTGTCTCAAGCGTTTGATCGAGTCTAGCATGAAGGCCTTCTCTATAAATTAAAACTTTTTCTGCCACCAACATACTACTTGCTGATAAAATCATATCTAACCGACCGTCACTTCCAAGTCAGGTTTGGTTCTTCCGTTTCAAACATTGCAAACATTAATGCAGGAGTCCCACAGGGTGGTATACTCTCGCCAATTTTATATAATATATATGCCGCTGATCAACCTACCTCTCTAAATACAACTGTAGCCGAGTTTGCGGATGACAAGGCAATTATAGCTATGCATGAAGATCCAATTTCTGCTTCCCTAAATCTTCAACACCACCTTAACCTTTTGTCAAACTGGTACGATAATTGGAGAGTTAAAGTAAATCAATCTAAATCACTCCACACTACCTTTACTCTTCGCCTTTCTCCTTGTCCAGAAGTTACCTTAGCCGATATACCTATACCTTCATCTCAATCTGTTAAGTATCTAGGACTAACCATTGATCGTCGCCTTACCTGGGCGCAACATGTAAAGGAAAAAAAACTCGCCCTAAATGCACGTATCCGGTTGCTCAAAACACTATTAACTAACAAACATACAAAATTAAATATCAAATTGCTTATTTACAAATCCTTAATTAAGCCTATGTGGACATATGGCCTCCAACTGTGGGGTAATGCCAAAAAATCCAATCTTAACAAAATGCAAACCGTTCAAAATAATATCTTACGCTCCATCACAAATGCCCCCCCCCCTTATATCTCTAATTTTACTCTCCACACCGACTTAAAAATGAAAACTGTACACGAAGAAGCTAAAACATATTACAAACGTTTTTTCAACAAACTGTCTGGTCACTCAAATCCTCTGATATCCGGCCTAGCCACTCGCACAATTCCTGGAAACCCTCCACGACGTTTAAAAAGAAACTGGTGTAGAGATCTTCTAAATGAATAACGAAAAAAAAAAAAAAAAAAAGATAATAATTAGAAAAAATATATAGTTACACATATATTTAAACAAAAGGAAGTGTGATCACTGGATGGCTTCTTCCCTCACCCTATTCATGTTTTTTTATTTAATATAATGTAGCACATATTCTTATTATGCCTTTGGGTATAGATTGTATATTTTCTAATAAAAAAAAAAAAAAAAAAAATACAATATCTTATATTAATTATAATAAGGTAGTGAAATTGTTATCTTGTATCGAATGGACTGGATTATATGAAACCAATAATGCTAATACTGCATTAGACATATTTAATAAAACTATACTAGACACTATCAACAATTGTATTGTATCAAATCATATTTCAAAAAATAAACATCGTAAAATAAAACCATGGATTACCAGTGGTCTTGTAAGATCAATAAAAAATAGAGATAAAATCAATTTGAAAATTAAAAACGATACATCTAATCTTAAATTAATAAATTATTACAAAACATAGGTATAGAAATAAATTAACGATACTTATTCGAAAGGCAAAAGAACAATATTATACCAATAAAATAGAAACTTGTAAAGGTAATGGACGAGATATCTGGCAAGTGATCAATGAACTAATAGGGAGAAAAATTAATTCTGCAGGGCTTCCAATTAATGAAATAATAGAAGTAAAATATCCTACTATTACACCTAAAGACTACTTAAACATAGTGAATTCATATTTTGCAACAACAGGAAGTAGTTTAGTTGAACACAATTTTCCCAGTAGTACAAACAGTACTCAATATCCTAATTTTAAAAAAGGAATAAATACTAATAACATATTAAACTCAAACCCCGTCTTCAATTTAAATACCATTAGTACTTATGAAGTAACCAATATCTTAAATAATTTGAATAATAATTCGGCACCTGGAGCTGATGGTTATACAGCATCATTTTTTAAACAAATAGGAGACAATGTGATATTTCCTATGACCCACATAATAAACTGTAGTATAACAAACGGTATAGTACCTGATGAACTGAAAGTAGCGAGAATTGTACCAATTCATAAAAAAGGGGATAAAACAGATTTTATTAATTATAGACCTATAATAGGAATTTTAGCTAAAATCCTTGAAAAAATAATTAAAAATCAACTATTAAATTACTTGGAGAAAAATAAAATAATATATCATGGACAATACGGCTTTAGAAAAAAAATTAGGTACAGAAGACGCATTAATTGATATAAATAACTTTCTACATAACAAAAGGGATGGTAAAAAAAAAATTCTAATTACGTTCTTGGACTTAGAAAAAGCATTCGACTCAATTAGTAGACAATTATTACTCAACAAGTTAAAAGAATTAGGCTTTGATGAAAATACATTAAAATGGTTCATCAGTTATCTTAGTAATAGACAACAACTAACCACCATCGGATCTAATCATAGTGATTTTTGCTATGTCAAAGATTATGGAGTTACTCAAGGTACATCATTAGGCCCCATATTGTTTTTACTATATATTAATTCTGTACCTGCATCATTATTAAAAGGAAAATTATTCATGTTTGCTGATGATATAGCACTAGTTAATTTCGAAGATAATTGGGAAAAATTAAAACAAACCGTCGAAATAGATTTACGGTGTATGTACGACTGGATGAAAAAAAACCTATTATCAATTAATATAAATAAATCGGTCTGCATGCCAATAGTTACAACGCGTTCACAGCTTCCTGTTGGATACAGCTTCATAATACATAGTTGTGGAACAGGCACGATAAATTGCATTTGTAAACCAATTAAAATGGTTCTATCATTCAAATATTTAGGAATAACAATAGATTTTAATTTAAAATGGTCTGAACATATCCAAAATATAAAAAATAAAATAAGGAGCTTAACTGCTTTATTCTACAAAATTCGATTTCTTAATAAATCAATCATAAGACAAATATACATGGCATTATGTAATTCAATACTACTATACGGTATAACATGTTGGGGAGGCTCTAATAGAACAGGCATAAATACATTACATATAACCCAGAAAATGATAATAAAAGTAGCGTACTCCTTGCCATTAAAATACCCGTCAGGTGAATTATTCAAACATACAAATATATTACCTATCTATAAATTATACATTAGACAAATTTTAATAAAATCTATACAAAACAACACACTAAATGCTATAGAAATAATGGACAGAAGAACAGGTAAATACATTAAACCGTCATATATGTTTTTAACAAATTCAAGAAACTCCCCCTATCACATGGGAAAAACTATATTCAACAATTTAAGTAACGATGCGAAGAGTCTAATAACAAGTTTATGTAAAAATCAACCAAATAATACCAATGATACAGTTAATAAAAATCAAATAAAAAAGGCTATAAATAAAATAGTTAATGAACTAGATGAGAATGTGTATATAAGTGAAATTTTAAAAAGTGAATATGTATAATAATTATAATCAGAATGTGTATATTATGTTAAATGTTTTATTAAAATATATTCCACTAAATTTTTTACTACTGTATAATATTGATTAATTAAGTCATATCTTTAATTGTATAAGTATCTTTCTTTTTAAATTTTTTTATTTTTACTATTATAAGAATTTTAATTTATATGAACTCCGTATACCAGATACGAGCTTAGCTCAGTTGGTATTCGTATCAGCCATTATTAATGTATTCTTAATGTAATAATTTACTAATAGTATCATATAATTGTAATTAAACTTGGCTGAAATAAATAAATAAATAAATAAAAATAAATATTCATATTTATTAAGAAGCGTATTTAGAATTGTTCACTAACTAGGATCCTTTTTTTCTATAGGAAAATTTTCAAGCATTTTTACTGCTCAAAAATGTAACATACACAAAATTTTTAAAATACACGCATTGAAAAATCAAAATTTAATCACTCCACTCAATATCTAAAATAAATGGATTAACAAAATTTTAACTCATTATTAAATTTTTAAATTAACAAAAATAAAAAAGCGGGTAAGTGAGTATCGCTCTGCTGTACATTAGGGGGTGGGATGGACCTCGGACTAGGGTAGGTTAAATTTGAATGCAATGATAGGTATCATTGTATACGAAAAACGATTCTGAACGGAGATGATTTGTCAGTCTAGGATATATTATAAAAAAATCGAAAATTATTTATTAGTAAAACGTTATTTTACACGTGTATTTTTGATTTCAAATTAAAATTAAACTTTAAAAACTCGTAAAATTGTTTGAACTGAATAATCCTCAAACTTTTTTATAATTATTCTAAGCTTAACTTATGGACAGCTTAGTATTAAATTTTCAATTCTTAGCTTTTGATAGAAAAATATTTATAAATTTTTAATTACCAAATAGTGAAAATATTCATGATTTTGACGAATTTTTGTCAATATTTGAACTTCAAATGCTAATAAAAAAAAATTGTGCCTATGTATTTTTATAATTTTTGAATGAGAGTAAGAACAAGTTATGTGGACCCTTCAATTAAATTTTCAAGTAATTTGTCCCAGCTAATTTTTTTTTATCAACATTTATAAAAAAAAAATAAAAACAAAATGAAAATTTCAATTGTCTATAAATAGCTCAAAAAAAGTCAAAATATTTTGAAAATCAAATCACGTAAAGAAAATGGCAGTCTAAATAACTGGTAAAATTTTCAAGTATTTACGACTTATACTGTTTGAATAACTACAAATATCAAAAATCGTTTGAGGCTAAACCGTTATTTAACGCGGTTTTGTAAAAATTTAAATTTCAATCACTCATAAAATTTTTTTGTCTTAGTCCGGTAGAGTTTTTTTTTCAGATAGTTGAAGAAAATTTTATGGAGAACCTTGTACCAAATTTTCAAATCTTAGTTATAAAAGAAAAAATTTTTACGATTTTTCAACCACAAAATTACTTGCCAATTTTCGCAATTTTGACATATTTCGTAAAAATTCGAACTTTAAGCACTTATAAAAAAAAATTGTGACTAACGATTTCGGATTTTTTTTTATCACTTTAAGAACAACTTATGAGAAACCTTGTATTAAATTTTCAAGATTTTCTCGCCGGCCAAAAAATTTTTATCGTTATTTTAAAAAAAAATACTAAAAAAAATTAAAAATTTCAATTGTCTATAAATAACTCAAAAAAAATCAAAATTCTTTGAAAATTTAACCGTGTATGGAGAACTCTAATATAAACATTTGGTGAAAATTTCAAGTATTTACATCTATTAGTTTTTGAGTTATAGCAAAATAAAAATTCGATTTGGGCGAAAACTGGTTTTGCGTAAAAATTCCCGTTTTTTCCGTCATTTTTTTAAGGTTTTTCCCGACTCACTTAAAAAATATTGAAAATGTTTTACTTTTGACCCCCCAAAGTACCAACTAGATCCGATTTCCTTTTCAAAGAGGGGCTGAAGTCCAAATTCGAAGCATTTTTACTGCCCCAAATGTTGTCGACAGACACAAAAAAAAAAAAAACAAAAAAAAAAACACACATCATTGTAAAATCAATACATTCATCACTCCGTTCAGAATCTAAAATGAAACACACATCACATTCAGTTATTATATTGACAATTCTATATTATGATAGGTACATTTAATATCGAAATAATAAAACATTTTATCTAAAATTTAAATAATCATGTTATTATATATTGTGATTTCATAACATAATAAAAATTAGAAAAGTGTTGAAATATTTCATCTAAAAGTTAGATGTATATAATTTATTATATTTATATGTTGTTATCATTTTGTTATAATTTCTTATTTACTCATGTGCGATATAATTTCATGCCATGATATTTATTTATTTTAGATTCTGAACGGAGTGATGAATGTATTGATTTTACAATGATGTGTTTTTTTTTTTGTGTGTGTCTGTCGACAACATTTGGGGCAGTAAAAATGTTTCGAATTTGGACTTCAGCCCCTCTTTGAAAAGGAAATCGGATCTAGTTGGTACTTTGGGGGGGGTCAAAAGTTAAAAATTTTCAATATTTTTTAAATGAGTCGGGAAAAACCTTAAAAAAATGACGGAAAAACGGGATTTTTTACGCAAAACCAGTTTTCGTCAAAATCAAATTTTTATTTTGCTATAACTCAAAAACTAATCGAAGTAAATACTTGAAATTTTCACCAAATGTTTATATTAGCGTTCTCCATACACAGTTAAAAGCGACGACGACATACGCGGGTCCCCTCCTCTCTGTGCCATTACTTTTGCCGCGTATGTACAGCGGCCGCCCCTATAGGGGCCATATGGCCGATGCTTTGTACGTAATGCGGCAAAAGTAATGGCACAGAGAGGAGGGGACCCGCGTATGTCGTCGTCGCTGTCGTCGTGGTCGAAATTATAGAATAATTTGAGCAAGCACCCAGTTCTTTTCCTCGCGCGATGACGTCATAAACGGGCGGCCATGTAAAATAAATTGTAAATGAATGCAACCGGTAATATAAACGATCAGTGTGTTGTCCGCAATGGCATCTGCCGGTTTAACAATGTGTACCGGTCTTTTGGGTCAGGCACCCGTGGTTGGAAGCAAAAATGCAGAAACCTATGAAAAAATTCGTAATCAAGAGAAGGCGTGTGATAACGGTGGTATCACGTGGTTTGGCAGTTCGTATACAGGGCCGGGTAATAAGTTATATGACGCGAACAATAAATTTATCGGATGTTCTTTACCAAAAACTGAAATGGACAAGGTCACGTTTCAACACGATGTCGATTATAACGATATGACCAACCCGACAAAAGATCAAGTATGGGAGGCGGATAAAAAATCAATGTTGGCAGCAATGAATACTACTGATAAATACTATGGTAACATTGCCACGATTGTTGGCCTTGGACTGAAAAACATTGCAGAACGTACACACGAAGCGATTACCGGCAGTAATAGTGCAATATATCCACAGTGCGGTCGTGTAGAATCGGGTAAGCATGCATTATATTTCAGTATACGTGTATAATATATAATCTGACTCTGTGACGTTTATTCGTAGAACAAAAGGACACCGGCGGACAAGGAGCAGCAACCAAGGGTAATGCAGAACCAGCTGATACCACAACAAAATCAACAAATAACACTGAATCGAGCCGACAACTGGGTACTGATCACCAGCACGTCGATAACTTCGATAATAATTTTTCAACTAGCGGTAATAATATGGAGACACCTACATCGTCGTCCAAGAGGCCTGCTGATTCGCCAGCGGGGTCTTCATCTAGCAAGAAATCCAATATGGTTTTACCTGGTACTGCTAGCGCCACTGCTTCTGACAGTGATACGGGAAATCCCAGTGCTGAAAACGCTGTACTACCTAGACCCACACACATTACAACAGGCTATACTATGGTATTCAAAAAATGTCATTCATTTATATCATACGGATTGGCTTGGAAAATGTTGGACTTATCTTCTACGGTAAAAGGATTGCACGTAGTAACAACGTCGTTGAATCACATACCTGTTGAATATCCATTTTTGTATTTATCGCCCAGCGAATACAAGCTAGTGAGTAATACACCGGGTTCGTTGTGTAAACACGTAAAAGTAAATGTCGTAATGCGTAATCCGCGAACGGCCTTCGAGACAAATGCAACAACATCTAGTTTGGCAACACTGAATCAAAATAAATTTGCCGTTGTCGCGCATAATTTAACTAACATTACCCGTGGTGTGAACTACAGATACGGTTTTGGAACTACCGATGCGATGAATCCGACATCGTGTACCGATGACAATAGTAAATATCAAGAAGAAACTATACAAGCGATGTACGGGTGTAAGCATGACGGAAAACCTATTTTTACCGGTGAATTTGACGGTATACCGAATTCTTTTTTTCACTTACCGTTTCACAACAATCATTATTACACGATGGTCGCGGACAAAGGACACAGCACAAAACTGGGTTGGCCGTTATTAAACGAACTCATCACGAAAATTGATGCTAGTTTCACAACCGGGAAAACTATTGCCGAGTATTCTTACAGCCCTAAATTGGGATTGTTGGGAAAACCGATAGAAGGAGTTTTTAACGGGATATCCGGAAAATCGATTACAGGAAATGACACTGTTATTATGATGAACAAAAAAAACCGAAGATCTGGATTCACACAAATCAAAATTGGTAAAAATACGGAAAAAGTAAACGATACGGAGACCAAAGAACTACGAGATGACTCGTACACGAAATTGTTTGATAGCAAACGTTATTTTAAACCATTGGAATGCAGTGGCGTCATTTGGGGGGGGGGCAAGGTGGGCATTTGCCCCTGTCTAATGTTAAAAGCAGCCCGATGGGCCGGAGTCCGGTGGTTGCCGTTGAACCATTATTATATTTAATTAGTACAAAAATATGACTATATAAAATTTATAATATTATACTGTGTACTAAGAAATTATTGTCGTAATGATAAATTTTTAATTAATAATTTAGATGGAATATATTTATATTTAGACGTATGCGGGTACATGCATGCATAGATATTGGATATGTATGTGTGTGTGCATTTTAAAGGAAAAGAAACAACAATAATAAATAATTATAATTAATAACTAATATCATAATCTCCGTATGGTTTTATGGTTTTATTTCTAAAATCAAAAATTAGTACAAATTCTAAAAACATCAACCGTGAGCCATTCGGCACTCTTATTAATCGTTTGTTTTAGACTTCAGTATTCAGTTACCATTTATACCATTTATTACCATTTCTATAATTTGACCAAAATATAAGTATAGATATTTCGTTGCGAGCGAAGCGAGCGGTTTTTTTTTTACCCATTTATAGGCCGGTCAAAACTTTTGCCCCCATCTACCGAAAACTGAAATGACGCCACTGTTGGAATGCGGTCAATACATATGGCGTCACGGTGATGACAGCGCAGTCGAAAAACAACCGTCGTTGCACGTGGGCGTCTATCCGGTACACAGATTGACTACTACTAGTCAAGCAATAAAACCTAGCAGTTTCACTGACATTGAAGTGGTGTTTGAGGTCAACACTGAAATGGTTGTTGAATTCGGAGCACCGTTCCAATTCACGCACTTTGACAAAATTCATATTCCATTCGAAGACGGTGTGATGCATCATAATTTATCTACTACACAGGGGCAGTACTTTTTCCGTGACGATTTGTCGTCGATGTACAATCAATTTGTAACAATAGAATAAGATAATAAATAATAAAACACGATTCAATAATATATAATATTGTATTTATTTAATAAATGATAAAAAAATAACGGAGACAGTTTTTTATCATACATTTTTAGAAAAGGTGCGCTAATCCATGTGTACACTGATAAACGGTCCTTGAACGACGGGTCATTGATTATCGATAAATAGTGATTGGTCAATAATATTATCGGGGGCCCTTGTAGCGGAACATCGTTTTTGTATTTAACATGCACTCTAGTGGTATCCCCTCCTAATAGTTCCTTCATTTTTTCCAAATGATATACCTCGTAATTAGGTTCGTTCCAAATCACGAGACGTTTGCCGGCGCCATCGGAAAAACTGAAATTATTCGTTTTGTTGGCAGTTCCGAACATACCGTAATTCAAAAAAAAGGCCGCTACGGCATCGAAAAAATAATTTTTGCCCGCGCTGGGAGGAGAATGTATTAGCATGCTATTTCTTTTGGGAATTTTTTTATCCAATATGTTCACTAGAGTTTGTAAAAATCGACAAATAAGACCCTCGTTGTTTTCAAATTGATACATCAATAACTCGGAAGCTATTGAAACGGATCTATCGATATCGTAATACACTGTTCCAGGCCCTCTAGCGTACGCGTTAAAATACGGTTTTACGTTAGGTTTATTGTAATATTCAACGAATTCATTAATACTCCAGTCCCGTATAATAGCGCACCAATTCCTAAGAGCTACTTTACATTTTTTGTCTTCTTCTAATATAGTATTTAATCGACTATTCAAATAAAATTCTTTGATGTTCGTGAAAGCGTCGGGCGGACAACAAGGATACTGGTACAGCAAATTTTTTAGCGACGTTGGGTACACGCATACTGATTTGATATTGGAACTTCCCTCATCGTATCCGAACTCTTCATCAACGGGAGTGTGGTTCGCATTGCCGTCTTGATGTTCTGCAAATGCACTGAGTTCTCTGGGAACGTCGTTCGGCATTTCATTGACGCATATTTCCACATTTCCTTCGTGTCCCTGAGTCCTTCGAGATCCGACTTCCTAAATTTACGAAAAGTCAATATTATCCATACAATTAAGATCGTACATGTGGTCGAATATATGGTCATAAGTAGCTTGGTTTAATAACGGATAGCATAATTTCACCAATTTTCTATTATGACGTGTATTTTCCCTATAGTGTTGGTATAAACAAAATTGACATTTTTTCGGCGCAAGTATTTTTCTGGTACCTTCGTATATTTTTAATTTATCTGACATGCTATAAACAAGTTCATTGAAATGAATATAAAACGGAGTTGCTTCAAACGGTTCGTAATAGTTTTTATTATTTTGAAACATTTGAAATTTATTTTCGTAATTTCGTACACTGGGCATATGTCTATTATACAAAATGTCAACTTCTGTGGTCCGAAATTTATATTCTTTTAACTGATTGGCATTAAAGCAATACGACGACCCATATTTTTTAACCATGGTCGACATGAACACTTCTTTTAGATACGAATGACGAACATATTGCAAATAACTATTTACCACATACTTGTATAAAATTGCGTCCATCACGTAATCCTCCATAGGAACCGACGCCGTCAATTTGTTTGGGTTCCCGGCCGTCTGTAGAAAAATATCGCACGATGCTTTCCCAGTCCGACGACGTGAGGCGTATCGCCCAAACGCGTCTTCGAAGGCGTCGTCGTCCATGTTGGCGATAGAGGACGGATCGTTGCAACCATATACACCGACAAGCCGAGTTTGATTGTCGGCAGACGTGGACGCAATGGACATGGTCGCCATGGGCTGTGACGATGACTGGGAGCTTTGGGGGGAACTGTCGCAACATATTTTGTAGCTCTTTAGCAACTTCATCAACTCCGTTAGGTCCACGGGGGACAATAACGTCGCTGATGTATCGATCATTTCCTCGAAAATCGATGTCACGAATTCGATCGACAACTCTTCGGAGCAAGTGCTCATAAATCGGCGAGCCACGAGCAACATGGCCTTGATTCTCTCCCTCATAGGAATATCCTCCATATTGCATTCCTCCAGTCTCTCGTCGCGTGCAAGGTTCGTAGTCGTCCATTTCTTCGGGTTCATCATTGTTGCAAAATGTTCTGGGTGCCACAGCGATATCAAAACTATCCAAACTGAAATGTGATATTGCGTGCCCACCTTCAGTTTTAAATCCGTCAGAAGTTGAGTCACGTGAACTAAATTGTCCACACTCAAATTCTCTATCTCCATAGCTGCCCGAATTTGCAACAGTGGAATGTTGATGAACGCTGTTGACGTCGTCTTTGCCTTCTTCATCGGTGTAACAGGTTTCTCCGCGTTCCTCTTCTTGCATGTAGAATCCATTGATACTACCGAACATTCGGTGTTTTCTCCGTCCAACATACTTACAGTCAGCCTGGGTAGGTCTGTATAGTATGTCAACGTTGTACTGACAATGCATTGAACATTACGCTTTTTTATATGCGTTTGTAACAGTAGTTCATGCCGGATGCGATTAATTATATATTAAATATAATAATTTTAAAAAAATAAATAAAATGCATAATATTATATGCAATTTTATCACCATATCGTATGCAATTTCTAAGAACGATGTCATGTTTTTTTATACACGCATAACATTGCAATTTAACGCATGGTCAATAGTGTCATTTTTATTTTATTTTTATGATATAATTTACGCATATTTACTCATACGTCTTAATGTTTACCAATCAATCCAACACACAATAACGGCTCCACGTGGAGCAATTTATTTTACATGGCCGCCCGTTTATGACGTCATCGCGCGAGGAAAAGAACTGGGTGCTTGCTCAAATTATTCTATAATTTCGACCACGACGACAGCGACGACGACATACGCGGGTCCCCTCCTCTCTGTGCCATTACTTTTGCCGCGTATGTACAGCGGCCGCCCCTATAGGGGCCATATGGCCGATGCTTTGTACGTAATGTTCAAAGTTAGTTGTCTTTTTTTGAACTATTTATAGACAATTGAAATTTTTAATTTTTCTAAGTTTTTTTTCTTCAAATACTGATAAAAATTTTTGGGTGACCAGAAAATCATGAAAATTTAATACAAGGTTTCTTATAAGTTGCTCTTAAAGTGATAAAAAAAAATCCGAAATCGTTAGTCACAATTTTTTTTTATAAGTGATTAAAGTTCGAAATTATACGAAATATGTCAAAATTGCGAAAATTTGGAAGTAATTTTGTGGTTGAAAAATCGTAAAATTTTTTTCTTTTATAACTAAGTTTTGAAAATTTGGTATAAGGTTCTCCATACATTTTTCTTCAATTATCTGTAAAAAAAACTCTACCGGATTCAGACAAAAATTTTTTATGAGTGTTTGAAATTTAAATTTTTACAAAACCGCGTTAAATAACGGTTTAGCCTCAAACGATTTTTGATATTTGTTGTTATTCAAACAGTATAGGTCGTAAATACTTGAAAATTTTACCAGTTATTTAGATTGCCATTTTCTTTACGTGATTTGATTTTCAAAAAATTTTGACTTTTTTTGAGCTATTTATAGACAATTGAAATTTTCATTTTTTTTTTTTATTTTTTTTTTATAAATGTTGATAAAAAAAATTTAGCTGGGACAAATCACTTGAAAATTTAATTGAAGGGTCTACATAACTTGTTCTAACTCTCATTCAAAAATTATAAAAATACATAGGCACAATTTTTTTTTTATTAGCATTTGAAGTTCAAATATTTACAAAAATTCGTCAAATTCATGAGTATTTTTCACTATTTGGTATTTAAAAATTTATAAATATTTTACTATCAAAAGCTAAGAATTGGAAATTTAATGCTATGCTGTCCATAAGTTAAGCTTAGAATAATTATAAAAATGTTTGAGGATTATTCAATTAAAAAAATTTTACGAGTGTTTAAAGTTTTAATTTTAATTTGAAATCAAAAATACGCGTGTAAAATTACGTTTTACTAATAAATAATTTTCGATTTTTGTTATTTTTAAAAAATTATCAAACGTTAGATCTTGAAGCTTTTACTTAAGTGTTTGAATTTGTGAATTTTTTTCAAAATAGAATATATGACAATATTTAAATAGTATATATCCTAGACTGACAAATCATCTCCGTTCAGAATCGTTTTTCGTATACAATGATACCTATCATTGCATTCAAATTTAACCTACCATAGTCCGAGGTCCTCCCCACCCCCTAATGTACAGCAGAGCGATACTCACTTACCCGCTTTTTAATAAATGTACATTACAAATGTTCAAATTATTTGTTTTAATTAATAACAATATTAATTAAACAATTAATAATTAATAAATAATAGTAAATACATCATTTAAAATTGTTTGTACAATAAAATATAATTTCGCAAGAGTAATTGGTTATAACCACTTTAAGTAGAAGCAATATCTCGAAATTTCTATTAAATTTTTAAAATGAAAATTATATTATTACTAGTTTTGAGTATATCATTGTATCCTGCATCGAACACACAAGGTAAATAGTCTTTTTTATTAGAAATGCAATAGTCTTAATTGTATTAAGACTTACAAAATTATATAATACAACAATTTGATCAAAAATGGGGTTCTAATGCAAAAATGATTTTTAACATAATCAATATTAACATTTTGTCATAACTCAACAACTATGTTATTTATAGACATCTGGAATTTTATTTAGTTTGATGTCTCTCAAAAACGTATTTATGCTCAAAAAGCTTTTGAAATAAAAAAAAGTTTAGGGTACATCTGCAATAATTTTTCATAAATATTTAAACGGAGAATAACGATTATAGATAGGCATTTTGTTGTAACTCAAAAATATTGATGTTTATACATTTTATGTATATGTTTATATATTTTATGATACCTAGTGGTATTATCAAAATATTTAGATTGATTTTAAGCTATTAATTTAGAATTGATAAAAACAATATAAATATAATATAAAATTTAACAATTCGATTACATTTACCTAAACAACGATGAGATAAATCTGACACCTACTACACAGCATAGTAGTTAAAGACAACTTGCTCCCTTTTTATGTATTAAAAATAATATTTTTTCACTTTATTATTTAATGGATTTTTTGAATATGTATTTTTAAGATGATTGCCCAAGCTACATAATTTGCGATATAGCTGGGAGAGTCTGGTTAAGTACTTTTGAATTTAATATATCCACTATGCCAGAAGATTGTGGTATATTTGCTGTAGGTACAATTGATTTTGACCGTGGTGATGACGTTGATTCCCGTTTCATGGAATCAGATAAAAGTAATTATAAATAACTTAAATTCACGAGTATAATAAAGTTTATAGTATAGGTCCCACTTTCTGGCTGTTCTCTTGTAAAAAACAAATTTTCGAAGACATTTCGTTGTGACATATTGATTTAAAAAACAAAAAGGGTATTTTATAACATTATTTTCAACATACTTAAACAAAAACATATTTGAATATTCTCATAATCTAAAACGGAATACGGTTCTAAAATATTGTGCCATAAATTAAACATCAAATTATGACGAATAGATGAATGTATTACAAACGTTTATGTATGACTAATATGAGATACATCTTTTAACTTATTTCATGATAACACAAGCATTAATGTTAACAATAATAAATTAATAATTCATTATTTAATATTCATTTGTCAATATTTATCAAAATTTATTTTTTTTAAAAACCCAACGGCTAAAAAAATATTAAAATATAATACAAAAAAAAAACTACAAATGAATAATGATCATTGCCATTATTTTCTATGTAATCATTGTCGATAAACCATTGAAATATTAATAATAATTGAACAAAAATATGGAAGTGTTACTAATGGTGTGAAGTGATTTAAACTAATCATGAATAGTAATTACTAATTTATTATGTGTGTATCATAATTGTATAAAATAAATAAAATCGTAATTGATAAATATCAATTCATACTAAATATTATATACGTATTGTGTCTTATTATTTTAAAATGTTGATGATTAAAGATATCGTAACTACCTTGACCAGTGCTGGCAAAATGGTTTACACACGCATTGGGTTCCAATACGATGATAATTGGCCCTCAGTATTTGAAGCAGACGCGAGTTCTACAGATTATAAGACAAAAACCATAGATCCATTAGTCACTTTTTTAAATGCATACAATATTAGTGGTATTATCTTTGCCATGGAATATGTTTATGTAAGTTGAATAGAAAATAATTTAATTAAATCATAGTTTTAAAGTCCTAATATAATATTTACGTATGATTTTTTTTTTTGTATCATCACCTTTTAAAGATGTAAAATGCTTAGATTTTCAATTACTAGATTACCTCCCTGATTATTATGATTAAATTAATTTTAGTTTGTAGTTAAAGAGGGGGTAAGACAATTATAAATTCCAAGTACTTTCAATATAATAAGAAAAAATGAAAACAAAACCAGTTACTGATAAAATCGAATATTTTTTATGTAATATATTACAAGGTTCCTAGTAAGTTTTTCATTTAACAATTAAAAAATAACTAATATAATACATGTACATAATATTATATTATCATATTATTTGTTGAAAAAAAAGTTCTTTTTAAGACTTAAATCCACATATATTTAACATTTAAGGAGCAATGTGAGTTGGATAATCCTCAATGGTCCCAGACAGGGCCGTTCTTAGGACTTGCGAGGCCCGGGGCAAGATATCATTACCTACTAAGTCCTCCTAGTTTTCACCATCAACCTAAATACTTAAATATAAAAAAAAAAGTTTTAATATAATAATAATTTTTTAGAGAAAAAATAAATATTACATTTTATTAAACATAAATTTAAATTATTATATTTTTAGTCTGAAAAATGTATTATTTTATACACAAACGAAAAAAATAGGATTTAGATGATTTACAACTACAACAATTTAAAGAAAATTAATTTTTTTCGCTTTTTCTTACAAAAATATTGTGATTAAATCAAAATGATCCAGATTTTCACACATTTCATTTTCAATTGAAATGATAGCGAGGTCAGAAAGTCTTGAATCATAGTAGTCCACATATAATTTTTAACAATTTTTAATTTTTAAAAACTTCTTTCGGTACTAGCTGTAGTTATATTGGCACTGTAAGCATAATTCTCAAAGTTATAGAAATAATTGGAAAAAAATTATGTCAAATTCAAAATAACAAGACATTCCAATGAACTTTTTTTAGATTCTGAACGGAGTAATGAATGTATTGATTTTACAATGATGTGTGTTTTTTTTTTTGTCAGTGTACAGCATAACTAGTCGAAATAATGCTTCAATTTCAAACTTTGGGGGGTGGTTTCCGATAGCAAAGTGGATATCCTTGGTGCATTATACAGGTGAAAAGTAAACATTTTCCAACAGTTTTCAAAAAAATCGAGAAAAACAAAAAAAAAAATGACAGAAAAACGGGAATTTTTACGCAAAAACAGTTTTCGACCAGATCGATTTTTTTATATGGTTGTAATTCAAAAACTAATCACTATACTTGAAATTTTCACCAAATGTTTATATTAGTGTTATCTATAAACAGTTAAATTTTCAAAAAATTTTGAATTTTTTTGAGTTATTTATAGACAATTGAAATTTTTAATTTTTTTAGTATTTTTTTTTTAAATAACGATAAAAATTTTTTGGCTGGGCAGAAAATCTTGAAAATTTAATACAAGGTTTCTTATGAGTTGTTCTTAAAGTGATAAAGTGAAGTTCAAATATTGACAAAAATTCGTCAAAATCATGAATATTTTACTATCAAAAGCTAAGAATTGAAAATTTAATACTATGCTCTCCATAAGTTAAGCTTAGAATAAATTATAAAAAAGTTTGAGGATTATTATATTTAAAAAATTTTACGAGTCATTAAAGTTTTAATTTTAATTTGAAATCAAAAATACGCGTGTAAAATAACGTTTTACTATAAATAATTTTCGATTTTTGTTATTTTTAAAAAACTACTAAACGTAAGATCTTGAAACTTTTACTTAAATGTTTGAATTGGTTTCAAAATAGAATATATGACAATATTTTAAATATAATATATCCAAGTCTGACAAATCATGTCCGTTCAGAATCGTTTTTCGATGATACCTATCATTGCATTCAAATTTAACCTACCCTAGTTCGAGGTCCACCACCCCATCCCTTAATGTACAGCAGAGCGATACTCACTTACCCGCTTTTTTTTTCTTGAAATGCCTATAAAAAAATTACGTCTTTCAAACATCTTTAAAATTTAATATAAGGCTTTTTATAAGTTGTACTTATCGTAATAGAAAAAAATCAAAAATCGTTACTAACGATTCGTTAGTCATAATTTTTGTTTATAAGCATTTAAAGTTGAAATGTTTATGAAATATTTCAACATCACGAAACTTTTGCAAGGAATTTTGAAGTTGAAAATTCATAAAATTTTTGTGAATTTATACCTAACGTTAAAAAAACAAACACAATGTTCTCTGTAACTTTTTCTTAAAAAAAAAAAAAATTCTAGCATCAATACAGAAAAAATTTTATGAGCATATGAAAATTAATTCTTTTTTTAATTGAGTAAAATAACTATATATTGCAATTTAAATATAGTATTTAAATATAACCTACTAGTAGTATGAAATAGGGAGTTCTGATGCCTGAGCCCCTGAGCCACTGAGCCTGAGCCCCTGAGCCCCTGGGCCACTGAGCCTTGCTGACCCTGCTCCCTGCTCCCTGAGCCGCTGATCATCACTAGACCTTACCCCCTACCGCCGCCAGGTCCAACACGTACATGACGTATTTTTATCCCTCCCGCCACACCACCCGCTCCCACACGTACATGACGTATTTTGCGCGCGCGCCATATTATTGTACACATACCATATTTTTATACACGCGCCATATTTTTGTACACACACCATAGTTTTATGCACACGCCATACTTTTGACTCCCATGTATTCGAGCCGCCGGATGCAATATGTATCAACATCTCAATCAAAATATATGCAATACATAATTTCGACAGGAATATACTTGCAACAACATATCTAATTTTTACCGGCTCACACGATCGCAGAAAACAGCTCACAATGAGAGAGTCGTATTTTGTAAGCGTTGTTTTATAAGTTTCGACAATAGACAGCATAAATTTAAGTTGAGTGGGCGCGAGGCGTTGGAGCAGCATAAGCTAATATGCGGGGGACATAGCTCCATCTTACCCATAATGCCTAAAGAGGGAGATTGTGTGCAATTCAAAACATGGAAAAATACTGTCCGACATCCATTTGTAATCTATGCCGATTTCGAGGCAATATTAGCGAAGACAGATGAGAAGAAGGGTGAAAATACACAGATATTTCAAAAACGCGAGGCCATGAGCTATGGGTTTTTAGTGAAGGCGAGCGATGACGTACCGGCAGAGCTATTAGATGAACATGACATACCGACAGGACCGGTAATATATAGAGGCAGCGAAGAGGTTCAAGACGTAGCGAAACATTTTGTGGCGGTGATAGTTGAAGCGAGTAGGAAAATCGATAATTTTATGAAGACTAACATTCCTTTATTAATGACCGAGGACCAAGAAAAAACACATCAAGAGTCTATTATATGTAATCTGTGTAAATGTAGTTTAACCGGAGGCGATAAAGCTAGAGATCATGACTATCTGACGGGTAAATGTAGGCAGACTTGGTGCTCAAAGCGTAACTTAGAGTTACAACAGCCTAAATATGCACATGCACCCGTATTTTCTTATAATCTAAGCAACTACGACTCGCACTTCATAATCACCGTACTTGGTTATGATACCTAACCTATAACCGTTATTCCGAACAGTGAGGATAAATTTATATCTTTCTCTAAATATATAAGTAGTAACTTTACTGTACGGTTTATCGATACGAACAGGTTTATGGCGTCGAGTTTATCGTCTCTGGCTGAAAACTTACGATTAAATTCGAAAACTTCCGTGAGACAGCTAAACATTTTGTCACCGGAGATATGCCGTTTGTGTCTCGTAAAGGTGTCTACCCGTATGAGTACACAGATAGTTGGAGTAAATTATACATTCTTCTTCTTCTTCTTCTTAGGCTTAAAACAGACCATTTAGGTCTAATGCCGCTTCTACAATACCTCTCCAATGCATTCTATCCACTGCCAAATTGATGTTATAAGTAGGGTCCACTCGTGTCAAATCTTTCTTGACTGTATCGAACCATCTTTGCCGTGGTCTCCCTATGGGTCTTTTTCCGTTCAGCATTCCATCGAGCACTTTTCTTATAAGACATCCTTCTGCACGCCACACATGACCAGCCCATTCTAATCTTTTGCTACTAAGAAATTTGCAGATGTTCGGTTTATTATAGAGTTTTTGTAAATCTTCATTTTTCCTTCTTTCGAAAACTCCTAGGTTTACATTAAACACTGGACCATAGATTCTCCTTAATATTTTTCTTTCAAAGATGACTAGCTTTGCCTCATCACCCTTTGTGCTTGCCCACGTCTCGCATGCATACGTCGCTATTGACCGCAAATAGGTTATGTATAATCTTTCTTTTGTTCGTCGTGACAGTAACTTCGACGTGAACATATCTTTCATTGCATAATAGCTTTTGTTTGCCATCATCAGTCTGATCTTTATCTCCTCGTGCATGTTATTTTCCTCATTAATGTTCACCCCTAGATATTTAAACTCTCTTACTTGTTCGAAAGAATATCCGTCTATCTTGAGATTGCTCTTCGGGGTTACTTGTCTTGACATAACCATGTATTTTGTCTTCTCCTCGTTAACTGTTAAACCCATGTTTTGACTTGCTTTAAATAATTTTTCCGCACTAGTTTTTATTTCATTTGTAGATGATCCTAAAATTACTAAGTCATCTGCATATGCTAGAATAGTATTTATCCCAACCAATTCCATTTCTCGTTTTTAATGCATGTCCCTTATTACTTGTTCCAAGGCAAGATTGAATAGTATCGGAGATAGCGCGTCTCCCTGTCTTAAGCCGGTTTTGCATTCAAATGCTTCAGAGGTCTCCCCCATAAAACGCACTTTGCAGTATGTCTGTTGGTTACAGATCTCAACTAGTCTCACCAATTTCCTTGGTATGCCGAAATTTCTTAATGTTGTCCAGAGTTGGTCGCGGTCAATACTGTCATATGCTTGCTTGAAGTCTACAAAAAGAATATGAAGGTCTCTATTATATTCGTAGAATTTTTCCATTACTTGTCTTATTGTGAATATGTGATCCGTTGTAGATTTTCTTCTTCCAAAGCCAGTTTGATACTCTGTTAAGATGTCTTCCACATATATTTCTAATCTTCTTAGCAATGCCATCGATAAAATTTTGTAAGCTGTGTCTAATAAGGAAATTCCACGGTAGTTTGATACAATACCAGAGTCTCCTTTTTTGAATATTGGACAGATTATCCCGGTTTTCCAATCTGTTGGGATCTCCTCCTTGTGCCATATTTCTCTAATTAATGATTGTAATTCTATAATTAAGTATTTTCCTGCTGTTTTGAGTAATTCAGAGTTAATGTCATCTTCTCCTGGAGCTTTGTTATTTTTGAGGTTTGTGATAATATACTCTATCTCTGTAAGATCAGGCTCCTTGCATTCCGGTTTGGCCGTTTGATAAGGCAGTTCTTCATACTTGGTCCTATTACTGTTATTTGTTTGGTTCGTATTAAGTAGCGTATCAAAATGTTTTCTGAAGTGCTGTACGATTTCTCTCGGTTCCGAAAGGAGATCATTCTGATCATTTTTTAGGAAAATTATACTTTACTCGAAGAAAAATACAATTTTACTGATTTAACGTTCTCAACACCCATCGTGGAAATAAAAATATTCGAAAAAAAATAACCAGAACTTATCTGTTAACGTACGAGTATACGGGTAAAATAAAAAAAAAACCCCTAACAAGAGTGAAAAACATATTATTTATCCACTTAACGTCATTATGAATGAAGAAGAAAAATATAATTTTGCTCAATTATTACTAATTATCTGCACCCGTATTTTCTTATAATCTAAGCAACTACGACTCGCACTTCATAATCACCGTACTTGGTTATGATACCTAACCTATAACCGTTATTCCGAACAGTGAGGATAAATTTATATCTTTCTCGAAATATATAAGTAGTAACTTTACTGTACGGTTTATCGATACGAACAGGTTTATGGCGTCGAGTTTATCGTCTCTGGCTGAAAACTTACGATTAAATTCGAAAACTTCTGTGAGACAGGCTGTCTCAGACAGCTAAACATTTTGTCACCGGAGATATGCCGTTTGTGTCTCGTAAAGGTGTCTACCCGTACGAGTACACAGATAGTTGGAGTAAATTATACATTACTCGAAGAAAAATACAATTTTACTGATTTAACGTTCTCATCACCCATCGCGGAAATAAAAATATTCGAAAAAAAAATAACCAGAACGTATCTGTTAACGTACGAGTATACGGGTAAAATAAAAAAAAAAAACCTTAACAAGGGTGAAAAACATATTATTTATCCACTTAACGTCATTATGAATGAAGAAGAAAAATATAATTTTGCTCAATTATTACTAATTACCAACGGGGGTAATAAGCCACTATACTTACATAACGAAATTTCACGGCTTATCTGATCACAAAAAACCAGAAAATCACGGCAGTGCTATATTCTGCAAACGGTGTTTTACTTGTTTTGACGACTTGTTTTGGTGAAAAACTACATTTTGTGGGCAAACAGTATACAAACCGATAGGTATGTGTAGTATACAAACCAATTTTACCTTGATGCAGGCTCCCCGGTACAGTGTTAGAGTTCGATGGCTGGAATAAGACTCTACGCCATATAATAGTTATATATACCGATTTTGAGACAATTCTTGTTAAATGTAAAGAAAGAAAAGGTGAAAAACATGAACCGATGACTACGCACGGGTTTGTCGTAAAGACTACAGAAAGCGCCCCGTTTGATCTGTTGAAAAAGTTTAATTTGCCGCAATAACACATTATTTCCCGTGGTAACAAGCCTCATCAAGACGTACCCAAAAAATTCGTGAATGAAGTGATAGATATCGTAAGAAGAGTTCAAGATTTGCTTAGAACAAATAAACCCATCATAATGACCAAAGAAGAGCAAACAACACATATGATGACAAATACATGCAATTTATGTAATTTTTCCAACAAAAAGTGGCAGATCATTACCACTTAACGAGAAAATATACACAAACATGGTGTAATACCCTCAACTTCAAGCTTAAAATACCGAATTTCAGATCACTGTCACTTAACGAGCAAATTTACACAAACATTGTGTAATACCTACAACCTTAAGCTTCAAACACTGAATTTCATAGGTACCATGTTTTCTACACAATTTATCAAGTTATGACATACATTTTATCGTAACCGAGACAGGTTATGAATCCAAAACTAATCCAGTCATTCCAAACAGTGAAGAAAAATTCATTTTATTTTCAAAACACGTGACCAACAACTCTTCAATACGAATCATTGACTACTGCCGTTTTATGCCATCGAAACTAACTACACTTGCAGAAAATGTAATAACACCCAGATTCGAGAAGTTCAGAGAGACGACAAAACACTTTTTACCAAATACATGCAGTTCGTTACTTGTAAAGGTTGGGACTCATACCATTATGAATATACAGATAGTTGGAACAAGCTCGAAAAACGAATTTACCGGAAAAAAAAAATTATAGTAGGTACACTAACAGCGTCAAATATAGAGGATAATGAATCACGTTTACACTGGTCCAGGGTTTCTTTTTGTGTTTTTTGATGTTCAGCCATAGTGCTGTTAAAAACATCAAGGGTCAGCAGCCCGGTAGAAGAAGAGGCTGATTTAGAAGACTTGGTAGACATTACCGAAGTAATATTGCCAGCAACGGTTGATCGGGTAGTGATCCATGAGGGAGAGTTCGAACTCATTTTAGTAAATATGCCTTGAAACACAATGTAGGCAACCAAAGCTGCAGGTAATCAGACCGATGAGATAATATAGAGATTGAGCGGAACAGCTAATGATCAATGTGTCGCAATGTATATGTTTATATTTATATTATCAAGCTGTTTCAACTATAAAACACACGCAGTATGTAACGCGTAGGTCAGTGCGGGTCTAATCTCTCTAATCTCTCAGATAACGCGATAACAATTGTTGCGGGTTTTGGAATTTTGTACCGATAAAAATAAGATTGAACTCACGTTTCTACGGCGGCCGTGTATAAGCTGGAACCACTAATAATTGCCCCTGAGGGGAGGGTAATGGTCAGACCGACTCAAAATCGACACCGGTCTGAAAGCGCACTTTTTAGAATCTAATAAGATAAAGAACACAAAAAACTGTCCATATTTACCGTAGTAATAAGAAAAAAGCACGGGAGCAAATTTAACCGTTCAACGTATTTTGTTATTAATGATATGAAAATAATATTTAAGCATTTTCAAAATAATTATTGTTCATAGTTTTTAAACAAATTTTAATAACCTTATATATGTACCTCATCACTGAGTTGATCATTATAATGGATATATTAAATTTAAATTAATTGATAACCCATTACCAATTAAAATCTTTTATACGTGTTAACGGTGTGTGTATGACGGACCCCCCCCCTTAAAAAAGTCTCGCATTACCCAAACTTAGAATATCAGTTTTTTTATTTATTAATAAAATATGGACCAAACCATTAAATCAATATTTGAAAAAGTTGAAATTCTTTTAAAATAGTCTGATGAACAAGAAAAAATAAAATTATTAATACTCTATTAATACCTACTGATTGTCCTAAAAACTATTTTCTTATTAGGTAGTTATTGGTATAGCGATTCCATTTTTCAATGATTTTGTGATAAATCTATTAGTAAAGAAAGTTTATTTGAAGAATTTTATCATACATTATGTATATCTTTTGATACATTAAACCATAAACATGATATTTCAAAAAAATTTTTTATTTTTTACAAAATTCATCTAGTTTGGAACAAGGTATTTTTATTTATAAGCAAAATTGTACAGATGTGTATTATAGAATAGAGAATGCTAATTTTGATTTATTATTAATTAAAAAACTATTGAGTTTAAAACATCCAGAATGTGACGTGCGTGAAGTTGGCACCCCGACTTTGTCGTATCCGTCTTCATACTAGTACCATATTTTTGCAAAAATTTGCAACATCAAAAACAAAAAATTGCAACATGGTTCCACACCCTACATTAAAACATAATTCGGGGTGCAACGTGAACTTGGCACCCCAAGCGAATTTTATTCCTGCTGGCGTAAAAAATTTGTTACAAATTCGACTAACTCATAAAAGTTACAAACTAAAGTAGGTATTCTGTAGTAAAAAATTATCAAATCTTTAATTTTTAAAGCTTAGACTTAAAAATTTAATATGATATTATGATATTTCTTATTATTATTTCATACTAGAGCTAAAAATCTATAATTTATACAAACAGTTATTTTTTATAGACATTTTAAAAAGTTAAAATTTCAACGATGAATAACAATTTTAAATATTTCATTATTTAAATCAAAAACATTATTCCAAGGACTTAAAACTTTTATATGCCTATATTATATTATTTTGAATTTTACTATACGCAATGACACTTTTGATTTATTT
This sequence comes from Schizaphis graminum, assembly GCA_020882235.1. Classification (NCBI taxonomy): domain Eukaryota; kingdom Metazoa; phylum Arthropoda; class Insecta; order Hemiptera; family Aphididae; genus Schizaphis; species Schizaphis graminum. Next base: position 34,703,722 of record CM037031.1, on the reverse strand, counting down.
TAAGGTATTTTCTATTTATACTTATGTGTCTAATGGTATATACCGTTACGATAATAACTGTCTAGAAGCAGGCAGAGCTAGTGGAGGCGCATCTATTTATGCCAAGGTATTTATACCAAGTCAAACCAAAAACATCCACAGTGATCTAGAAGTATTAGCGCTATAAATAGAAATGAAAGAAAAACTTACAATATGCAATATATATCTCCCCAACCAAAAAAAATTCAGAAAAATAGATATAGAACACATCATCCAACAACTTCCCACACCTTTCATCAATTTAGGCGATTTTAACGCTCACAGTCCTGTCTATGGATCTATTAAAACAGACCCCAGGGGTCAGGAAATAGAAACATTACTTGAAATGGACAACATCGTGTTACTTAATGACTCATCACCTACCCACATTAATATAGCAAACGGAAATTTTTCATGTATTGATTTGACTCTTTGCTCTGTCTCACTTGCACATAGAATTGAATGGTAAGTATTACCCGGCATATTCAGTAGCGATCATATCCCTATCAAAATTATTTTCACCCCTAGGACGGGTAAATCAAATAAAAACAAATTTCGTAGATGAAACCTAAAAAACCCAAACTGGACACTTTTCAGCGAAATGGTTGACGACGAAGTTTTCAAATTACCCAATTCTAACCAACCAAACATTAACGAAATCGTCAACATATTCACAACTATATTAACCCAAATAGCTGAAAAACCTAGAGGAAGCCACACAAACCAAACCTTTAAACCAAAAGTTCCTTGGTGGAACGACGCGATTAAATAAGCTATAAAAATTAAAAAAGAAGCTCTGAACATATTAAAAAAAAAAACAAAACCCAAGAAGGCAAGAACACTTTATTTTACTCAAAAAACTAAGAGCTAAATCTAAGTTCTTAATCAAGAATAGTAAAAAGGAATCATGGAAAAAATTCACAAGTACCATCAACAACAATACACACCCGTCCCTAATTTGGAATAAAATTCGATCACTCAAAGGTTTTAATCAAGACCAGGAAATTCACATAACCAACACGTCTGGTACAACATCCAATCCAGAAGAGGTTGATCAAAAAATCGGTTCCTACTTCCAAGACAACTTCAGTGATAAAATTTACAAACAAAAATTCATTAACGAACAAAGTCAGAAAATATACCCATAAAATTCGATATAAATCCTCCGTGTCCTGACCAAATTAGCCTTAATGATCCTTTCTCCATAAAGGAAATGGAAGTAGCACTCGTAAAATGTAGAAGTAAAAGCCCTGGTCCCGACAGAATACCATAATGCTTCATTCACAATCTTGGTAACATCGCCAGAAACCACCTGCTACATATTTATAACACGATATGGAAATTAGAAACACTTCGCAATGACTGGAAAAGAGGCACAATTATTCCAATTATCAAACCCGGAAAAAACAAACACTCTGTCGATGGATACAGACCAATAACTTTGTTAAATACTATGAAAAAAATAATGGAATAAATTATGAACACACGACTTATTTGGTTCCCGGAAAAATTAACATCATAAATAAAGAACAAAGTGGTTTTCGCCGATCGAAATCCACAATTGACAACCTACACATAATTAAATCAGAAATCGACCTAACTCTTGGAAACAAACAAACATTAGGAATGTTAAGTCTCGAAATGTCTAAAGCTTATAACTCAGTATGGAAGCACAGAGTATTCATAATATTAAGCAAAATACAAGCATAAAGTAATATGTATAACTATTTAAACGATTTCTTTATTGGCCGGCATTTTCAAGTAAAAGTATCCAATTCACTTTCAATCCCTTTCTCACAACAAAACGGTATTCCTCAAGGATCATCATCGGCAGTAACTATCATTCTATTAGCAATAAACGACATCGTTGAAACAATAAGGACAATAACTGCCAATTTATCCGCAGACGATTTCAACATCGTAATCATAAGTCAAGACACAAAGACGGTACAATATTACCTACAAAAAACCGTTGACAGTCTTACAAAGTGATCTTACAACAGTGGTTTCAATTTTTCCAGTGAAAAATCTCAATACATTTTATTTTCAAAAAAAAGAAACCAAGAAATACTTCAGTTAAATATAGACAACAGACATATTCCAACTAAAAATAAAATCAAAATCCTCGGCATGATATTCGACTCAAAACTCAGTTGGTTACCCCACTTAAAATCCACCACAACACCACAACGTCATTAATACTAAAACTCAATATAATAAAAATCATTTCACATACATCTTGGGATGGCGACTCCTCCTCATTAGATTTACAGAGCGTTAATTATATCTAAAGCTGAATATGGCTCAACTATATTTAGTACGGCCAACCAAAAATACCTAAAAATGTTTGATACACCACTTAAAACGGGATTACGTTTCGCACTAGGGGCCTTCAAATCCAGTCCCATTGAAAGTTTGAGAAACTTAGCTAACGAATTACCACCTGATTATTTTAAGAAGAACATATAACACTCTTCTCTACACAGTCAGATCACGCATAAATATCCAAAACCCTTCAAACAAATATCTAGCCAAGAATATAAAAAAAGCTGAAGAATATCACATAGACTTACAACACCTAGTAAAAACAAAACCCCCGAGCTTCTCTCCATGGAAATTGTCTTTTGACATAAACCTAGAAATCTCCGAATTCAAAAAAGAAAACACCAGTTCTATTATGTACAGAAACATACTTCAAAACACGTAACAAAAATACCCCAACTTCAAACATATCTACACCGATGCAATATTGCGATATAATAACGGAAAACTGCGCCTCCTCCTACAAACTTCCCCCAGAATGTTCTATTTACACAGCCGAAGCATTAGTCATATACAAAGCAGTACAAAACATAATCATAAATAAAGAAACGTTGCACAATAAATATTTAATTCTAAGTGACTCTCTCAGTAGCTTAACTGGTATTAATAACCTAACAAATCCAACAGATATATCTAAACTTATCCACGAAAAAACCTATGAAGTAAGTCAAAAAGGAATATAAGTAGCCTTTCTATGGATACCTGGCCACTGTGGAATTGACGGCAATGAATTGGCAGATCAAGAAGCATCCAAAGCAGCCTCATCTACCGACACTCATATTTTAAATTTAAGTACCTATACAGATTTAAAAAAACTTATAAAGATGATTTTATTTCATAAATGGCATAATCACTGGCCAAAAAAAAAAACACCAAATTAAACACAATAAAAAATAATATCCAAGTATAGAGCAACCCCGGTTTAAATAGGAATGATGAAACTATACTAAATCGTCTTCGAATTGGGCATACATTCGTAACACATAACCACCTCATGGCTAGAAAAGACCCTCCCATATAAGATACTTGTGGCCTTGTAGCCGATGTTTCTTTGATCAATAAAAAAAAAAAACCTTAGTAATTTCATATAAAAATAAATTTTCAACAGATTATAGACTACAAATGTAATGGTAAACAGAACAATTTAACGGACAGTTATACTAAGTATGATATCATACTAATATTTTGTTAAAGGTAACAACAATAATTATTTTTTCAGGTTACGAAGTATATTCTATTTGGATTTAATTCTTCTAAAATTAAATTTAAGTAACTCACCATTTTTCTTCTTCGTACATAAGACTTTAAAATTTCATGAAAGCTGTTCTGTGAAAAATAAAAATAAATCTTGATTAAAAAAAAAATTAAGATCTTGTTATAAGTACCAATACATATAAAATTATAATTCATAAGTATAAATTAAAACAACATATTACATTATAGAGTATTTTTAAATTTAAGTAAATAATGTTTGATGTTTTAAATGTATTATTTAATATTGTTTGATAAATATTACAAATTGTAATATATTATATGTAATGTGTATTGTACAATAAATTTATACAGTAGTATTATTATTTATTATTAGGTATGTATTCACATTTAAATGTAAATCCTAAATACTGCAATGCAAATTTCAAGGGGTAACGACAAGCACAGCTACATCGAAAGTTCAATTAATTTAAAATCATTAAGGTACATATGATTGTGTATGTTAAATAATTTTTCATATTATTAACATATTAAAATTTATTAACACATGTGATTATATTTTTTTATTATGGAAAATTTAAACAAAAACATCCTTCGAAATTGAAGATCAGCAAATGTTTTCTATAATATTATAAAAAGTGTTTTAAGATATAAACAATTTAAACATAACATTATCAAATCAATAGATTCATCAATCTACCTAATAACAAAACATTAAAACCATAACACTTTATTTTCGCTTAAATTGTTGTTATTCTAAGAACAAACAATCAAGATGGCCTATTCAACTATTAACATATTAAAATTTGAAATATTGGTTAATTTTATAATAATTTATTTATATAAGATTTATATTTTATTATAATTTGTCTAATAATTCTATATAAATATATAAGTAGTATTAAAATGAACTTGATTGATCAATGATTAAAAATACAATATGTTAACCTGTAGAAAAGAAAATTGTTGAATTATTTAAAAGTGGCGCAAATTACATACTCCCATGTTTTTAAATACCTTTCCTTAATCCTAAAACACATTGTTATTTATTATTTATTGTCACTTATCAAACCTAAACGTTGTACAAAACTGTATAGATTGTAGATTACTTAATAAAAAATAATAATATTTTTAAACTTTTATTAGAACAACTTATGTGGAATATTATTTCAAATTTTCAATTTTTTCTACATAGACTTAAATTTTATTTTTAAATAAATATAAACATCTTAAATTCAGCATAAACATTTTAAGCAATTCATTGAAAAAAAAATGACAATTCAAGTAACAATATAATTTTTTTTAAATAACTTATAAAGATAAGAAATATTTTAAAAATTATGATAGATTTGTATAAGAAATTCTAGTATTAATATTTAATGATAATTGTTTATTAATTATAACGAAATAACAAAATCGATTTGGTGAAAAACTGATTTTACATAAAAATTATTCCATATATTCATATTTATTAAGAAGCGTATTTAGAATTGTTCACTAACTAAGATCCTACTTTTCTATAGTAAAATTTTCAAGCATTTTTACTGTTCAAAAATGTAACATACACAACATTTTTAAAATACACGCATTGAAAAATCAAAATTTAATCACTCCACTCAATATCTTAAATAAATGGATTAACAAAATTTTAATTCATTATTAAATATTTAAATTAACAAAAATAAAAATGAAACACACAGCACATTCAGTTATTATAATATTGACAATTCTATATTATGATAGGTACATTTAATATCGAAATAATAAAATATTTTATCTAAATTTAGATAATCATGTTATTATATATTGTGATTTCATAACATAATACAAATTAGAAAAGTGTTGAAATATTTCATCTAAAAGTTAGATGTATAATTTATTATATTTATATGTTGTTATCATTTTGTTATAATTTCTTATTTACTCATGTGCGATATAATTTCATAATTCATACCATGATATTTATTTATTTTTAATAAATGTACATTACAAATGTTCAAATTATTTGTTTTAATTAATAACAATATTAATTAAACAATTAATAATTAATAAATAATAGTAAATACATCATTTAAAATTGTTTGTACAATAAAATATAATTTCGCAAGAGTAATTGGTTATAACCACTTTAAGTAGAAGCAATATCTCGAAATTTGTATTAAATTATTAAGATGAAAATTATATTATTACTAGTTTTGAGTATATCATTGTATCCTGCATCGAACACACAAGGTAAATAAATAGTATTTTTTTATTAGAAATGCAATAGTCTTAATTGTATTAAAACTTACAAAATTATTTAATACAACAATTTGATCAAAACTGGAGTTCTTATGCAAAAATGATTTTTAACAAAATCAATATTAACATTTTGTCATAACTCAAAAACTATCTTATTTATAGACATCTGGAATTTTATTTAGTTTGATGTCTCTCAAAAACGTATTTATGCTCAAAAAGCTTAAAAAGAGGCGGCTAATAAGTTCTTTTATATTGAAATAAAAAAAAGTTGAGGGTACATCTGCAATAATTTATCATAGATATTTAAACGGAGAATAATGATTATAGATAGGCATTTTATTGTAACTCAAAAATATTGATGTTTATAACTTTTATGTACATGTTTATATTTTATGATACCTAGTGGTATTATCAAAATATTTAGATTGATTTTAAGCTATTAATTTAGAATTGATAAAAACAATACAAATATAATATAAAATTTAATATTTCGATTACATTTACCTAAACAATAATGAGATAAATCTGACACCTACTACACAGCATAGTAGTTAAAGACAACTTGCTCCCTTTTTTATGTATTAAAAATAATATTTTTTCACTTTATTATTTAATGTATTTTTTGAATATGTATTTTTAAGATGATTGCCCAAGCTACATAATTTGCGATATAGCTGGAAGAATCTGGTTAAGTACTTTTGAATTCAATATATCCACTATGCCAGAAGATTGTGGTTTATTTCTTGTAGGTCAATTTGCTTTTGACCGTGGTGATGACGTTGATTCCCGTTTCATGGAATCAGATAAAAGTAATTATAAACAACTTAAATACACGAGTATAATAATGTTTATAGTATAGGGCTCACTCTCTCGCTGTTCTCTTGTAAAAAACAAATTATCGAAGACATTTCGTTGTGAAATAGTGATTTAAAAAACAAAAAGGGTATTTTATAACATTATTTTCAACACACATAAACAAAAATATATTTGAATATTTTCATAATCTAAAACGGAAAACATTTCTATAATATTGTGCCATAAATTAAACATCAAATTGTGACGAATAGATGAATGTATTACAAACGTTTATGTATAACTATTATGAAATACATCTTTTAACTTATTTCATAATAACTCAAGCATTAATGTTAACAATAATAAATTAATAATTCATTATTTAATATTCATTTGTCAATATTTATCAAAATTTATTTTTTTTAAAAATCCAACGGCTAAAAAAATATTAAAATATAATACAAAAAAAGAAAACTACAAATGAATAATGATCATTGCCATTATTTTCTATATAATCATTGTCGATAAACCATTGAAATATTAATAATAATTGAACAAAAATATGGAAGTGTTACTAATGGTTGGAAGTGATTTAAACTAATCATGAATAGTAATTACTAATTTATTATGTGTGTATCATAACTGTATAAAATAAATAAAATTGTAATTGATAAATATCAATTCATACTAAATATTATATACGTATTGTTTCTTATTATTTTAAAATGTTGATGATTAAAGATATCGTAACTACCTTGACCAGTGCTGGCAAAATGGTTTACACACGCATTGGGTTCCAATACGATGATAATTGGACCTCAGTATTTGAAGCAGACGCGAGTTCTACAGATTATAAGACAAAAACCATAGATCCATTAGTCACTTTTTTAAATGCATACAATATTAGTGGTGTTATCATTAACATGGACTGGATTTATGTAAGTTGAAAAGAAAATGATTTAATTAAATCATAGTTTTAAACTTTTAAAGTCCTAATATAATATTTACGTATGATTTTTTTTTTTTTGTATCATCACCTTTTAAAGATGTAAAATGCTTAGATTTTCAATTACTACATTACCTCCCTGGTTATTATGATCAAATTAATTTTAGTTTGTAGTTAAAGAGGGGGGTAAGACAATTATAAATTCCAAGTACTTTCAATATAGTAAGAAAAAACGAAAACAAAACCAGATACTGACAAAATCGAATTTTTTTTATATAATATATTACAAGGTCCCTAGTAAGTTTTTAAAATATCAATTAAAAAATAACTAATATACATGTACATAATATTTTTGTATAAGCGTTTAAAATAATAATTTTGACAAATTTCGACACAATCACAATAATTTGCAATCTATATTCTAATTATTCATAATTTTTATAATGTTGATTCATACCTAAAATTAGAAAATTTAATACAAGATTTCTTATAAAGTTTTTATTTGTTGAAAAAAAGTTCTTTTTAAGACTTAAATCCACATATATTTAATATTTAAGGAGCAATGTGAGTTGGATAATCCTCAATGGTCCCAGACAGGACCGTTCTTAGAACTTGCGAGGCCCGGGGCAAGATATCATTACCTACTAAGTCCTCCTAGTTTTCACCATCAACCTAAATACTTAAATATAAAAAAAATACATTTTATTAAACATTTATTATTTAAAATGTATAAAAAAACTTCAAAATTATTTATTTAGCAGCATATAAATATATAATACAGAACTTACTATCGTTGTCGTTATAAAATATTAACATATATTAATATAGCTCAATCATTTTAATTTTATTACAAATTTACTATACAAAATTCATACATGAAGCATAAATGTTCACATAACAAGTACTGATTGGATATCTAGATTAGAAATTATGTTTTACATTTCATAATTTTCTCTAATAAATAACCTTAAAAATCTTGAAAATTTTTTTGTTTAATGTAAGGGGGCTAAATCCCCCTAAGATGGTCTAATAAAATTAATTCTTAGTAGAGCTATAATACTTCAGAGGCAGAAATATTTTTAATTCTTGACTCTTGTTTATCTATTTTTAACGAAACATTGATATTTTTTCTTCGAGTTCGGTTTAGCGACAATCGTCGATCGCCGATTATTGATTATTATTTATTATGATTATAATTAGAAAATTATACACGTCTCGTTTTAAATAAAATAATTATTTTTAGTGTTGTGTACAAAATGTATTATATGTATTTCAAAGAACATTTTTATTTGTTATGTCTTGTAGTCTTGTGTACAAACGTTCATCGATTACGAGTCACTTAACGTGTGTTTATGATTTTTGGTGTGTTAATTTTATAATATTAAATTTATTTAAATAATTGAACAAGGTATCTTGATTAAAAGATATAATTAACGATTTTTTTGTAAAAACCCCGCCGTAAATTGTTTTAAGTATCTACATTCTACATACTTGATTTTATTGTACATATTTTGTAAATTTTTATTTTCTCATGACCAAAGTTATAAATCAAAATTTAGGATGTTTTTATTATGAATACTTGTTTGGATATTATTCATGTTAAATGCTACTGTATTTTTTTTATAAATTGTAAAATATACGTATACTGATATAATTTATAAATATTGATATTGCAGATGGGGGCGGCAAAAATTATTAGCCCTGTGTCAAAAAAACTTGAAATACATCTCTGCTAAGAACCCCCCCCCCACCAATTTACGCCTATGGATGTTTATGTACATCATAAAGAAAACCAAAATCATTTAAATGATGAGCTAATTGTTAAAATCTTTCAACAATTGAAACAGTTGCTTGATTAACTATAGAAAGAAAATATTCTAAATAGAATTTTAAAAAGTTAATTTCAAGTCGATTATTAGTGATAAAATATGTTTATTACATACTTATAATTATAATAATATTGTATCTGTATGGTATAATAATACCATGGTTTATAATAATATAAATTATTTCTGCTATTTATTTTTATTAAATTACTTAAATTATAATGTTTTATTGTTGGTAGGTTTCTAGATAGAATAAAATTATAAAAATAAATTATTGAAGACATTGATATATAAAAATCTAATTTCGGACGAGAGTAGCTTATGAGTAATAAGTATTTTATTCTAATTCTCTGATCACGAGTATCAAATTACGATAAATAATAAGCCATGTCAGTGACACTTAATGATATCATTGTAACTCATTGTTAAAAATAAAATCTATGCAGCATAAAATTAATTCTTATTTTCAAATATAAATATATTACATAAAATTATTACTTATTTTGATTAAATGGTTTATTTTTAAGGATGGCCCTACAGATTATCCCCAAAAAATGTCTACTTTTGTCACCAAAATCAAACAATCAGTAAAACATGATCTAAAATTTGGTTTAAAACTAGGTTCGTGGACCTATACCAACTTTTCATGTTCTAAGTGTAAGTACACAATATCTAATATATTGTAAAATATACTAATATCAATATCATTACTTATAATGACAATAAGTTATTTTTATTCTCTATATATTTATTATGTATGTAAAATAATTTTTATATTCTAATTATGTTCTTCAAGGTTTTGATTTTTCAATAACAAATTCAGTGTTGGATTTTTATATAATTGATTTTTATATCTTAAACATATGTGATTCAGATGGTAAACAATATGGTTTAGCTCCAATAACATGCCAAAATCCAAATATGACGACCATGGTACGTAATTATACCTAAAAATAGTAAGATGTTTCAATTTTTAAAAATAAAACATTGTTCATAAACTTAATTAGGAACAAGTGACTGCTGCTGTAACTAATTCGTCCATGGATCAATCGAAAATTTATTGTGATTTAGGAGCATCAGTAATTCTTCCTGACGATCAATCCATTAACGATAAGACAATTACAACATTTTCTACAGTATAATTAATTTTATATTACATATTTATTTAATGGTGGCTAGTCAATATATATTTAAGAATCAACTTAATCTGGAATTTTTAAAATGTTCATAAGATAATTTAATTTTTTTCAAATTGAACAAACTGTGCCAAGTTGTTTTACATTTAATCAGAACACTTATTCCGCTTCCGTAAAAAGTAAATGTGTGAAGAAAAATGTTAATTACGTGTCCATTGAAATAATAACAATTTCATATTCACGTCTTTAAAACATTGTTTACATAATTTAGTATTATTTTAGATACTGAACGGAGTGATGAATGTATTGATTTTACAATGATATGTGTTTTTTTTATTTTCTTGATTTTTAATCAAGGAAGTATGGTAATTGAAATGAAAAAAGTCTAAATTTTTAAAACTTCAAGAATTGAATTGGTGCTTAGGTAAATAATTAAGCTAGCTTTAATATAAAAAAAGTGGGTAAGTGGGTATCGCTCTGCTGTATATTTGGGGGTGGGGTGGACCTCAGACTATGGTAGGTTAAATTTGAATGCAATGATAGGTATCATTGTATACGAAAAACGATTCTGAACGGAGATTATTTACCAGTTTAGGATATATTATATTTAAATATTGTCATATATTCTATTTTGAAACAAATAGTATAGTTACTATATGTTACTATAGTTACTTTATAGTATCTGTTTATTAATAAAAAAAGTATTTGGCAACATACGCATAATGAGAGTATGAAATTTAATTTAAATTTTGACATATTTCGTATAAATTCGAACTTTAAGCACTTATAAAAAAAAATTGTGACTACCGATTTCGGATTTTTTTTTATCACTTTAAGAACAACTTATAAGAAACCTTGTATTAATTTTCAAGATTTTCTGGCCACCCAAAAAATTTTTATCGGCATTTGAAGAAAAAAAAACTTAAGAAAAGTCGAAAATTTCAATTGTCTATAACAGGGATGGAAAACGTTTTTAATTTTTTCGTTTTCGTTTTTGTTTAACGTTTTTAAACGTTTTTGGTTATTACGTTTTTGATTAACGTTTTTAAAAACGTTATTTTCTTATTGTTTCTAAATAACGTTTTTGGTAATTTTTTTTTATATATATATAATATTATATATTCTTATAGCTTATAACTCGTAACTTTTAACTTTTAAGTTATAATAGTAACGCGCAATATAGAAATGCACTTAAAGGTTAAAAATTATAATTTATATAAAATTTAGAAAATTTAAAATTTCTGATTTAAAATTAAAATATTTTTAAATTTTAAAAGTTCATTGGTAAAGAATGTCAACAATATTATCAGAATTATCAGTTTTTGGGTTTTTCCGTTTCCGATAAGATTATTTTTCGTGGTATAAATAATTAAATAATGTATAATACTATAATTTATTTCCGTTTTACGTTTTTGTTTTCGTTTTTTGTTTAGTTTCGTTTTCGGTTTTATTAATTGTTTTCATTTTTTGTTTTGTTTCGTTTTCGTTTTATTAATTGTTTTCATTTTTGGATTTTTTTCGTTTTCGTTTTATTTATTGTTTTAGTTTTTCATTTTTTTCCGTTTAATAACGTTTTTTAAAAACGTTTTCCATCCCTGGTCTATAAGTAGCTTAAAAATGGTCAAAATATACAACTGTAAAGAGATAACCATAATATTAACATTTGGTGAAAATTTCAAGTATTTACAATAATTCGTTTTTGAGTTACAGCAAAATCAAAAAATCGATTTTGTCGAAAAGTGGTTTTTCGTAAAATTGCCGTTTTTCTGTCAATTTTTTTTTGTTTTTCTCGATTTTTTCTCGATTTTTTTGAAAATTATTTGATAATTTTACTTTTGACCTTCTCAAAGTATCAGCTAGATAAATTTTCCTATTCAAAGAGGGGCTGAAGTCAAAAATCGGAGCATTATTACTGCTCCAAATGTTGTCGTCAGACACAAAAAAAAAAAAAAAAAAACACACACATCATTGTAAAATCAATACATTCATCACTCCGTTCAGAATCTAATATTAATGAGAGATATCCAATATCATACCCAAGCGGTATAACAATTTGAATCCACAAAAAACGTTGATGTAAACAGTCCAAAAATTTATATTTTTAATTTTCTCCAAAATTGTTATAGCTAAAAAGTTGGTTGATAGCTCATTAAAATTGAATTATAAAATAGATACAAAATGAGAGATTAAAAATTTTCAAACAAATATTATTTAATTTTTCACAGTTAAAAATATGGTTATTTTTTGCTAGATTTTCATTTAACGTAGAAAATTACCAAAACTGTAGAACGGATTTTGTTATTTGGGGTCTCTTTAAATTCACATTAGCTAGGAGAAGTACTGTGAAGATTTTCAGAACTTCATCTTCAATCGTTAACTCACTACAAAGCTATAAAGTTGAAAAACTTAAAAACACCAATATAATATGTTTTAATTTTTTTTTTTGAAGCTCTGTAGTGAGTTAACTACAAGAGATAAAGTTCTGAACATTTTCACTACACTTCTCCTAGCCAATGTAAATCTAACAAGACCTCAAATAACAAAATTAACTTTACAGTGGTTTCAGAGATCTATCTCACTAAATATAAATGAAAATAAAATACATTATACATACATATTGCCTACGATTAATTAATTTCTAAAAATTTAAAACCAAGAAAGTTTACATACCGATCTCTGACTTGGCAAGCGTTTTTATTTTTGTGTCTGTCATCACCTTTTGGAGTAGTAACAGTGCTTTGAATTTTAACTTCAGCCCCTCTTTGAAAAAGAAAATGAATCTAGTTGGTACTTTGGGGGGTCAAAAGTAAAAAATGTCCAGTAGTTTTCTAAAGCGTCACTAATTATTGTAAATACTTAAAATTTTCACCAAATGTTTATATTCGCGTTATATATTTACGATTAAATTTCAAAGTATTATGACTTTTTTAAGCTATTTGAAGACAATTTGAATTTTCGATTTTTCTTCATTTTAGATTCTGAACGGACTAATGAATGTATTGATTTTACAATGATGTGTTTTTTTTTTGTGTCTTACGACAACATTTGGAGCAGTAAAAATGCTTCGATTTTTGACTTCAGCCCCTCTTTGAAAAGAAAATTGAATCTAGTTAGGGTACTATGGAGGTTCAAAAGTAAAAAATTTTCAATATTTATTAAATGAGTCGGGAAAAATCCTAAAAAAATCAGGGAAAAACGGGATTATTTAAGCAAAACCATTTTTCGACAAAATCGAATTTTTTATTTTGCTATAACTCAAAAACTAATCAATGTAAACACTTGAAATTTTCACCAAATGATTATATTAACGTTCTTCATACACCGTTAAATTTTCAAAGAATTGACTTTTTTTGAGCTATTTATAGACAATTGAAATTTTCAATTTTTCTAAGCACTTTTTTTTATAAATAACGATGAAAATTTTTTGGCCGACAAGAAAATCTTGAAAATCTAATACAAGGTTTCTTATAAGTTTTTCTTAAAGTGATAAAAAAAAAATCCGAAATCGTTAGTCACAATTTTTTTAGATTCTGAACAGGGTGAAGAATGTATTGCTTTTACAATGATGTGTGTTTTAGATTCTGAACGGAGTGATGAATGTATTGATTTTACAATGATGTGTGTTTTTTTTTTTGTTTTTTTTTGTGTCTGTCGACAACATTTGGGGCAGTAAAAATGCTTCGAATTTGGACTTCAGCCCCTCTTTGAAAAGGAAATCGGATCTAGTTGGTACTTTGGGGGGTCAAAAGTTAAAAATTTTCAATATTTTTTAAGTGAGTCGGGAAAAACCTTAAAAAATGACGGAAAAACGGGATTTTTTACGCAAAACCAATTTTCGTCAAAATCAAATTTTTATTTTGCTAAAACTCAAAAACTAATCGATGTAAATACTTGAAATTATCACCAAATGTTTATATTAGCGTTCTCCATACACAGTTAAATTTTTAAAGAATTTTGACTTTTTTTGAACTATTTAGAGACAATTGCAATTTTTAATTTTTTTTGTATTATTTTTTTAAATAACGATAAAAATATTTTGGCCGGCCAGAAAATCTTGAAAATTTAATACAAGTATTCTTATAAGTTGTTCTTAAAGTGATAAAAAAAAAAATCCGAAATCGTTTGTCACAATTTTTTTTTATAATTGCTTAAAGTTTGAATTTATACGAAATATGTCAAAATTGCGAAAATTGGCAAGTAATTTTGTGGTTGAAAAATCATAAAAATTTTTACTTTTATAGGTAACTAAGTTTTGAAAATTTGGTACAAGGTTCTCCATAAATTTTTCTTCAAATATCTGTAGAAAAAACTCTACCGATTCAGACAAAAAAATTTTATGAGTGTTTGAAATTTAAATTTTTACAAAACCGCGTTAAATAACGGTTTAGCCTCAAACGATTTTTGATATTTGTTGTTATTCAAATAGTATAAGTCGTAAATACTTGAAAATTTTACCAGTTATTAAGATTGCCATTTTATTTACATGATCTTATTTTCAAAATATTTTGACTTTTTTTGAGCTATTTATAGACAATTGAAATTTTAAATTTTTGTTTATTTTTTTTTTATAAATGTTGATAAAAAAAATTTAGCTGGGACAAATTACTTGAAAATTTAATAGAAGGGTCCACATAACTTGTTCTAACTCTCATTCAAAAATTATAAAAATACATAGGCACAATTTTTTTTTATTCGCATTTGAAGTTCAAATATTGACAAAAATTCGTCAAAATCATGAATATTTTTCACTATCTGGTAGTTAAAAATTTATAAATATTTTTCTATCAAAATATAAGAATTGAAAATTTAATACTATGCTGTCCATAAGTTAAGCTTAGAACAATTATAAAAAACTTTGAGGATTGTTCAATTTAAAAAATTTTACGTGTGTTCAAAGTTTTAATTTTAATTTAAAATCAAAAATACACGTGTAAAATAACTTTTTACTAATAAATAATTTTTGATTTTTGTTATTTTTAAAAAATTACTAAACGTGTAAAATATTGAAACTTTTACTTAAATGTTTGAATTAGTTTCAAAGTAGAATATATTACAATATTTAAGTACCTATAATATTATATCCTAGACTGACAAATCATCTCCGTTCAGAATCGTTTTTCGTATACAATGATACCTATCATTGCATTCAAATTTAACCTTCCCTAGTCCGAGGTCCATCCCACCCCCCAATGTACAGCAGAGCGATACTCACTTACCAGCTTTTTTTTTTTTTTTTTTGTGTCTGACGACAACATTTGGAGCAGTAATAATGCTCCGATTTTTGACTTCAGCCCCACTTTGAATAGGAAAATTTATCTAGCTGATACTTTGGGGAGGTCAAAAGTAAAATTATCAAATAGTTTTCAAAAAAATCGAGAAAAACAAAAAAAAAAGTGACAGAAAAACGGCAATTTTACGAAAAACCACTTTTCGACAAAATCGATTTTTTGATTTTGCTGTAACTCAAAAACGAATTATTGTAAATACTTGAAATTTTCACCAAATGTTTATATTATGGTTATCCTTTTACAGTTAAATTTTCAAAATATTTTGACCATTTTTAAGCTACTTATAGACATTTGAAATTTTCGACTTTTCTAAGTTTTTTTCTTCAAATGCCGATAAAAAATTTTTGGGTGGCCAGAAAATCTTGAAAATTTAATACAAGTTTTCTTATAAGTTTTTCTTAAAGTGATAATAAAAAATCCGAAATCGTTAGTCACAATTTTTTTTTTTTAAGTGTTTAAAGTTCGAATTTATACGAAATATGTCAAAATTTAAATTAAATTTCATACGCTCATAATGCGTATGTTAGCTAAATACTTTTTTTATTAATAAACAGATACTATAAAGTAACCATAGTAACATATAGTAACTATACTATTAGTTTCAAAATAGAATATATTACAATATTTAAATAGAATATATCCTAGATTGACAAATTATCTCCGTTCAGAATCGTTTCTCGTATACAATGATCTTCATCATTGCATTCAAATTTAACCTACGCTAGTCCGAGGTCCACCCCACCCCCTAATGTACAGCAGAGCGATACTCACTTACCCGCTTTTTTATAATTGCTTAAAGTTTGAATTTATACGAAATATGTCAAAATTGCGAAAATTTGCAAGTAATTTTGTGGTTGAAAAATCATAAAAATTTTTACTTTTATAGGTAACTAAGTTTTGAAAATTTGGTACAAGGTTCTCCATAAATTTTTCTTCAAATATCTGTAGAAAAAACTCTACCGATTCAGACAAAAAAATTTTATGAGTGTTTGAAATTTAAATTTTAACAAAACCACGTTAAATTACGGTTTAGCCTCAAACGATTTTTGATATTTGTTGTTAGGTATTCAAATAGTATAAGTCATAAATTTTACCAGTTATTTAGATTTCTTCCATTTTCTTTACGTGATTTGATTTTCAAAATATTTTGACTTTTTGAGCTATTTATAGACATTTGAAATAATCAATTATTTTTTATTATTTTTTTTATAAATGTTGATAAAAAAAATTTAACTGGGACAAATTACTTGAAAATTTAATAGAAGGTCCACATAACTTGTTCTAACTCTCATTTAAAAATTATAAAAATACATAGGCACAAGCTTAGAATAATTATAAAAAAGTTTGAGGATTATTCAATTTAAAAAATTTTAGGAGTGTTTAAAGTTTTAATTTTAATTTGAAATCGAAAATACACGTGTAAAATGACATTTTACTAATAAATAATTTTCGATTTTTGTTATTTTTAAAAAATTACTAAACATAAAATCTTGAAACTTTTACTTAAATGTTTGAATTAGTTTCAAAATAGAATATATGACAATATTTTAAGTATAATATATCCTAGTCTGACAAATCATCTCCGTTCAGAATCGTTTTTCGTATACAATGATACCTATCATTGCATTCAAATTTAACCTACCCTAGTCCGAGGTCCACCCCACCCCTTAATGTACAGCAGAGCGATACTCACTTACCCGCTTTTTTTTTCTTGAAATGCCGATAAAAAAAATATGTCTTTCCAAAAAATCTTTAAAATTTAATATAAGGCTTTTTATATGTTATATTACTTATCGTAATAGAAAAAAATCAAAAATCGTTACTAACGATTCGTTAGTCATAATTTTTGTTTATAAGCATTTAAAGTTGAAATGTTTATGAAATATGTCAACATAGCGAAACTTTTGCAAGGAATTTTGAAGTTGAAAATTCATAAAATTTTTGTGATTTAGGTATACCTAATGTTCAAAAAAAACAAACACAAGGTTCTCTGTAATTTTTTCTTCAAATAACTGTAAAAAAAAAAATACAAGCATCAATACAGAAAAAATTTTATGAGTATATGAAAATTAATTTTTTTTTAATTGAGTAAAATAACTATATATTGCAATTTAAATTTAGTATTTAAATATAACCTACTAATTATCCTAGACTGATAAATCATCTCCGTTCAGAATCGTTTATTGTATACAATAATACCTATCATTGCATTCAAATTTAACATATCTATAAATTTTTGATAAATATTTTATTTTTTACTTTTTGAATAAAGAGCAAATTGATAATTAGTTAAAATATTTAAAAACTAAACAAGTGAATAAGTGGACAAAAATATTTTGAGTTATTCTAGTGCCAATTCACTTGCTTATATAGATTTTAAATTTGTTTAAGACATAATATATAAAGTGCAAATTATTTATTTATTTCACGAGATTATGAGTGTCTATAACTGTTGAACTGTTAAAATATCCTTAAAGTATATAATGTTTTAAATTTTAACGTACCTATTACAAAATTTTGTAACCTATACAAAACGCATCGAAATATATATGATTAAATGTTTATATTATCTATTATTAAAGTGTACATGATTGTCACTCAATTTGTAATTCTAAATCATAGTCTATTCACAAAAACAGAGAACCACTTTTTTTTTTAAATATAATATACAGTCTTTACATTTGTTTCATACAATTTAAATTAAAGTAATTAAATTAGCAATAACTTTTTATCAATGTCCATTTACCAATAATAATAATAATTTTTAAAACTTAAAAGTAAGTAAACGTCAAAATTAAAAATATTGTCAATTTAATGAAGTAAGCACGGGATTTATTTTATGTCCTTTACATAAAAACAATTAACATATTAATCTTAATACCGAACACAATAGTTTTTTTTTAAAATATATTTTGAGCAAGGTTTAAATATCTCTGTCTTTAAATTTTATGATTTTGTGTTTCTAAAATTATTATCTCGTTTTGATTACAGTATTGTAGCAGTTCAAATAGCAGTTCATCAAATTCAAGTCAATGGTGTGCGAACCCTTCTGAACTTTCATATCAACAAGTAAATACATTATCATAATCTTATTGTGCAAATGGTTGTGTTCTCGATGACTGATTATTTGACGGAATCTTATATTAGTCACAGAAAAAGCTAGTAATGCATACAGATGTAGTTCACATAGTGAAAAACATAGTGTGAATTGTATTAAAGAAAATAATGAATAGATGAGCTAGGGGACATTTATAAATTAAAGCTTACATTAACAGATTATAGCTTAATATTAATGGTGATACGTCATAATATCCTGGTAAAAATATCCCCGACAAAGTATCTCAAAACAAAATATCCCTAAACCAAAGTATCTTACGTAACTGTTAGTTCAAAATTTAAACCTTTTTATAAAAGTTACATAGATATTAATATAGTATAATTATTATTAACGTTTATAAAATACAAAAAAATTAATTAAAAAATAATTAAAATATATTAAAATGATATGTTCTTAGTCAAAAAGTATTATGCTTATTATAATTATTATAATACTAAGTTTTATGTGATATTACTTTTAAGTATTTATTGTTATTCGTTCCATCATATCCTCTTATAATAGTACTTATTCACTCGTTCAAATTTTTATATTTTCTTACCATTATCAAAATAACACACATTCACTTTAGATAAAGTTCGATTATTACTTCTAATTGCAAATTGTATAATAAAGGTTAAAATTTTATATTATTATTTAAGCAGGATATTTTGGTTTAGAGGTATTTGGACGGGGATATTTTGAGTAATTTATAAATCTATAAAATAATCTTTCCTTCTCGGGCGTCCGGGGCTTTCTTCGATTTCCATCGTATCTGATTCCTCAAAACGACCAATTATTCATTGCATTGTGGTTACATTTGATGCATTATGGAAACACAATAACATCTTCCATGTGTACTCGCGAAACATTCACGGTATTTATAGTGAGTTTTAACTATACAAATATGCTTTTCTATGGGAAACTTTTCATATTTATTAACACCTTCAAAACACTTGTAAACTAAAACAAACCATACCAAACGAAACTTCAAATATTCGAGATAAGACAATTTGCAGAGACAATAATCGCACCAACCCAACAACTAAAAATGTCACACTATTTAAAAATATCGTTCTTTTATGGTCACCTTTTACACTCAACGTGAGAGTTTTGGAAGAAAATGTTATCGCAAAAAATAAGCGTGAAGGCATGACGAGCAATCTCGTTGTTTTCCAATATTAGTTTTTTTTTTTTTTTAATCGTGACAAGCTATAAATGTATCTATTGTTATTTGTTAATATATATCTGGTACGAAAGAGTCTCCGTTTGTTGATTGATAAACAAGATCGTATAATACGATTCGTATTATATAGTTATAGAACATGTCAGTGATATACACAGATAAAGGTAAGAAAGAAAAAACAATAAGAAAAGTATAGAAAAAATGAGGTGTGAGGAAATAAAGAGTATTAAATTTGTTTCTTTCCTTTATCTACTTCTTTAATAAGGAGTGGACTATCCACTCCTACTATAGTTATAGCAATAATACAATCATTAAATTCTGATCCGAGCAATGAATATTATATTTATTTTATAATAACAATATTTTTGTTAGTGTTTCCTATACATAATATAATTTTGAAATATTAAAATTATTATTGAGCTATTAGTGGATAACTTTTTTTATATTACTTTATAAAAGCCTATATACCTATAGTTATAAATCTGGAATAATTTTAATCTCAAAAATTAAAAAATTAATTTCTAAATTAAAATGCATACATTTTTAATATTTATACCTGAGAAATAAAATTTAGAACAATAGTCTTGAAAATATTTAAAACCTATAATTCTTTCCTTCTTCTTTCATATTTGAAATTATATTATAAAAACGCAAATAAGTTGATCTTAAATTTGTATATTAAATATTAAAAATTTATAACATTTTCATGAAATGTACTTAATGATATAAAGTAATGGACTGTCTCCGTTCAGAATAATTTTTCGTGTACAATAATAAAAAAAATTGAATTAAAATTTAGCACATCTATTACGGTAACAGACTCTACGCCTAATTTACTGCGAAATGGTACCAACTTTTTCACTTTTTTGAAATATTATTTTGTTGTTTATTTTAGGGTCAATACGCAAAAAAACACTACAAAGGATTAGTAATAGGGCAACTTGATACAGATGATTACAATAATTCTTGTAATTGTGGTCTATTTCCAGTAACAAATTTATTTATTAGTGGATGGAAATCAACTAGTTTAACACCGTGTGCTAGTATAGATCAAATGACGAAATCTTAATTTAAAATGTATAAATAAAACTATAACTTTTACGCTATACAGTAAAAATAATTAATAGATATTCATCAATATTCTTACTAAATGTTCATAAATAAAGGTGTTTAAATCATTAAAAATAATAATGTATCTAACTACTTGATGAAACTAATAAAAAAATAATATTTGCATTTACTTTTAATTTAAAAAAATGTATTACGTATGAATCAGTAAAGGGAGTATACACAGTGTGGTACAATATATATTTACGGGACTTTTAAAAGCTGCTCAACGCATATATGTTGCGTAAATAAAGTTGTCCATCAGCAAAACTTTTTTTTCATATTTAACCGACAGAAAAGGAGCCTTGTTTGAAAAATACTACTCCTATGCTGCCATCGTTTATTGGTGAATACAGTTTATAAATACACAGAATAAAAACATACAAATACATAGAACAAATTGATAAAATCTGGGGGCCTTGCCTGAGACAATGCTAAAATGACCACTGAAGGTTAGGAGCGAGTCCAGATGAAGTCATAGGCATTATAAATTTCAAAAAACACCAGGATATGGTACGCCTATTTCTTAGTTAGCATAATGGCGTCAGTTTTGTATCGTACTAGCTAAAGACCATGTTCAGCCATCCAGGCACCAATGGCATCCAATGTGGGGTTGACCACACGAGCCAAAACATTTGATTTCTGTGCAACAATGAGTAGAGCTAGATCGTCCGCAAACCCGACGAGTACGTAAGTATGTTCCGGTACGTCCATCTTAAGGATATCGTCATAAGACATTCCACAGCGTGGGGCCGAGGACTGACCCCTATGGGAACACTAACTATGGCCAGTTCATGACGCTGATCCCATCTGGTGTTCCAGTAGTAAGTCTATGTTCTCCGTTTACGACCGTAAAATTTTAACTAGATAGCGAGGAACTTCCTGCGTCGAGGAACCTCATCCAAGTTCTCCCATGGTACGGAGTTGAAGGCATTCTAGACGTCAAGTTTCACCACACATAGCTTTTGTTGTTGTGAAGGACCGTGGTTAGCCTACTTAGCCAGATCAACGAACCTTATTGATAGCTTCATCGGTAGGGAGAACCCACCAGAAGTCAAACTAGTTAGTACTGAGTCCACCCGTTCGGTTGAGGTACTCGTTAAGACTTAGTCAGAATATTTTCTCGAATAATTTTTCAGTGGTGTCTTTTATGCAGAAATTCCAAAAGCTAGATGGACTAGTGACGGACGTCGGACTTATCCAGTTTCTTATGAAAAAGTAAAATTCTAGCCTGTTTCCACCAAGTCAGAAAACTGGACTCTTGTAAACATCGGTTGTACATTTTAACAAATGTATTAGGAGAATCTCCTGAGAAATCTCCTGATTCCACCAATGAAGTGGTTTTCGTTTGTGAGCTATATAGAATCTTCTAGGCATGCAGGCATCACAGACATTGATCAGGTAATTATTAAGAACTTCCACCGCTCGGTCCACAGAATTGGGCTCTTCTAGGAGCGGTGGCCCCTCGTCCATCATACGAGAGAATCCATCATAGTTCTGCTTGCGTGAAGCCCATCTAAGTTGGTCACCCGTCCTTTTACACGTGTATTTTTATTTCAAATTAAAATTAAAACTTTAATGACTCGTAAATTTTTTTAAATATGATAATCCTCAAACTTTTTTATAATTTATTCTAAGCTTAACTTATGGAGAGCATAGTATTAAATTTTCAATTCTTAGCTTTTGATAGTAAAATATTTATAAATTTTTAACTACCAAATAGTGAAAAATATTCATGATTTTGACGAATTTTTGTCAATATTTGAACTTCAAATGCTAATAAAAAAAATTGTGCATGTGTATTTTTATAATTTTTAGATGAGAGTTAGAACAAGTTATGTGGACCCTTCAATTAAATTTTCAAGTGATTTGTCCCAGCTAAATTTTTTTTATCAACATTTATAAAAAAAAAAAATAAAAAAAAATTGAAAATTTCAATTGTCAATAAATAGCTCAAAAAAAGTCAAAATGTTTTGAAAATCAAATC
The DNA here is from genome assembly GCA_020882235.1 of Schizaphis graminum. Lineage (NCBI taxonomy): Eukaryota > Metazoa > Arthropoda > Insecta > Hemiptera > Aphididae > Schizaphis > Schizaphis graminum. The sequence continues at coordinate 34,680,564 of CM037031.1, read as the reverse complement.
ACGTAAAGAAAATGGCAATCTAAATAACTGGTAAAATTTTCAAATATTACGACTTATACTGTTTGAATAACAACAAATATCAAAAATCGTTTGAGGCTAAACCGTTATTTAACGCGGTTTTGTAAAAATTTTAATTTCAAACACTCATAAAAAATTTTTGTCTGAATCTGGTAGAGTTTTTTTTACAGATATTTGAAGAAAAATATATGGAGAACCTAAATTTTCAAAACTTAGTTATAAAACAAAAATTTTTACGATTTTTCAAACACAAAATTACTTGCAAATTTTCGCAAATTTGACATATTTCGTATAAATTCGAACCTTAAGCACTTATAAAAAACAATTGTGACTAACGATTTCGGATTTTTTTTTTATCACTTTAAGAACAACTCATGAGAAACCTTGTATTAAATTTTCAAGATTTTCTGGTCGGCCAAAAAATTTTTATCGTTATTTAAAAAAAGCGTGTAAGTGAGTATCGCTCTGCTGTACATTAGGTGGTGGGATGGACCTCGGACTAGGGAAGGTTAAATTTGAATGCAATGATAGGTATCATTGTATACGAAAAACGATTCTGAACGGAGATGATTTGTCAGTCTAGGATATATTATGAAAAAATCGAAAAAAATTTATTAGTTAAACGTTATTTTACACGTGTATTTTTGATTTCAAATTAAAATTTAAACTTTAAACACACGTAACATTTTTTAAATTGAACAATCCTCAAACTTTTTTATAATTATTCTAAGCTTAACTTATGGACAGCATAGTATTAAATTTTCAATTCTTAGCTTTTGATAGAAAAATATTTATAAATTTTTAACTACCAAATAGTGAAAAATATTCATGATTTTGACGAATTTTTGTCAATATTTGAACTTCAAATGCTAATAAAAAAAAATTGTGCCTATGTATTTTTATAATTTTTGAATGAGAGTTAGAACAAGTTATGTGGACCCTTCAATTAAATTTTCAAGTAATTTGTCCCAGCTACATTTTTTTTATCAACATTTATAAAAAAAAAATAAAAAAAAATTGAAAATTTCAATTGTCTATAAATAGCTCAAAAAAAGTCAAAATGTTTTGAAAATTAAATCACGTAAAGAAAATGGCAATCTAAATAACTGGTAAAATTTTCAAGTATTTACGACTTATACTGTTTGAATAACAACAAATATCAAAAATCGTTAGAGGCTAAACCGTTATTTAACGCGGTTTTGTAAAAATTTAAATTTCAAACACTCATAAAAAATTTTTGTCTGAATCCGGTAGAGTTTTTTTTACAGATAATTGAAGAAAAATGTATGGAGAACCTTGTACCAAATTTTCAAAACTTAGTTATAAAAGAAAAAAATTTTACGATTTTTCAACCACAAAATTACTTGCAAATTTTCGCAATTTTGACATATTTCGTATAAATTCGAACTTTAAGCACTTATAAAAAAAAATTGTGACTAACGATTTCGGATTTTTTTTTATCACTTTAAGAGCAACTTATAAGAAACCTTGTATTAAATTTTCAAGATTTTCTGGTCGGCCAAAAAATTTTTATCGTTATTTAAAAAAAAAATACTAAAAAAAATTAAAAATTTCAATTGCCTATAAATAGCTTAAAAAAAGTCAAAATTCTTTAAAAATTGAACTGTGTATTGAGAACGCTAATATAAACATTTTGTGAAAATTTCAAGTATTTACATCAAGTAGTTTTTGAGTTATAGCAAAATAAAAATTTGATTTTGACGAAAACTGGTTGTGCGTAAAAAATCCCGTTTTTTCCGTCATTTTTTTAAGGTTTTTCCCGACTCATTTAAAAAATATTGAAAATTTTTAACTTTTGACCCCCCAAAGTACCAACTAGATCCGATTTCCTTTTCAAAGAGGGGCTGAAGTCCAAAATCGAAGCATTTTTACTGCTCCAAATGTTGTCGTCAGACACAAAAATAAAAAAATAAAAAAATAAAAAAAAAAAAAAAAAAAAAAAAAAAAACACACATCATTGTAAAATCAATACATTCATCACTCCGTTCAGAATCTAAAAAAAAAACACACATCATTGTAAAATCAATACATTCATCACTCCGTTCAGAATCTAAAAAAATACTTAGAAAAATTGAAAATTTTAATTGTCTATAAATAGCTCAAAAAAAGTCAAAATTCTTTGAAAATTTAACTGTATATGAACAACGCTAATATAAACATTTGGTGAAAATTTCATGTATTTACATCGATTAGTTATAACAAAATAAAAAATTCGATTTTATCGAAAACTGGTTTTGTGTAAAAAATCCCGTTTTTCCGTCATTTTTTTAGGGTTTTTCCCGAATCATTTAAAAAATATTGAAAATTTTTAACTTTTTACCCCCCAAAGTACCAACTAGATTCAATTTCCTTTTTAAAGAGGGGCTGAAGTCAAAAATCGAAGCATTTTTACTGCTCCAAATGTTGTCGACAGACACAAAAAAAAAAGAAAAAAAACACACATCATTGTAAAATCAATACATTCATCACTCCGTTCAGAATCTAAAATATTTAAATTTTAAAACAAGGTACCTTATTCTAAGTAGGGTTCAAATTGTCTGTATCAAAATAAGTTGTTAAAAAAACATGATTTAACCCCAAAAAAATTATAAATACCTTAAAAAAATAATTATTAAAATTGAAAACAAATATACAATTATATATTTAATTAAATTATTTTCACATAATAAACTAGGTACTAAAATATAGTTTTGCCTTAAAAATAACCTTATGTCTACTAAATTTATTGGTTCATATTTTATATAATGTTATACAACAGGGGAGGTCACAACGAGACTAGCGAGACGCATGCAGCTCTTAAATCATACTTAGACTAAAATTAAATGTAAATAAATGTTTCTTCATTTGATTTAAAATGAAAAAATTATCTCCATTTTATAAACATTGTTTTACAATGTGGCTCATCTCGAATCAACTTCATAAATTTGTGGCTCTCAAAGTTAAGGTTAGTGGCCACCCCTGTTATATAATTTAAATTATTCTTCTCTAGATAAACTTCTGGTATAGTTCCGTCGAAAATTCTGTAATTAATTTTTTGAAGTTCCTTTTAACATTTATTCTTTAAAAAAGACAATAATCACTATTCTCAAAGTAATTTCTATTGAATGGCTTAACTTTTATTTTTGTTTTTATATTTTTTTTTTTGTAATATTGGACTTTTGAAATGTACAACTCTAGCACTAGTACTGGATCTACACATTTGAAAGACTATTTAAATCAACAAAAATCTTCTTTGTGTTACTGAATATCTCAGTGAACATTTCCTACATTTCCTATTGCTTAGCTTTTACCATCATTACATTACCTAAATATTTAACGGTATGTATAAAAAAATAAAGCATAAAAATACATTAAATAATCTTGTTGATACAATATAAAAGAATAATAAAAAAGATTTTATTAAAACAAAATGTATTAATAGATAATTAATTAATTTTCAATTTTTATTTTGCAGTGTCTTAAAATTCCACAATATACAAAATAATATGCTGTAAAACTATATAAAGAAAAACACATTCTTATCTAATTTATAAAAAAAGACTTAAAAATTAGAATTTCATTGATTATTACTTTGAATTTAAGGGTGAAACATAATAGTGTCTACTCAATGGTTCTAAGAGCTTACGGCAAGCTAAAGGGACGATGGCGCAGAGTGAATAATATGCGGAATCGACGTGTTTTATCAAAGAAGAGGACTAGGTGCTTGAATTTCGCTGATTGCGTTGCCAGACGTTACCCTATACATTTCCCACTATTTGATGCCTTATCCGTATCTACAGCGATCACATAATATTATAAAAATGAAACATTGCGTAAAGAGCTATGAGTGTATAGCAAAAACAGTGACATATTTTTTTTTTTAATTTCCCAATATCAAATATTATATTTAAATTTAATTTGTAAAGGAAACTTAATTTAGCAGTTTTTATTTAATGGTCATATACTTAGAATTTTTGAAATATTGATAAAGTAAATATATAACTCAGTCCCAACCATTTAATCTTTAAAACGGTAGGCGAGTTGGTACCGCTCTGCTGTACTCGTTACAATATACATATAAAAACATAATTGCCTTTATATTATTATTATTATTTATATTTTATGGTTTCAATATAAACTACTTATGAGGGATCTCGTCGAAATTCTAACTCCATATGCATATAAAAAAAAATTATACCTATGTATTTATAATATTTGTATTCGCTATATGTTCAGTAATATAAAAATATTTTCTGTTCAGGTAATATGACTTGTTTTATGCGAGGTATAGAAAATTTAAAGAAATCTAACCAATTTATATAATAAATAACAATATCTAGTTAATTCTTCCATACAAAACGTTAAAACGAATAATAAGAGAAAAAGGAACATAAATGCCGATACTAAAGAATTTTGTGTATTTTAATCAAAATAGTATTTTTAGTAGAATTTTGACTAATGAACAATACTATTTATAATACATATGATGTTTTTACCAGAAAGTATAGCAATATAACAAACATAAAAAGTAATTACCTAATTACCAATAAAGAAATATAAATAGGTTAAGTTAGGTTAGGTTGTAAAATATTTTTATAAATAAAGACTGACACACTTTGATCCTACAAAGTAGATCCAATTTTCTACCAGAAACCACCCCATTATTGATAATCGAGGTATTTGAACTGTACCAAAAAGGATTTACAAACACAAAAAAAAATGAAACTAAATTGGTACGAATAATTATTTAACCTTACTAAACAGTTAATGTAATAATGTATACAATAACACTCATAAATTAAATTCCTTAAAAACTAATATAAATATTGTATATTCACCTTGAGTTAAGACTTAACTACATTAATACTATTATATTTATAATATAAAGGTAAAGTATATGATCTCATAACCATGAACATTAATACAACATTTTGACAAAATCAAATTGTAATTATAAAATATATATTAGGTATTTTTAAACTGCAAATAATAATTAGCAATCATGATATATATTCAAATAACATGAATTATAATAATTAAACTCAATTAAAATATGTATAAAATAATATAATATAATAATATAATGGTCGTTAAATATTACTTAACTTTATTGAAAAATAAATAGGTTCCTATATAATTTATGCAATAATTAAACTGTACAACAAATAATTTTTATAGTAAATAATTTACAATAACGGAATGAAAGGTGGTTAAAATATTTATAATACAATTATTGTTCAATTTTGTAAAACAATATTTATTAATGTAAAAACCGTGTGAGTATTAATGCAATAACTTAACTATCTAGACTGATTGTTACACAAATTATAAACAAAAAATAAAACTATTTAGCTTGGTTTTGGTTAATTAGTAATTAAAAATTAAAACCAATTAAAACTGAACTGAAATTTTTTTTATTTATAATAATATTATACTTAATTCGTTATATAAACTTAGAGCACTATCTAGGTGTTAAATTTTTATAATTCTTATTAATTTTAAATATTTTTATTTTAGTAATGATGCACAATATTGTAAGTATGTAGAATAAATTTAGAATAATATATCTTATAGCTTATACAATAACACAACACAATTTTGGATGCTCCATTTTACGTTAAAAAAACTTTATTTCATAAGAAAGTTATAAATTAATTAAATAACATTTTCGCTTTTCAGCAAACTTAAAGAGAATTAACTTTTAAATATACAGCATGCCCCACTGAGATCTGACAAATGAAATAACTTTTGTTCTAATTAATATTTTTAAAAAATTTCTTCGGTATTAAAAAATAAAAAATAAAAAATGTATACTAACAATGTAGCTCAATTGTCTATGAATTATATTTAAAAGACATTTTTTAAAAATATTAATTAGAACAAAAGTTATTTTCATTTGTCAGATCTCAGTGGGACACTCTGTATATTATAACAATATCTCTTATTATTGACCAATAGTATATTCAAAATATTTTTTATGCAGTTTGTAACAGTAACAAACAGCAAGAACCTATTTCACCGCAACTCAATTTCAACTTTCGCCCACATCCGCAGTCTTGGACAATCCACCTTAGCTACCGACCCAACCTCAAAACCCACAAAGCCTTGCCCGCTCTTATGGTCTAACTCAAACTAACAAAATAATTCACCACATCTTACTCAACTCGTCATAGGCCAACGCCTGGAACGAGTATATAGGCATATCGCCGTTATATAAGCAATGCAATGCAAAAAACTCTACACCTTAAAATGGATTGTGGTGCAATGGTCACATAAACCACTTTAAAGCAGGCCGACCGGAGTTCAATACCAATACGGACAAATATTATTTTCGTAGGACCTCTGACTTGGGCAAACAACCAGACTAATTAGATCGGTAAATTAAATTGTATATCAACACTACTAGCAAAGGCATATGCCTGGTATAGTAAATAGACTCCAAGTAGCCGCCCTACCAAGTAGTAGTAGTAAACTCTACACCCTTCAACCTCATCTCCAATCGCCAAGTACTTTCAACACTGACGACCGGAGACCAGAAGAACCTACGCCGACTGATTCAAATCGCCAAGCAGACCAGCGTGACATTCGTGACCAGAAGCAGCCGATAAATAGTAGCCGTGGAACGACGACCATCGAGCCGGCATCAACGGACTCAACGACGCTGACTTCTCGGAACGAAGATTGGAATCACCGGACCGAACGTCGTACCGCAAAACACACGACTACTACCATCAACCCCGTTTTCCTCCTAACCGGCCACTTGCTAAAGTACCGCCGATCCGAGCTCCTTTCCGCCAAGTAGTAGCTGCTTCTATAAGTTACGCGCTATTGGTGGGGGACTCCTTGCCCTTATATGTTCCCATATATAATTTCATCCCATTATATGTGATAAGACCAAACGAGAATATCGTCGGTCGAACACGAGCTCTCGCCGCGTCAGTCTGCTTGTGTAAAACTAAAACTAAGGTATATTTATTTCTACTAGGAACGGGTGGTAACGAAACTTACCACACCGTATCAATCAATTTGTGTATTATAATATTGATATTGATTGATTCTATACAGCTGTGTTCTGGTTAATTATATTTATTTTATAAATTAATTTCTAATCGTTTATTTTATTTGTTATGCTTCATACCAAATGGCTGTTATTTTATCTAAGAGAATCTTCAAGCCCAGAAAATGATCAATTTGAATCTGTTAAAAATTATGAATGATTAAAATATGTGCGTCAAATTGTACTAGTATCTACTTCTACATCACAGCAATGTCCTAATAAATATTATTTATTTAATAAAATAATTCTCTCTTTCGAATAAATCTTCCTTTCTCTAACTTAACCTATTTACGCGTGTGTAGTTATTAGTGTTTGTATTTTTTATTAATTTAAATATTAAAAAATAGAAATACTGTATTTCAAATTATTCAGTTGAATATTTGAATTTGAATAATACTATGAAAATAGTCTTACATGAATCAAAAAAATAAACAAATTATCCAGCTTTGATTCCTCAATATGTGTCAAGTTTATTATTGAATTATCATGTTGATTTAAAACCTTGTCAGCCATTACTTAATGAAAATGAATTAATAATTAATTAATAATATATTTCTTGTTAAACACACTCTATGAGTAAAAACCGATCTTTCCATGCATCATATACTAAAGAAACTGAAAATCAAACAAAACGTTTGTGGCTCTCTTATATTCTCCTTCTTAGAAATTCCTAAAAAACATCATACTTTAAAATATGAAATTAAAATAATTTTTCGTCAGTGATTTTATATTTATTTTTATAAATGTTGTTTCTTTTTCACTTTAAACAATATAAAAAATTTATTTTCAAAAATCTTAATATTTTTGGACATAACTAATATTAACCATTAAAAAACTAGCGGGTGAATTGAAAATCAAAAAATCTTGGTCAGCAATTATGTATAGGTATTATGTAATAGGTACCTATTATGAAAATAAATTTACAACTTTAAAGAAATATGAATAAACCTACAATGACTAGATAGAGATAGAATGATTAGATAAATACACAAAAGCTCATTCATAAATCTATTCTGAATAAAACTAATTTGTAACTGTATATTGTATAGTCAAACTTATATTAGTTTATCAAAAAAATTATGTGTATTACTTTGTACTAATCAATATTTAAATATGCCACCGAATTTTATACTTAATTTGTTGAATTACTTATTTTACAATCATTATTTACCATTTATACAAGATTGTATTGTATTATTTTAGGTCTAGTTTTGAATAAAGGCATTAAAGTAGTGCTATAACCATATCAAATATATTTTCAGTAGATACATAATATGTAATGACGAAAACTGAAGGAAAAATAAAGGCGAATTTTTCGGAAAAAAATTAATGAAACACAACTTTAAAAACTATGAAAAAGTTAAAATTCAATTGATTTAATAAAAATAAAATGTTAACACTTGTCTAAAAAATAAAAAACTGGTAATTTTTCATGTTTTATACATAGATAATCAATTGTCTAAAAATCAAGGTTTATTCAAAAGTTCTTAGATGTTTGTTGACAAAATTATTTTTGTATATTTTTAAATTATTTTTCAGATACAATTTAAGTTTAATTTCTTCGTTGTTCGTAATTTTAATTTATTTACAGGTAAAAAAAGTATGAACTAAATAATATACCTACTCAGTACCCATATTATTATATAATATTAATATCAGAATATCTTTTTTACTTTACTTATATTATAAGTATATATAAGTCTTATAATCTGAATAGTGATAATAAATAATAATGTTTTGTTAACTAGGTAAAATTTAATAGCCAATTTAACAAAAACAGTATTAATTATTATAATAAATGTAAGTTCAAATATTATAATACAATTTTAATGTAATAATTAAATTCTTAAAAATTCAGACATTCCTCATCCTCATGCACTGTTCACTCACAATTCACGTGATAATTTAAATTTTTTTAGAATTATTTTTTTTTTCAATAAATAAAACACTGATAAAATAAACATAATTTACCATTGTATATGTATATTTTATGTGTGACGTAAAAAGGATAACATATAGAACTTAGTAGTCTTTCAACATTCTAATTTGTAAATAGATTTGTTGGTATTCATATATTTTATGTTTATAATGTTATATTATGTTAGACAAAAATAACGATAATTTATGAAAATCAGTAACATCATTATATCAGTATTATTTTCATAGAAAATTAATACGCATAATATATTTCACATACAAAATGACGTATACTATTATAATATAATTTATATAAATAATTAATATCTATATACCTATTTGGGTTGTTCATAAAATATGAACAATCTACTTTCAGAATTAGATATTATATTCAATACACGTATATATAATACAGAGGGGTTATTTAATTAATTTACACGCTGTATTACATCAGTATGAACCATATTACTTATTTTAAAATTATTTTTTTTTAATGTATGATTACTTAAATAATAAATGATAAATGTTGATACCTAATTAAATACATTTTTTTAAATATTTCTATTTAACTGGACAAATGGCACCACTTACTATTAGTAGCACGATTTTCTTATTTTACCTGCTTTAAGGGGATTGGAAACGATGATTTTCTGTCTTTGTCTAACACACACGCAACATAAGATTATAGACGTGTTCTATTTCCAACGTAGCGATTGATATAATGAAGCGATAAGAATTTTGATTACAGATTTGAATTCGCAATCAAGTCTTCTTCAGATCGACTTTCCCTCATTTTTTAATTACTCTTTTTTAATATAACGTTTTTCGGATTTTGGGAGGATAAAATCAAAAATATGGGAAATTCGATCTCAAGTAGACTTTATGACGAATTCAAATCTGTATTCAGAATTCTTATCACTTCATTATATCAATCGGTACGTTGGAAATAGAACACGTCTATAATCCTATGTTGCGTGTGTGTTAAATAAAAACAGGAAATCATCGCTTCCAATTCCCTTAACGACAAGATTTTTTAAAAAAAAATTGCAACTCTATATGACAATAGATACCTTTCCAATAATATTTATTTTTTAACCTACTAGATACTGGATTTAGTTATAATATTATCTATACTATTTGTATTAATTTATAAGTCAATACCGTGAACTATGAGTCTATAGAATGGTGTAAATAGGTTCATTGTATAATAAGCTTAAAATTAGTCTAAATATTCCGAAAATTTCATTGTATGGAGAAAATAATAATTTATTTAATGGTAAAGATTTTCTAGTCCTTGCGATGAATTTTTCTATGTAGTTAAACCTTATTTTTCGTTAAAGAATTAAATTTTTTCAAAACAAGAACATACAAAAAATTTTTTCTGTGTATTTTCGATAATTATTGTCACTGTAAATCTTATAAGGAACGTTGTATTAAATTTTCAACCTTTTTAGCCAACAAAAATCTTTTATCAAACAAAACAAAAATATATTAAATTTCTATAATTTATTAGCAAAAACAGAACCAAAATATTTTTAAAATTGTACATAATATTTTGATTTTATTTTGAATAATTAATTTTAAATTACAATAAAGACACAAAATTCGATTTTTTTAAATACTGGTTTTACGAAAATGTTTCTATTTTTTTTGTAATTTTCGTTGTTTATTTTGAAAATAAGTGTATGTGTTTTTAAGTATCAAATAGATCTTTTTCTACAAGAAATTCTTCCCCCATTTAATTTGAATATAAAACTGGATTTTTATGCCTCAAAAAGATTTCATTGTAAAATCAATAAACTGTTTCATACAAAATCGTATTAGTATAGCTACGAATTACGACGTATATTTATAAATTATAAATAAGTAGCATATTTCATTAATTAAATTACTTAATTATTTTGTATTTAATTTTAGAAGATTATAGAAATAGTTTTATAATTTATATTTGATTGGTTGTAATTATTATACTATTATAATTTAGTTTATTCTCTAATTGTCAAAAACATATTTTTTACTTTAAAGACAAGTATGACGTGAATAGACACATATTTTATTATGCTATATTATATTGCTATATAGCTATAGCATATTGTTTTTATTTTTTGATATTTTTAACAGTAAAAACATTTATGATTAATAAAATTACAGTGCGTATGTAGGAAACAATGATGACGTTTGTTTCTAATTATCAAAAACAAAACTTTTACTATCTACAACTGATTCAATAAAAAAAAAATATATTCTACAACAAACCTATTAATTTTAAGGCCAAATTGTTGGAGCGCGAAATTTTTTTATCAAATTAATTAAAATAAAACTAATCAAATAACTCTTCACAATCTATACTATACTAACCAATATTATGTTACTCATACGCAAATAGGTTAATTATAATTTATAATATACAAACCATAAAATCATAAGAATTTTATCAAAAAAGATTTAGCTTATTTTAAAATTCAATGAAACTTTTATTTTTACATTGGAATGTAATCCAGACAACTTGTATCAGAAGAAATCATTTGGCTAACCAATTTTGGCAATATTATATCATTTTATTTTATCCATTATAGCTTAATATTCATTGTTGTTAATTGTCTATGATATGAAAATAATATTTAAGCATTTTCAAAATAATTATTGATCATAGTTTTTAAAAAAATTTGAATAATCTTATATATGTACCTCATCACTGAGTTGATCATTATAATGGATATATTAAATTTAAATTAATTGATAACCCATTACCAATTAAAACCTTTTATACGTGTTAACGGTGTGTGTGTGACGGACCCCTCCCCCCTTAAAAAAGTCTCGCATTACCCAAACTTAGAATATCAGTTTTTTTATTTATTAATATAATATGGACCAAACCATTAAATCAATATTTGAAAAAGTTGAACTTCTTTTAAAATAGTCTCATAAACAAGAAAAAATAAAATTATTAATACTCTATTAATACCTACTGATTGTCCTAAAAAATATTTTCTTATTAGGTAGTTATTGGTATAGCGATTCCATTTTTCAATGATTTTGTGATAAATCTATTAGTAAGGAAAGTTTATTTGAAGAATTTTATCATACATTATCTATGTCTTTTGATACATTAAACCATGTATGATATTTCAAAATTTATTTTTTATTTTTTACAAAATTTATCTAGTTTGGAACAAGATATTTTTATTTATAACCAAAATTGTACAGATGTGTATTATAGAATAGAGAATGTTAATTTTGATTTATTATTAATTAAAAAAGTATTGAGTTTAAAACATCCAGAATGTGACGTGCGTGAAGTTGGCACCCCGACTTTGTCGTATCCATCTTCATACTAGTACCATATTTTTTCAACAATTTATAACACCAAAAAAAAAAATTGCAACATGGTTCCACACCCCACATTAAAACATAATTCGGGGTGCAACGTGAACTTGGCACCCCGATCTATGTTTCAATGTGGGGGTCATGGAACCATGTTGCGATTTTTTTTTTTTGGTGTTGCAAATTGTTGCAGTTAAGTTGCAAAAATATGGTACTAGTTTGAAGATGATACGACAAAGTCGGGGTGTCGGGAATTTTTTTAAATCGTAAATTAATACATTAATTTCGACATGTAGTAAGTGATAAGGAAATATATTTATGATACTCGCTCCACGCCGAAAATCCAATACGATACCTGCACTTTAGTTGATGTGAAATGTGTGGATAGTGTACACACTAAACCCACACTTTTCAAAACAAACACTTTAGTGTACACACTATTATTGAAAAAGTGTACACTTTTTGTCAAAACGAACATATCTATTATATTATATTTTTATATTTCAATGATATCTCCGTGTATAATATTATATAATATCAGAATTTTAAAATAAGATAGGTATACTAGTTTGCCCATGCTCCACGTATATATTATATAGAGAGGGTGAAGTCTAGCACGGCATTCTGTTCTGTCTAACTTATATTTTTCGACATCAATTATAATATATATAACACCTTATTTAACTTTGTTAACTCATTAACCTCGAGAACTCACATATACCAATCCACCCATTTGAAGTGAAGCGATCGATTCACGTGGCATATTATAAATTCGGCGCCACTGATCTAAAGATACAGAGTACGGAGAGTATTATATATGCAAACCCGAAAAACAGTATATTTAGTTTATTATAGGCTATTATAGCCGTCGATTCCCAAGTACCTAGGTATTAATAGGTTAGTAAATATTAGGTGAATAAGTAATCACATTATTGTTTGTAGTATCTTTGAATTTGTGTTTTTTTTTAATTAAAATATTATTATTTTAATTAATCTTTAAATTTTCTATTATTAATTTAAAACTATTGCTATAAACTACTAACTATAACTACTATAACTTTTTTAAACAAACTCGATCGTCATCATATGTCATTATTGTTTGAACATGTTTGTAATGAGTTAAAATAATATAATAGATAGGATAATGGTGAATGGTGAGTTAATTTAAGAATAAGACATTACTATTAAAATATTGTTAAATTATTTTTTGAATGATACATAATATATAGCATTAACTAAATTTTAGAAAGAACATGAATTTTAAAGTGTACAATAATTGAATGGAAACTATAAAACTGGATAAGCATTTTTATGTGTCGTATGGGTTTTCATTGATGATGTTATAAGATGCCGCCTTTGCTCGTAATCAAGGCACAGAATGCGGCATCTCTCAGAGCATCTGTGTGTTGTATGTATGACATAATATTATACTATTGGGTATTTTATTAATATATATCATTACATCTACCCCAATTATTTTTTTTTTTGTGTGTGTGTGTACTCGCATCTAAGCTTATTAGTTATTATATATTATATAATATATAATGTTAAAAGAGAGAAAGAGAAAAAAATAAGAATATGTAGGTACATAGTTAGATAGATAGATTTTAACGCTTAAATATAACTATACTAAATATATTGCTTTAACCTATGATTCAACGATTTTGTAAAAGTTAAATTTTGTTTTATTATTTCATTATTATTTGCATGCGACTATAAGTTGTAAATTATGTACCTATTTGTTAGATTGATAATCTTTTAATACTTGGATACAGTTTAATTTATTTGTGATTTAATTATATTGTCTGTGTTGAGTATCTGTGTAATTCGAGTTGTATCTTGGTTGGAAATTAACCATTTTTGTAACTACTAATTTACTATTCTTCATTTTCTGTGCTTTTAGATTCTGAACGGAGTGATGAATGTATTGATTTTACAATGATGTGTTTTTTTTTTTGTGTGTGTCTGTCGACAACATTTGGGGCAGTAAAAATACTTCAATTTTTGACTTCAGCCCCTCTTTGAAAAGGAAATCGAATCTAGTTGGTACTTTGGGGGGTCAAAAGTTAAAAATTTTCAATATTTTTTAAATGAGTCGGGAAAATCCCTAAAAAAATGACGGAAAAATAGGATTTCTTACGCAAAACCAGTTTTCGTCAAAATCGAATTTTTTATTTTGCTAAAACTCAAAAACTAATCGATGTAAATACTTGAAATTTTCACCAAATGTTTATATTAGCGTTCTCCATACACAGTTAAATTTTCAAAAGAATTTTGACTTTTTATGAACTATTTATACTTTATAGACAATTGAAATTTTCAATTTTTCTAAGTATTTTTTTTTAAATAACGATAAAAATTTTTTAGCCGACCAGAAGATCTTGAAAATTTAATACAAGGTTTCTTATAAATTGTTCTTAAAGTGATAAAAAAAATCCGAAATCGTTAGTCACAATTTTTTTTTTATAAGTGCTTAAAGTTCGAATTTATACGAAATATGTCAAAATTGCGAAAATTTGCAAGTAATTTTGTGGTTGAAAAATCGTAAAATTTTTTTCTTTTATAACTAAGTTTTGAAAATTTGGTACAAGGTTCTCCATAAATTTTTCTACAAATATCTGTAAAAAAAACTCTACCGGATTCAGACAAAAAAATTTTATGAGTGATTTTATTCACCATATAAAAAATATTCCTAGAATAACAGATATAAATTTAAACTGCGAACCAGTCACATGTCTTTTTAGTTTGTTATCTATACCTATCTGTTTTTGGTATTTCATCGATTAAACTATCTAATTTTAATCTCTGATGTATAATTGATAAGCCCATGGTTTGTCTTCGCAGATATTCTTGCGAAGCTTCTCTTTCATGAGGAAGTATACTAGATACTGTTGAAAGGCCTTCATAGATACTAATTACTATCATGTATTCATATGTATAAATTGCGGCTGTTATTAGGTGTTCAGAGCTTGTATTAGTTCAGATCAATTCTGTTGATGATTTTAGGGTTTTAAGTTTTTTATTTCGTTTATTTTTTATGTAATATTATGAACTAATCTCAATCAAAGTAAAAGGTAGATAGTAATAGGTGATTATTGGTGTTAAGTACATATTGATACAACTAAATTTTAATATATTTAATATAATCTTGTGTTAGATACATAGAGTATAAAATTACAAATAATATATTTTTCACGATACTATACATATTTTTAGATTAAGTGAATTTCTTAAATATTCTTTTACTTAAAATATTCATTTATTGATTTGTTTTACATAAAATATTTACATTATATAGTAACATTTATAATAATGACTATTTAAATATTGTTAGATGATTGTTTGAATAATACATATAGCATTAACTTAAATTTACAAAGAACATGAGTTTTGAAAGTGTACAATAATTGAGTGGAAACTGGGTGAGCGGCTGAGCCACTGAAAAACTAAGTGGTAAAATTAAATGTAATTTATATGTATAATAATATGTTATAAATTATAATGTATGTATATAATTTATTTTCTTAAGTATAAATGTCATCAAATAAGTATGTAACTTATAATGATATTATATTATAATGTATATCGTTACGTATTGTTACATATAGAGCATGCTGCATTGCCACTACATAATAATACATTTTTAATAAAATATAATGTAAAATAATTAATCACTGAGCGGTAAAATTAAATGTAATTTATATTTATAATAATATATTATAAATTATAATACATGTATATAATTTATTTTCTTAAGTCTAAATGTCATCTAATAAATATGTAACTTATAATGATATATATTATAATATGTATAATGTATATTGTTACGTATTGTTATATATAGAGCATGCTGCATTGCCACTACATAATAATACATTTTTAGTAAAATATAATGTAAAATAATTAATCACTAATTTAATTCTAGAATACAAGGAAATTAAAATAAAGTTTAATTATAATAACCATAATAAATGGTTAAGATTGATCTCGCGAATCGAATACACTTGAAACCACGATGTTTACATACGCCTCTAATATCAAATATTCTTATGATACTAGTTTTTGTAAGTTCTATGTTTCAAAAAAAGGCATAACAAAACTACCGTTTATGTGAAAATAAAATATATTCAATAATATTTCTAAACAAACTATTAATTCTAAATTGTCAAATAGAATATAAAAAAGTAAACTTTGATGAGTGTACAGTGTACACATCAATTATTTCTAACTCACCTCATTATCTGCTTTAAATTATTTAAAACCATTTTAACCCGATTGTTATTCATCAGCATGATATTTTAGAACGTAATTAACAACTCTAAAAAATATAGACTGTGGCTAATTTTTAACATAATATTGTCGTTAATTTCATATATTTTTGAACCTTTTTGACCTTTGTTGAGCGAACGCTTGATATACAAGTTATTAGACATAAATATTGTAATCTCTTTAGTTGCCCTATAAAGAATATTAACAACTTATACACATATATTCAATAATACACAATTAAAATAACCGATAATGATAGGCTGATAATAGTCTATGTATTTAGATTGCTATAAGAATGTGTTTTCAGTTCTCGACTATTGCTCCAGCATTTCACATTAATATTTAATATTTACATAAATACTGAAAAGTGTATCTCTAACAGTTATTAGTAATTACTGTATTGAATAAAAAGTTTCATTTATTGTTATTATTTTATTTTTCTAATATGGCGAGTATTGATGCTTGTTTATCAGTTACACAAAAAATACTTAAACAAAAAAAGGTAATCAAATATATTATTTATTTGTAATTTATTAATAATTTTTATTAACTTACTAATATGATATAGGTGATTTATGTATATTATCATGTGATTTGTTAAATATAATCTATTTTAATGCACCTATTATTAATTGACTTACTCTAACTTTTATTTTTAAATATTTAATGTCAGAAGAATACAAATTTCGTTACCTACGTATATTTGACTTTTTTATTTTAATTATTTACATTTTAACGGAGTATATACTTCAAATGTGTTGATAACTCACATAACTACTTAAAATATAAATTGATACTTAAAACTAAGATAGCAATCAGTTCATGTGCTAAGAAAAATTTTAATTGTTAGCCATTTTCCCCTTAAATGTGGTTTTTAAATAATAAATAAATTATAGTAAACGAATTTTGATGCAATAATTTATCATTAATATTTTTCACATTTCAAACGAAATAACTTTCCAATGACACACATTTATATATGGTCTCAACGTTTAAAGTACTTACATTAAAATATCGTTAAATAGTGAGTTCATACTTCCCCACATCCCTAAATCATTATTAGGATTAATCTGAGTATTTAATATTTCCTACATATTTTTAATTTGATGAATATTTTTTTACAGACTTGCAGAAAATTGTATAGTATTCAACATCTGTTGTCTAAAAGAAACCAATCATCTGTATCACAAAATGATCTCGAAAAGGTACATTTTTAAATTAATATCACCTAGATACTTATCATCTAACAACGCTATTATATATAGCTTAGATAGGTAACCATAATACCATAATACATCTCATGATCGGTATCATCAATAATTATTTAAAAAAATTAGCATAGAGAAGAAAAAATTGTTTTCTTTACACGTAGCCACATACTCAGAAATACAATATGATTATAAAATTAATTTAATAATAATTAACCTTCACATTAAATTCTATATATTACATCTTCTTGGATGAAATAAAATATTTTGTCAAAAAATATAACCAAAACCAAAATGTTAAAAAATCAACAAATTTATTAAAAAACCTAAGATATTTTCTAATTGTATATATTTTTAAAAATTATTATTATATTTATCTTCCTCTTCTTTATATTCTTAAAAACAGTAAAACTTTGAATTTTAAATTTTAGAGAAAAATGTTATTTAAAATTTTTTCTATATATTTTAATTGTATTACACCAAACATCTAATTTATAAATTATAATTATTTAAAGTCTCCATAAGAGATTATATACATTTCGAATGTTTCCTGATATACCTGATTCAAAATAAAAAAAAAATCTACCAATGTTTATAAAAAAAAAACAGTGTCCTGCAAATAAGAAAATATATTCCTAGTTTCTAATAGTTACCGATAAACTAACAAATCATAAACTATATAACTCAAATTGTAGTTAATTTTCATTATTATCATAATGACTATAGTGTAAATAGTTATATTGATAAAATACATTACTAATTTCTCCAGTTTTTGATTGCACACTGCATACACTGTTTGTATGCTCAGAACTATTAAGAGTTATTAAACTATTTGAACTAAATTTAATTTACTCGACTTAATATGGTATTAAAATGTAGATATAGTATATAGACGGTATATTGTCTTACCTTGATAGATTTTCTACTTGACACTTCATATTATATTATATTTCAATGCTTAGCTAATATAAATATTATATTAATTATATTGGTTAAACGTTTTGTACGTTATTTAAATTCAAATTTCAACATATGAAGTTGATATTTTTCTATAAATACCCTAAAAACCCATCATTATATAGTGATATATATCACTATATTATTAAATATAATAAATGAGAATTATAACACTGAAACCTGAAGTAGAGATTTATGTTTTTTTTTAAGAAACCAGAATGTATATATACCAATTTTTAAATATCAACAAATATTTAATATTTTAGGCATTTAAACAAATATCGTTTTATATATAGTGTAAACTCTTTCACTTCAAAATTTCTATTTTATATGATTTAGGTATACGTCATATTTAATATCTAAATTCTAAAGTTTGCAATTAAAAAATTGATATAATTGAATTTATCATATCATATTATAAATAGAAAAGATATAACTAACTAATGATAAGTTCTTAAAATATTAAAATAAAATCTCTGTACGTACTTAAACAAAAAAAATCTATAATTCATTAAAAATTAAATAAATAATCCCAATTAATAAGTGTTTATCAGAAATGAATTATATAAATACTTAATATATTATTACATATTATTTCAGTTAAATGACGTGCATTATTTTTCATAGTGTGTTTATTATTCATTCAAACATTATACTTGTTGTAAGTAGAGTTAAAACAAAACTAGCATGTATCAATTATTTTGAATATAATCTTAGCAGTTTTTTTAAAACAATAGTGTGCGATCGGAAATAATCTGCACTAATATTCAGTAAATGATAAAATTACGATTGCTTATTTCAACAGTATGTATTATATCAGTTAGGTTTAACAAATATAAATGCATTATATATAGAAGTATTTTTATTGCATTGATAATTACATAATTCATATTTGAATGAACTCTAGAAATCAATAATTAAATTAATTATTACAAATATATACGTATGCAAATGTATAATAATAGTGTATAGTGGTACCAAAACGATATGAAATTAATTAACAAATAAATATATAAATATAAATTAGATCACTAATACTAAATTATACTGTATTGAATCATAATTTAAATATTTTCTGACTTCTGTTATACGTAATAGTATTCTTTTGTTACAAATATGTTTTTAAAGCATATAATATGTGCATTATAATTTTATAGTGCGTGAAACCAGATATTGACATCACATTATGCAAATCCTCGAAGCTTAATGACAATGTCACCAATGTTTTAAAAAGTGGCACCCAAATTAAGTTTGGTACTATTTTCACAGACCACATGCTTAAAATACACTACGACAAGCATGCAGGTGGCTGGCAGAAACCATACATCACACCCATGGAACATCTCCACTTACATCCTGCAGCTAAAGTCCTTCATTATGCCACTGAGGTAAAATATATATTTAAATGAATAAATAAATATGTTTAATCTTAACAACTATAATTATGAATATCCAAAATCCAAACATACGTTCATTACTTGTTTAATAAGGTTTACAGAAACCTATTATATTAAAGGTCAAAAAAGTAATCTGCATGCTAATCAATTCGCTATAATTAGTATTTAGTACTCGCCGTCTACCAGTAACAAAAATGGTGAAGTAAAGTTATACTTGTTTTTTATTATTATTTCAATTTTACAAATTCGCCAAAAATAAAATAGCGGGTGTCGTGTATATTAAAGTATGTAATTACTTTCGTCATAATCAGTAGGTATTTGAATACATGACATAACATAATATTATGGATTTATTTTATTTTTTTAGACCACTTTTATGTACTTTTATTCTTAATATTAACATTATAATAACTGAGAAACTATTAATTCGAATTTTGAATTAGATAAATAATTAGGTACAAAATATCCAAAACAAATTTTCACTAAAAAAGGGAGAGTTCTCGTTTGTAAAACTGAATTTTGTATTGCCACAGGACACTACTTAAGTAGACAAAAAATCTCAAAAATTCCAATATATTATGGTCTTTAATCTTTAAACATATTTTTAGAAAAATACAAAAATCATAATTTGAATTAATTCACTATTAAAAGGTAAATGAGGTTAAGTATGCTTGGTAAATTACCTTGTATATAAAAAACTATTTCAAAAACAATTATACTATATTGTAAATTAGTAACACTTAGCTTCAGAAGTGAATGAGTCGATGATACCTACATTAAACATATATAGGCACCTACAAGGTTACAAATAGTAAATAAAATAAAATTATATAATAAATAATTATGTATATTGTAAATATTAATAACATAACGGTTATTAAATCTGATTTCACATAATCTCCATTTTTTTAAATGATAATAGTACAAAAGTATTTTTTTCTTCTACTTGTACCCATTTGTCAACATTCTACATGTTTTGATAAATGTCCAATGTTAATGTTTTTAATCCGCTTAGATTGTTTTATAATTCGGCACAATATTCAAGTATACACTAGGGATAGATAACAATGCGTATACCTATTTATTACACTTTATAGGCGCCGTTTGTTAAGGAATACAATAAATAACATCCCATTAATGAGATTTACAATATTGCTTATCAATGACTATAATCGCTGGACCATTAAATATTATATTATATTTATTTTATTTGTAAATATTGTTTTAAATATCTTTAGGTATATTTTAATTCCAAATACTCAATACAACGGTGAAATTTGCATTATTCTATTTATAACATTATTACTGCATGATTGGTAAACACAAACTATTAGTTACAAAAGTAATATTCCTAGAATTAATTTTATAGTAACCAACAAATTATAATAATATGCATGTTTTAAATTAGTTTAAATAATAATAATACAGTAGTAATTTAGTATAACTTGATGTTATAAGCCAAGTAAGAAATTATTTTAAAATTTAATGATAACATAATAATAAATACAACGAATATTTTAATCATAATTAAATATATATTTAGACATTTCAACAATTGTTTAGGTAATATAAAAATATATCAGTAGATAACAATCATTAGCAACTAAACATTAAAAATATAGCACACACGATGAACGTGCGTGTTAACTGCTCACAGTACCTATATAGATATCTACGTCATAGTTTTACACAATCAGACGATAAAAAAAAGAACGAGCACATACAAACGGTTTAATAGCAAGATATCTGCAGAGTAAAATGTATACTCAATTAGTCAATTATGTATTCGGATTTTGAATTCAAATTCTATAAATTCTAATACCGTACACTAAGTGTATTATACAGTATACAAACATTGTATGAGTACGAAAAAATAGATATCAAACATATTTTAACATGTTTTATTTACTATAAAAATATCAAAAATAATTATGAGTAAAATCAAAAAATAATCGAATCATTTATTCTTTGTGCAACATAATTTTCAAAACTCATATAGCGTAATTCTATAAAAGATTTATGCAAACCAACGGGGGTACAAGATGAGAAATTAATTTTAAAAATTACTTTTAATTATTATTTTTCTCTTCATATGGATATATTATTATACTATAGGTAATTAGGTATTTCAATTCAAATCTATACTTCATAATATGTTTATTTTTAATAAGTTGTACGATTTTATTTTAGAATGTTTTTTTTCTGCCTCAATTTAACTTTTTTTTATTAGTTATTCTTGCATAAGATCTAGTAATCATACCAGTGTAACTATACTACATTTAAAATCTACTAATAATATAAATATGCCCACGGTCACATGCATTATGCAAACATTAAAAAATCGATAACTAATACTTTATAACTTATAAGATACCTTATATTAATAACGTATTGTGCAAATAGCAAACATCAATACACCATATCATACTCGGAAATAAAACTTTCAACTTAATTATAGGTATAATGAGTAATCGCGTTGAAATAAATCTACACTCGTACACTTTTAGTCAGAAAATTGTATTGTTAATCAAGATAATCAATATTACTGCATCACCTTGACATCCTTGAAACATTTTGAATTAATATATTACAATAATTAACGCCCGACAAAAAAGCGTATTCCTATTTTAATATTAAATTTTTTTGTGTGCGTAGGTATTCGAAGGAATGAAGGCATATAGATCAGAACATGGCCACATGAATCTATTCAGACCAGAACTAAACTTGCAGAGGTTAAACAAATCAGCTAAAAGAGTAGGCCTACCATCAATAGATACTGACGTGTTACTCAAAGGTATTGAACGGCTAGTATCTATCGACAACGAGTGGTTACCTGTGTCGGCGCCGCTCAGTTTATACATTAGACCTAACCTCATAGGCACAGAAGTAAGTACCTGGCTCGTTAGAAAAATAAAATCTTTCCCGGCAAAAGCTAATCAAGTATATTTGAATATAATTTCACAAACAGGCATAATTGGCAATTATTTATTGCCCTTCACGTTGTACTCGAATGGCGTTATTAATTCGTAGTTTGTACCTACTCCTTCCCGTCGCTTTTTAGAAACTTATATTCCTGATTATGAACATTCTGTGTGCTATTTTCATTATTAAGTTAATTTATACATATCAAATTCATTTTTAAATACAAATAAGAATCACGTTTAAAATAGTTATTATAAACGATTTATTATAGACTACAATTTCCTATAAAATATCGAAATCAACTGAAATATTTTTTCTACAATATTGACAGTGGTTATGTCAGTTACCACTATTCACAATGAATCCATTTAAAAACTTAAAACGCTACAAAAAATATGCAAAGATGATAATTTAAAAAAAAACTTGTATTATATTATATAAATTGTAATTAAAATAATATTTTTAAGCCATACGCATATAATTATTGATTTGTATAACTATAATGTTGATGTGATTTAAAACTCATTTCTTAATAAGTTGGCCGAGTACATTTTTGAAATTATACCTATGTCAATGTATTATCTATCAAAAGTATTCGATAACCATACAACGTATTTTATACAGATATTATGCATTTTTAGGGCACACTAGGTGTGGCACAAGCAGATTCAGCCCTTCTCTACGTAATAATGTGCACAGTGGGATCATATTTCTCTAATAAATTCAAGTCAGTCCGACTGATGGCCAACCCGAAATTTACTAGAGCATGGCCTGGTGGTTGTGGTGACTTTAAAATAGGCGCTAACTACGCCACCACATTATACCCTCAGGTAAGGAACAAACGCATGCCGACATACGCTTTAATTTCTTAATAGCATAAATTGATACATTATTTATAAGACAATTATAACATAATTTTACAAAATGTTAATGATTTGTACACTAAGAATAATTTATGAATATTAATATTCATGTTTTTATTAAATATCTAATTTTATTTATTTATATTCTAGTTAACTGACTAGTTTTTCTTTAACTGTCTATAAAATGCAAGTTTCTGAATTAGAAAAGTTAGGTACCTATAATATTTTATGAAACATGATATAGAAGTATCTATGTACTCACGAATTTATTTTTATTCAATATTAATATTTTAATTTAAGTACATTTTTTTTTTTTAATTTACACTATTTAGTATATACACTAATAATTTTATTATATTTCATAAGTATAAATACACAACGATAAACTATTCACTATCACAATTAAATTTAACAATTTAGAATATAAAAATGTTTGAACGTTTTAGAACTTATCACATCTACTATATTTACTCATTTGAATACCTTCGATTAAAATATTAAATATAATTTAATTAGTTCACATGATACTGATAAAAAAAATTACACACAAATCCCAAGCATGAATATAGTTGATAAAAGAATACGATTATTTTATACTGACGCACAATCGTTTAAACATTAATTTATGAATGATGAAATAACTATTTATCGAACGATTATCATATTATTATATCAGTCTTAGTAGATAATATCATTGATTATATATAGTATATAATAATTTATATATAATCAATGGTAATGCCAAACTAATAATTAGGCCTATTTCATAAATAATATTAGTTAAAAATGCCAAATCACATTGATAATTGTACTCAATACTCATATATTATTAGGAAGTAATAACACTAACCACTATAGATATTGTATAATAAGTTTCTGTTCAAATGTTATACTTGGGTATTAACAATATGTACCTAACAATTTAATGTAACTATTATCACAATTCACGTGCAAGCATACCGAGTAAAAAAAAATGTAAAACTAATAAGTATATAAATATATAATATATACTTATTTCAAAAACCCAAATTATACTCTCCATTTTATTTCATAAGCATATTTAGGTATGGATAAAACAAACATTACAGTTTAAGTCAATTGATATAATTATACAGAATTGTATTTTCAGTAGGTACCTACAACTTACCTAAACGCACAATAATCATATAGGCTTGCACATTACTTTTTTTCAGGATATGCAGAAGGCTGCCACTAGCCCTCTAAAGTTATTTTATACATATACAATTCTGGTAAAAAATATTCACAAATATTGAAATGTCTTACTAACTGTTTAATTAAAAATGTAATTTTTAGATAAAATTAAAATTAAATTACAAAATTAAAAATAACGCTAATATGACCGGCGGTCATAAGCATAGCGCATAGAGTAATATGTTTATACGTTTATATGCTTGTAATTTTTGTTTATCTTTGGTATATCTGGAAACAAGACCCTGCATACCTCATGCGCACGCCTATGACAATAACAATTATTATTATTATTTATTAAATAATCATTAAATTAAATAAATTTTTACATTTATAAATGCACGTTATATGTATAACATTTTAAATTAAAATTTTTCAATTAAAAAAAAAAAAGAAGGATGCTGTCCCAAATTCAAACTTATACTAGGATACAACTAATTAATTACAGTTAAGTACAATAATAGTCAAGGGCGTATTTGAGGGGGGCGAAGGGGGAATTCGCCCCCCCAACATAGCTCGTATTTTGTTGGTATATATTTTGTATATATATAATATTAAATGAATATTTAATTCAATTCAATTTGATACTTTATTACTTTTATTTTTATTTATTTACGCGAAACGCGAATGAGTATCAGGAACAAAGCTATAGGTAATCGATTGTAAATTATTTTTAGTTTGTATAGAAGAAAAATTAGCTTCGCCCCCCCCCCCTGGTCTCAACTCAAATACGCCCTTGATAATAGTCTAAAATATTAATAACGATCACTTTCAAATTTAATATGACATTACACACGATCTGAAGCTGAACAAATTAGAAGATAATTAACTTAAAATCCAATATGTGTGGATGTGATAGAGCATAGAGATGTCTGTTTTTTCGCTTATAATTATTAATAAAAACTAATTTTCTCTTATGCCATACATACATTTATAAGAACTTAAGCCTTAACTTGTGTATATGTCTTAAGAGCCAATATATTAGTGTATATACGCAATACGCATATCTAATTTTTGAACCATTAATTACAGGAATTAGCTTCAAAATTAGGTTGTCACCAAATGCTATGGTTATATGGTGAAGACCGACAAATCACAGAAGTTGGTGCGATGAACGTATTTATTTTTTACAAAAATCAAAATGGCGGTAAATAGACCAAAAATATATTATATTTTAATCCAACCTCAATAATTAATTTGTACATTTATTTATTGGTCATATTATGATAATTACCAATTGTTTATAAATATAATAATTAATATTATGTTTTATATGTAACTTACAGAAAAAGTATTAGCTACTCCACCATTAAACGGTATGATATTACCAGGCATCACTAGACAGTCGGTACTGGACTTGACTAAAGAATGGGACGAATTTCGTGTAGAGGAGAGAAACATCACAATGGATGAATTAATTGAACTGAATAAAAATAATAAAGTAAGCAAATTAGGTTATATTAAAATGTATACTGTTTTGCGCAAAATTGCTTTTATTTTTATCACAGACGGTTCTCACACACATAAATTAAATAAAACTATGGAAGTTTTCAAAATAATATCAGAAAAAAATAAGTTCCTTTATACAACAATTGTTATGAACAATGTTCGGAATATTATCTTGCAAAAAGAATGTATCTTAATATATATATATATATTATATGGCCATGTGGGTACTCTTAGATAGGTACACATTCTCAATTCTGTCTATGTCCGTCCATAATTAATATGATAAATTTTACTATTTAAATATATATATATATATATATTATGCTACTAAATGTTACATTAGAATAGATAGATTGAGTAATTAAATTTAAAACCATAGGTATTTTTCAAACGAACAAAAGAATGTAGGTACCTATAAGTACCTACCATAACGATTGTAAAATTTAAATAACTGGCTGCATATTGCCCCTTAATATTCTTCGTGTTGAAACATTCGAACCACGTAGGCGCCTATTTAACATAATTTCTATTATAACGTAATTATTACCAGCTGTGTATTTATAATTGAATTTGGAGGCATTTACACCTACTTTAAAAAAATGTTAACAAAAGTATAAAAGTATTATCATTCTTAAACTTTCGTTCGGTCGTTTCAGATACTCGAGTTTTTCGGAACTGGTACAGCAGCAGTCATTAGTCCAGTATCATCCATACTATACGAAGACGCAGACGTGCAATTGCCAACCATGGAACAATCGAACCCGTTGTACGCGAGGCTCTTTAAAGCGATTACTGACATACAGTACGGCCGAGTAGTGCACCCGTGGACCAGAGTAGTGGACGAAAGACCGCATTTGTACGAATCTCAAAACTACAAATATGCCAACTAACCACCATTATTATAATAATACCTATATCGATGGATCGCGTGACACTCGATAGCCATCAATATAGATACCTAATACAGTAAACGGCAATTATTTAAAAGCGTTTATTTAATATTATTAAGTCATATAATAACTACAATAAGTAACCACCTACGATATAGGCTCAGTTTTTTAAGCAAAAAAAATGTATTTAATATTAATAACGAAATACACTTATCTACTTCGATACCTATTAGGTATAAGTACTTGAATCTGACAAGTAAAAATTAGCAGAGCAGCAAAATAATTTTATTCAGTTCGCTTTATAGGACATGTACTATGCGTAGAGCCATTTCATTATTGATATTAAGAAGAAATGGAAAATACTTAGAAAAAAAAAATCATTTAAAAAAATTATTTCACGTTACAAATTGTCATATTACCTACTATATAGGTAATATTGGCCGCTATTTGTCGACGGTATAACTGTTAACTAATGTAAAGTTCGTTGATTTTGTTTTTAAAAAATTATATTTTTATATTTTATATATTTTAATTATTCGTAAAGAATAATTAACCATTAGGTAACTGCAAAAACAAAACTATTTGTTCTATATAACTTTTACACGTTTTTAATCTCAATAAAAATGAATATATAATATACCATAATTGTATTATTATTGTACACATAAATACGTATTTTTATTCATTGATAACTGTTCCTAAACTAACGAGCTAAAATATTTTGTAAGGTATATAAGTATTATTAATTGATCAAACCTCCACAAGTTGCAGAGTGAAAGTTGAACATGATTTCTAACCAAAACAGTTGACAATTCATAACACCTATCAAAAACCATTACAAAAGACATTTTTAATCATTATTCATTGCTTTAAGAGTATATCAGCGCTCTGCTTTTTTGTCATCTCTCTATAGGCTCTAGTGACTAGAGCCTAGTCGACGCGTCACAATGTTTTTGAGTAATCCTAGAGTATAGTCGACAATTACAAACATACCTAAACCTAACAGAGAATAATATTTGAAGGTATGCCATATCGATTTGTCTAAATATTATTTCAAAACTTTTTTATAACCATTTAAAATTTAAATTCAAAAAATGTTTATTATTATTATTTAAGTCAATATAAGATTAATTAAAATATAAAATCAATATGTCAAACCTAAAAAAATTAATCCTTTGTAATTATTGTAAGTAATAGGTGAATTTATTCTAAAATTAGGTAATTCAGATACTAAACGTAAATCAAAAAAAAGCGGGTAAGTGAGTATCGCTCTGCTGTACATTAGGTGGTGGGATGGACCTCGGACTAGGGAAGGTTAAATTTGAATGCAATGATAGGTATCATTGTATACGAAAAACGATTCTGAACGGAGATGATTTGTCAGTCTAGGATATATTATGAAAAAATCGAAAAAAATTTATTAGTTAAACGTTATTTTACACGTGTATTTTTGATTTCAAATTAAAATTTAAACTTTAAACACACGTAGCATTTTTTAAATTGAACAATCCTCAAACTTTTTTATAATTATTCTAAGCTTAACTTATGGACAGCATAGTATTAAATTTTCAATTCTTAGCTTTTGATAGAAAAATATTTATAAATTTTTAACTACCAAATAGTGAAAAACATTCATGATTTTGACGAATTTTTGTCAATATTTGAACTTCAAATGCTAATAAAAAAAAATTGTGCCTATGTATTTTTATAATTTTTGAATGAGAGTTAGAACAAGTTATGTGGACCCTTCTATTAAATTTTCAAGTAATTTGTCCCAGCTACATTTTTTTTATCAACATTTATAAAAAAAAAATAAAAAAAAATTGAAAATTTCAATTGTCTATAAATAGCTCAAAAAAAGTCAAAATATTTTGAAAATCAAATCATGTAAAGAAAATGGCAATCTAAATAACTGGTAAAATTTTCAAGTGTTTATGACTTATATTGTTTGAATAACAACAAATATCAAATATCGTTTAAGGCTAAACCGTTATTTAACGCGGTTTTGTAAAAATTTAAATTTCAAACACTCATAAAAATTTTTTGTCTGAATCCGGTCGAGTTTTTTTTACAGTTAATTGAAAAAAAATTTATGGAGAACCTTGTACCAAATTTTCAAAACTTAGTTATAAAAGAAAAAAATTTTACGATTTTTCAACCACAAAATTACTTGCAAATTTTCGCAATTTTGACATATTTCGTATAAATTCGAACTTTTAGCACTTATAAAAAAAAATTGTGACTAACGATTTCGGATTTTTTTTTATCACTTTAAGAACAACTAATAAGAAATCTTGTATTAAATTTTCAAGATTTTCTGGCCGTCCAAAAAAATTTTATCGTTATTTTAAAAAAAAATACTAAAAAAAATTAAAAATTTCAATTGTCTATAAATAGCTCAAAAAAAGTCAAAATTCTTTGAAAATTTAACTGTATATGAACAACGCTAATATAAACATTTGGTGAAAATTTCATGTATTTACATCGATTAGTTATAACAAAATAAAAAATTCGATTTTATCGAAAACTGGTTTTGTGTAAAAAATCCCGTTTTTCCGTCATTTTTTTAGGGTTTTTCCCGAATCATTCAAAATTCTTTGAAAATTTAACTGTGTATGGAGAACGCTAATGTTAACATTTGATAAAAATTTCAAGTGTTTACATCGATTAGTTTTTGAGTTATAACAAAATAAAAAATTCGATTTTGTCAAAAACCGGTTATGCGTAAAAATTCCCGTTTTTCTGTCATTTTTTTTATGTTTTTCTCGATTTTTTTGAAAACTGTTGGAAAATGTTTACTTTTCATCTCTATAATGCACCAAGGATATCCACTTTGCCATCGGAAACCACCCCCAAAGTTTGAAATTGAAGCATTATTTCGACTAGTTATGCTGTACACAGACACAAAAACAAAAAAAAAAACAAAAAAAAAAAAAAAAACACACATCATTGTAAAATCAATACATTCATCACTCCGTTCAGAATCTAAAATGTAGGCAAGTGAACAGTGCCGTAACTAGAATGTCAAAGGCCCAGGTGCAAACAAATGTTTATTGGCCCCTCTTTCTTGAGATACAAAAAAAAGTTGGACTTCACAGTATGGGAATTTTTATTTTTTACTCCTTAGATAGGATAGTATTTGTGGATGTTAAATAATCGTTGTGATTACTTTTAATCCTTAAAATCTATTTTTTATAATAATCAATAAACTATTTATGTCCCTCTAGACTTAGTATTTTTCCCTATATTTAGATAACCAATTCCAAGTAAAACCTACAAGACTTTTACATTTTGTTATAAGGACTTAAATACAAGATAATAATTAATAATACAATAATTATGAATACAATTAAATAAAAAAAAAAAAAAAAAAAATTGACGGAGATTTGCTATGGGCCCTTTGACCCTGCGGGCCCCAGTGCCATGCACCGCCAGCACCTATGATTTTTACGGCACTGCAAGTGAATACCGCTTTGGTAGGTATATATCCGGTATTATACAATTGATATTTTTATTTTGTATTACCTCAAAAGATGATAACAGTTGAGAGACACAAACAAACAATAAATACACACACATGACACCAGTGGCGCCGAAGTAAAAAAAAATATGTAGGACAAACATTTAAAACAAACACCTACCCACCACATAATTAGTTTACATTTGAAGTTAGATCACTGTTTCTGTAATATAATAAAATCATTCATTCTCCCAGATAATAATATAATGTTTGCATGAAACTTTGTGGTGATGGGTATCCACTACCCACTCACCATCAAATTTTATATGTGGGACAATTGTCCTACATTAACATAATGTTTGGCGCCACTGCATGACACATTATAAAATTAATACATTCATCGCTCCGCTTAGATCTATAAAATGATTTGACGTCAATGTGTTTAATCTGTCTGAAAAAAAACACCAATATTGCGCTGACATCCCCTTCAAAATGAATTAACTTATTTGAAACTATAAGTAATAAAAACGTTTAGTCTTTATTATTGATAATTATATATCATATATGCATTAATTTATTATAGGTAACTATTTTTATATTATTTACCAATTGAAAAGTATCCTTTGAAAATCGTTCGTGGCGGGTGAAAAGTGAAAAATATCAACCCCCTTAGAAATATTAATTCTGCCTATATATGAACTTAATTAAGATACCTAGGTACTTAACTAAAGTAAATTAGTTCAGTTCATTGAATTGGGCAATTTTCCAACCAGCTTTGATATAATAGTTTTTAACGATACACTTGCGATTTGCGACTTGCCTACTGCAGCATGTTGATGAGTACCAATTAAATCGAAAAACAGAAAAAAAAATTAAAAACTTCAACACAACTGTTATAAATATTAAATATGCATAATAATTACTTTTATTAATGATCCAGGGCTCGGAACTTTATGCGCTAAAAAATAATGAAAATTTCGCATGTAAAAATCTTGAATACCTATGCAATATTATGCAATCAATATGCAGTTATATTTCAATAAACATGTATTAATATATTTAAAAAAAAAACAAAAAATGAATAATTATTTTAAAACAATTTATTCTTTAATTAAATATAAATTTTCATTTTTTTATTTTCGGTTTTTTAGATTTTGTAAATTGAAAAATTCTTCGATTATTCACATTCCTAAATATAAAAAGTTGGTAAGTGAGTATCGCTCTGCTGTACATTAGGGGATAGGGTGGACCTCGGACTAGGGTAGGTTAAATTTGAATGCAATGATAGGTATCATTGTATACGAAAAACGATTCTGAACAAAGATGATTTGTCAGTTTAGGATATATTATATTTAAATATTGTCAAATATTCTATTTTGAAACAAATAGTATAGTTTTTATATGTTACTATGGTTACTATGGCCAACATTCGCATTATGAGCGTATGAAATTTAATTTAAATTTTGACATATTTCTTATAAATTCGAACTTTAAACACTTATAAAAAAAAATTGTGACTAACGATTTCGGATTTTTTTTTATCACTTTAAGAACAACTTATAAGAAACCTTGTATTAATTTTCAAGATTTTCTGGCCACCCAAAAAATTTTTATCGGCATTTGAAGAAAAATAACTTAAGAAAAGTCGAAAATTTCAATTGTCTATAAGTAACTTAAAAATGGTCAAAATATTTTGAAAATTTGACTGTAAAGAGATAACCATAATATAAACATTTGGTGAAAATTTCAAGTATTTACAACGATTCATTTTTGAGTTACAACAAAATTAAAAAATCGATTTTGTCGAAAAGTGATTTTTCGTAAAATTCCCGTTTTTTTGTCACCTTTTTTTTGTTTTTTTTTTCGATTTTTTTGAAAACTATTTGAAAATGTTTTACCCCCCTAGATTCAATTCCCTATTCAAAAGTCAAAAATCGGAGCATTATTACTGCTCCAAATGTTGGAGTCAGACACAAAAAAAAAAAAAAAAAAAAAAAAAAAAAAAAAAAAAAAAAAAAAAAACACACATCATAGTAAATGCAATACATTCATCACTTCGTTCAGAATCTAAAATATAAATCTATCAATTAATATTTAATATAATAAAATTATAGCAAATATAAAATCATGTTATTATATATTTACCTGAATTATATTGAATTATTAGATGTTTTTTATGTTTTATAATTTAAATGACCGTCTGTTGTCACTCAGAAGATTTTTATAAACAGAAAAAAATCTTTCAACTTAAACCAATGTAATTGGTGCGTACTTATAGAAAGTAAGGTCATTTGTTGTCAGATCTTCGGGAAGATCATCCATGTTAGGACTTTAAGTTGGTCAAATATGCGAAAATATGCAACATACATTTTTGTATTTAGACTGTATATAATACTAGCTGACCCGGCAATGCTTCGCTATTGCAATAAATTTATTAATACGAATATTGGATATACATGTTGTTGGTGACGTGTATAAACTTCTCGGAACACCCGCCGATATCAAACACAATACAATTCGACGAACAAAAAGGTCAGGTTGCAGGTAGCAGGAAACCCGTGGCCCGCACCATATGTACAATAATATATATATATAGGTATATACAATTTACACGTTTATTTTAATTAATAATAACTAATTATTTATTAACTTAATCGGACTAATTTTTTGCCTTAAACCTTCTCTGTGATGTCCTCTTTAATTTAAAAAAAATTGCACGACAATTGAATAAGTAGTTTCGGAGATTAGCCCGGACAAAAAAAAGCGACTTAATTTTATAAAGTAGTATAGATATAGATATAGATATAGATATAGAAGTATAGATATAGATATAGATATAGATATAGATATAGATGAAAGTTTCATCATGAAACGAATTTGTATCGAATCAGATTTTTAATATGCAGCTTCCTAAGAAATATGCAAATGCATAAAGTTCCGAGCCCTGAACTCATCATAGTCCATAGGACCATAGATAATAATCATTTTAATAAAAGTGGATCTTCCATGACGTTACCCCCAAAAACCAAGACTCCAGAACATTAACGAGTTAAACAAATTAAGAATTCAATAGGCTTTCTATTTTTAACTATGTTACACAACGATTTACTTTTTGTTAATTTAAATCTAACTTTCATTTTAACGAATTAAATTTTTCTTCGTGATAGATTTTTCTATATATAGGTACCTATATTTTTTTGTAAACATACCTAAACAATTATAAGCTAGAAGAGTCTTGAGCGTAGTTCAATACTTGAATGCGATACTTCTAGACGTCGACAGGAATCAAAATAATGCATATAAAAAAATAGTTATATTAAAATATCCATGAAAAATTTCAATCTCACTCAAACATGTTAATTACAAATATCATAACGCATTAACAGTAGGTACCTAATAGATAACCCAGTTGTTCCAAATCAGTGTTTTAACATTTAAAGAGTAGTTGTAGTCCTGTGATATATTCACAATTAACCTAAATAATTTAGAAATAACAGTTAAACAATAAAATTCAATCATTAAAATATTAGATATGGGCCGAGGGCGTGTTTGAGGAGAAGCATTCGCCCCCCCCCCCAACACTCGTATTTTTTTCTATATAATACATTAATTAATTAATAATTTATTTAAACAATTTTCCGTTTGATAAAAGAATATAAATCGTAATGATATCATACTTAACAGTTAACATAGTAAGAATTTTATGCCTATTTAGATAATCAACTGTAAATTATTTTTAGTTTGTAGAGAAGAAAAATTAATTTCGCCTCCCATGGTCTCAACTAAAATACGCCCTTGATATGGGCTCACTTTCTGATATTTTTTCAGTCAACACATTACTCGTAACATAGAAACATGTGTTATTTTTACTATCTCTATTTTTGTATAAATTGTAAATAATCAGTTTTAAAAATAATTGCAACAGATTTTTAATTAAGCCGTTACTTTTAGATTCTGAACGAAGTGATGAATGTATTGCTTTTACTATGATGTGTTTTTTTTTTTTTTTTTTTTTTTTTGTGTCTGACTCCAACATTTGGAGCAGTAATAATGCTCCGATTTTTGACTTCAGCCCCTCTTTGAATAGGGAATTGAATCTAGTTGGTACTTTAGGGGGGTCAAAATTAAAATTTTCTAATAGTTTTCAAAAAAATCGAGAAAAACAAAAAAAAAATGACAAAAAAATGGAAATTTTACGGAAAAACCACTTTTCGACAAAATCGATTTTTTGATTTTGCTGTAACTCAAAAACGAATTATTGTAAATACTTGAAATTTTCACCAAATGTTTATATTATGGTTATCTCTTTACAGTTAAATTTTCAAAATATTTTGACCATTTTTAAGCTACTAATAGACAATTGAAATTTTCGACTTTTCTAAGTTTTTTTTTCTTCAAATGCCGATAAAAATTTTTTGGGTGGCCAGAAAATCTTGAAAATTTAATACAAGGTTTCTTATAAGGGGACAGGTCCAATGTGTGATCTACCGATAAATGGCTGGTCCAATGAGTGATTTACCGACAAAATATTTATGTATATGCTACTTAAAATAGCAATGTAAGTACTTACTTACTATATAATGTTGATTGTTATATTCATACACAAAAAATAATTTTTAAATCTGATAAAATAATCATCAAATATTTGAGTTTTGTAGGTTTTATAAAGTGTTTTAGATAAAACGAGCTGTAAATCATTGTAAATAATTTTGTAGACTTAAATACTGAAGCTCACACTCAAACAATAGTCATTATGAATGTTAGTCAAGTCCAAATACAGTATAAAAATTAATGGTGCATCTCCACTATTAGACTGCCAACTTAATGAAAACTCAAATATTTGATGATTTTTTTTATCAGAGGTAAAAATTACTTTTGCTGTATGAATATAAAAATCGACATTATATAGTGCAAGTAAGTATACCTACATTACTATTTTAAGTAACATACATAAATACTTAGTCAGTAGCAGGCACGTAGCTAAGGGGGGGCCAGGGTGTGCCTGGCCCACCTTATTATGTGTCCGGCCGTAGGCCGGCCCATCCAAAGTATTCAGAGGGGCCCATTATTATACAGTGGCTTTTAATTTTAATGAAATTTTTAATATTGTCTAAATATTACACAAATAAAACCAAATATATCGGGTTTTAATAAGAATCTAAAATAAGTTACGTAACTAAATTCAATCCATGTCCATTTCTGGAATAAAATATGTATATTGTATTGAATTTAAATTAAAGATTATGTCTATATATTGAATATTTGAATTTTATTATTATTAATTATTATGATTATTAAAAGTGTTATTTATATTTATGTATTTTATCAATTTTTTTTTTTATTACACTTATTAATAATTAGCATAATGATAAACTATGGTATTATTAGGTTATATACGTATATATTTATAGTAATGATATTCTGATAACTACCTCTTTATAATATAAAAAGGTAGGGGACCCACCCCTTCAAGATACAAGGTAATATATTTAGGTAGGGGGCCCAATAGGGCCCATCTAACATTGGCCCACCTAGTGAATATTTTCTGACTACGTGCCTGGTCAGTAGACCATTCATTGGACCAGCCATTTATCGGTAGATCACACATTGGACCGGTCCCCTTATAAGTTGTTCTTAAAGTGATAAAAAAAAATCCGAAATCGTTAGTCACAATTTTTTTTTATAAGTGTTTAAAGTTCGAATTTATACGAAATATGTCAAAATTTAAATTAAATTTCATACGGTCATAATGCGTATTGGCCATAGTAACCATAGTAACATAATATAAAAACTATACTATTTGTTTCAAAATAGAATATTTGACAATATTTAAATATAATATATCCTAAACTGACAAATCATCTTCGTTCAGAATCGTTTTTCGTATACAATGATACCTATCATTGCATTCAAATTTAACCTTCCATAGTCTGAGGTCCACCCCACCCCCTAATATACAGCAGAGCGATACCCACTTACCCGCTTTTTTTAAATTCAACTTGTGATTTTCTCAAGCTAAAAATAAAAATAAATAGTTTTTAGCTCGACTTACACTTTTCTACAACTATCGACTTAATGTGTTAAAATAATAATTATCTAACTTGTCCAGCTTGGCCAAAAAGTAGATATATTATGTAACCGTAAAATACCCGTGTGTATGCTATGTCTATATCATACAATCAAAATTAAATCTTGATAAGTAGGTACGCATTTGTAAATCGGATTGGTCGATATCTCTCGTGGAAAATACAGGAATCGAATTTATTTTTTACCTGCTAAGAATGGTCTAAATCTAAAACCTTAAAACATATAAACAGTATCCTGGATACGTACATGATACAAATAATCATAATGCATGCGTTCTTTTTTGTATGAACAATCAATTGATTAATAATGTAAAATCATTAATTATATAGTACTATATAATCAATGGTAAAATTAAAGCCATGCCAAGAGGTAATATAATATTAAGATACTAAATAGGTAGGTATCTGTTTTTCGGCTACGTAATAATTAAAATAGGTAGGTATAACCTATAAACATGTCATTTTTAGCATGTTCTGTAATTATACAATTTAAAATGTTTTTTTTCTATGGTAGATAATATGGGATAGCACGACAAGGTGTGAGGAAAAAGTACTTAATTTCATATTCTACGTAGTATCACGAGAAAAATGGTTGTAGGAATACGCAAAAAAAAAAGTAATAATAAATAAATTAAATAATTTAAATTTCTATACCTACCAGTTAGACTTAATGGAAAATACATCTTATCGTATAATATTAATTAATTTAAAATTCGATTGCATATTTTATACATTGTAAGTGCCTACGTGTACGGCATACCAACACATTTTAACATTTTAATGAGGAACATTCTTCTAACTCTACATTTTGATAATTATTCCTTTTTAAGTTTTAATATAAAACACAATAATATTATACCTTACAATAATTGGTTAAAAATTAACGGACTAACAGTAAAGTACCTACCTTACGTCATAACCAGATAATGAACCTAATACAACTAAATTTAATATTTATAATCATTATTTAATCATAAACTATTAAGTTACATATCACTATAGTCTATAATCGAAAATAATAGAATACATTCACTTCGCCAAATTACTGAGCGCAGGTTATCGATAACAAGTTAAATATTTCACCTAAACAATATTATGTACCAGACCCGTGTGCAAGGAGTCCATGAAGAAATCCTGGGTTCGGGGCTGACTCAGCACCAAAGTTTATGATTTGGAGAACAAATATTAGTACCACACCTGGGATATAAAATTTTCTTAATTTTGATTCATTTTTAATCATTCTAAATTGCTGTAAGAACAACTTATGATGAACCTAATATTAATTATATTCAAGCTTTTTAGTTAAATTCCAAAAACCTAAAAATAGCTTAAATTAGTCTTAATATAATTACATAATTATATTACTCACAATCACATTTTCATTAGAAAATCGAAAAAGAGAACTGTAACTGTTAGGTAACTGTATATAAATTGGCAATAGCATAAAGTGCTAAAATATTTTTATATTTACACCATATCTAGAAAATGCTGATTATTTATTTTTAAATTACTAATATTTTTTTCCCAAATCATTTTGAAAAGTACTGAGAACTATTGATCCTCCAAAAACATATTCTTTCAAATTTTTTTTAGTAGTATGTGTATAGGAATTAATATATTATTTTAGATTTTTTATAAGTATTCAATTATTTTTAATCATGACCTAAATAATTATTATTAAAACAGATATGTTACAAATTCACACACTGATATTAAAATACTTGAACTCAAAATAAAACATATTATCTATTAAATCTATATACATAGTCGATTGACTATCTTAATAAGGATTGCATTGATATTAACAATTAATTGCAATTGCACAACAATAATAAGTTATTACAAAATCACAAAAGCTATCTTGCTTTTCTTTTATTAAAATGTATAAAATCGATCAAATATTAACTAATTAATAACAAAATTAATAATTATAAAACAGTCAATGAATAAAAATTTATAAAATAAAAAGCATCTTTTTTTTTAATAACAAAAAATTAAGAAATAAAACTGGATACACAATGTATTTAATAACAATAATTTATAATTTATAACAGTCTTCGTGCAGGGTAAGGAAATATACCAGGAGATGAAGTTTGTTGTTCTGTATTTTTATTTTGCCCTAAAAATAAATTAATAATAATACGTTTTTTTTAAATGTACTGAAATAATGATTAATAATTGATATAATCATATTATAATAATAAAATCAATGGTTATATTTTTTTTATGAAAGATTTAAGATTATGATACATTTATTTAAAAAATACTCCAAGTGACGACTTCATAGAATCACAAATGAAATACTTCTATAATTTCTCATTATTAATGAGATTTTTTTATTGTATTACTAAAGTAATAATTAAAAATACCAGGTTAACTTTACTTATATTACATTTTTACCTGTTATTTTGATATTCAATGGTGGTGCATTTAATAAGTCTCTGATATCCTCAACAATATCCTTTTTATAATACTCTGTCCTTAACACAACATCATCAAGACCTTTTGGATTGAACTCATTAAATTCCTATCAAATATAAGTGAGTATTAAAAAAATTATGAATTGAAACAAACAATTCTTTAATTTTATAGAAAACATTTCAATGAAAATAATAAGCAATAATAAACACCAGCAAAATAGATCTCATCATCCTCCAACAAATAGTAATAGTAGTAATATGTTTAACAGAACTCATTTTTAAAATCAATACTAACCAAAATGTTCAAGTTAATACTTAAAAAATTGTAATAAAATAAATTTATTAAAAAAACAATATTTAAGTATAAATTTATGACATGATAATTACTTACAATAGTAAGTGTTGCATTGGGTGTAATAAAATTTTTTTTGAAATGATTTTTGATAACTTGAATTTCATTATTGGTATTCAATGGTGGCATATTTTGTAGTTGAACTTTTATGACAAAATCTTGAAACTAAAAATTTCATGAAATTAAAATTAGAATATAAACATAGATAGGTTAAGTTCAAAACAAACCTTTTAGTATATTATAATTTAATCAACATAATATTAACAGAGTATTTTAGATCTTTAAATATAAACTAAGAATATTATAATAATGAATGGATTTATAAACCTATTTTGAGTCTAGTAAGAGTGGCATTTTTAAAGACTATTAGAAATGTGCCAAGTGTGTTTCAAATACAGCTACTATTTTAATGTCACTTAATTTTTTAGAATTTCAGATCATGCCCAACAATTATAGTAATTAAAAAATTAACAATAATAAATTCTAAAATCATCATTTTAATCAAAAATAAATTTTTTCCAGAGATTTTTTCCCCCAAAATTACAGGATCCAAAATTTATAAAAATCAAGTAATATATTAAAATATAAATTGCTGGATTATTATTGTGATGTATTGCAATAACTAACAATTCAAAAATTTAACATGATATTTACAAGTACATATCCTTAAAATCCTATATTTGAAAAACTCAAAATAGGTTACAACTAAAAGAGATTTTAAAACATACTTAAAACTTTATGATTATTATAAAAAATATATATATATTCCTATAAATTACTTAACTACGTAAATACCTTTTCTAATTCTTCTGGCAAATCCATTATATCTTCAGCACTAACTAGTTCTGTATTTCCATAATCCAGGTAAAAAACATTGTATTCATTATCAATGATATCGATTATAATAGCACGAGAATGCATTACTACATTTAATAATGACTGTACACATACTTTATCACCAATTTTTAAATTTTCTTTGGCAATTTCATTATTAGCTAAAAAATTTAATTTATAGATTAAATATTTAAATATATATGCTTAATAAATAAGTTATTATAGGTTAGGTATGATAGGTTATGACTGAATATACATACAATTTCTATAATATTTCAACATTTTTTTATTAAATGCATTAAAGTTCTCAATAAATTCATATGATGCATCACGAATAAAAATTGAATTGAAGTTTTCAAAATTAGTTATGAAAACAGACGAACCACTTTTAATAGGATGAGATGGTTTCTCCAATGTACTTTCTTTTGGCTCGGGCAGTACTAGTATGAAAATAAAATTCATGATTATTACAATTCAATTAAATAAATAAATAATAATAGTAAATTATTACTAATTTTTCTTTCTAATCGTCGCTGCTGAGATATAGGAACAGAAGAAGTATCATCAGAAAATAATTTTTGTATTTCATCATTAATGGACAACTTGCTTTGTAGTTCTTTCAACACAACTTCTTGTTTATACCATTGATCAGATTTCTTATCATATTCCTATAACAACAAAATAGTTTAAAATTACTAAAAATGTTGTGCCGGTATGGTATGCTATAAAAATTAACATGCCATAATAAATGCTTTTCCTTTCAATGAAGATAGATATGGAGTTATCTTATTATTAAAAATCTTGTTTACACCGGCAAGTGTCACTCTACGAACCATATTTGGCACCTGAGAAAATATAATTATATAAGTAATTAATATATTTAATTACTGTAATACAAATGTAATATTGTTTACAAAATAATGTTAACTTTATATTTTTACAATCTTATTTTGTAAATCCTATTACACATAGTTTACATTTTAATTGTGTGTAACGTAAAATTATTTAAGTTTCAGTAAAATAATTGTGTTTTTTTTCTTGTTTATTAATTAATTATAAATAAATAAAATAACTAAACTTTTAAGCACAGATAATTCGGACAAAAAAAAGACATTTAATTTATGTATGTGAGTACCATTCTACATTCCACATTGATATC
The DNA here is from genome assembly GCA_020882235.1 of Schizaphis graminum. NCBI lineage: Eukaryota > Metazoa > Arthropoda > Insecta > Hemiptera > Aphididae > Schizaphis > Schizaphis graminum. The sequence continues at coordinate 34,638,773 of CM037031.1, read as the reverse complement.
AAAGGAAATGAAAAGAAAGACTTGTGCTAATCGTACAATAAAAACTATTCCAAGTCCAGTTAGTCCTTCAATAAACAACATACCCACTAACATAAAATTTCTAATAAAAATAAAAAAATCCTCTTATCTTAGCAAAATCACTGGAAATCTATACCAATATCATAAAACATAGGCACCATAGGCCTTTCAACTGACGACAAAATATTACAACTACCTCAGAATGGCACTACTCCCTCACACACACATATTTAATTGATAAAGAGCCTCAACCAATACACAACAATGTTACAAACCATTAACAATAAAATACATAGTGGAGAAGTGTATACCAATACACCAACACACACCGAATTCAACATGCCACTCAACATAATAGAAGCACCTAATGAATGCCAAACCAATAAAAAAATAATAACATTTTTAAGTAGCACAAAAATTATATAAATTGTAAATTCACGCATGAGGGGGCTAACGAGGCACACATCGTTGTAGTTGCGCCCAGTCACGGAATGGCATATTATTCTTACATCGACCATCAAATCATTATCTTAATAATAATATATTGATTGTGCATGTTTACATGTGTATGTGTGTCATTTGTAATACAATCTAATTCTTGACAGCTCGATGGACAAGCTCACGTCGCGATTGATGGCAAACATAATTTATTTTGGTCTTTCAATTTTTAAGAAACACACAATACCTACATTAAATTCTATAACAGACTAATAACCTACAATGTTGAAGCTTTAATATTTAAATTAAAAAAAAAGAATGACTAACTTAAATTACAACACATCAGAACCCACTGCCGTACTCTAAATGTATATACACCATTAAACACGTTTTACAAAAAAAAATATAAATTACAATTAATGATTGAACAAGGAATGATTTCTTCCCTACAATATCTGGACACGGCTCTAAAACGCGGTGCTGTGCCACTGTTTGACACTGCAGGGAAACAATACCTTTAAATCTGATCTTTTCTGTTTGAGAATATTGTTAATACACAGTGTGTTTTTATAAAATCAGCTGGTGTTATACAAAAAACATGAAAATCATTTTCATAATTTTATTTGTGAAAATAAAAAAAAGGTGAGAATTATTTTTGACTGATATGTTTATGTAAACATAATAGTTTGTTTTATAGATATTTAACCTTCGGGAAATCATTAATAGAAGCAGTTCATTTTATGTTAACAATATCAGGTAAATTTAATATGTTAATCATTTTATATGTTTTTTACTCACTTTATTTAATAATACATAGTTGGGCAATGAAAATACATTTTTAGGTGGTATCATATCAATTTGACCAATATCAATCAAAAGACATTTAACCTTATTTGTATCATCAAAACATGGTATGTTGACTTTAGCTCTATAAATCCCATTATATTTTGTAGAATATACTGCAACAATATCATTTGTCTTTGGGGTTATTGGTTTGTAATTTTTACCTATAAAAAGAAAAAAATATTAGTATCTATAAGTTCAATTCAATATTTATTTAAAAGTTCATAAGCTGATCAACTAAAAAAACCATATGTTAATATTAGCAAAATGCTAATTTTATAGTAAAATATCTAATATATAGGGTGTAACAGATAGAACTGACTTTTGGAATAACTTTTATTCTAATTCATATTTTCAATTTTTTAGATTCTGAACGGAGTGATGAATGTATTGATTTTACAATGATGTGTTTTTTTTTTTTTTTTTTTTGTCTGACGACAACATTTGGAGCAGTAATAATGCTCCGATTTTTGACTTCAGCCCCTCTTTGAATAGGAAAATATCTAGCTGGTACTTTGGGGGGTAAAACATTTTCAAATAGTTTTCAAAAAAATCGAAAAAAAAACAAAAAAAAGGTGACAAAAAAACGGGAATTTTACGAAAAATCACTTTTCGACAAAATCGATTTTTTAATTTTGTTGTAACTCAAAAATGAATCATTGTAAATACTTGAAATTTTCACCAAATGTTTATATTATGGTTATCTCTTTACAGTCAAATTTTCAAAATATTTTGACCATTTTTAAGCTACTTATAGACAATTGAAATTTTCGACTTTTCTTAAGTTATTTTTCTTCAAATGCCGATAAAAATTTTTTGGGTGGCCAGAAAATCTTGAAAATTAATACAAGGTTTCTTATAAGTTGTTCTTAAAGTGATAAAAAAAAATCCGAAATCGTTAGTCACAATTTTTTTTTATAAGCGCTTAAAGTTCGAATTTATACGAAATATGTCAAAATTTAAATTAAATTTCATACTCTCATTATGCGTATGTTGCCAAATAATTTTTTTATAAATAAACAGATACTATAAGGTAACTATAGTAACATATAGTAACTATACTATTTGTTTCAAAATAGAATATATGACAATATTTAAATATAATATATCCTAAACTGACAAATCATCTTCGTTCAGAATCGTTTTTCGTATACAATGATACCTATCATTGCATTCAAATTTAACCTACCATAGTCTGAGGTCCACCCCACCCTCTAATATACAGTAGAGTGGTACCCACTTACCCGCTTTTTTTAACATATTTTTTTTTAGTTAATTGTAGTAAAATATCAAAGCTGTAAGAAAATCGATTCTAAATAGACTTGACAGCAAATTCAAATCTGTTTTCAGAATTCTTATCACTTCATTAGATCAATTGGTATTTTTGGCAAAAGATCCGTCAAAAATATTATATTATCACACGTGTGTTAGACAAAGACAGAAAATCATGGGATGGAATCCCCTTAAGTACAAACGAAAAAATAAAATAGGTTAATTATGATATTAATAAAAACTATGTCGATTTGTGATAACATTCTCATTACTTTTTTTTATTTATCATTAAGAGACCCCAATGCTACATGTATAATTTAATATTTGTTTTATGTTTATTTTAGATTCTGAACGGAGTGATGAATGTATTGATTTTACAATGATGTGTGTTTTTTTTTTTTTTTTTTTTTTTTTTTTTTTTGTTTTTTTTTTTTTGTGTCTGTGTACAGCATAACTAGTCGAAATAATGCTTCAATTTCAAACTTTGGGGGTGGTTTCCGATGGCAAAGTGAATATCCTTGGTGCATTATAGAGGTGAAAAATAAACATTTTCCAACAGTTTTCAAAAAAATCGAGAAAAACAAAAAAAAAATGACAGAAAAACGGGAATTTTTACGCAAAACCAGTTTTCGACAAAATCGAATTATTTATTTTGCTATAACTCAAAAGCTAATCGATGTAAACACTTGAAATTTTCACAAAATATTTATATTAGCGTTCTCCATACACAGTTAAATTTTCAAAGAATTTTGATTTTTTTTGAGTTATTTATAGACAGTTGAAATTTTCAATTTTTTTAAGTATTTTTTTTTAAAATAACGATAAAAATTTTTTGGCCTGCCAGAAAATCTTGAAAATTTAATACAAGGTTTCTTATAAGTTGTTCTTAAAGTTATAAAAAAAAAATCCGAAATCGTTAGTCACAATTTTTTTTTATAAGTGCTTAAAGTTCGAATTTATACGAAATATGTCAAAATTGCGAAAATTGGCAAGTAATTTTGTGGTTAAAAAATCGTAAAAATTTTTTCTTTTATAACTAAGATTTGAAAATTTGATACAAGGTTCTCCATAAAATTTTCTTCTACTATCTGCAAAAAAAACTCTACCGTACTAAAACAAAAAATTTTTATGAGTGATTGAAATTTAAATTTTTACAAAACCGCGTTAAATAACGGTTTAGCCTCAAACGATTTTTGATATTTGTTGTTATTCAAACAGTATAAGTCGTAAATACTTGAAAATTTTACCAGTTATTTAGATTGCCATTTTCTTTACGTGATTTGATTTTCAAAACATTTTGACTCTTTTTGAGCTATTAATAGACAATTGAAATTTTCAATTTTTTTTTATTTTTTTTTTATAAATGTTGATAAAAAAAATTTAGCTGGGACAAATTACTTGAAAATTTAATTGAAGGGTCTACATAACTTGTTCTAACTCTCATTCAAAAATTATAAAAATACATAGGCACAATTTTTTTTTATTAGCATTTGAAGTTCAAATATTGAACAAAATTCGTCAAAATCATGAATATTTTTCACTATTTAATAGTTAAAAATTTATAAATATTTTTCTATCAAAAGCTAAGAATTGAAAATTTAATACTATGCTGTCCATAAGTTAAGCTTAGAATAATTATAAAAAAGTTTGAGGATTGTTCAATTTAAAAAATTTTACGTGTGTTTAAAGTTTTAATTTTAATTTGAAATCAAAAATACACGTGTAAAATAACGTTATACTACTAAATAATTTTCGATTTTTGTATTTTTGAAAAATTACCAAACGTAGGATCTTGAGACTTTTACTTAAATGTTTGAATTTGTTTCAAAATATAATAGATGACAATAGGTATTTAAATATAATATATACTAGACTGACAAATCATCTCCGTTCAGAATCGTTTTTCGTATACAATGATACCTATCATTGCATTCAAATTTAACCTACCATAGTCCGATGTCCACCCCACCCCCTAATGTACAGCAAACCAATACTCACTTACCAGCTTTTTTTAGTACTGAAAATAAAAAATTTAAATTTTTTGGATAAATTTAAAAAAGCCAATTTGTGAGTCTGATTATACCTAAGAATAATTTTTATGGTAAAAATATTAACTAAGTCAAGTAGTTTATTTTTTAGAATATTTCTAAAATATCAATATTTTTTGATTAAATAAATTTGGAACGTAATAATTTTTTTTTAAATGATTTTTAATAATTTGCTGACATCAGTATATTTCTTAAATTTGTCATATAATTGATATCATACATTCATAAATCATAACACTTATAACTAATCACAAGTCTGAGCCCAATTAAGCTCTCATCATAAATAATACTTATTTAAAATATTACATATCCAAATTTATTAATATCAAAATAAGATTACAAAAAGCGAGCATTAAATCCTATTTTTAGCTTAGTTTTTCATGTTATACCAAGTTGCACACCCTTTTTAAATAAGTTTTAAGTTTACTAAATTACTTGAAACATTTGTATCATTGGTATAAAAATGATGGAAAATTGCTTATCTCAGTGTTTTTTTTTTTTAGTTTTGAAATAATAAATGAAACTTAAAATTAGATCTTACTATTTTCTTCTTTTAGTTGGTCTAAAACATTCTTAAATTCTTCATACAATTTTATTTTTCTTACAAAAATATTGTCAACATTATTTCCAAATAAAAACTCAACATGATCTCCACTTAAAATTTGCCAATTATTAATATTTGAACCTGAAAATTATTGAAAAATGCACTATATTATTTTATCATTTATTTTGAATACATTGAAGGATATGATATAAACATATTAATTTAAAAATAATTCAAAATTTTTTTTTTAATTACTAGACAATTATTAATAACTACCTCAAAACAAAAAATACAAGTAGAAAACCAATACACATATAAAATAATCTTATAAATTAAAAATAATAATCACACGTATTATAAAATTAAAGCTTATAAGAAATTATGAATATTATCTTACCATTACTTTTTGTTACTTGAGCCGGTTTAGATTTATTAGACATGACAGATTTACTACACATCTTGATTAAATCATCGACAATATCAAGCCCATTACTTTGTTTTATTAAATTAACTTCATTTAAATAATTGAAATTGCCTTCATCGTATCTCTGTACAAAAAATATAATACATTTCATATCCATAATTATATAAATGACAAACGGACTAAGAGAAATATAAATTTTTATTTAGAATTAAGATGAATAAAATATCTAAATACACAATTTTTATATATGATACATTAATATTAAAATTAAAATGAATTATTTATAAAGTTAAATTCCTATTTTTATCAGAATAAAATTGCATTAAATGTGTATCAATAAGGTAGACATATCACTTACTTTAAGATAAAAATTTACACTAATATTCATACACATCACTTAATCAATATTTTGACAGAACTTTATATTTTTACAAAATCTTATTTTATAAAATGCACTTACAACATTTTGAAAGAACTTTTAAATAAATTGAATCAAAAATTATATATTCATATGATTGATCTATTAAAAAAATGGAATGTAGCAATATACAATATTTTGGTAATAAATATAATTTTTGAAAGCATAGAGAAGGCTAATATAAAAGAAATTACAATATTTAATATTGTTGTAACCAACCAAAATTTTAATTGTTTTTTAAATGGATTAGCTGAGAACTATATAAGTGTGCTTAGCTTAAACTAGAAAAAGTGAAAATATTACAATAAATAATTCGAAATTGAAATTTTATAACGTAAACTATACTTCAAATTAGAATTAATTAAAAAACCACAATTTAATTATTCAGTATAATTTTAATGTCAAAAAAAATCTGACA